>JAKZAO010000010.1:30570724-31170724 GCA_023053555.1 Branchinecta lindahli
ACCTAACCTAACCTAACCTAACCTAACCTAACCTAACCTAACCTAACCTAACCTAACCTAACCTAACCTAACCTAACCTAACCTAACCTAACCTAACCTAACCTAACCTAACCTAACCTAACCTAACCTAACCTAACCTAACCTAACCTAACCTAACCTAACCTAACCTAACCTAACCTAACCTAACCTAACCTAACCTAACCTAACCTAACCTAACCTAACCTAACCTAACCTAACCTAACCTAACCTAACCTAACCTAACCTAACCTAACCTAACCTAACCTAACCTAACCTAACCTAACCTAACCTAACCTAACCTAACCTAACCTAACCTAACCTAACCTAACCTAACCTAACCTAACCTAACCTAACCTAACCTAACCTAACCTAACCTAACCTAACCTAACCTAACCTAACCTAACCTAACCTAACCTAACCTAACCTAACCTAACCTAACCTAACCTAACCTAACCTAACCTAACCTAACCTAACCTAACCTAACCTAACCTAACCTAACCTAACCTAACCTAACCTAACCTAACCTAACCTAACCTAACCTAACCTAACCCTAACCTAACCTAACCTAACCTAACCTAACCTAACCTAACCTAACCTAACCTAACCTAACCTAACCTAACCTAACCTAACCTAACCTAACCTAACCTAACCTAACCTAACCCTAACCTAACCTAACCTAACCTAACCTAACCTAACCTAACCTAACCTAACCTAACTAACCTAACCTAACCTAACCTAACCTAACCTAACCTAACCTAACCTAACCTAACCTAACCTAACCTAACCTAACCTAACCTAACCTAACCTAACCTAACCTAACCTAACCTAACCTAACCTAACCTAACCTAACCTAACCTAACCTAACCTAACCTAACCTAACCTAACCTAACCTAACCTAACCTAACCTAACCTAACCTAACCTAACCTAACCTAACCTAACCTAACCTAACCTAACCTAACCTAACCTAACCTAACCTAACCTAACCTAACCTAACCTAACCTAACCTAACCTAACCTAACCTAACCTAACCTAACCTGAATTGGACTGGGCGGGTCACGGGAAAAAAAAAGTCCAGAAAAAAGAAAAACGCTAGGTGGCCAACGAAAAAATTGCCTTTTTTTCTTCGGCCGAGATGGCGCTAGGAGCACGATTTCCGCGTAAAAAAAAATCCCGACCCCCTCGACCGGGACCCAAAAGAAGTCCCCGAGGTCCCCAAAGCAGGATTTCTTCCCGTAGCCGTCTCCCGGATAAGCCAATTTTTATGTCCATTTTAATGCCATTTCCAAGGACTTTTTTCCAGGAATGGACTTTTTTTTGTCCCCGTTTCCAACGGCCCCAGGGACATTGCCCCACATTTTTAACGCGAATCCGCAGACAATGGACGTCTTTTGGGCCGCGAGGGACCTGTTTTCCAGCCGATCCGTTTTCAGGGCACCGTTTTAACACCATTATCCGGACTATTGGACTTTTTTCGGGTTGTCCGATTAGTAATTCAAGCGCGTTTTCGCCATTTTTAGCGCATTTTCGTCATTTCGTGACCAATTCGAGTGCGTTTTTGCAGTTTCGAGCGCGTTTTCGCAGTTTCAAGCGCAATTTCGCCATTCTGACACCAATTTTAGCGCGTTTTCGCAGTTTCGAGCGCAATTCCGCCATTCTGACACCAATTTGAGCGCGTTTTTGCAGTTTTTAGCGTATTTTCGCCAATCTGACACCCATTTAAGCGCGTTTTTGCAGTTTTTAGCGCATTTTCGCCAATCTGCTAGAAATTCAGACGCTTTTTCGTCAATGCGAGCAATTCAGGCGCGTTTTCCATTTTGTGACCGATTCGAACGCGTTTTCGCAGTTTCAAGCGCATTTCCGCCATTCTGACACCAATTTTAGCGCGTTTTCGCAGTTTCGAGCGCATTTCCGCCATTCTGACGTTTCAAGAGCATTTCCGCCATTCTGATACCAATTTTAGCGCGTTTTCGCAGTTTCGAGCGCATTCGCGCCATTCTGACACCAATTTTAGCGCGTTTTCGCAGTTTAGAGCGCATTTCCGCCATTCTGACACCAATTTTAGCGCGTTTTCGCAGTTTCGAGCGCATTCGCGCCATTCTGACACCAATTTTAGCGCGTTTTCGCATTTTTTTGCGCATTTCCGCCATTCTGACACCAATTTTAGCGCGTTTTCGCAGTTTCGAGCGCATTCGCGCCATTCTGACACCAATTTTAGCTCGTTTTCGCAGTTTTGAGCGCATTTCCGCCATTCTGACACCAATTTTAGCGCGTTTTCGCAGTTTCGAGCGCATTCGCGCCATTCTGACACCAATATAAGCTCGTTTTCGCAGTTTTGAGCGCATTTCCGCCATTCTGACACCAATTTTAGCGCGTTTTCGCAGTTTCGAGCGCATTTTCGCCATTCTGCTAGCAATTCAGGCGCTTCTTCGCCATTTTCAGCAATCGTGTTTTCGCCAATTTTGAGAAATGCAATTGCGGATTCGGCATTTTGAGCGCGGTCGCCATTCTGCGAGAAATTCAAATTCCCTTTAGCTTTTCGGCTCGCAATAAAGGTCCAAAATCTTTAGAGCGCAATTCCGCGAGCAAATATTGTCAAAATTCGTCCGGCATTCCGCGAGCAATTTTCGAACGGGTTTTTCGCGCGCAGTTTACAAATTTGACATTATTCACACGAACAGCGTTTCAAAGTAGAACTTTCGAATCATTACAGAGCTTAACAATAACACGGGAAGATTTCCAATCATTTTTAAAACCCAATTCCACTAATTTCAACCGCAATCAAAGCATTTGTGAAACGCGCATTATTTGTAAAAAATGAATGAGCAAACTTCAGATTTGCAAATAATCCACTCGAGAGTGCAGATACGTAAGATTCGCAATTCCTTCGGGACGATTTTATATTCTTTGCGGTATTGTTGAGCTCTTTAAGGATAGTCTAAATGGATATCCATAGGCGAAACGCACTTGCACAATATGATTTAGTTAATTGAACTACAGAAACGGTATTTTTACTTACGCCTATGGCCATTCAAAAGCCAAACAGTAGCGCTAGCAATAAAATAAAATACTTTTTCCTTTTATAAAGTTACGTTAATGTTGAATTAATAACGATAAAAATTTTCAACGTTATCCTTTTGGCAAGAGCGATTCGTGGTACAATCTTAACCTAGAAGATAGATGTTTGCGTAATATCAAGATTAAAATTTAATTCTTAAAGCTAACCTAACAAAGAAATAAGAACACAAACGTGGAGACAATTTTCTTATAACTAACACAATGTCAGCGATTGTTGGCTTCAAAAGTGTGCTGGCAAACCGCTTCGTTACGGGCATCTTCGTGATGGGGTCTCCTCGAGTGTAACGTTTGAGACTCCTTCGAAGATCAAGCTCCAGCTGGTAGCTTCTAGCTGCTAGATTTTGCCTAAGGGAAAAAGGAAATTAAGTACACAGAATAATGCTTAAACAATGCTTAAAATAAAGACCATTATTTTAAATCCATTTCTGAAAATTTAGGTACACTAATGTTTAAACAATGCTTAAATTAAAGTCCATTATTTTAAATCCATTTTAGGAAATTTAAAGTCCATTTTTGAAAATTAAGTCCAATACTCCAAAAACAAAATGTCCATTAAAAGTACAAGAAATGGACTTAAAATAAAGTCCATTTTCCATAAATGGACATAATTTACATTAATTGGACTTTTTAATAATGTCCATTGGACATAAAATAAAGTCCATTATTTTAAATCCATTTCTGAAAAATTAAGTCCATTTTAACAAAAATAAAGTCCATTTTAGGAAATTTAAAGTCCATTTTTGAAAATTAAGTCCAATACTCCAAAAACAAAATGTCCATTAAAAGTACAAGAAATGGACTTAAAATAAAGTCCATTTTCCATAAATGGACATAATTTACATTAATCGGACTTTTTAATAATGTCCATTGGACATAAAATAAAGTCCATTATTTTAAATCCATTTCTGAAAAATTAAGTCCATTTTAACAAAAATAAAGTCCATTTTAGGAAATTTAAAGTCCATTTTTGAAAATTAAGTCCAATACTCCAAAAACAAAATGTCCATTAAAAGTACAAGAAATGGACTTAAAATAAAGTCCATTTTCCATAAATGGACATAATTTACATTAATTGGACTTTTTAATAATGTCCATTGGACATAAAATAAAGTCCATTATTTTAAATCCATTTCTGAAAAATTAAGTCCATTTTAACAAAAATAAAGTCAATTTTAGGAAATTTAAAGTCCATTTTTGAAAATTAAGTCCAATACTCCAAAAACAAAATGTCCATTAAAAGTACAAGAAATGGACTTAAAATAAAGTCCATTTTCCATAAATGGACATAATTTACATTAATTGGACTTTTTAATAATGTCCATTGGACATAAAATAAAGTCCATTATTTTAAATCCATTTCTGAAAAATTAAGTCCATTTTAACAAAAATAAAGTCCATTTTAGGAAATTTAAAGTCCATTTTTGAAAATTAAGTCCAATACTCCAAAAACAAAATGTCCATTAAAAGTACAAGAAATGGACTTAAAATAAAGTCCATTTTCCATAAATGGACATAATTTACATTAATTGGACTTTTTAATAATGTCCATTGGACATAAAATAAAGTCCATTATTTTAAATCCATTTCTGAAAAATTAAGTCCATTTTAACAAAAATAAAGTCCATTTTAGGAAATTTAAAGTCCATTTTTGAAAATTAAGTCCAATACTCCAAAAACAAAATGTCCATTAAAAGTACAAGAAATGGACTTAAAATAAAGTCCATTTTCCATAAATGGACATAATTTACATTAATTGGACTTTTTAATAATGTCCATTGGACATAAAATAAAGTCCATTATTTTAAATCCATTTCTGAAAAATTAAGTCCATTTTAACAAAAATAAAGTCCATTTTAACAAAAATAAAGTCCATTTTAGGAAATTTAAAGTCCATTTTTGAAAATTAAGTCCAATTCTCCAAAAACAAAATGTCCATTAAAAGTACAAGAAATGGACTTATAATAAAGTCCATTTTCCATAAATGGACATAATTTACATTAATTGGACTTTTTAATAATGTCCATTGGACATAAAATAAAGTCCATTATTTTAAATCCATTTCTGAAAAATTAAGTCCATTTTAACAAAAATAAAGTCCATTTTAGGAAATTTAAAGTCCATTTTTGAAAATTAAGTCCAATTCTCCAAAAACAAAATGTCCATTAAAAGTACAAGAAATGGACTTAAAATAAAGTCCATTTTCCATAAATGGACATAATTTACATTAATTGGACTTTTTATTAATGTCCGTTGGACATAAAATAAAGTCCATTATTTTAAATCCATTTCTGAAAAATTAAGTCCATTTTAACAAAAATAAAGTCCATTTTAGGAAATTTAAAGTCCATTTTTGAAAATTAAGTCCAATACTCCAAAAACAAAATGTCCATTAAAAGTACAAGAAATGGACTTAAAATAAAGTCCATTTTCCATAAATGGACATAATTTACATTAATTGGACTTTTTAATAATGTCCATTGGACATAAAATAAAGTCCATTATTTTAAATCCATTTCTGAAAAATTAAGTCCATTTTAACAAAAATAAAGTCCATTTTAGGAAATTTAAAGTCCATTTTTGAAAATTAAGTCCAATACTCCAAAAACAAAATGTCCATTAAAAGTACAAGAAATGGACTTAAAATAAAAGTCCATTTTCCATAAATGGACATAATTTACATTAATTGGACTTTTTAATAATGTCCATTGGACATAAAATAAAGTCCATTATTTTAAATCCATTTCTGAAAAATTAAGTCCATTTTAACAAAAATAAAGTCCATTTTAGGAAATTTAAAGTCCATTTTTGAAAATTAAGTCCAATACTCCAAAAACAAAATGTCCATTAAAACTACAAGAAATGGACTTAGAATAAAATCCATTTTCCATAAATGGACATAATTTACATTAATTGGAGTTTTTAATAATGTCCATTGGACATAAAATAAAGTCCATTATTTTAAATCCATTTCTGAAAAATTAAGTCCATTTTAACAAAAATAAAGTCCATTTTAGGAAATTTAAAGTCCATTTTTGAAAATTAAGTCCAATACTCCAAAAACAAAATGTCCATTAAAAGTACAAGAAATGGACTTAAAATAAAGTCCATTTTCCATAAATGGACATAATTTACATTAATTGGACTTTTTAATAATGTCCATTGGACATAAAATAAAGTCCATTATTTTAAATCCATTTCTGAAAAATTAAGACATAATTTACATTAATTGGACTTTTTAATAATGTCCATTGGACATAAAATAAAGTCCATTATTTTAAATCCATTTCTGAAAAATTAAGTCCATTTTAACAAAAATAAAGTCCATTTTAGGAAATTTAAAGTCCATTTTTGAAAATTAAGTCCAATACTCCAAAAACAAAATGTCCATTAAAAGTACAAGAAATGGACTTAAAATAAAGTCCATTTTCCATAAATGGACATAATTTACATTAATTGGACTTTTTAATAATGTCCATTGGACATAAAATAAAGTCCAATATTTTAAATCCATTTCTGAAAAATTAAGTCCATTTTAACAAAAATAAAGTCCATTTTAGGAAATTTAAAGTCCATTTTTGAAAATTAAGTCCAATACTCCAAAAACAAAATGTCCATTAAAAGTACAAGAAATGGACTTAAAATAAAGTCCATTTTCCATAAATGGACATAATTTACATTAATTGGACTTTTTAATAATGTCCATTGGACATAAAATAAAGTCCATTATTTTAAATCCATTTCTGAAAAATTAAGTCCATTTTAACAAAAATAAAGTCCATTTTAACAAAAATAAAGTCCATTTTAGGAAATTTAAAGTCCATTTTTGAAAATTAAGTCCAATTCTCCAAAAACAAAATGTCCATTAAAAGTACAAGAAATGGACTTATAATAAAGTCCATTTTCCATAAATGGACATAATTTACATTAATTGGACTTTTTAATAATGTCCATTGGACATAAAATAAAGTCCATTATTTTAAATCCATTTCTGAAAAATTAAGTCCATTTTAACAAAAATAAAGTCCATTTTAGGAAATTTAAAGTCCATTTTTGAAAATTAAGTCCAATACTCCAAAAACAAAATGTCCATTAAAAGTACAAGAAATGGACTTAAAATAAAGTCCATTTTCCATAAATGGACATAATTTACATTAATTGGACTTTTTAATAATGTCCATTGGACATAAAATAAAGTCCAATATTTTAAATCCATTTCTGAAAAATTAAGTCCATTTTAACAAAAATAAAGTCCATTTTAGGAAATTTAAAGTCCATTTTTGAAAATTAAGTCCAATACTCCAAAAACAAAATGTCCATTAAAAGTACAAGAAATGGACTTAAAATAAAGTCCATTTTCCATAAATGGACATAATTTACATTAATTGGACTTTTTAATAATGTCCATTGGACATAAAATAAAGTCCATTATTTTAAATCCATTTCTGAAAAATTAAGTCCATTTTAACAAAAATAAAGTCCATTTTAAGAAATTTAAAGTCCATTTTTGAAAATTAAGTCCAATACTCCAAAAACAAAATGTCCATTAAAAGTACAAGAAATGGACTTAAAATAAAGTCCATTTTCCATAAATGGACATAATTTACATTAATTGGACTTTTTAATAATGTCCATTGGACATAAAATAAAGTCCATTATTTTAAATCCATTTCTGAAAAGTTAAGTCCATTTTAACAAAAATAAAGTCCATTTTAGGAAAT
This sequence comes from Branchinecta lindahli, assembly GCA_023053555.1. Taxonomy (NCBI): domain Eukaryota; kingdom Metazoa; phylum Arthropoda; class Branchiopoda; order Anostraca; family Branchinectidae; genus Branchinecta; species Branchinecta lindahli. Next base: position 30,578,537 of record JAKZAO010000010.1, read on the forward strand.
TTAAAGTCCATTTTTGAAAATTAAGTCCAATACTCCAAAAACAAAATGTCCATTAAAAGTACAAGAAATGGACTTAAAATAAAGTCCATTTTCGATAAATGGACATAATTTACATTAATTGGACTTTTTAATAATGTCCATTGGACTTAAAATAAAGTCCAATATTTTAAATCCATTTCTGAAAAATTAAGTCCATTTTAACAAAAATAAAGTCCATTTTAGGAAATTTAAAGTCCATTTTTGAAAATTAAGTCCAATACTCCAAAAACAAAATGTCCATTAAAAGTACAAGAAATGGACTTAAAATAAAGTCCATTTTCCATAAATGGACATAATTTACATTAATTGGACTTTTTAATAATGTCCATTGGACATAAAATAAAGTCCAATATTTTAAATCCATTTCTGAAAAATTAAGTCCATTTTAACAAAAATAAAGTCCATTTTAGGAAATTTAAAGTCCATTTTTGAAAATTAAGTCCAATACTCCAAAAACAAAATGTCCATTAAAAGTACAAGAAATGGACTTAAAATAAAGTCCATTTTCCATAAATGGACATAATTTACATTAATTGGACTTTTTAATAATGTCCATTGGACATAAAATAAAGTCCATTATTTTAAATCCATTTCTGAAAAATTAAGTCCATTTTAACAAAAATAAAGTCCATTTTAAGAAATTTAAAGTCCATTTTTGAAAATTAAGTCCAATACTCCAAAAACAAAATGTCCATTAAAAGTACAAGAAATGGACTTAAAATAAAGTCCATTTTCCATAAATGGACATAATTTACATTAATTGGACTTTTTAATAATGTCCATTGGACATAAAATAAAGTCCATTATTTTAAATCCATTTCTGAAAAGTTAAGTCCATTTTAACAAAAATAAAGTCCATTTTAGGAAATTTAAAGTCCATTTTTGAAAATTAAGTCCAATACTCCAAAAACAAAATGTCCATTAAAAGTACAAGAAATGGACTTAAAATAAAGTCCATTTTCGATAAATGGACATAATTTACATTAATTGGACTTTTTAATAATGTCCATTGGACTTAAAATAAAGTCCAATATTTTAAATCCATTTCTGAAAAATTAAGTCCATTTTAACAAAAATAAAGTCCATTTTAGGAAATTTAAAGTCCATTTTTGAAAATTAAGTCCAATACTCCAAAAACAAAATGTCCATTAAAAGTACAAGAAATGGACTTAAAATAAAGTCCATTTTCCATAAATGGACATAATTTACATTAATTGGACTTTTTAATAATGTCCATTGGACATAAAATAAAGTCCAATATTTTAAATCCATTTCTGAAAAATTAAGTCCATTTTAACAAAAATAAAGTCCATTTTAGGAAATTTAAAGTCCATTTTTGAAAATTAAGTCCAATACTCCAAAAACAAAATGTCCATTAAAAGTACAAGAAATGGACTTAAAATAAAGTCCATTTTCCATAAATGGACATAATTTACATTAATTGGACTTTTTAATAATGTCCATTGGACATAAAATAAAGTCCATTATTTTAAATCCATTTCTGAAAAATTAAGTCCATTTTAACAAAAATAAAGTCCATTTTAAGAAATTTAAAGTCCATTTTTGAAAATTAAGTCCAATACTCCAAAAACAAAATGTCCATTAAAAGTACAAGAAATGGACTTAAAATAAAGTCCATTTTCCATAAATGGACATAATTTACATTAATTGGACTTTTTAATAATGTCCATTGGACATAAAATAAAGTCCATTATTTTAAATCCATTTCTGAAAAGTTAAGTCCATTTTAACAAAAATAAAGTCCATTTTAGGAAATTTAAAGTCCATTTTTGAAAATTAAGTCCAATACTCCAAAAACAAAATGTCCATTAAAAGTACAAGAAATGGACTTAAAATAAAGTCCATTTTCGATAAATGGACATAATTTACATTAATTTGGACTTTTTAATAATGTCCATTAGACATAAAATAAAGTCCATTATTTTAAATCCATTTCTGAAAAATTAAGTCCATTTTAACAAAAATAAAGTCCATTTTAGGAAATTTAAAGTCCATTTTTGAAAATTAAGTCCAATACTCCAAAAACAAAATGTCCATTAAAAGTACAAGAAATGGACTTAAAATAAAGTCCATTTTCCATAAATGGACATAATTTACATTAATTGGACTTTTTAATAATGTCCATTGGACATAAAATAAAGTCCAATATTTTAAATCCATTTCTGAAAAATTAAGTCCATTTTAACAAAAATAAAGTCCATTTTAGGAAATTTAAAGTCCATTTTTGAAAATTAAGTCCAATACTCCAAAAACAAAATGTCCATTAAAAGTACAAGAAATGGACTTAAAATAAAGTCCATTTTCCATAAATGGACATAATTTACATTAATTGGACTTTTTAATAATGTCCATTGGACATAAAATAAAGTCCATTATTTTAAATCCATTTCTGAAAAATTAAGTCCATTTTAACAAAAATAAAGTCCATTTTAACAAAAATAAAGTCCATTTTAGGAAATTTAAAGTCCATTTTTGAAAATTAAGTCCAATTCTCCAAAAACAAAATGTCCATTAAAAGTACAAGAAATGGACTTATAATAAAGTCCATTTTCCATAAATGGACATAATTTACATTAATTGGACTTTTTAATAATGTCCATTGGACATAAAATAAAGTCCATTATTTTAAATCCATTTCTGAAAAATTAAGTCCATTTTAACAAAAATAAAGTCCATTTTAGGAAATTTAAAGTCCATTTTTGAAAATTAAGTCCAATACTCCAAAAACAAAATGTCCATTAAAAGTACAAGAAATGGACTTAAAATAAAGTCCATTTTCCATAAATGGACATAATTTACATTAATTGGACTTTTTATTAATGTCCATTGGACATAAAATAAAGTATATTATTTTAAATCCATTTCTGAAAAATTAAGTCCATTTTAACAAAAATAAAGTCCATTTTAGGAAATTTAAAGTCCATGTTTGAAAATTAAGTCCAATACTCCAAAAACAAAATGTCCATTAAAAGTACAAGAAATGGACTTAAAATAAAGTCCATTTTCCATAAATGGACATAATTTACATTAATTGGACTTTTTAATAATGTCCATTGGACATAAAATAAAGTCCATTATTTGAAATCCATTTCTGAAAAATTAAGTCCATTTTAACAAAAATAAAGTCCATTTTAGGAAATTTAAAGTCCATTTTTGAAAATTAAGTCCAATACTCCAAAAACAAAATGTCCATTAAAAGTACAAGAAATGGACTTAAAATAAAGTCCATTTTCGATAAGTGGACATAATTTACATTAATTGGACTTTTTAATAATGTCCATTGGACATAAAATAAAGTCCATTATTTTAAATCCATTTCTGAAAAATTAAGTCCATTTTAACAAAAATAAAGTCCATTTTAACAAAAATAAAGTCCATTTTAGGAAATTTAAAGTCCATTTTTGAAAATTAAGTCCAATACTCCAAAAACAAAATGTCCATTAAAAGTACAAGAAATGGACTTAAAATAAAGTCCATTTTCCATAAATGGACATAATTTACATTAATTGGACTTTTTAATAATGTCCATTGGACATAAAATAAAGTCCATTATTTTAAATCCATTTCTGAAAAATTAAGTCCATTTTAACAAAAATAAAGTCCATCTTAACAAAAATAAAGTCCATTTTAGGAAATTTAAAGTCCATTTTTGAAAATTAAGTCCAATTCTCCAAAAACAAAATGTCCATTAAAAGTACAAGAAATGGACTTATAATAAAGTCCATTTTCCATAAATGGACATAATTTACATTAATTGGACTTTTTAATAATGTCCATTGGACATAAAATAAAGTCCATTATTTTAAATCCATTTCTGAAAAATTAAGTCCATTTTAACAAAAATAAAGTCCATTTTAGGAAATTTAAAGTCCATTTTTGAAAATTAAGTCCAATACTCCAAAAACAAAATGTCCATTAAAAGTACAAGAAATGGACTTAAAATAAAGTCCATTTTCCATAAATGGACATAATTTACATTAATTGGACTTTTTATTAATGTCCATTGGACATAAAATAAAGTATATTATTTTAAATCCATTTCTGAAAAATTAAGTCCATTTTAACAAAAATAAAGTCCATTTTAGGAAATTTAAAGTCCATTTTTGAAAATTAAGTCCAATACTCCAAAAACAAAATGTCCATTAAAAGTACAAGAAATGGACTTAAAATAAAGTCCATTTTCCATAAATGGACATAATTTACATTAATTGGACTTTTTAATAATGTCCATTGGACATAAAATAAAGTCCATTATTTGAAATCCATTTCTGAAAAATTAAGTCCATTTTAACAAAAATAAAGTCCATTTTAGGAAATTTAAAGTCCATTTTTGAAAATTAAGTCCAATACTCCAAAAACAAAATGTCCATTAAAAGTACAAGAAATGGACTTAAAATAAAGTCCATTTTCGATAAGTGGACATAATTTACATTAATTGGACTTTTTAATAATGTCCATTGGACATAAAATAAAGTCCATTATTTTAAATCCATTTCTGAAAAATTAAGTCCATTTTAACAAAAATAAAGTCCATTTTAGGAATTTTAAAGTCCATTTTTGAAAATTAAGTCCAATACTCCAAAAACAAAATGTCCATTAAAAGTACAAGAAATGGACTTAAAATAAAGTCCATTTTCGATAAATGGACATAATTTACATTAATTGGACTTTTTAATAATGTCCATTGGACATAAAATAAAGTCCATTATTTTAAATCCATTTCTTAAAAATTAAGTCCATTTTAACAAAAATAAAGTCCATTTTAGGAAAAGTCCATTTTTGAAAATTAAGTCCAATACTCCAAAAACAAAATGTCCATTAAAAGTACAAGAAATGGACTTAAAATAAAGTCCATTTTCCATAAATGGACATAATTTACATTAATTGGACTTTTTAATAATGTCCATTGGACATAAAATAAAGTCCATTATTTTAAATCCATTTCTGAAAAATTAAGTCCATTTTAACAAAAATAAAGTCCATTTTAGGAAATTTAAAGTCCATTTTTGAAAATTAAGTCCAATACTCCAAAAACAAAATGTCCATTAAAAGTACAAGAAATGGACTTAAAATAAAGTCCATTTTCCATAAATCGACATAATTTACATTAATTGGACTTTTTAATAATGTCCATTGGACATAAAATAAAGTCCATTATTTTAAATCCATTTCTGAAAAATTAAGTCCATTTTAACAAAAATAAAGTCCATTTTAGGAAATTTAAAGTCCATTTTTGAAAATTAAGTCCAATACTCGAAAAACAAAATGTCCATTAAAAGTACAAGAAATGGACTTAAAATAAAGTCCATTTTCCATAAATGGACATAAATTACATTAATTGGACTTTTTAATAATGTCCAATGGACATAAAATAAAGTCCATTATATTAAATCCATTTCTGAAAAATTAAGTCCATTTTAACAAAATTAAAGTCCATTTTAACAAAATTAAAGTCCATTTTTTGAAATTTAAAGTCCATTTTGAAAATTAAGTCCAATACTCGAAAAACAAAATGTCCATTAAAAGTACAAGAAATGGACTTAAAATAAAGTCCATTTTCCATAAATGGACATAAATTACATTAATTGGACTTTTTAATAATGTCCAATGGACATAAAATAAAGTCCAACATATTAAATCCATTTCTGAAAAATTAAGTCCATTTTAACAAAATTAAAGCCCCCCCCGAAATTCTTGAAAACGGGATTTTTAGTGGGAAAAACGTGTGCGAAACACGGGCGACAGGGGCGATCCTCAGCCGAAATTCTCGGAAAAGAAGTTTTTTACGGTAAAAACGTACGCTAAAATACAAATTGAGAAGATCAATCGAAATTATTTACAGCACGGTTCAGTAATAGATCTCAGAAACAGTTTTTGAGTCATAATATGAATGATTACAAGATTAAAAGGTGTTGTTTACACCTCGTTTTTAACAAAATCGTCATTTGGATCGAATTTTATCTGGCTAGAGGTGTTTTTAGTGTTAAAAACGGTCAAAAAATGAAAAAATCGCCGAAAATTTTTGGGGCCTGCCGGCCGGAAAGGGGGTGGCATTTGGCCGCATTTTTTCACTGAGTTGTCGCCCCTCCCGAAACAAATCGGAATATACGCTACTGCATGTACTCACCGATTTTGGCGGACAGAAAAAAAATAAATAAATAAAATCATGAAATAACAGTAATCAGAATCTAAAATTACACAACAGTAGTCCCGGATTCTTCTGCCGACTTGTACCGCGATAAAGATGTTAGTAGAGATAAAACAATAAGAACAAATGTTCTGATAGAACCGACGAAAATGTAGGCTTGTAGCGTGGAACAGATCATCCAGATAACGGATAGTTAGAGTTTAGGAGGATATGGTTGCGTGCTGCCAGTGAAAAGATAGGATAACCTAGTACCAAGAACAAATATTCTGATAAAACCTCCATCGTTGGTCCCACGCAGGGACTATGGATATCCCGATAAAACTGAGCGGAGCTAGAGGTACATGCTTTGAGATTTGAGTTGATACCCGTCTACTTCTCTCTACGCCTTTTATCACCGTTGCTCATACGAAGTGAAAAAACGTAGGATGCCTTGCAGGCGCGGACAGCCCACATTACAGCGCTTCATATATGACGTCAGTTCGGCAGACAACGAATCAGCTGTAAAGAACAACTCAGACGGCGTCAGGATTCTTCTGCGGTGTTGTACCGCGATACTACTGTTTGTAGAGATAACAATTATGGTGTTCTGCGAAGCTCCTCATCCACTCGTTTGCATCGTGTACAGCTCAAACTATATTTGACTCTGCATGGTCGTACCACAGAGACAGGGAGACGGAGGTTCTATCAGATTATTTGTTCTTGCCAGTAACTAGCATAAACCTACCTTCAATATATATATTTGCAAAGTTTGGCTTCATTAGACCTTCTTGTCCATCGAGAAATGACCAAATAGGAGAGCACACCGGCCCGACCGTTCTGCAAGTAAAAATAAGCTGAGACATTCAAACTCGGCGGCAATGGAACAAACTTAGTAAATGACAGGAAAACGAACGCTATTTAGATATCTACCCTTCATCGAGGTGGCAACAATGGTTACGATCCGGTTGCCATCTAGCTGTTAACTTTCATCGACTGATTTTAAATTTTCGACCGCCAGCTAACATTCGCATTGCAACAGAACTAAACGACTGTATTGATAGAAAAAGAAGGTAGGTTGTACCGGTGGCAACACTGGTTACGATCTGCTTGCCATCTAGCTCTTAGCTGGTAACGAATGATATAAATTATGCGACCGCTAGCTGGCACCGCCTCGACTATAAAGGCTGTATTGATAGAGACTTCTGTTATGTAATTTTAGCTTTTGATTTATTTAATTTTAGATTCATTATTGACCCAGGAAGTGAAAAATATTAAGAAGATTTCACTGTAACGCGTCACGTCAGATGCAGGTCCCATGCAGCGACTACGGATATCCATATAAGACTGAGCGGAGCTAGAGGTACATGCTGTGAGGTTTGAGTTATACCCGAATACTTCCCTCTACGCCGTTGCTCATACGAGGTGGAAAACCGTAGGATGCCTTCCAGGCGGAGAGAGCCCACTTTACAACGCGTCACAATTCTCAAAACCGATACAACGGTCAAGCCGATTTGGTGGTTCTCGTCCATATTAACACTAATTATATAAGAGATAATTCAACACTAATTTAGATATACCAAAGACTTGCCAAACATAAAACAGAATATTCAAATCTATATACAATTAATGATGCAAATTAAAAGGGTTGGATATATCATATGTTTATTTTACATAGTTTAGATATATCAAAGACTTTACAAACACACTACAAAATATTCAAATCTATATACAATTAGTGATGCGAGTTAAAAAGGTTGATAAAGGCGGGAACAAAACTTCTTAGGTAACGAGTCGCTGTGTGTTTAATTGGCTGCAATTTGGGTATTGGTTGGGCTACCACTCTCTCAGGCCTTACTCTTGCCGCTGAAAAATCTGGGGGGAGGATATCACGCAGTGCTGGTGTATTCAAGATTTTAGTTTCAAACACTAACGAGAGTTTTTCACGGCGCTTCAACAGGGTTTCTAAATTATAAGTATTAAGGAGGTCTATATACGGTACTTTAGGGGACTTGGAAACTACAAGGAGGGCTCTGAACTGTATCCTGTCAAGGGAATCCGACTGTTCACGAGTAATTCCAAACTGCCACACAGGGCAACAGTATTCCAGAAGTGGGCGTATGAAAGAAAGTTAAACTCTTAGGAGATGCTTAGGTGGGACTCCATAACGGGATAACGTCAGTAACGTCCATAACGTCAGTACGACAACGAACCAGCTGCAAAGGACCATTCAGACGGCGTTCGGATTCTTCTGCCGAAACGTACCGCGATAAAGCTGTTTTTAAATATAAAACAATAAGAACAAACATTCTGATAGAACCAACGAACTAGTAGGCTTGTAGCGTGGAAAATATCATCCAGGTAACGGGTAACAGATGGTTGCCTGCTGCCAGTGAAATGGGTTGAGATAGAATAACCTAGTACCAGGAACAAATATTCTGATAAAACCTCCGTCGTTGGTCCCATGCAGCGACTATGGATATCCCGATATAACTAAGCGGAGCTAGAGGTTCATGCTGTGAGGTTTGAGTTGGTACCCGTCTACTTCCCTCTACGCCGTTTGTCGCAGTTGCTCAGACGAGATGAAAAACCGTAGGATGCCTTGCGGGCGCGTTACATTACACGCGCGTCACATATGACGTCAGTACGGCAGACAACGAATCAGCTGTAAAGGACCATTTAGACGGCGTTCGGATTCTTCTACGGAGTTGTACCGCGATACTACTGTTTGTAGAGATATCACATTTTCTATACAAACAGCGTTAGAACCAAGATATTTCACATTCCCAATAACCAAACAAGTATTGATATAACCTAATTTGTAATCATCCCATTTTAAAAGCTTTAAATGTAAACAAACTGCAAGTATAAATCCAAAGAAATGTTGAAGATGTTGCACGAACAGCTCGAGTCCACACCCTGAATGGTCTCCCAGCGAGCCCGACCCTTTAAATCTCTTTTCCATTACCAAGGTAATAACAAGTGCACTAAACCAAATCGTAGCAACCTAATACCCCCTTTGTCACAATTTATTAAAACGGCATATCAACGATCATATGACAAAACGGTCCAGTTGAGCCTAGCTGAGTTCCAGGGAACTGCATAATACTGGAAATCAGTGATAGCGAAAATCTCCCAAGCCCGTTCTCCTACCGATCAGTGCCGTGAAATCTCATATGAAAATAATTAATTGTCGATCGTTCACCATTTTCAAAAACTGCACTCGTGCTCAGCAGCTGATCATCACCTGACAAACAGCTGATCATCACGTGACTAGCAGCTGATCACATCCTTGACTGTTTACAAACAATATCCGCTAATTTCTTCACGGTGTTTCCAACAGAACGCTGCCGAGCCTTTTCCCCCCTGCGAAGGAGTTATTTTCCCACAATAGCCCGAGGGTACCCTCGGAGCAGCGAGCGCGTCTCGTGAATGAACATTGTGGGTAAACAGTGAATCACTCGCTGGGACGTCGACGAAATTATTGATCCATAGATTCGCGCAACGTGCATTCAGTGAGGGGGTGATTACTAAAGAACTGGAAAGGTTAAGCTTCATTTGAGTTTACATTGCCTGAAGTTGATTCGGATTCGGAATATTGTAAGTTTGATACACCCGGTCCGAATTCCAAAAGCGCAACTCCAGGATACAGATCAAAAGAGACGATTTCCGATCCGTCAGTCCAAAATCCTTTACGCATGCACATTGTGCGGCAGGTACAGTTCACCGACAACATGACCGGCGACCAAAACTTGCAAGTAAATACAACCACCAGTGACGCAAGAGCAACTTAAGCCATCTTCTGCGCAAGATCCTCTGACATAATGACACAAATGCTGATGCAAATTTATGCAAAAACAAGAACGAAAAGAGTTCGAACGCTACGAGCGCCAGCGTCACCTGACAGAGAAGACGAGCTCCAGAGACTCGAGCTCCAACGAGAAGACTTCCGACGCTCTTGCCGCGTTTTTTGTAAACAACCCGTTCTCCGTCCTCTATCCCGTTCTCCTATAAGCTGTTTTTAGTAGAACGCCGTAGTGCTATTGACCGTTTTTAGCAAAACGGAGAACGAGTTGCATCTCATTATGCATTCCGTTCTGCTGGATGATCAACGGAATAGAAACCTCAGTTCTGCATACCGTTCTCATCCCGTTTTGCTATGTATCGGGAACTGCTATGTATCGGGGAGGTCTTTCAGCAAAATTGCAGAAATAGATAAAAGTACCCATTTTTTACGAAATTAACAGAAATTAATGAAGAAGAAAAAGGTTAGAATTAATGAAGAAGAAAAAGGTTATCATGGATTGGACCTTCCTATTTTCAATGACTCGGGAAAAAAATTTCCAAAATGAGTGTGCAATGCTACCAAGCGAGGACATGATTCTAGTCTTCAGGAGTTTCCTACAAAATTCTTAGAATAGAGATGGTGGCATCTAGGAAAGAACGAAGGGAGATAGTTGCTTTGCTTGTAGAAAAGCAAGAGTAGAGAAAGCGAAAACAGAAGGGAAAATCGATGAATTGCACATTACAACATTGAAATAAGAAGAAAAATCAGTCCTCTTCTCAGGTTTACGAACCAGAGTAGCCTTTGCTGCAACCAACATTAGACATAGATTTAAAACTTTTCTTAACGATTTACAAGATAAACAAACTGTGGTTGCTGACCCTCTCCCTTTCTTGCACTTTTATTGTGTGCACTGTGCTCCTTCGGGTGGTGCCTCCATTAGAATATCCAAGGGAGTCCTGAACTACCCAGGAAAAATATTCATAAAGTTGTACTCGACACCATGTTACAAAGATGATGTCTCTCCCCATGTTCAGAGTTCATACACGAGACTGACCTAGGCTCAAACGCGCCTTGAAGACATTTGATCATCGAACAATGGGTCATTATCTCGGATTAAAAGGTGTTCAATTTTCATGGTAAGTGATATGACGCAACCAGATGTCACAGTATTCTGATGAAGAAACTGATTTTTTTGTCGGGATATTTTCCCTGGGTCTGGGCTCCCTTGAAAAGTCAGCCGGGCAGTTGCCCCCCCCCCCCTGCCCATCCTAAATGAATCTCCTGCAATGGATATCGTACGCAAATGCTGATTTTTTAGTTACTATACCCTCAATTTAAAATTGGTGCAATAAGCGTTTTTTGTAACAACCTCAACAGAAAACGAGTTTGAAACTCATTGAAAAAAAACCGGGCTTATAAGCAGAACGGAGAACGGCGTAAGGAAAATGGAGTTTTACAAAAAACGCAGCTTCTGCTGTTCACCAAATTAGAAGAAATGCGACTTCATGAGATAGCGTCAAATGAAAAATGCGCTCAATGGAGTTGGAGGCACAGTAAACCCTACTCAACTCAAATAGACCAACTAATCTCATTACGATGAGAGATAGGGATGACATCGAAACCTTCCTCGCAACGTTTGAACTAATGGCGCTGTCACTAAAATGGGACAGAGCATTTTTAGGTTCCCAAACATTACCCGTTCTGACTGCCAAAGCACAAGAAGCTGTGCAAAACTTACCGAGAGAAGAATCAGTCAACTATGAAAAGAAAAAGAAGCTATTCTAGTGAAGAACCAAATCAATGAAGAATATAGCAGAAAACCGTAGGTTTTCGATCTAATCACTGGCTTTTGAGCTGATCACTGGCAAAAGAAAAGCCGCATTTTGTATAGCATTATAGAGGGCGTTATAAGTGGGAAAAGCGCGGAATATCAAATAGGATTAGAAACGGGATAATACGGATAGGATAAGACGAGAGAATGATGACGGCTGTTAATATTCTGTGCATTATAGATGGCGTTATAAGAGGGAAAAGCGCGGAATATTCAAATAGTTGTTAAAATAGCTATATGATAGGTATATAATAAACTTAGGATTAGAAACTTGGAAATGGGTAATAAATTTAATTCATTGTTCAATAAGCTATCTTGCAAGGAGAAACTGGTCTTATTATCTAATTGGGTATTAGAATAGCAGTTCCGGAGCCGAGGAACTGAAAAGAAATGAGCTACTTAACCTCCTCATTCCATCGAATCGTTGCCACACTTTGTATAGGCTATGTTGCCCCGCGTGTAAGTAAGATTATCACAATCTGTGTTATCTGTTATTTATCTTATCTTTTTTCCTTGCTTTTTTCATACTCCATTAGTGATTTTTATCTTGGCAATGGGTAGTAAATTTATTCATTCATTCAATAAGTCATCTTATAACAAAAACTGGTCTTTATGGGTATTAAACAAAAAAAAGAGTGAGATGGGGCGTGATCGCGATTTTTAGCTGGTGGAATTTCTCTATCGGATTTGTGGTACCTCTATGCGCTGTGTTGTATTCTGGACGATTGCGGTTTACGAAAAATAACACGCGGTGTGCTACTTTCCGCGAGCTGATCACTGGCCAAAGAAAAGTCGCATTTTGTAGAACATTGTAGATGGCGTTATAAGAGGGAAAAGCGCGGAATATTCAAGTAGGATTAACAAGAGCTACGAGCTCATATGGCACTTGTTATGACTAGTGGTACGAGAAAGTAGAATAGAACTTCACAATAAACAAATGCGGTTCGGACCTAGAATTAGGATATCTAGGTTCATTCAATCTGAAACTCTAAATAACGTATTTAGAACTTATGCTTGTTCTTCCCACCAAGTTTCATCCCGAGCCCTCCACTCTAAACGATTTCAAAGCTTTCCGGTTCGCCCCTCCAACACCTCCCAATGTCACCGAATCTGGTCGGAATTTAAAATGGGATGTCTGACGCACGAGACCTTTCTAAATATTAAGTTTCGGTTAAATCCGATAACCCGTTCAATAGCTGAGCTTGCCACTGGATTCCGGATTCCCCTTCCGTACACTCCCCCTCGACGGTCGGATCGGGGAAACGACATTCTCAAGTCAATAGTTCGGGTACCTGACAAGCCTGCCAAGTTCATTGTCCTTGCACATCAGGAAGTACCGAACTCGTGGGATTACTACAAACTCGGATCCCCCCCAACTCCCCCACAGTGACCCGATCCATTCCGGTTATGCTATTCACTTGTTCTTCCCACCAACTTTCATCCCAAACCCTCCACTCTAAGCGTTTGCCAATATTTCCGGTTCCCCCGTCCGACCCCCCCAATATCACCGAATCCGGTTCGGATTTAAAATGGGGCGTCTGAGACACGAGGTCTTTCTATATATCAAGTTTCATCAAGATCCGATCACCCGTTCGCAAGTTAAAAATACCTCACTTTTCGGATTCCCCCTCTCTCCACCCCCACCCCCCAGATGGTCGGATCCGGGAAACGACTATTCTCAAGTCAACCTGTTCTGATCCCATCCACGCCTGCCAAGTTTCATCGTTTTAGCGCATCAGGAAGTACCGAACTCCCGGGATCACTAAAAATTCGGATCCCCCCCAACCCTCCCCCCCCCAATGTGAACGGATCCGGTCCGGTTATGTTAATCACGTATCTAGGGCTTGTGCTTGTTCTTTCCACCAACTTTCATCCCGATCTCTCTACTCAAAGCGTTTCCCAAGATTTCCGATTCCACCCTACAGTTCCCCCAATGTCACCGGATCCGGTCCGGAATTAAACTGGGATGTCTAGACACAAGGTACTTCTATATATCAAGTTTCATTAAGATCCGATCACCCGTTCGTAAGTTAAAAAAAACTCATTTTTCCGGATTCCCCTCCCTCCAACCCCCCCCCCCCGGATGGTCGGATCGGGGAAACGACTATTATCAAGTCAATCTGTTTGGGTCCCTGACATGCCTGCCAAGTTTAATCGTCCTAGCACATCAGGAAGTACCGAATTCGCGGGATCACTAGAGATTCGGATCCCCCCCCCCAACTCCCCCACAGTGAGCGGATCCGGTCCAGTTATGTCAATCACGTATCTAGGACTTGTGCTTGTTCCAAGACCAATGGTTTCGCAATGCTTCGCAAACGGACCATACCCATAGCGCCACCCAATATGCTTGTGGTATTTAAAGCGAGACAAACTTGCGGGTTTAGAAATTTCTAGTAAAGCAAATGTGCGATCTGCAGACACCAAGGAAACAATGGAGGCTTTATCATTTTTTTGCTATGTTCAGAATGGAACTTGGAAACCGGGGAGATGGTATCTTTTTTTTATCTGTTCAGAATATGAAGTTATTGGAGCCAGCGCTGGTGCACGACTGATTGAGTTTCAGTAGGGACGTTCAGTATCGCTAGTGGTGCTAGTGTCGCTGCTATTCCGGCTATTCGAGTGTGTGTCACTTTTTTCAGGTCTTGGCGCTACTCTCTAGTGTTATTTTGCTCTGATGGGACGTTACTCCCTAGCAGAGCAAAATAACACTAGGGAGTAGCGCCAAGACCTATGCTTTCCATGCTTTCCAAAAGTGACTAAAAATGTAAATGTAAAAAAGTAACTAAAAATTTCTAAACCCGCAAGTTTGTCTCGCTTTAAATACCGCAAGCATATTGGGCGGCGCTACGAGTATGGTCCGTTTGCGAAGCATTGAAACCATTGGTCTTGGCGCTACTCCCTAGTGTTATTTTGCTCTGGTCCCATGCTTTCCTTCCTCGCAAACGGGCCATACTCATAGCGCCGCTCACTACGCTTGCAGCATTTAAAGCGAGACAGACTTGCGGGTCTCTAAATTTCTAGTAAACCGAAGATACGGTCTGCACACATCGGGGAATCAGGGAAGGTTGCTAGTGTCGCTGCTATTCGAAAGCATAGTGTCCGAGGGGTTGCCCACTCTCGATTTTAGTGTACAGATAGTGCCGGGTGCCCGCGGTGCCCGGCTGACATCAGACATTTAACATTCAACTTGTCCGACAAAATGCAATTTTTGCATAAAGATTTAGCTGATCATCAAGGCTAAAACAAAATTTCTGAAACAAAATTTAGAACGCAAAATAGCGAAATAATATTAGGGAGTACCGTCAAGACCTATGCTTTCCTTGTTTCGCAAACGGGCGATGTGAACGATGTGAGCGATAGTGAACGTCCCTACGGAATTTCAATCGGTCGTGCACCAGCCGAGGCACCAGCGCTGGATCCCCCTTAATTTGAACCACCTCCCCCACCCCTAAACGTGAGGCTACAAAGCCCATCTACGAACTCGACCTTACTCTTGACCCAAAGAATCCTCACACCAAGTTTCATCAAAATATCTCACTCCCTTCGAGAGTTATCGTGCTTACAGACGGACGGACGGACAGACGGACGGACGGACGGACAGACGGACAACTTTTGCGATGTCATAGGTATCCGCTCACTTACGTTTTGGGATCCCAAAAAGCGTTTAGTATACCGAGTACTACCGAGGGGCTTGTGAACAGAGTTCGCTATTTGACAGTGCGAAACGGATATGTCAGCTGAAATTTATTGGAGCTATATTTCGGCCCTTCTTGGCAAGGGTCCTCTTCAGGCTCAAAGCCGCTCAAGATGGAAAATCGATATTTCGAATCGAAATTCCAAGGAATTAGGTCCAAACGAATTATGAAGTTATTGGAGAATATATGGAGAATAAGTCCAAAGGAATTAGGTTCCCCGTGATTGGCTGGTGGGTTGGAATTTGCCCCGCCTTTGGGAGGAGCCAAGTATTGACAAGGGTTCATTAGTCACGGTAAAAGTCCCTTGTATAATGGCATCAAATTGGTGGGAAAGAAGTTTCACTCTGGTGATACGAGAACAACTATAATAGTCGGGAGCATACTCCGCATGGAAGACAGAAAATCGTGGATCCCCTTGGATACCGGATCAAAGGGTCCTTGGATCCCGGATACTTGGATCTGCCGGATAAAAGGGTCCTTGAATGCTTTGATACTGGGTCCCGGATCCTCGAATATCCCGGATCCCAGGGTCCCTTGATCCAGGATCCTTTGGTAACGGGTAGTTAAAGCTTAACTGAAAAGGTTTGAGATATAATAACGTAGTAACAAGCGAGGTAACAAGAACAAATATTCTGATAGAGCCTCCGTCTTTGGTCCCATGCAGCTGCTATTCGAGTATCTATCACTTTTTCCTAGTCTTGGCGCTACTCCCTAGCGTTATTTTGCTCTGCTCCCTAGTCAGAGCAAAAACGATGTACACCAAGTGGCGCGTGCCGCGGTGCCGTGCCGGTGCCTAGCCGGTGCCGCGGTGCCGGTGCCGTGCCGGTAATTGCCGCAAGCGTAGTGGGCTGCGCTATGAGTATGGCCCATTTGCGAAGCAAGGAAAGCATAGGTCTTGACGCTACTCCCAAGTGTTATTTTGCTCTGTCCCTAGTGTAATTTTGCTCTTGTCAGAGCAAAATAACACTAGGGGAGTAGCGCCAAGACCGATGGTTTCAATGCTTCGCAAACGGACCATACTCGTAGCGCCGCCCAATATGCTTGTGGTATTTAAAGCGAGACAAACTTGCGGGTTTAGAAATTTTTAGTTACCGAGACCTAGCCTTAAAGTTTAACCGAAAAAGGACTGGGATAGGACAATCTAGTTACCCATCACTTATTCATCCCAAAAATCACTACTCACCTCAATTTCTCAGGGACCGTATAATCTTTTTTTGGGTGCAATCTTCTTATGATTCCAATATTTGGTGCAGCTTATCAGAAGACTTAACTTCTCTTCGTGCACGCTCTATCGAAAGCCAATATGTGTATGCGTCTTGGTTTGGCAGGGGTGCCGTAATGTACATCCTGGAAACAGAATAAATCTTAGAAATAACACGTATGTTCATGTAAGTAAGCAATTGCCTTTTGCTTTTCTCAAAGATCTTGAGAGTTGCATGGAAAATCCTCCTTAAAGGTGATATGGTTTCGAGGGTGGTGCGGAAGGCTAGGTCTCGGTAACTAAAAATTTCTAAGCCCGCAAGTTTGTCTCGCTTTAAATACCGCAAGCATATTGGGCGGCGCTACGAGTATGGTCCGTTTGCGAAGCATTGAAACCATTGGTCTTGGCGCTACTCCCTAGTGTTATTTTGCTCTGGTCCCATGCTTTCCTTGCCTCGCAAACGGGCCATACTCATAGCGCCGCTCACTACGCTTGCGGCATTTAAAGCGAGACAGACTTGCGGGTCTCTATATTTCTAGTAAACCGAAGATACGGTCTGCACACATCGGGGAATCAGGGAAGGTTGCTAGTGTCGCTGCTATTCGAAAGCATAGCGTCCGAGGGGTTGCCCACTCTCGATTTTAGTGTACAGAAAGTGCCGGGTGCCCGCGGTGCCCGGCTGACATCAGACATTTAACATTATAGACAATAGAATAAATCTTAGAAATAACACGTGTGTTCATGTAAGTAAGCAATTGCCTTTTGCTTTTCTCAAAGATCTTGAGAGTTGCATGGAAAATCCTCCTTAAAGGTGATATGGTTTCGAGGGTGGTGCGTAAGGCTAGGTCTCGGTAACTAAAAATTTCTAAGCCCGCAAGTTTGTCTCGCTTTAAATACCGCAAGCATATTGGGCGGCGCTACGAGTATGGTCCGTTTGCGGAGCATTGAAACCATTGGTCTTGGCGCTACTCCCTAGTGTTATTTTGCTCTGGTCCCATGCTTTCCTTGCCTCGCAAACGGGCCATACTCATAGCGCGCTCACTACGCTTGCGGCATTTAAAGCGAGACAGACTTGCGGGTCTCTAAATTTCTAGTAAACCGAAGATACGGTCTGCACACATCGGGGAATCAGGGAAGGTTGCTAGTGTCGCTGCTATTCGAAAGCATAGCGTCCGAGGGGTTGCCCACTCTCGATTTTAGTGTACAGAAAGTGCCGGGTGCCCGCGGTGCCCGGCTGACATCAGACATTTAACATTCAACTGGTCCGACAAAATGCAATTTTTGCATAAAGATTTAGACGGACGGACGGACGGACAGACGGACAACTTTTGCGATGTCATAGGTATCCCTCACTTACGTTTTGGGATCCCAAAAAGCGTTTAGTATACCGAGTACTACCGAGGGGCTTGTGAACAGAGTTCGCTATTTGACAGTGCGAAACGGATATGTCAGCTGAAATTTATTGGAGCTATATTTCGGCCCTTCTTGGCAAGGGTCCTCTTCAGGCTCAAAGCCGCTTAAGATGGAAAATCGATATTTCGAATCGAAATTCCAAGGAATTAGGTCCAAAGGAATTATGAAGTTATTGGAGAATATATGGAGAATAAGTCCAAAGGAATTAGGTTCCCCGTGATTGGCTGGTGGGTTGGAATTTGCCCCGCCTTTGGGAGGAGCCAAGTATTGACAAGGGTTCATTAGTCACGGTAAAAGTCCCTTGTATAATGGCATCAAATTGGTGGGAAAGAAGTTTCACTCTGGTGACACGAGAACAACTATAATAGTCGGGAGCATACTGCGCATGGAAGACAGAAAATCGTGGATCCCCTTGGATACCGGATCAAAGGGTCCTTGGATCCCGGATACTTGGATCTGCCGGATAAAAGGGTCCTTGAATGCTTTGATACTGGGTCCCGGATCCTCGAATATCCCGGATCCCAGGGTCCCTTGATCCAGGATCCTTTGGTAACGGGTAGTTAAAGCTTAACTGAAAAGGTTTGAGATATAATAACGAAGTAACAAACGAGGTAACAAGAACAAATATTCTGATAGAGCCTCCGTCTTTGGTCCCATGCAGCTGCTATTCGAGTATCTATCACTTTTTCCTAGTCTTGGCGTAACTCCCTAGCGTTATTTTGCTCTGCTCCCTAGTCAGAGCAAAAACGATGTACACCAAGTGGCGCGTGCCGCGGTGCCGTGCCGGTGCCTAGCCGGTGCCGCGGTGCCGCGCCGGTGCCGTGCCGGTGCCGAGCCGGTGCCGAGCCGGTGCCGTGCCGGTGCCGAGCCGGTGCCGTGCCGGTAATTGCCGCAAGCGTAGTGGGCTGCGCTATGAGTATGGCCCATTTGCGAAGCAAGGAAAGCATAGGTCTTGACGCTACTCCCAAGTGTTATTTTGCTCTGTCCCTAGTGTAATTTTGCTCTTGTCAGAGCAAAATAACACTAGGGGAGTAGCGCCAAGACCGATGGTTTCAATGCTTCGCAAACGGACCATACTCGTAGCGCCGCCCAATATGCTTGTGGTATTTAAAGCGAGACAAACTTGCGGGTTTAGAAATTTTTAGTTACCGAGACCTAGCCTTAAAGTTTAACCGAAAAAGGACTGGGATAGGACAATCTAGTTACCCATCACTTATTCATCCCAAAAATCACTACTCACCTCAATTTCTCAGGGACCGTATAATCTTTTTTTGGGTGCAATCTTCTTATGATTCCAATCTTTGGTGCAGCTTATCAGAAGACTTAACTTCTCTTCGTGCACGCTCCATCGAAAGCCAATATGTGTATGCGTCTTGGTTTGGCAGGGGTGCCGTAATGTACGTCCTGGAAACAGAATAAATCTTAGAAATAACACGTGTGTTCATGTAAGTAAGCAATTGCCTTTTGCTTTTCTCAAAGATCTTGAGAGTTGCATGGAAAATCCTCCTTAAAGGTGATATGGTTTCGAGGGTGGTGCGTAAGGCTAGGTCTCGGTAACTAAAAATTTCTAAGCCCGCAAGTTTGTCTCGCTTTAAATACCGCAAGCATATTGGGCGGCGCTACGAGTATGGTCCGTTTGCGAAGCATTTTTGATAAGATTCTTTGTCTTGTGATTTTGTATTTAGGTTAATGTTGTTTTTTGTTTGTTTTTCTTGTAATTGTTGTTTTCTTTTCTCTTCACATACTCCATCTTTTTTTCAGCTGTGTTGTTTGATGGGCAATAAAATACTTCATTCATTCATTCATTGAAACCATTGGTCTTGGCGCTACTCCCTAGTGTTATTTTGCTCTGGTCCCATGCTTTCCTTGCCTCGCAAACGGGCCATACTCATAGCGCCGCTCACTACGCTTGCGGCATTTAAAGCGAGACAGACTTGCGGGTCTCTAAATTTCTAGTAAACCGAAGATACGGTCTGCACACATCGGGGAATCAGGGAAGGTTGCTAGTGTCGCTGCTATTCGAAAGCATAGCGTCCGAGAGGTTGCCCACTCTCGATTTTAGTGTACAGAAAGTGCCGGGTGCCCGCGGCGCCCGGCTGACATCAGACATTTAACATTATAGACAATAGAATAAATCTTAGAAATAACACGTGTGTTCTTGTAAGTAAGCAATTGCCTTTTGCTTTTCTCAAAGATCTTGAGAGTTGCATGGAAAATCCTCCTTAAAGGTGATATGGTTTCGAGGGTGGTGCGTAAGGCTAGGTCTCGGTAACTAAAGCCCGGCTGACATCAGACATTTAACATTATAGACAATAGAATAAATCTTAGAAATAACACGTGTGTTCATGTAAGTAAGCAATTGCCTTTTGCTTTTCTCAAAGATCTTGAGAGTTGCATGGAAAATCCTCCTTAAAGGTGATATGGTTTCGAGGGTGGTGCGTAAGGCTAGGTCTCGGTAACTAAAAATTTCTAAGCCCGCAAGTTTGTCTCGCTTTAAATACCGCAAGCATATTGGGCGGCGCTACGAGTATGGTCCGTTTGCGAAGCATTGAAACCATTGGTCTTGGCGCTACTCCCTAGTGTTATTTTGCTCTGGTCCCATGCTTTCCTTGCCTCGCAAACGGGCCATACTGATAGCGCCGCTCACTACGCTTGCGGCATTTAAAGCGAGACAGACTTGCGGGTCTCTAAATTTCTAGTAAACCGAAGATACGGTCTGCACACATCGGGGAATCAGGGAAGGTTGCTAGTGTCGCTGCTATTCGAAAGCATAGCGTCCGAGGGGTTGCCCACTCTCGAATTTAGTGTACAGAAAGTGCCGGGTGCCCGCGGTGCCCGGCTGACATCAGACATTTAACATTCAACTGGTCCGACAAAATGCAATTTTTGCATAAAGATTTAGACGGACGGACGGACGGACAGACGGACAACTTTTGCGATGTCATAGGTATCCCTCACTTACGTTTTGGGATCCCAAAAAGCGTTTAGTATACCGAGTACTACCGAGGGGCTTGTGAACAGAGTTCGCTATTTGACAGTGCGAAACGGATATGTCAGCTGAAATTTATTGGAGCTATATTTCGGCCCTTCTTGGCAAGGGTCCTCTTCAGGCTCAAAGCCGCTCAAGATGGAAAATCGATATTTCGAATCGAAATTCCAAGGAATTAGGTCCAAAGGAATTATGAAGTTATTGGAGAATATATGGAGAATAAGTCCAAAGGAATTAGGTTCCCCGTGATTGGCTGGTGGGTTGGAATTTGCCCCGCCTTTGGGAGGAGCCAAGTATTGACAAGGGTTCATTAGTCACGGTAAAAGTCCCTTGTATAATGGCATCAAATTGGTGGGAAAGAAGTTTCACTCTGGTGACACGAGAACAACTATAATAGTCGGGAGCATACTGCGCATGGAAGACAGAAAATCGTGGATCCCCTTGGATACCGGATCAAAGGGTCCTTGGATCCCGGATACTTGGATCTGCCGGATAAAAGGGTCCTTGAATGCTTTGATACCGGATCCTGGGGTCACAGGATCCCGGATCCTCGAATATCCCGGATCCCAGGGTCCCTTGATCCAGGATCCTTTGGTAACGGGTAGTTAAAGCTTAACTGAAAAGGTTTGAGATATAATAACGTAGTAACAAGCGAGGTAACAAGAACAAATATTCTGATAGAGCCTCCGTCTTTGGTCCCATGCAGCTGCTATTCGAGTATGTATCACTTTTTCCTAGTCTTGGCGCTACTCCCTAGCGTTATTTTGCTCTGCTCCCTAGTCAGAGCAAAAACGATGTACACCAAGTGGCGCGTGCCGCGGTGCCGTGCCGGTAATTGCCGCAAGCGTAGTGGGCTGCGCTATGAGTATGGCCCATTTGCGAAGCAAGGAAAGCATAGGTCTTGACGCTACTCCCAAGTGTTATTTTGCTCTGTCCCTAGTGTAATTTTGCTCTTGTCAGAGCAAAATAACACTAGGGGAGTAGCGCCAAGACCGATGGTTTCAATGCTTCGCAAACGGACCATACTCGTAGCGCCGCCCAATATGCTTGTGGTATTTAAAGCGAGACAAACTTGCGGGTTTAGAAATTTTTAGTTACCGAGACCTAGCCTTAAAGTTTAACCGAAAAAGGACTGGGATAGGACAATCTAGTTACCCATCACTTATTCATCCCAAAAATCACTACTCACCTCAATTTCTCAGGGACCGTATAATCTTTTTTTGGGTGCAATCTTCTTATGATTCCAATATTTGGTGCAGCTTATCAGAAGACTTAACTTCTCTTCGTGCACGCTCCATCGAAAGCCAATATGTGTATGCGTCTTGGTTTGGCAGGGGTGCCGTAATGTACATCCTGGAAACAGAATAAATCTTAGAAATAACACGTATGTTCATGTAAGTAAGCAATTGCCTTTTGCTTTTCTCAAAGATCTTGAGAGTTGCATGGAAAATCCTCCTTAAAGGTGATATGGTTTCGAGGGTGGTGCGGAAGGCTAGGTCTCGGTAACTAAAAATTTCTAAGCCCGCAAGTTTGTCTCGCTTTAAATACCGCAAGCATATTGGGCGGCGCTACGAGTATGGTCCGTTTGCGAAGCATTGAAACCATTGGTCTTGGCGCTACTCCCTAGTGTTATTTTGCTCTGGTCCCATGCTTTCCTTGCCTCGCAAACGAGCCATACTCATAGCGCCGCTCACTACGCTTGCGGCATTTAAAGCGAGACAGACTTGCGGGTCTCTATATTTCTAGTAAACCGAAGATACGGTCTGCACACATCGGGGAATCAGGGAAGGTTGCTAGTGTCGCTGCTATTCGAAAGCATAGCGTCCGAGGGGTTGCCCACTCTCGATTTTAGTGTACAGAAAGTGCCGGGTGCCCGCGGTGCCCGGCTGACATCAGACATTTAACATTATAGACAATAGAATAAATCTTAGAAATAACACGTGTGTTCATGTAAGTAAGCAATTGCCTTTTGCTTTTCTCAAAGATCTTGAGAGTTGCATGGAAAATCCTCCTTAAAGGTGATATGGTTTCGAGGGTGGTGCGTAAGGCTAGGTCTCGGTAACTAAAAATTTCTAAGCCCGCAAGTTTGTCTCGCTTTAAATACCGCAAGCATATTGGGCGGCGCTACGAGTATGGTCCGTTTGCGGAGCATTGAAACCATTGGTCTTGGCGCTACTCCCTAGTGTTATTTTGCTCTGGTCCCATGCTTTCCTTGCCTCGCAAACGGGCCATACTCATAGCGCGCTCACTACGCTTGCGGCATTTAAAGCGAGACAGACTTGCGGGTCTCTAAATTTCTAGTAAACCGAAGATACGGTCTGCACACATCGGGGAATCAGGGAAGGTTGCTAGTGTCGCTGCTATTCGAAAGCATAGCGTCCGAGGGGTTGCCCACTCTCGATTTTAGTGTACAGAAAGTGCCGGGTGCCCGCGGTGCCCGGCTGACATCAGACATTTAACATTCAACTGGTCCGACAAAATGCAATTTTTGCATAAAGATTTAGACGGACGGACGGACGGACAGACGGACAACTTTTGCGATGTCATAGGTATCCCTCACTTACGTTTTGGGATCCCAAAAAGCGTTTAGTATACCGAGTACTACCGAGGGGCTTGTGAACAGAGTTCGCTATTTGACAGTGCGAAACGGATATGTCAGCTGAAATTTATTGGAGCTATATTTCGGCCCTTCTTGGCAAGGGTCCTCTTCAGGCTCAAAGCCGCTTAAGATGGAAAATCGATATTTCGAATCGAAATTCCAAGGAATTAGGTCCAAAGGAATTATGAAGTTATTGGAGAATATATGGAGAATAAGTCCAAAGGAATTAGGTTCCCCGTGATTGGCTGGTGGGTTGGAATTTGCCCCGCCTTTGGGAGGAGCCAAGTATTGACAAGGGTTCATTAGTCACGGTAAAAGTCCCTTGTATAATGGCATCAAATTGGTGGGAAAGAAGTTTCACTCTGGTGACACGAGAACAACTATAATAGTCGGGAGCATACTGCGCATGGAAGACAGAAAATCGTGGATCCCCTTGGATACCGGATCAAAGGGTCCTTGGATCCCGGATACTTGGATCTGCCGGATAAAAGGGTCCTTGAATGCTTTGATACTGGGTCCCGGATCCTCGAATATCCCGGATCCCAGGGTCCCTTGATCCAGGATCCTTTGGTAACGGGTAGTTAAAGCTTAACTGAAAAGGTTTGAGATATAATAACGAAGTAACAAACGAGGTAACAAGAACAAATATTCTGATAGAGCCTCCGTCTTTGGTCCCATGCAGCTGCTATTCGAGTATCTATCACTTTTTCCTAGTCTTGGCGTAACTCCCTAGCGTTATTTTGCTCTGCTCCCTAGTCAGAGCAAAAACGATGTACACCAAGTGGCGCGTGCCGCGGTGCCGTGCCGGTGCCTAGCCGGTGCCGCGGTGCCGCGCCGGTGCCGTGCCGGTGCCGAGCCGGTGCCGAGCCGGTGCCGTGCCGGTGCCGAGCCGGTGCCGTGCCGGTAATTGCCGCAAGCGTAGTGGGCTGCGCTATGAGTATGGCCCATTTGCGAAGCAAGGAAAGCATAGGTCTTGACGCTACTCCCAAGTGTTATTTTGCTCTGTCCCTAGTGTAATTTTGCTCTTGTCAGAGCAAAATAACACTAGGGGAGTAGCGCCAAGACCGATGGTTTCAATGCTTCGCAAACGGACCATACTCGTAGCGCCGCCCAATATGCTTGTGGTATTTAAAGCGAGACAAACTTGCGGGTTTAGAAATTTTTAGTTACCGAGACCTAGCCTTAAAGTTTAACCGAAAAAGGACTGGGATAGGACAATCTAGTTACCCATCACTTATTCATCCCAAAAATCACTACTCACCTCAATTTCTCAGGGACCGTATAATCTTTTTTTGGGTGCAATCTTCTTATGATTCCAATCTTTGGTGCAGCTTATCAGAAGACTTAACTTCTCTTCGTGCACGCTCCATCGAAAGCCAATATGTGTATGCGTCTTGGTTTGGCAGGGGTGCCGTAATGTACGTCCTGGAAACAGAATAAATCTTAGAAATAACACGTGTGTTCATGTAAGTAAGCAATTGCCTTTTGCTTTTCTCAAAGATCTTGAGAGTTGCATGGAAAATCCTCCTTAAAGGTGATATGGTTTCGAGGGTGGTGCGTAAGGCTAGGTCTCGGTAACTAAAAATTTCTAAGCCCGCAAGTTTGTCTCGCTTTAAATACCGCAAGCATATTGGGCGGCGCTACGAGTATGGTCCGTTTGCGAAGCATTTTTGATAAGATTCTTTGTCTTGTGATTTTGTATTTAGGTTAATGTTGTTTTTTGTTTGTTTTTCTTGTAATTGTTGTTTTCTTTTCTCTTCACATACTCCATCTTTTTTTCAGCTGTGTTGTTTGATGGGCAATAAAATACTTCATTCATTCATTCATTGAAACCATTGGTCTTGGCGCTACTCCCTAGTGTTATTTTGCTCTGGTCCCATGCTTTCCTTGCCTCGCAAACGGGCCATACTCATAGCGCCGCTCACTACGCTTGCGGCATTTAAAGCGAGACAGACTTGCGGGTCTCTAAATTTCTAGTAAACCGAAGATACGGTCTGCACACATCGGGGAATCAGGGAAGGTTGCTAGTGTCGCTGCTATTCGAAAGCATAGCGTCCGAGAGGTTGCCCACTCTCGATTTTAGTGTACAGAAAGTGCCGGGTGCCCGCGGCGCCCGGCTGACATCAGACATTTAACATTATAGACAATAGAATAAATCTTAGAAATAACACGTGTGTTCTTGTAAGTAAGCAATTGCCTTTTGCTTTTCTCAAAGATCTTGAGAGTTGCATGGAAAATCCTCCTTAAAGGTGATATGGTTTCGAGGGTGGTGCGTAAGGCTAGGTCTCGGTAACTAAAGCCCGGCTGACATCAGACATTTAACATTATAGACAATAGAATAAATCTTAGAAATAACACGTGTGTTCATGTAAGTAAGCAATTGCCTTTTGCTTTTCTCAAAGATCTTGAGAGTTGCATGGAAAATCCTCCTTAAAGGTGATATGGTTTCGAGGGTGGTGCGTAAGGCTAGGTCTCGGTAACTAAAAATTTCTAAGCCCGCAAGTTTGTCTCGCTTTAAATACCGCAAGCATATTGGGCGGCGCTACGAGTATGGTCCGTTTGCGAAGCATTGAAACCATTGGTCTTGGCGCTACTCCCTAGTGTTATTTTGCTCTGGTCCCATGCTTTCCTTGCCTCGCAAACGGGCCATACTGATAGCGCCGCTCACTACGCTTGCGGCATTTAAAGCGAGACAGACTTGCGGGTCTCTAAATTTCTAGTAAACCGAAGATACGGTCTGCACACATCGGGGAATCAGGGAAGGTTGCTAGTGTCGCTGCTATTCGAAAGCATAGCGTCCGAGGGGTTGCCCACTCTCGAATTTAGTGTACAGAAAGTGCCGGGTGCCCGCGGTGCCCGGCTGACATCAGACATTTAACATTCAACTGGTCCGACAAAATGCAATTTTTGCATAAAGATTTAGACGGACGGACGGACGGACAGACGGACAACTTTTGCGATGTCATAGGTATCCCTCACTTACGTTTTGGGATCCCAAAAAGCGTTTAGTATACCGAGTACTACCGAGGGGCTTGTGAACAGAGTTCGCTATTTGACAGTGCGAAACGGATATGTCAGCTGAAATTTATTGGAGCTATATTTCGGCCCTTCTTGGCAAGGGTCCTCTTCAGGCTCAAAGCCGCTCAAGATGGAAAATCGATATTTCGAATCGAAATTCCAAGGAATTAGGTCCAAAGGAATTATGAAGTTATTGGAGAATATATGGAGAATAAGTCCAAAGGAATTAGGTTCCCCGTGATTGGCTGGTGGGTTGGAATTTGCCCCGCCTTTGGGAGGAGCCAAGTATTGACAAGGGTTCATTAGTCACGGTAAAAGTCCCTTGTATAATGGCATCAAATTGGTGGGAAAGAAGTTTCACTCTGGTGACACGAGAACAACTATAATAGTCGGGAGCATACTGCGCATGGAAGACAGAAAATCGTGGATCCCCTTGGATACCGGATCAAAGGGTCCTTGGATCCCGGATACTTGGATCTGCCGGATAAAAGGGTCCTTGAATGCTTTGATACCGGATCCTGGGGTCACAGGATCCCGGATCCTCGAATATCCCGGATCCCAGGGTCCCTTGATCCAGGATCCTTTGGTAACGGGTAGTTAAAGCTTAACTGAAAAGGTTTGAGATATAATAACGTAGTAACAA
This sequence comes from Branchinecta lindahli, assembly GCA_023053555.1. Lineage (NCBI taxonomy): Eukaryota > Metazoa > Arthropoda > Branchiopoda > Anostraca > Branchinectidae > Branchinecta > Branchinecta lindahli. The sequence goes on from JAKZAO010000010.1 coordinate 30,605,897, forward strand.
GCGAGGTAACAAGAACAAATATTCTGATAGAGCCTCCGTCTTTGGTCCCATGCAGCTGCTATTCGAGTATGTATCACTTTTTCCTAGTCTTGGCGCTACTCCCTAGCGTTATTTTGCTCTGCTCCCTAGTCAGAGCAAAAACGATGTACACCAAGTGGCGCGTGCCGCGGTGCCGTGCCGGTAATTGCCGCAAGCGTAGTGGGCTGCGCTATGAGTATGGCCCATTTGCGAAGCAAGGAAAGCATAGGTCTTGACGCTACTCCCAAGTGTTATTTTGCTCTGTCCCTAGTGTAATTTTGCTCTTGTCAGAGCAAAATAACACTAGGGGAGTAGCGCCAAGACCGATGGTTTCAATGCTTCGCAAACGGACCATACTCGTAGCGCCGCCCAATATGCTTGTGGTATTTAAAGCGAGACAAACTTGCGGGTTTAGAAATTTTTAGTTACCGAGACCTAGCCTTAAAGTTTAACCGAAAAAGGACTGGGATAGGACAATCTAGTTACCCATCACTTATTCATCCCAAAAATCACTACTCACCTCAATTTCTCAGGGACCGTATAATCTTTTTTTGGGTGCAATCTTCTTATGATTCCAATCTTTGGTGCAGCTTATCAGAAGACTTAACTTCTCTTCGTGCACGCTCCATCGAAAGCCAATATGTGTATGCGTCTTGGTTTGGCAGGGGTGCCGTAATGTACGTCCTGGAAACAGAATAAATCTTAGAAATAACACGTGTGTTCATGTAAGTAAGCAATTGCCTTTTGCTTTTCTCAAAGATCTTGAGAGTTGCATGGAAAATCCTCCTTAAAGGTGATATGGTTTCGAGGGTGGTGCGTAAGGCTAGGTCTCGGTAACTAAAAATTTCTAAGCCCGCAAGTTTGTCTCGCTTTAAATACCGCAAGCATATTGGGCGGCGCTACGAGTATGGTCCGTTTGCGAAGCATTGAAACCATTGGTCTTGGCGCTACTCCCTAGTGTTATTTTGCTCTGGTCCCATGCTTTCCTTGCCTCGCAAACGGGCCATACTCATAGCGCCGCTCACTACGCTTGCGGCATTTAAAGCGAGACAGACTTGCGGGTCTCTAAATTTCTAGTAAACCGAAGATACGGTCTGCACACATCGGGGAATCAGGGAAGGTTGCTAGTGTCGCTGCTATTCGAAAGCATAGCGTCCGAGGGGTTGCCCACTCTCGATTTTAGTGTACAGAAAGTGCCGGGGTGCCCGCGGTGCCCGGCTGACATCAGACATTTAACATTCAACTGGTCCGACAAAATGCAATTTTTGCATAAAGATTTAGACGGACGGACGGACGGACAGACGGACAACTTTTGCGATGTCATAGGTATCCCTCACTTACGTTTTGGGATCCCAAAAAGCGTTTAGTATACCGAGTACTACCGAGGGGCTTGTGAACAGAGTTCGCTATTTGACAGTGCGAAACGGATATGTCAGCTGAAATTTATTGGAGCTATATTTCGGCCCTTCTTGGCAAGGGTCCTCTTCAGGCTCAAAGCCGCTCAAGATGGAAAATCGATATTTCGAATCGAAATTCCAAGGAATTAGGTCCAAAGGAATTATGAAGTTATTGGAGAATATATGGAGAATAAGTCCAAAGGAATTAGGTTCCCCGTGATTGGCTGGTGGGTTGGAATTTGCCCCGCCTTTGGGAGGAGCCAAGTATTGACAAGGGTTCATTAGTCACGGTAAAAGTCCCTTGTGTAATGGCATCAAATTGGTGGGAAAGAAGTTTCACTCTGGTGACACGAGAACAACTATAATAGTCGGGAGCATACTGCGCATGGAAGACAGAAAATCGTGGATCCCCTTGGATACCGGATCAAAGGGTCCTTGGATCCCGGATACTTGGATCTGCCGGATAAAAGGGTCCTTGAATGCTTTGATACTGGGTCCCGGATCCTCGAATATCCCGGATCCCAGGGTCCCTTGATCCAGGATCCTTTGGTAACGGGTAGTTAAAGCTTAACTGAAAAGGTTTGAGATATAATAATGTAGTAACAAGCGAGGTAACAAGAACAAATATTCTGATAGAGCCTCCGTCTTTGGTCCCATGCAGCTGCTATTCGAGTATCTATCACTTTTTCCTAGTCTTGGCGCTACTCCCTAGCGTTCTTTTGCTCTGCTCCCTAGTCAGAGCAAAAACGATGTACACCAAGTGGCGCGTGCCGCGGTGCCGTGCCGGTGCCGAGCCGGTGCCGTGCCGGTAATTGCCGCAAGCGTAGTGGGCTGCGCTATGAGTATGGCCCATTTGCGAAGCAAGGAAAGCATAGGTCTTGACGCTACTCCCAAGTTTTATTTTGCTCTGTCCCTAGTGTAATTTTGCTCTGGTCAGAGCAAAATAACACTAGGGGAGTAGCGCCAAGACCGATGGTTTCAATGCTTCGCAAACGGACCATACTCGTAGCGCCGCCCAATATGCTTGTGGTATTTAAAGCGAGACAAACTTGCGGGTTTAGAAATTTTTAGTTACCGAGACCTAGCCTTAAAGTTTAACCGAAAAAGGACTGGGATAGGACAATCTAGTTACCCATCACTTATTTATCCCAAAAATCACTACTCACCTCAATTTCTCAGGGACCGTATAATCTTTTTTTGGGTGCAATCTTCTTATGATTCCAATCTTCGGTGCAGCTTATCAGAAATCTTAACTTCTCTTCGTGCACGCTCCATCGAAAGCCAATATGTGTATGCGTCTTGGTTTGGCAGGGGTGCCGTAATGTACGTCCTGGAAACAGAATAAATCTTAGAAATAACACGTGTGTTCATGTAAGTAAGCAATTGCCTTTTGCTTTTCTCAAAGATCTTGAGAGTTGCATGGAAAATCCTCCTTAAAGGTGATATGGTTTCGAGGGTGGTGCGTAAGGCTAGGTCTCGGTAACTAAAAATTTCTAAGCCCGCAAGTTTGTCTCGCTTTAAATACCGCAAGCATATTGGGCGGCGCTACGAGTATGGTCCGTTTGCGAAGCATTGAAACCATTGGTCTTGGCGCTACTCCCTAGTGTTATTTTGCTCTGGTCCCATGCTTTCCTTGCCTCGCAAACGGGCCATACTCATAGCGCCGCTCACTACGCTTGCGGCATTTAAAGCGAGACAGACTTGCGGGTCTCTAAATTTCTAGTAAACCGAAGATACGGTCTGCACACATCGGGGAATCAGGGAAGGTTGCTAGTGTCGCTGCTATTCGAAAGCATAGCGTCCGAGGGGTTGCCCACTCTCGATTTTAGTGTACAGAAAGTGCCGGGGTGCCCGCGGTGCCCGGCTGACATCAGACATTTAACATTCAACTGGTCCGACAAAATGCAATTTTTGCATAAAGATTTAGACGGACGGACGGACGGACAGACGGACAACTTTTGCGATGTCATAGATATCCCTCACTTACGTTTTGGGATCCCAAAAAGCGTTTAGTATACCGAGTACTACCGAGGGGCTTGTGAACAGAGTTCGCTATTTGACAGTGCGAAACGGATATGTCAGCTGAAATTTATTGGAGATATATTTCGGCCCTTCTTGGCAAGGGTCCTCTTCAGGCTCAAAGCCGCTCAAGATGGAAAATCGATATTTCGAATCGAAATTCCAAGGAATTAGGTCCAAAGGAATTATGAAGTTATTGGAGAATATATGGAGAATAAGTCCAAAGGAATTAGGTTCCCCGTGATTGGCTGGTGGGTTGGAATTTGCCCCGCCTTTGGGAGGAGCCAAGTATTGACAAGGGTTCATTAGTCACGGTAAAAGTCCCTTGTATAATGTCATCAAATTGGTGGGAAAGAAGTTTCACTCTGGTGACACGAGAACAACTATAATAGTCGGGAGCATACTGCGCATGGAAGACAGAAAATCGTGGATCCCCTTGGATACCGGATCAAAGGGTCCTTGGATCCCGGATACTTGGATCTGCCGGATATAAGGGTCCTTGAATGCTTTGATACCGGATCCTGGGGTCACTGGATCCCGGATCCTCGAATATCCCGGATCCCAGGGTCCCTTGATCCAGGATCCTTTGGTAACGGGTAGTTAAAGCTTAACTGAAAAGGTTTGAGATATAATAACGTAGTAACAAGCGAGGTAACAAGAACAAATATTCTGATAGAGCCTCCGTCTTTGGTCCCATGCAGCTGCTATTCGAGTATGTATCACTTTTTCCTAGTCTTGGCGCTACTCCCTAGCGTTATTTTGCTCTGCTCCCTAGTCAGAGCAAAAACGATGTACACCAAGTGGCGCGTGCCGCGGTGCCGTGCCGGTGCCGCGGTGCCGTGCCGGTGCCGTGCCGGTAATTGCCGCAAGCGTAGTGGGCTGCGCTATGAGTATGGCCCATTTGCGAAGCAAGGAAAGCATAGGTCTTGACGCTACTCCCAAGTGTTATTTTGCTCTGTCCCTAGTGTAATTTTGCTCTTGTCAGAGCAAAATAACACTAGGGGAGTAGCGCCAAGACCGATGGTTTCAATGCTTCCCAAACGGACCATACTCGTAGCGCCGCCCAATATGCTTGTGGTATTTAAAGCGAGACAAACTTGCGGGTTTAGAAATTTTTAGTTACCGAGACCTAGCCTTAAAGTTTAACCGAAAAAGGACTGGGATAGGACAATCTAGTTACCCATCACTTATTCATCCCAAAAATCACTACTCACCTCAATTTCTCAGGGACCGTATAATCTTTTTTTGGGTGCAATCTTCTTATGATTCCAATCTTTGGTGCAGCTTATCAGAAGACTTAACTTCTCTTCGTGCACGCTCCATCGAAAGCCAATATGTGTATGCGTCTTGGTTTGGCAGGGGTGCCGTAATGTACGTCCTGGAAACAGAATAAATCTTAGAAATAACACGTGTGTTCATGTAAGTAAGCAATTGCCTTTTGCTTTTCTCAAAGATCTTGAGAGTTGCATGGAAAATCCTCCTTAAAGGTGATATGGTTTCGAGGGTGGTGCGTAAGGCTAGGTCTCGGTAACTAAAAATTTCTAAGCCCGCAAGTTTGTCTCGCTTTAAATACCGCAAGCATATTGGGCGGCGCTACGAGTATGGTCCGTTTGCGAAGCATTTTTGATAAGATTCTTTGTCTTGTGATTTTGTATTTAGGTTAATGTTGTTTTTTGTTTGTTTTTCTTGTAATTATTGTTTTCTTTTCTCTTCACATACTCCATCTTTTTTTCCGCTGTGTTGTTTGATGGGCAATAAAATACTTCATTCATTCATTCATTGAAACCATTGGTCTTGGCGCTACTCCCTAGTGTTATTTTGCTCTGGTCCCATGCTTTCCTTGCCTCGCAAACGGGCCATACTCATAGCGCCGCTCACTACGCTTGCGGCATTTAAAGCGAGACAGACTTGCGGGTCTCTAAATTTCTAGTAAACCGAAGATACGGTCTGCACACATCGGGGAATCAGGGAAGGTTGCTAGTGTCGCTGCTATTCGAAAGCATAGCGTCCGAGGGGTTGCCCACTCTCGATTTTAGTGTACAGAAAGTGCCGGGTGCCCGCGGCGCCCGGCTGACATCAGACATTTAACATTATAGACAATAGAATAAATCTTAGAAATAACACGTGTGTTCATGTAAGTAAGCAATTGCCTTTTGCTTTTCTCAAAGATCTTGAGAGTTGCATGGAAAATCCTCCTTAAAGGTGATATGGTTTCGAGGGTGGTGCGTAAGGCTAGGTCTCGGTAACTAAAAATTTCTAAGCCCGCAAGTTTGTCTCGCTTTAAATACCGCAAGCATATTGGGCGGCGCTACGAGTATGGTCCGTTTGCGAAGCATTGAAACCATTGGTCTTGGCGCTACTCCCTAGTGTTATTTTGCTCTGGTCCCATGCTTTCCTTGCCTCGCAAACGGGCCATACTCATAGCGCAACTCACTACGCTTGCGGCATTTAAAGCGAGACAGACTTGCGGGTCTCTAAATTTCTAGTAAACCGAAGATACGGTCTGCACACATCGGGGAATCAGGGAAGGTTGCTATTAGTTGCGTGTTTGCAGATACCATGGTATCTGATACCACGGTCAAAAGTCGTTTTTGCAGGAGCGCCATAACCTTCATAGAAACAACGTCGTTGATTGGTTAATACAGAGTTTGACTCAATTTAGGGATCGTTTAGGTGGCATTTTACTATTCTAGCAGTATGTCTGGCGAGGGGCAAGAAACTTCACAGCAACAGACATTGTTGATTGGTTAACACGTTGCAATGAAGTATCTGGCTACTTGCTGGATATACTGACACTATTAGTTGCGTTTTTGCAGATAACATGGTATCTGATACCACGGTCTAAAGTCGTTTTTGCAGTTATCGAGGTATCTGCAGCGGTCACCCGCCATCGCTAAGTGGACGCACTGCCACGTCCCCGAGTCGGACCTTGGCATGCTGGAAAAAGGCCGTCGGAAAAACAACACCTCGGAAAAAGTCAGTTCTGGAATTTTCCGGAGCGAAAAAGGGCAGTGGGACTTTAAAAAAAATCCTACGGGACTTTCAAGAAAGCCGACTTTATGGTACCTCTATGCGCTTGTACTTGTGCTGTACGCTTGGCGATAACGACTTAACGATAACGATACAGAATCAGCCACTATTTTAGGAGCGCCTCAAACTTCACAGCAACAACGTCGTTGATTGGTTAACACGTTGCAAAGAGGTATCTGGCTACTTGCTGGACATACTGACACTATATTAGTTGCGTTTTTGCAGATATCATGGTATCTCCACGGTCTAAAGTTGTTTTATCAGTTATCGTGATATTTCATACCACGGTCAAAAAGCGGTTTTGCAGTTATCGGGGTATCTGGCCAGTTATCGTGGTATCTGACATTCAGATACCACGGTCCAACCGTGGTAACTGATCGTGGTATCTGAAAACGTCACCTCACTTTCATCAATTTTGTCAAATTGGTGGGCAAGAAGTTTACTTAATGGCGTGACTGGATACCGTTTTTTTTTCGGATGACTTCGAAAAGCGCAATTTCAGCAATTGTTGATTTTGCAGAGAAACCGTATATCAGATACCATGGTAACTGCAAAAAAGACTAATTGCAGATCCAGTTATCCTGGTAACAGATTTCTTCCTTTCGCTAGGTACCAGGAGAGGCCAGAGATTTTGCATCGGTAAGGAGAGATAGTCATCAAGAGTACTGGGGAGCCGAAGAAATTCTTCCCGCGGCAACGAAGATGCGCATAACGTCAAACACCGCACATCTGCAGCGTCAAGAACGATTCACTCCTAGCGGGCTTCCCATTTCCAAATATCAAGTTTCATTACGATCCGAACACCCGTTCGGAAGTTATACATTCCTCAAGATTCACGACGATGCAGAATCAACCACTATCTTAGGAGCGCAATAAACTTCAGAGCAACAACGTCGTTGATTGGTTAACACAGAGTCTGATTCAATTTCGGGTTGTTCAGGTGGCAGTTTAATATTCTAACAGTATATCTAGCGAGGGGCGAGAAACTTCACAGTAACAGACGTTGTTGATTAGTTAAAACGTTGCAAAGAAGTAATCGGCGTACTTGCTGGAAATACTGACACTATATTAGTTGCGTTTTTGCAGATACCATGGTATCTGAATCCAAGTTCTAAAGTAGTTTTTTCAGTTATCGTCGTATTCCATACCACGGTCAAAAGGCGGTTTTGCAGTTATCGGGGTTGGCCAGTTATCGTGGTATCTGACATTCAGATACCACGGTTGACCGTGGTAACTGATCGAGGTATCTGAAAACGTCATCTCACTTTCATCAATTTTGTCAAATTGGTGGGCCAATGGTTTCCATGGTTTCCAGGTTACCACTGGTACTGGCCAGACACCACGATAGCCTACTCCAAGAACGCACTTTGATCGTGGGATCAGTTACCTCGGAAACTGCAAAACCGTCTTATTAGATACCACGGTATCCGCAAAAACGCAACTAATATTTACGTAGGTAAAAGATAGCGAGTCACGAAAGAGTGCGCGTTTTGCAGCCGATTCATAGGTCAAGCACGATTTATTAACTTACACTTATCCTACCTTCAATCGTTAAATCTTGCAATGGGTGACTTCACTACTCCTTGTTGTCGAACGAGAAACTGCCGAGGCGCGCTATCTCTGCTTAGGTAGTACACATTGTAGCCATTTGTTGGCTTTCTCCTAATGTAAAAAAAAGATAAATAAATTGTTTGTCCTTCCTTCGGTGCGCGTTCAGTCTTCAAGCGCGATTCAGTTCTATCGGGCTTATTTCATTCGGCAACTGCTTCTTTCGATCGCCACGCAATACTCCACATGACTAAGTCGTTGATTGGTTAAGACTATTCTAGAAGTGTGTCCGGCGAGGGGCCAGAAACTTCAAAGCAACAGACGTTGTTGATTGGTTAACACGTTGCAAAGAAGTATCTATCTACATACTGACACTATTAGTTGCGTGTTTGCAGATACCATGGTATCTGATACCACGGTCAAAAGTCGTTTTTGCAGGAGCGCCATAACCTTCATAGCAACAACGTCGTTGATTGGTTAATACAGAGTTTGACTCAATTTAGGGATCGTTTAGGTGGCATTTTACTATTCTAGCAGTATGTCTGGCGAGGGGCAAGAAACTTCACAGCAACAGACATTGTTGATTGGTTAACACGTTGCAATGAAGTATCTGGCTACTTGCTGGATATACTGACACTATTAGTTGCGTTTTTGCAGATAACATGGTATCTGATACCACGGTCTAAAGTCGTTTTTGCAGTTATCGAGGTATCTGCAGCGGTCACCCGCCATCGCTAAGTGGACGCACTGCCACGTCCCCGAGTCGGACCTTGGCATGCTGGAAAAAGGCCGTCGGAAAAACAACACCTCGGAAAAAGTCAGTTCTGGACTTTCCGGAGCGAAGAAAGGCAGTGGGACTTTAAAAAAAAATCCTACGGGACTTTCAAGAAAGCCGACTTTATGGTACCTCTATGCGCTTGTACTTGTGCTGTACGCTTGGCGATAACGACTTAACGATAACGATACAGAATCAGCCACTATTTTAGGAGCGCCTCAAACTTCACAGCAACAACGTCGTTGATTGGTTAACACGTTGCAAAGAGGTATCTGGCTACTTGCTGGACATACTGACACTATATTAGTTGCGTTTTTGCAGATATCATGGTATCTCCACGGTCTAAAGTTCTTTTATCAGTTATCGTGATATTTCATACCACGGTCAAAAAGCGGTTTTGCAGTTATCGGGGTATCTGGCCAGTTATCGTGGTATCTGACATTCAGATACCACGGTCCAACCGTGGTAACTGATCGTGGTATCTGAAAACGTCATCTCACTTTCATCAATTTTGTCAAATTGGTGGGCAAGAAGTTTACTTAATGGCGTGACTGGATACCGTTTTTTTTTTCGGATGACTTCGAAAAGTGCAATTTCAGCAATTGTCGATTTTGCAGAGAAACCGTATATCAGATACCATGGTAACTGCAAAAACGACTAATTGCAGATCCAGTTATCCTGGTAACAGATTTCTTCCTTTCGCTAGGTACCAGGAGAGGCCAGAGATTTTGCATCGGTAAGGAGAGATAGTCATCAAGAGTACTGGGGAGCCGAAGAAATTCTTCCCGCGGCAACGAAGATGCGCATAACGTCAAACACCGCACATCTGCAGCGTCAAGAACGATTCACTCCTAGCGGACTTCCCATTTCCAAATATCAAGTTTCATTACGATCCGAACACCTGTTCGGAAGTTATACATTCCTCAAGATTCACGACGATGCAGAATCAACCACTATCTTAGGAGCGCAATAAACTTCAGAGCAACAACGTCGTTGATTGGTTAACACAGAGTCTGAAACTTCACAGTAACAGACGTTGTTGATTAGTTAAAACGTTGCAAAGAAGTAATCGGCGTACTTGCTGGAAATACTGACACTATATTAGTTGCGTTTTTGCAGATACCATGGTATCTGAATCCAAGTTCTAAAGTAGTTTTTTCAGTTATCGTCGTATTCCATACCACGGTCAAAAGGCGGTTTTGCAGTTATCGGGGTTGGCCAGTTATCGTGGTATCTGACATTCAGATACCACGGTTGACCGTGGTAACTGATCGAGGTATCTGAAAACGTCATCTCACTTTCATCAATTTTGTCAAATTGGTGGGCCAATGGTTTCCATGGTTTCCAGGTTACCACTGGTACTGGCCAGACACCACGATAGCCTACTCCAAGAACGCACTTTGATCGTGGGATCAGTTACCTCGGAAACTGCAAAACCGTCTTATTAGATACCACGGTATCCGCAAAAACGCAACTAATATTTACGTAGGTAAAAGATAGCGAGTCACGAAAGAGTGCGCGTTTTGCAGCCGATTCATAGGTCAAGCACGATTCATTAACTTACACTTATCCTACCTTCAATCGTTAAATCTTGCAATGGGTGACTTCACTACTCCTTGTTGTCGAACGAGAAACTGCCGAGGCGCGCTATCTCTGCTTAGGTAGTACACATTGTAGCCATTTGTTGGCTTTCTCCTAATGTAAAAAAAAGATAAATAAATTGTTTGTCCTTCCTTCGGTGCGCGTTCAGTCTTCAAGCGCGATTCAGTTCTATCGGGCTTATTTCATTCGGCAACTGCTTCTTTCGATCGCCACGCAATACTCCACATGACTAAGTCGTTGATTGGTTAAGACTATTCTAGAAGTGTGTCCGGCGAGGGGCCAAAAACTTCAAAGCAACAGACGTTGTTGATTGGTTAACACGTTGCAAAGAAGTATCTATCTACATACTGACACTATTAGTTGCGTGTTTGCAGATACCATGGTATCTGATACCACGGTCAAAAGTCGTTTTTGCAGGAGCGCCATAACCTTCATAGCAACAACGTCGTTGATTGGTTAATACAGAGTTTGACTCAATTTAGGGATCGTTTAGGTGGCATTTTACTATTCTAGCAGTATGTCTGGCGAGGGGCAAGAAACTTCACAGCAACAGACATTGTTGATTGGTTAACACGTTGCAATGAAGTATCTGGCTACTTGCTGGATATACTGACACTATTAGTTGCGTTTTTGCAGATAACATGGTATCTGATACCACGGTCTAAAGTCGTTTTTGCAGTTATCGAGGTATCTGCAGCGGTCACCCGCCATCGCTAAGTGGACGCACTGCCACGTCCCCGAGTCGGACCTTGGCATGCTGGAAAAAGGCCGTCGGAAAAACAACACCTCGGAAAAAGTCAGTTCTGGACTTTTCCGGAGCGAAGAAAGGCAGTGGGACTTTAAAAAAAAATCCTACGGGACTTTCAAGAAAGCCGACTTTATGGTACCTCTATGCGCTTGTACTTGTGCTGTACGCTTGGCGATAACGACTTAACGATAACGATACAGAATCAGCCACTATTTTAGGAGCGCCTCAAACTTCACAGCAACAACGTCGTTGATTGGTTAACACGTTGCAAAGAGGTATCTGGCTACTTGCTGGACATACTGACACTATATTAGTTGCGTTTTTGCAGATATCATGGTATCTCCACGGTCTAAAGTTGTTTTATCAGTTATCGTGATATTTCATACCACGGTCAAAAAGCGGTTTTGCAGTTATCGGGGTATCTGGCCAGTTATCGTGGTATCTGACATTCAGATACCACGGTCCAACCGTGGTAACTGATCGTGGTATCTGAAAACGTCATCTCACTTTCATCAATTTTGTCAAATTGGTGGGCAAGAAGTTTACTTAATGGCGTGACTGGATACCGTTTTTTTTTTCGGATGACTTCGAAAAGCGCAATTTCAGCAATTGTTGATTTTGCAGAGAAACCGTATATCAGATACCATGGTAACTGCAAAAAAGACTAATTGCAGATCCAGTTATCCTGGTAACAGATTTCTTCCTTTCGCTAGGTACCAGGAGAGGCCAGAGATTTTGCATCGGTAAGGAGAGATAGTCATCAAGAGTACTGGGGAGCCGAAGAAATTCTTCCCGCGGCAACGAAGATGCGCATAACGTCAAACACCGCACATCTGCAGCGTCAAGAACGATTCACTCCTAGCGGGCTTCCCATTTCCAAATATCAAGTTTCATTACGATCCGAACACCCGTTCGGAAGTTATACATTCCTCAAGATTCACGACGATGCAGAATCAACCACTATCTTAGGAGCGCAATAAACTTCAGAGCAACAACGTCGTTGATTGGTTAACACAGAGTCTGATTCAATTTCGGGTTGTTCAGGTGGCAGTTTAATATTCTAACAGTATATCTAGCGAGGGGCCAGAAACTTCACAGTAACAGACGTTGTTGATTAGTTAAAACGTTGCAAAGAAGTAATCGGCGTACTTGCTGGAAATACTGACACTATATTAGTTGCGTTTTTGCAGATACCATGGTATCTGAATCCAAGTTCTAAAGTAGTTTTTTCAGTTATCGTCGTATTTCATACCACGGTCAAAAGGCGGTTTTGCAGTTATCGGGGTATCTGGCCAGTTATCGTGGTATCTGACATTCAGATACCACGGTTGACCGTGGTAACTGATCGAGGTATCTGAAAACGTCATCTCACTTTCATCAATTTTGTCAAATTGGTGGGCCAATGGTTTCCATGGTTTCCAGGTTACCACTGGTACTGGCCAGACACCACGATAGCCTACTCCAAGAACGCACTTTGATCGTGGGATCAGTTACCTCGGAAACTGCAAAACCGTCTTATTAGATACCACGGTATCCGCAAAAACGCAACTAATATTTACGTAGGTAAAAGATAGCGAGTCACGAAAGAGTGCGCGTTTTGCAGCCGATTCATAGGTCAAGCACGATTTATTAACTTACACTTATCCTACCTTCAATCGTTAAATCTTGCAATGGGTGACTTCACTACTCCTTGTTGTCGAACGAGAAACTGCCGAGGCGCGCTATCTCTGCTTAGGTAGTACACATTGTAGCCATTTGTTGGCTTTCTCCTAATGTAAAAAAAAGATAAATAAATTGTTTGTCCTTCCTTCGGTGCGCGTTCAGTCTTCAAGCGCGATTCAGTTCTATCGGGCTTATTTCATTCGGCAACTGCTTCTTTCGATCGCCACGCAATACTCCACATGACTAAGTCGTTGATTGGTTAAGACTATTCTAGATGTGTGTCCGGCGAGGGGCCAGAAACTTCAAAGCAACAGACGTTGTTGATTTGTTAACACGTTGCAAAGAAGTATCTATCTACATACTGACACTATTAGTTGCGTGTTTGCAGATACCATGGTATCTGATACCACGGTCAAAAGTCGTTTTTGCAGGAGCGCCATAACCTTCATAGCAACAACGTCGTTGATTGGTTAATACAGAGTTTGACTCAATTTAGGGATCGTTTAGGTGGCATTTTACTATTCTAGCAGTATGTCTGGCGAGGGGCAAGAAACTTCACAGCAACAGACATTGTTGATTGGTTAACACGTTGCAATGAAGTATCTGGCTACTTGCTGGATATACTGACACTATTAGTTGCGTTTTTGCAGATAACATGGTATCTGATACCACGGTCTAAAGTCGTTTTTGCAGTTATCGAGGTATCTGCAGCGGTCACCCGCCATCGCTAAGTGGACGCACTGCCACGTCCCCGAGTCGGACCTTGGCATGCTGGAAAAAGGCCGTCGGAAAAACAACACCTCGGAAAAAGTCAGTTCTGGACTTTCCGGAGCGAAGAAAGGCAGTGGGACTTTAAAAAAAAATCCTACGGGACTTTCAAGAAAGCCGACTTTATGGTACCTCTATGCGCTTGTACTTGTGCTGTACGCTTGGCGATAACGACTTAACGATAACGATACAGAATCAGCCACTATTTTAGGAGCGCCTCAAACTTCACAGCAACAACGTCGTTGATTGGTTAACACGTTGCAAAGAGGTATCTGGCTACTTGCTGGACATACTGACACTATATTAGTTGCGTTTTTGCAGATATCATGGTATCTCCACGGTCTAAAGTTCTTTTATCAGTTATCGTGATATTTCATACCACGGTCAAAAAGCGGTTTTGCAGTTATCGGGGTATCTGGCCAGTTATCGTGGTATCTGACATTCAGATACCACGGTCCAACCGTGGTAACTGATCGTGGTATCTGAAAACGTCACCTCACTTTCATCAATTTTGTCAAATTGGTGGGCAAGAAGTTTACTTAATGGCGTGACTGGATACCGTTTTTTTTTTCGGATGACTTCGAAAAGCGCAATTTCAGCAATTGTCGATTTTGCAGAGAAACCGTATATCAGATACCATGGTAACTGCAAAAACGACTAATTGCAGATCCAGTTATCCTGGTAACAGATTTCTTCCTTTCGCTAGGTACCAGGAGAGGCCAGAGATTTTGCATCGGTAAGGAGAGATAGTCATCAAGAGTACTGGGGAGCCGAAGAAATTCTTCCCGCGGCAACGAAGATGCGCATAACGTCAAACACCGCACATCTGCAGCGTCAAGAACGATTCACTCCTAGCGGGCTTCCCATTTCCAAATATCAAGTTTCATTACGATCCGAACACCTGTTCGGAAGTTATACATTCCTCAAGATTCACGACGATGCAGAATCAACCACTATCTTAGGAGCGCAATAAACTTCAGAGCAACAACGTCGTTGATTGGTTAACACAGAGTCTGATTCAATTTCGGGTTGTTCAGGTGGCAGTTTAATATTCTAACAGTATATCCAGCGAGGGGCCAGAAACTTCACAGTAACAGACGTTGTTGATTAGTTAAAACGTTGCAAAGAAGTAATCGGCGTACTTGCTGGAAATACTGACACTATATTAGTTGCGTTTTTGCAGATACCATGGTATCTGAATCCAAGTTCTAAAGTAGTTTTTTCAGTTATCGTCGTATTTCATACCACGGTCAAAAGGCGGTTTTGCAGTTATCGGGGTATCTGGCCAGTTATCGTGGTATCTGACATTCAGATACCACGGTTGACCGTGGTAACTGATCGAGGTATCTGAAAACGTCATCTCACTTTCATCAATTTTGTCAAATTGGTGGGCCAATGGTTTCCATGGTTTCCAGGTTACCACTGGTACTGGCCAGACACCACGATAGCCTACTCCAAGAACGCACTTTGATCGTGGGATCAGTTACCTCGGAAACTGCAAAACCGTCTTATTAGATACCACGGTATCCGCAAAAACGCAACTAATATTTACGTAGGTAAAAGATAGCGAGTCACGAAAGAGTGCGCGTTTTGCAGCCGATTCATAGGTCAAGCACGATTTATTAACTTACACTTATCCTACCTTCAATCGTTAAATCTTGCAATGGGTGACTTCACTACTCCTTGTTGTCGAACGAGAAACTGCCGAGGCGCGCGCTATCTCTGCTTAGGTAGTACACATTGTAGCCATTTGTTGGCTTTCTCCTAATGTAAAAAAAAGATAAATAAATTGTTTGTCCTTCCTTCGGTGCGCGTTCAGTCTTCAAGCGCGATTCAGTTCTATCGGGCTTATTTCATTCGGCAACTGCTTCTTTCGATCGCCACGCAATACTCCACATGACTAAGTCGTTGATTGGTTAAGACTATTCTAGAAGTGTGTCCGGCGAGGGGCCAGAAACTTCAAAGCAACAGACGTTGTTGATTGGTTAACACGTTGCAAAGAAGTATCTAGCTACATTCTGACACTATTAGTTGCGTGTTTGCAGATACCATGGTATCTGATACCACGGTCAAAAGTCGTTTTTGCGGGAGCGCCATAACCTTCATAGCAACAACGTCGTTGATTGGTTAATACAGAGTTTGACTCAATTTAGGGATCGTTTAGGTGGCATTTTACTATTCTAGCAGTATGTCTGGCGAGGGGCAAGAAACTTCACAGCAACAGACATTGTTGATTGGTTAACACGTTGCAATGAAGTATCTGGCTACTTGCTGGATATACTGACACTATTAGTTGCGTTTTTGCAGATAACATGGTATCTGATACCACGGTCTAAAGTCGTTTTTGCAGTTATCGAGGTATCTGCAGCGGTCACCCGCCATCGCTAAGTGGACGCACTGCCACGTCCCCGAGTCGGACCTTGGCATGCTGGAAAAAGGCCGTCGGAAAAACAACACCTCGGAAAAAGTCAGTTCTGGACTTTTCCGGAGCGAAGAAAGGCAGTGGGACTTTAAAAAAAATCCTACGGGACTTTCAAGAAAGCCGACTTTATGGTACCTCTATGCGCTTGTACTTGTGCTGTACGCTTGGCGATAACGACTTAACGATAACGATACAGAATCAGCCACTATTTTAGGAGCGCCTCAAACTTCACAGCAACAACGTCGTTGATTGGTTAACACGTTGCAAAGAGGTATCTGGCTACTTGCTGGACATACTGACACTATATTAGTTGCGTTTTTGCAGATATCATGGTATCTCCACGGTCTAAAGTTCTTTTATCAGTTATCGTGATATTTCATACCACGGTCAAAAAGCGGTTTTGCAGTTATCGGGGTATCTGGCCAGTTATCGTGGTATCTGACATTCAGATACCACGGTCCAACCGTGGTAACTGATCGTGGTATCTGAAAACGTCATCTCACTTTCATCAATTTTGTCAAATTGGTGGGCAAGAAGTTTACTTAATGGCGTGACTGGATACTGTTTTTTTTTTCGGATGACTTCGAAAAGCGCAATTTCAGCAATTGTCGATTTTGCAGAGAAACCGTATATCAGATACCATGGTAACTGCAAAAACGACTAATTGCAGATCCAGTTATCCTGGTAACAGATTTCTTCCTTTCGCTAGGTACCAGGAGAGGCCAGAGATTTTGCATCGGTAAGGAGAGATAGTCATCAAGAGTACTGGGGAGCCGAAGAAATTCTTCCCGCGGCAACGAAGATGCGCATAACGTCAAACACCGCACATCTGCAGCGTCAAGAACGATTCACTCCTAGCGGACTTCCCATTTCCAAATATCAAGTTTCATTACGATCCGAACACCTGTTCGGAAGTTATACATTCCTCAAGATTCACGACGATGCAGAATCAACCACTATCTTAGGAGCGCAATAAACTTCAGAGCAACAACGTCGTTGATTGGTTAACACAGAGTCTGAAACTTCACAGTAACAGACGTTGTTGATTAGTTAAAACGTTGCAAAGAAGTAATCGGCGTACTTGCTGGAAATACTGACACTATATTAGTTGCGTTTTTGCAGATACCATGGTATCTGAATCCAAGTTCTAAAGTAGTTTTTTCAGTTATCGTCGTATTCCATACCACGGTCAAAAGGCGGTTTTGCAGTTATCGGGGTTGGCCAGTTATCGTGGTATCTGACATTCAGATACCACGGTTGACCGTGGTAACTGATCGAGGTATCTGAAAACGTCATCTCACTTTCATCAATTTTGTCAAATTGGTGGGCCAATGGTTTCCATGGTTTCCAGGTTACCACTGGCACTGGCCAGACACCACGATAGCCTACTCCAAGAACGCACTTTGATCGTGGGATCAGTTACCTCGGAAACTGCAAAACCGTCTTATTAGATACCACGGTATCCGCAAAAACGCAACTAATATTTACGTAGGTAAAAGATAGCGAGTCACGAAAGAGTGCGCGTTTTGCAGCCGATTCATAGGTCAAGCACGATTCATTAACTTACACTTATCCTACCTTCAATCGTTAAATCTTGCAATGGGTGACTTCACTACTCCTTGTTGTCGAACGAGAAACTGCCGAGGCGCGCGCTATCTCTGCTTAGGTAGTACACATTGTAGCCATTTGTTGGCTTTCTCCTAATGTAAAAAAAAGATAAATAAATTGTTTGTCCTTCCTTCGGTGCGCGTTCAGTCTTCAAGCGCGATTCAGTTCTATCGGGCTTATTTCATTCGGCAACTGCTTCTTTCGATCGCCACGCAATACTCCACATGACTAAGTCGTTGATTGGTTAAGACTATTCTAGAAGTGTGTCCGGCGAGGGGCCAGAAACTTCAAAGCAACAGACGTTGTTGATTGGTTAACACGTTGCAAAGAAGTATCTAGCTACATTCTGACACTATTAGTTGCGTGTTTGCAGATACCATGGTATCTGATACCACGGTCAAAAGTCGTTTTGGCGGGAGCGCCATAACCTTCATAGCAACAACGTCGTTGATTGGTTAATACAGAGTTTGACTCAATTTAGGGATCGTTTAGGTGGCATTTTACTATTCTAGCAGTATGTCTGGCGAGGGGCAAGAAACTTCACAGCAACAGACATTGTTGATTGGTTAACACGTTGCAATGAAGTATCTGGCTACTTGCTGGATATACTGACACTATTAGTTGCGTTTTTGCAGATAACATGGTATCTGATACCACGGTCTAAAGTCGTTTTTGCAGTTATCGAGGTATCTGCAGCGGTCACCCGCCATCGCTAATTGGACGCACTGCCACGTCCCCGAGTCGGACCTTGGCATGCTGGAAAAAGGCCGTCGGAAAAACAACACCTCGGAAAAAGTCAGTTCTGGACTTTTCCGGAGCGAAGAAAGGCAGTGGGACTTTAAAAAAAATCCTACGGGACTTTCAAGAAAGCCGACTTTATGGTACCTCTATGCGCTTGTACTTGTGCTGTACGCTTGGCGATAACGACTTAACGATAACGATACAGAATCAGCCACTATTTTAGGAGCGCCTCAAACTTCACAGCAACAACGTCGTTGATTGGTTAACACGTTGCAAAGAGGTATCTGGCTACTTGCTGGACATACTGACACTATATTAGTTGCGTTTTTGCAGATATCATGGTATCTCCACGGTCTAAAGTTGTTTTATCAGTTATCGTGATATTTCATACCACGGTCAAAAAGCGGTTTTGCAGTTATCGGGGTATCTGGCCAGTTATCGTGGTATCTGACATTCAGATACCACGGTCCAACCGTGGTAACTGATCGTGGTATCTGAAAACGTCATCTCACTTTCATCAATTTTGTCAAATTGGTGGGCAAGAAGTTTACTTAATGGCGTGACTGGATACCGTTTTTTTTTTCGGATGACTTCGAAAAGCGCAATTTCAGCAATTGTCGATTTTGCAGAGAAACCGTATATCAGATACCATGGTAACTGCAAAAACGACTAATTGCAGATCCAGTTATCCTGGTAACAGATTTCTTCCTTCCGCTAGGTACCAGGAGAGGCCAGAGATTTTGCATCGGTAAGGAGAGGTAGTCATCAAGAGTACTGGGGAGCCGAAGAAATTCTTCCCGCGGCAACGAAGATGCGCATAACGTCAAACACCGCACATCTGCAGCGTCAAGAACGATTCACTCCTAGCGGGCTTCCCATTTCCAAATATCAAGTTTCATTACGATCCGAACACCTGTTCGGAAGTTATACATTCCTCAAGATTCACGACGATGCAGAATCAACCACTATCTTAGGAGCGCAATAAACTTCAGAGCAACAACGTCGTTGATTGGTTAACACAGAGTCTGAAACTTCACAGTAACAGACGTTGTTGATTAGTTAAAACGTTGCAAAGAAGTAATCGGCGTACTTGCTGGAAATACTGACACTATATTAGTTGCGTTTTTGCAGATACCATGGTATCTGAATCCAAGTTCTAAAGTAGTTTTTTCAGTTATCGTCGTATTCCATACCACGGTCAAAAGGCGGTTTTGCAGTTATCGGGGTTGGCCAGTTATCGTGGTATCTGACATTCAGATACCACGGTTGACCGTGGTAACTGATCGAGGTATCTGAAAACGTCATCTCACTTTCATCAATTTTGTCAAATTGGTGGGCCAATGGTTTCCATGGTTTCCAGGTTACCACTGGTACTGGCCAGACACCACGATAGCCTACTCCAAGAACGCACTTTGATCGTGGGATCAGTTACCTCGGAAACTGCAAAACCGTCTTATTAGATACCACGGTATCCGCAAAAACGCAACTAATATTTACGTAGGTAAAAGATAGCGAGTCACGAAAGAGTGCGCGTTTTGCAGCCGATTCATAGGTCAAGCACGATTTATTAACTTACACTTATCCTACCTTCAATCGTTAAATCTTGCAATGGGTGACTTCACTACTCCTTGTTGTCGAACGAGAAACTGCCGAGGCGCGCTATCTCTGCTTAGGTAGTACACATTGTAGCCATTTGTTGGCTTTCTCCTAATGTAAAAAAAATATAAATAAATTGTTTGTCCTTCCTTCGGTGCGCGTTCAGTCTTCAAGCGCGATTCAGTTCTACCGGGCTTATTTCATTCGGCAACTGCTTCTTTCGATCGCCACGCAATACTCCACATGACTAAGTCGTTGATTGGTTAAGACTATTCTAGAAGTTGTTGATTGGTTAACACGTTGCAAAGAAGTATCTAGCTACATACTGACACTATTAGTTGCGTGTTTGCAGATACCATGGTATCTGATACCACGGTCAAAAGTCGTTTTTGCAGGAGCGCCATAACCTTCATAGCAACAACGTCGTTGATTGGTTAATACAGAGTTTGATTCAATTTAGGGATCGTTTAGGTGGCATTTTACTATTCTAGCAGTATGTCTGGCGAGGGGCAAGAAACTTAACAGCAACAGACATTGTTGATTGGTTAACACATTGCAATGAAGTATCTGGCTACTTGCTGGATATACTGACACTATTAGTTGCGTCTTTGCAGATAACATGGTATCTGATACCACGGTCTAAAGTCGTTTTTGCAGTTATCGAGGTATCTGCAGCGGTCACCCGCCATCGCTAAGTGGACGCACTGCCACGTCCCCGAGTATGACCTTGGCATGCTGGAAAAAGGCCGTCGGAAAAACAACACCTCGGAAAAAGTCAGTTCTGGACTTTTCCGGAGCGAAGAAAGGCGGTGGGACTTTAAAAAAAAATCCTACGGGACTTTCAAGAAAGCCGACTTTATGGTACCTCTATGCGCTTGTACTTGTGCTGTACGCTTGGCGATAACGACTTAACGATAACGATACAGAATCAGCCACTATTTTAGGAGCGCCTCAAACTTCACAGCAACAACGTCGTTGATTGGTTAACGTTAACACGTTGCAAAGAGGTATCTGGCTACTTGCTGGACATACTGACACTATATTAGTTGAGTTTTTGCAGATATCATGGTATCTCCACGGTCTAAAGTTTTTTTTATCAGTTATCGTGATATTTCATACCACGGTCAAAAAGCGGTTTTGCAGTTATCGGGGTATCTGGCCAGTTATCGTGGTATCTGACATTCAGATACCACGGTCCAACCATGGTAACTGATCGTGGTATCTGAAAACGTCATCTCACTTTCATCAATTTTGTCAAATTGGTGGGCAAGAAGTTTACTTAATGGCGTGACTGGATACCGTTTTTTTTTTCGGATGACTTCGAAAAGCGCAATTTCAGCAATTGTCGATTTTGCAGAGAAACCGTATATCAGATACCATGGTAACTGCAAAAACGACTAATTGCAGATCCAGTTATCCTGGTAACAGATTTCTTCCTTTCGCTAGGTACCAGGAGAGGCCAGAGATTTTGCATCGGTAAGGAGAGATAGTCATCAAGAGTACTGGGGAGCCGAAGAAATTCTTCCCGCGGCAACGAAGATGCGCATAACGTCAAAAACCGCACATCTGCAGCGTCAAGAACGATTCACTCCTAGCGGGCTTCCCATTTCCAAATATCAAGTTTCATTACGATCCGAACACCTGTTCCGAAGTTATACATTCCTCGAGATTCACGACGATGCAGAATCAACCACTATCTTAGGAGCGCAATAAACTTCAGAGCAACAACGTCGTTGATTGGTTAACACAGAGTCTGAAACTTCACAGTAACAGACGTTGTTGATTAGTTAAAACGTTGCAAAGAAGTAATCGGCGTAGTTGCTGGAAATACTGACACTATATTAGTTGCGTTTTTGCAGATACCATGGTATCTGAATCCAAGTTCTAAAGTAGTTTTTTCAGTTATCATCGTATTTCATACCATGGTCAAAAGGCGGTTTTGCAGTTATCTGGGTTGGCCAGTTATCGTGGTAACTGATCAAGGTATCTGAAAACGTCATCTCACTTTCATCAATTTTGTCAAATTGTTGGGCCAATGGTTTCCATGGTTTCCAGGTTACCACTGGTACTGGCCAGACACCACGATAGCCTACTCCAAGAACGCACTTTGATCGTGGGATCAGTTACCTCGGAAACTGCAAAACCGTCTTATTAGATACCACGGTATCCGCAAAAACGCAACTAATATTTACGTAGGTAAAAGATAGCGAGTCGCGAAAGAGTGCGCGTTTTGCAGCCGATTCATAAGTCAAGCGCGATTTATTAACTTACACTTAGCCTACCTTTAATCGTTAAATCTTGCAATGGGTGACTTCACTACTCCTTTTTGTCGAACGAGAAACTGCCGAGGCGCGCTATCTCTGCTCAGGTAGTCCACATTGTAGCCATTGGTTTGCTTTCTCCTAATGTAAAAAAAGATAAATCAATTGTTTGTCATTCCTTCGGTGCGCGTTCAGTCTTCAAGCGCGATTCAGATCTATCGGGCTTCTTTCATTCGGCAACTGCTTCTTTTGTTCGGCAGGCATGACTAAGTCCAAAACACGCTAGTTATCCTCAGGAAGAAGATGTAAACGTCTCCGTAATGACTCAAACTCAACGACTCAAATCCTGTGTCAAACAATCACGGCGACCTTTGGGA
This sequence comes from Branchinecta lindahli, assembly GCA_023053555.1. Classification (NCBI taxonomy): domain Eukaryota; kingdom Metazoa; phylum Arthropoda; class Branchiopoda; order Anostraca; family Branchinectidae; genus Branchinecta; species Branchinecta lindahli. The sequence goes on from JAKZAO010000010.1 coordinate 30,628,469, forward strand.
GCAACTGTGAAACCACTTCTTCCTTTCTTCCGGTAGGGAAATAGTATAGGCTCCTCTATGCTTATTTGAATGTTTTTTTACTTCAAAGCATCACCAATGCACTTGCTGTGACTAAAGCTTACTAACAGTTGGATATGGATTGACTGGCCTACCCCACAGAGTCAAGCAGCAGTCAGCTAAAGTAAATAATTAAGGGCAAACGCAAATCTGTGAATAGGTATTTTGATTCTTTATTCGACAGTAGAAGTATACTTATTGAACAGCTGCTTAAATTACATTAAATGAAAAACTAAAATACCATTAGGCTACTTTCCACCTGAATTTAGCAATTTTCTTGTTAACGCTCGTCCTGGAGCAAGAGTCCAGAAATTATTGTCCTAAAATTTTCGTATTGGTCGTATTCGTATTTGCGTTTTTTTTAGTTGTTAATTACCCTGTCTTAAAAAAAAATCGAGCTGATGTTGTTAGTTGTTTGTTTCTTTTTATTTAACACTTTTGGCTAGCGTTTTAGTTTTTTTTTTTCATAAATCAGTTAGAATTAACGAAGCGTCATTTTGTATGCCACTGGCATGTTTGTCACTTTTATGCTATTGCAGCTATACTAAAGTTGTCAATATAATTGTACCTTAACCTTGGGCACAAAACCCCCATAAAAATCTGCTGAATTGAAAGATATGACAATTTGTTTTCCAAACACATTTTATGGGGGTACTGTGTCCTTGCTCCAGGGAAAGGTGCTCAACGTATGTGCACCATGCCTGACCATGCCCATACGTTGGGGCACCCTGTCAGAAAATTGACGATTTGTGTATGACTGAATCAGGGTGCACCAAAAACAGACTGCTCAAAGCTGGAGTTTACTGCCATGTATGTTTTCGGAGTTTAAAATTTCCCGCCACAGGCCAAAAACTACGGCAAAAAGCGTGCAAAAATGCCTTATTAGCACACAGGCCAACTGTTACGGCTAAAGTCCACAGGAATGCAAAAACGCAGCTAATTGTCTCTTTTCAGCTTGAATACAAAGAAAATAAGTAGTAAATAAGAAGGTACATTTTTTTGGCTACTGCCAAAATAAGTAGAGGTGGAAGCAGCTTACATTAAGTGCATGAAAATGGCAAAGTCCACAGTGAACAAATGTTCAATAGGCATAGGCTACCTCTAATGTAGCCTACAGGAGGGGTACCTGACCTCGTTTTTACGCAACCTCGAATTTTGCCGCGAAAATGTTAAAATGAAAGTTCAGTGCTATCCTGACAGTCAAGAAGCAAAATCTGAATTTTTTTTCAACAGTTAGCCTATGTCCCAAAATATTACAATTATTTGTCTTTTCTTTGTTTGAACCTGGTTTAAAAAGGGATTTTCTGGTTATTAGCCTTATTACCTCTATCTTTTTCATCACTTTGCAAGCAATCTGACCTCATGTAAAAATGGGTGAAACTGTTTGAAAAGAAAATTATATTTAACTGTAAATATTGCAGTAAAATTTATATCCCCAACATTTAAACCATTCTATTAGCTTCACTCTAGTATTTTTGTCATGTTTTTTGGTTCCTTTTTAAGCCAGATATACCTCACTAAAAAAAGATTTCTCCGGAAATTTGAAATCTTGTCTGAGGTTGGGTACCTCTCCGTCCTCTCCTGTACCATTAAGCACAAAACTGTAATTTATTACAATTTACAGTTCAACAGTTGTTAACATTTAACATTTTAGCATTAACTGTTCATGCCAATAAACATACCTCCACTGTAGTCATGTTTAAATAGCCAACTAGCCCTGAACTAGCCTACCACTTTACTTACATATTTCAGAGGATGCAAAACCACTGCTGTCTTGTGGTGTGTGTGAGCACAATCTCTGCCCAATGTAAATATTACATTAAAATCAAATCAAGCGTGGTCACCTCGTGCCTCTTTCTTCCTTTCTTTTCCTGTACGTTCGGCACGGCGCGTCGACTTGCCGCTCTTCGAAAATCCTGCTGGAAGCTCCAAAAATCCTTCTCAGAAAATCCAAGGTCCTGACAAGAAATCCTGCCAAAAAAGAAAAAAGTGTCCATACTAGATGAAATATAGCTAGATGATTTTTAAAAACGCAGTTGAATGTGTCTTCTATATCCTACGAACAATGACACTTTTGCAGTAAGAACTGAACCTTTTTATTCTGGCCAAAAAAATTGCCTTTCATACTAAAAAAAAAAAATACGGGTTTGTTTTTACAAATTAATTCATGGCTCGGTAAAGCTTTGCAAGCCGTAATGATTGGTGCAAAATCGCTGGAATCAGACGTAAGCTCTTCGAGCACGAATATTTTTGATTTTCCTCACCGGCGAACGATTTAAAGAAATTTTTTTTCATAAGTATGATTTATTATTTAAAATAGCATTAACTACAGAATGGTGTTTCATTTGTTTGGAATTTTCATTAGAACTGAAATGGTTTTTTTTTCACCTGACCGGAAGTCATAAGAGTGGTACTTACCGCAGTTACTATGCATGACGTCACAAATTCTGGCTTCACTGATGAAGAAATTTCTGTCCACGTGCATATCTACATTATATCAAATATAATAAAACTTAGTTTAGATGCTATAGTAAACAGTCCTAGTTTTAAATATTCCTTGAGCCCAAGCTGACTTAGATTCATATCTTCATATAATATATACAAGAAAGGAAAACGTCAGCTGTGATGCTTATGAAGCAATATTTCGGCCCTTCTTGGCAAGGGTCCTCTTCAATATTGCTTTCGAAATATTGCTTCATAAGCATCACAGCTGACGTTTTCCGTTCTTGTATATATTATATGAATATAGTCCTAGTTTTTTTCCACAAGGATACACATTTTCTGAATCTTCTGATCCTGAACCAACTAGCTCTTCCTTCAACCGACCCTGCTCCCTCAGTTTCATTTTTCAAATTTCCTGCGCAATTTCGAAGGCAGGACAGGCGAACTACCTAAGGCGTATTCTCGCCGTTCCCCGAGGAGTCCTCGGGGAATCGAAGGGAACAGCGAGAATACAGGGACTCACTCCATGCGGATTCCGCGTACAGAAAACAGCGAGAACACGGGGAATGCATCCAAAACGGATTTTGTTATTAAAACAAATATGCAGTTGACAAAATTAGTCTGGATCTCCTTTATTTTTGGTTTTGTTTATTCTGATTATTTTTAATGAATTTTATATTGCACCAACACCAGCAAAAATTGATTCCCCTCCGATTTTGAAAGGGAGTCCTTTTTGATGATGGTGATGATAATCGGAGCATTCCCCGTCCGTGGGGGCTCGCGAGAATACGGGGAGTGAGCCCCCGGGACAAACAAAAACGCGGGGACTCCTCAAGTGGAGTCCTCGGGGAACGGCGAGAATACGCCTCTGGTGCGTGACATCATCTGCAGTTAAGGCGTTTCTGGGTTGATTTTGATTTTTTTTTTGTGAATATATTCTCTACTCAACAATACTATGCTGTGACTTTTACATTTACTGTGGTGCAGCTAGGTAAACTATCTGTTCTTCAGAGGCCCCCATATACTGCACTTTCTGTGGACTGTATACAGGAGCGTCGCAACTGTATTTTCGGTGGGGGGGGGGGGTGCAGAGTCAAAATTTTACCGAGTCTCTAAAAAAATTTACCGAATCCTAGAAACTGAGAATTCGTGCTTTAAATTATGGAACATGGAAGGATTACGTAGGAAGCGTAACATTAAAGGGCAGCATGAAAGACGATAAGCCAGCTACCAGGCGGCGTTTTGGCGAAGCCCAATTGGATAATAAATTGCCGGGCACGATTGCAGTAACAGCTTCTATCTATTATGTCCAAGAGAAAATTAAATTGAGCGCCGCAGGTGAAATTTTTTTTTCTGCGTGCTAAACTTTTACTGCTTCTCTTACAAATTCTATCATTAACCGGGGATACCGAGACTCTAAGAAGTTCCGAAGTTTAGCAACAGCAGCTACTACTACCATCCAGATTCTAGCTTTTAAAGTTTCGAATCCCAATCTTAAAACTGGCTTAAGACCTCAGTCAAATGACGCGCCCTTGCACAAAATAGAGAATATTATGAAAAACGCCGCAGGCGGAATTTTCCAAACATTCATGATTAGACCTTATTTTTGGGATCCAAGATAAAAAGTACGGACTATCGATGAAATCATAGATAAGTCCTTTTGTCTGCGACCAGTGCTTCGCTCGACCTCTTCCGAGTTTCGAGGTTAATGGTAACTTCCTAATCCTGGCAATTATACCGAATAAATTACCGAATCCCAGTTATTATATCGACAAAGTTTAGACCGATAGCATGTTCGGGATTCTGTATAACTACCGTATCCCGATTATTATACCGAATTGTTTTGGGATCGAAAGACTACCGAATAATGTTCTGAAACGGTATGATTTCGTCGAAACTGGAACAAAAGTCGTGATTCGTGGTAACTACCGAATCTTGGAAATTTTACCGAATAAACTACCGAATCCCAATCACGATACCGAATAATTTTGGACTGATAGCTTATTCGGGATTCTGTGTAACTACTGACTCTCCATAAATATACCGAATAGTTCTGGCATCGAAAAATTACCAAATAATTTCAGTAAATTCTCTTACCGAATTCGTGATAACTACCAAATACTGGCAATTATACCGAATCCCGACCATTATACCGAATATTTTTGTACCGATAGCCTATTTAGGATTCTGTGTAACTACCGAATCCCCATAAATATACCGAATAGTTCTGCTATCGAAAAAATACCAAACAGTTCTCAGAATCTCAAAAAGGTGGGGGGGTGCCGCACCCCCCCTTGCGACGCCCCTGACTGTATAAGCATAAAATGTCTACAGCGCCTGTCAGTAGATACCAAAATCATGGCTGTACCTGGCAATGAAACCCAAATATCATGCAGTCTGATGATCTCTTTTTTTTTTGATCCCAAAGTAAGTGGACCTATGACATCGCAAAAGTTGTCCGTCTGTCCGTCCGTCCGTCTGTGAGCATGATAACTCTCGAAGGGAATGAGATATTTTCATGAAACTTGGTATGAGGATTCTTTGGGTCAAAGTACAGGTAAAGTTCGAAGATGGGCTCTGTAGCCTTATATTTGAGGGTGGGCGAGGGGGTTTAAATTAAGGGGCAAACAAAATATTTTGAAACAGCTAATGTTATAATCGATTATGGTACCAGAAGATAAGCTGAACACGATGATTAGATTAGATTAGATTAGATTTTATTTATTGCTAAATTACATAATAATCCATCATGATAGGTAACCGCCCATGAGAAGACATAAATGCACTGGCACTGGGCGGCTACCACAAACTACTTCAACTTAACTACTTCAACTTAACTTTATTTCATTCAACACTAATTAATCAAAATAATTTTTTTTTTTAATAAGAAAAAAAAAAAAGAAAAAAAAAAGTAAATGTAGGCTAATAAGAAAAATGAATAAATATTAACTTATCACTTCATCCTCTGAATCGTGGCTCCTCACCCCTCCAACAAAAATTTCTTTAGTCTTGTTTTAAACAATTGTTGGTGTTCAGCCGCCTTAACACTATCTGGGAGTGAATTCCATACCGCCTGGCCCAAATGTTTAATTAAAAAACCAGCTCGTCTACCACTCCTATACTCCGTCACCAGGTTAGTAGCATTCCTTGTAAAATAATCATGGAGATCATTATTTTGTCTATACAAATCTAAAAACACAGACGGACATACTTCATGCAAACACTGGTAAGTAAAAACCGCAGCCTGGTAATCACGAACTTGGCCCACATCCATCACCTTTAATTTCCTAAAACATGCTACTGTATTATTAGTATCTTTTACGTATCCACCAATCAAACGGACTGCCTTATTCTGTAAAATCTGTACACGCTTAAAATTACTAATAAAATTGCTAGCCCATAACACACAACCATAAGATATATAGGGGCTAATAATCGCATGATAAAGAAGTATCAACACCCGAGCTGGTACGAAGTGCTTCAGCCGACGTATGATTCCAAGGCCTCTTGCAACTTTTGATGCCACGACATCGCTGTGACGTTTCCAAGACATTTTACAATCTAGGTAAAATCCTAGATACTTCACCAGGTCCACCTGTTCAAGTGACTTACCAGATAAAAATATTCGCCCACCAAGATCTATGGGTGTGCCAATTCGACTAAAAACCATAAAATTTGTCTTTTTTACATTGACTGCCAACATACTTATTGTTGTAAACACATTTAAATCATTTAAGACTATATTTACTTTATTTATTAAATCATCAACAGTAACACCACAAAAAGAAATAGCCGTGTCATCTGCGAAAGATGTAAGACACGAATCACGAAGGTAGAATCTCATAGTATCTACATAAACTAAATATAGTAGCGGACCTAAAACAGAACCTTGTGGGACACCACAATTCACAAAATATGGACCAGAAGTAACATTATCAATGACAACCTTTATCGACCTTCCCTTTAAAAAAGAATCAAACCAATCTAAACAAACCCCCTTAACCCCTAAAAACTCTAATCTTCTCAATAAAATACTAAAATCAACTGTATCAAATGCCTTTTTAAAATCAATAAAAACAGTAAGAGGTATTTTTCCACTATCAAGACATTGATTCACAAAATCACACAGATGTTGCACTGCATGCGAAGTTGAGTGGCCTTTGCGGAAACCAAACTGAGTTTCGCTTAGGAAACCATGTTGTGTTAGATACTCGTAAAGCCGTCGATGAACTACTTTTTCAAGTATTTTTCTCGCCGGACAAGTAGTTCGCCTGGAATCCGGCCGAAACCGGAAAATTTGTTAAAATCTAAGCTTTTATTTGAAGTTGATTAGAAAGCAGGTTTCAGGGTAAGAAGAGACGCTGAATCTGTTTATGACAATCATTTTTTACCCGGACATATAGTTCGTCCGGAATCCGGTTGAAACCGGATTTTTTTATAAGTTAAAGTTTTGAAGTTGATTAGATGTTCTTTATAAGGATAAGGAGATACGCTGAATTCGTTTCTGAACTATCTTTTTTGCTGGACAAGTAGTTCCCTCGGAATTCGGCCGAAACCGGAAATTTGGCAGAAGCAAAGCAAGAAGTTTCGATCACTATCGTCAAAATAGATATGACTTATACAGGTATATACTTGGTTTTCTCAGATGATACTTGGTTTTCTCAGATGATTAGCCTGGCGAAGACTGGATCTTGTGAAGACAAGACCTAGTATGCCAGGTGGCCTATCAACACAACTTCTTTATTCCGCTGTTCCATACGGATTCTCGCTCCGGAGTCTCTTCATGTTTGTTTGTACTAGAGGTGTTTTTCCGTGACACAACTGTGGGCCATACACTTAGGAGTGGTTTTCGCGAAAACACGATTGTGTGCCACACAGTCGAGCCACACGTTGAAACACGCGGAAACGCCGTTTTGTCTATTTTCTTGGCTGTAAATTCAAATGTCTGAATAAGTGAAGAAAATCATGTAAAAATCTCAATAAATAGAACTTGAGGCTTTCGTCCTTACCATTCAGTGCAATAAGGATCTTCAGTTTTATGTCCACATACTTGAGAAAGTTTTTAATTTTATTGTTTTGACGTTATTTTGCTGCCAAATTTGAATTTCCTGCCAAAACCGGGCCACAAAATCGACAATCACCTCTGCAACTGTTTGTCGTTTTTAAGCCACAAAGCGAGCCACGAAAATCTTGTTGGTTGCGGAAACACAGTTGTGGGCCGCACGAAAGGCCGCGGAAACGCTCTTTTCGAGCCACAATCGACCCACAACCTGTGGCAATTGCTCCGATATGAAATTCCTAAGAAATATTCCCGTTCGGACTTGGTGTGGAGTCGATCTGGGGAGCTCCTTGCGAGGTTCCTGGTGTCGTTAGTTTAGAAAACAAGAGCTGGAAGCTCATATGGCACTTGCAAGGCTGGGACAGAGGATGAAAGTAGGAATTCGTCAATTTGTGGGTTTGTTGTGATCATTTGTAATCAAAACTCTCGAAGTAAAAAAAACATGATGAACTCATCGGGAGCACGAAAATGTATATTTTACTCAAAAGTATTGTTTGTACTTTAAGGAAATCACTTGTGAGCAAAACCCTTCAGGCAAAAATGATCATGGGCTCATAGGGATTACGAAAATGTGTATTTTGATAAAAAGTATTTTTTGTACGTCGTGGTTGCGATTAGTACTTTAAGGGATGGTCGGATCTGGGAACTGACAATTTCTAAGCCAATCTTGTCAAGTGTCTGATTTCTAAGCCAAGTTTCATCGTCCTAGCACATCTGGAAGTACCTTGATTCGCGATCACCGGAATTCCGGACCCCCCTCCAACTCCCCCCACAGTGCCCGAACCCGGTCAGGTTCTGTCACTGATGTATCTAGAGCTTCTGCTTGTTCTTCCAACCAAGTTTCGTCCCAATAGCTCCACTCTAAGCGTGTCACAAGATTTCGGGTTCTCCCCTCCACCTCCCCCCCCAACATTCATCGGATTACATCCGGACTTTAAACAGTACATTTGAGACATGAGGTCTTTCCAAATATCAAGTTTCATTAAGATCCGATCACCCGTCCAAAAGTTATACATACCTCAAGATTCAGGATTCTCCCTCCCTCCACTCCCCCCACGATGGTCGGATAAGGGAACTGACTATTTCTAAGCCAATCATTTCAAGTCTCTAATTCTCAAGCCAATTTTTATCGTCCTAGCACGTCAGGAAGTACCTTAACTTGCGATCATCGGAATTCCGGACCCCCCTCCCTCTAACTCCCTCACAGTGCACGAATCTTGTCCGGTTCTGTCACTTACGTACATAGGGCTTGTGCTTGTTCATTCCACCAAGTTTCATTCCGATCGCTCCACTCCAAGCGTGTCACAAGTTTTCCGGTTCCCCCCTCCGACCCCCCCACCTTCATCGGATCTGGTTCGGACTTGAAACTGGGCATCCGAGACATGTGATCTTTCTACGTATCAAGTTTCATTATGATCCGATCACTCGTTCAGAAGTTATACATACCTCAAGATTCCGGATTCCCCCTCCCGTCACTCCCCCCACGATGGTCGGATAGGAAAGTTGACTATTTTCAGGTTAATCTGGTCAAGTCCCTGATTTGCCTGCCAAATTTCATTGTCCTAGCACACCTGGAAGTAACTTAACTCCGTATCACCGGAATTCCGGAACCCCCCTCCAACTCCCCCCAATGTGCACGAATCCGGTCCGGGTCTGTCAATGACGTACCTAGGGTATGTGCTTGTTCCTCCCACCAACTTTCATCCCGATCGCTCCAGTATAAGCGTGTCACATGATTTCCGGTTCCCCCCTCCGGCTCCCCCCACATTAATCGGATTCGATCCGGACCTGAATCGGGACATCTGAGAAATGACGTCTTTCCAAATATCAAGTTTCATTAAGATCCGATCACCCGTTTGAAAGTTACGCATGCCCCTAAATTCCGGATTCCGACTCCCCTCCCTCCCCCCACGATGGTCGGATCGGGGAAGTAACTATTTCTAAATTAGTTTGGTCGGGTCCCTGATACGCCTGCCAAGTTTCATCGTCCTAGAACATCTGGAAGTACCCTAACTCGCGATCACCGGACTGACCGACCGACAGACCGACCGACCGACCGACAGAAAAGTGATCGGTATAATTATGGCACTTGGCCGGAAGGCAAGTGCCATAAAAACACGTTTTAGTAATGGTTAAAATGACTTTCTAAGATTAGCATGTAAGAAAAGGACTGACGCTTAGAAAATGTTTAAACCCTGTTTTACTGTTTTTCTTTTTTAAACCGTGCGGTTGTCACATTAAGTAACCAACAAAGTATCAATCGATACCTCAAAATCTGAGAACGATCGGGAAATAACCATGGCAGTTATAGGTAGAACCGCGATTCCGACAATTGCTAGAATTTCTACCCTTTCGACAACCCGATCGAACAGCAAAAACTGCACCCGTGTCCAGAATGAAATCACAGCAACAGCTTCACCTCCAACCAGTTTTTAGAGAAAAGTTGATATTTTGTAATTGATAAGTAAGTAGCGCATAGATTTCTAATTCTGAAATATACATCACTGGATAAGTATTCATTCAGCTCTCGAGCGGTGTAGACGCATTGTCTTACGGATAAACCTATTACTGTGTTGGATTGACGAATGTGCAAGGAAAATGGATTTTGACCTTGAACCTTCGGACTGTTTAGTATATTCCCCCATTCTGAACTTTCTTCAGTATAACTTGGAGAGAGGAGCAGAAGCTGCAGTTATTTTAAAATCAGCTGTGGACTTTTTTGAGCTGGCTGATATTACGAAGGGGAAGAAGCTACTGTGGGAAAAGCTGTCGATTACGGATGCTTGTCCTAAACGCACTGGACCAAATGCTCTAATGAATCACCTGAAGGACATGCTTGAACAGTTTCAGAAAATGAAAACTGAGCCTTTTCCTATCACTCCTGTTTTCGTGATACGTTCCCCCACAGAGGTTCCGTGTTTGCCTGCAGTAGCCTATTCTAGGCTCTCGGCAAAAATTAATACTCTTCAACAGACTTGCTGCAAATTAAAGATAAGGTGACTGCTTATGATCTACACTTCCCAGGATTACCAGGGGACGGTGCTGCTTCTATTCCAGTTGTAACGAATCAAGCGACAATCGTTATCACGAAGACACCGCGTGATCTTGACAATCCGTCGAAACGAAAAGCTGTGATTGATAAAATTGCCGGACATGAATGTGTTGAGAGTATTCGCGCCTCTGGAGACAAAATCATAGTGAATATTGACAGCGTTGCGGCAAGCGGCTTTTGCGATTCAGCCCGGTCGGTCTTGCGTGGATCGGATGTGAAGGTTGTGGAAAGGAAGTTCTACGGAATCGCAAAAGGGATTGGCGACTCGTTTGATTTATCTCTGTTCAAGAACTGTTCTGGAGTTGCTGAAGCCACCCGGATTGGCAATTCCCGGTGTGTCAAGATCGCTTTTAGTGATCAAGGGTCTCTTATTTCGGCTCTTAGACTGGGGTTGAAAATTGAATATGAATTGATCCGTGTCTATGAATTTAAGAAAATCCCGAGATGCTGTAACAAATGCCAGTCTCCTGAACATCTAATTGCTAACTGTCCTAGTACCTGCCATAAATGTGCTAGATGCTCTGGTCCTCATGAGTACTGCAAAGACACCCCATGTACGGATCCGATAAAATGCGCAAACTGTGGTGATGATCATGTGGCATTTAGTCTTCGCTGTCCTCGTCTCCTGGCTCTTGTTAAGACCGCTACAGGGCGCCTTCATAAATGAACTGTCGCAAAATTTCGGTGTGCTCGTTTAACATTAACGGGACTAAAGATAAAATGCCAAGTCTGGAGGAAAAGTTGAGCCGTTTTGATGTCCTTCTCCTGCAAGAACACTTGCTTCCTGCCTGCAGCGTGAACTTTTTGCGAAGGAATTGTGATCACATTGTGTTTAGTACCAATGCTAGACGGACTCGGGGTAGGCCTTCTGGTGGCCTCGCGTGTTATATCAGACGGACTCTTGCAGATTTATCACCGGTGTGCTACCACTCATCTGAGCATTTTCTAGCTGTAAGACTTGGTGACTCTGTCCTAATTAATGCTTACCTGCCGCATGATAAAAAGTCGGTACAGTCGTTCTCGAGTTTTGCCAAGTCTTGTGATAAGCTACAAGGTCTAATTAGCGGAATCGAATCTCTTGGGTATTCATGGCTTCTTGCCGGTGATCTAAATTGCAACATTCACATATCATCCAGTCGATCTGAGACCCTGCTAAATGCTCTACCAGCTGCGCATAGGATTATAAATAAAGATTGCAGCTTCTCATATATCCATAATAGTGGTGCAGTTTCTGATTTGGACCATTGTGTGTGTTCGCCCCTTCTTCATTCCTCTGATGTTCATGTCGACGATGAGGAAAGAGACTATGACCATCTCCCCCTTAATTTAGATCTATCTATCAGCTCTACAATCAGTTTCAGTGCTCCTCCCAAGCCTAAGAAATGGGTTTGCAAACGTGATTGGGGTAATGCAAATTGGTCACTCTATTTTTCGACTCTTGCTTTTCTGTTATCCACTATTTCGGTGCCTTATCATCTTCTTGGCACTGGTTATTTTGTCAGTGATGCTCGTGGTAAGTTAAACTCTTACTACAGAAATATCGTTTCTTCAATTAAACAAGCTGAAGCAATAGCTGTTCCGTTGATTCGCGTGCGACTTAACACCCGTAAGACCTTTTGGAAGTGTGATCCAGAACTTAAGAAAGTGAAGAACCAAGCCAAGTTTTGGTTGAAAATGTGGATTGCTTGCGGTAGACCTTCTAGTGGGCAAGTTTTTAGCATCAAGCAGAGAACAAAATCGGCTTATAAACGTCATCTTCGTGCAGTTCGGTTTTCGGGCGCTGAATTTCCGACTAATGGTAATCAGTGGCAAAATGTGCTGAATGCGTCGAAACTCGAAGATTCTTCTTCTAGTGATATTATTCCAAGATTGTCGTGGATTAAACACTATACGCGCATTTTTTCCGTGATTAATTATGATGTTCATAGCCGTTTTAATGCTTTAGTGGCGAAGGTTCTTCCTAATAGTGTGAGCCAAAGACATGTTATACCTGTTGATAAATCTAATATTGTGAAATCTCTTCGACGGTTAAAGTCAAAGTCTTGTGACCTTGATGGTATTTGTGCGGCTCATCTTGATCCGAAGTCAGCTGAACTTCTATCACATCTTCAGTTATTATTTCAGATGTGCCTTTCAAGGTCTATTGTTCCTGATTCTTTTTTATGTGGAAGTGTTACTTCTATTTTAAAGAAAGGAAAAGATCTAAATTCGTGTAATTCTTACAGGCCAATTACCGTCGCCTGTACTCTAAGCAAATTATTTGAGTACGTTCTACTTCCACATATCGATGAATTTGTTAATTATGAGGCTAACCAGTTCGGTTTCAGGTCAGGTCTGAGCTGTCAACATGCTCATCGTGTTTTAGCTCAGCTTATTAAGGAAGCCACTCGGAATAGTTATAGTCTTCATTTTTGCACCCTTGATATATCTAAAGCATTCGATAGTGTTTGCCATGCTCAAGCTTGGTATGCTCTTAGTCAACTTGGTGTGAATGCGTCTGTGATTCTGGTTCTGAAGTTTTGGTATTCAAATTCTTATTTAAGATTAAAGTCAGGAAGTGGTGATTTTTTCGGACATATACCAGTTAAGTGTGGAGTTAGACAGGGGGGAGTTCTCTCCCCTCATATCTTTAATGCTTCTATTGAAAATGTTTTGTCTGGTATACGTAGTTCTTGTTTTACAGGATTCACAGACGTATCATACTTAGCTTATGCCGACGATTTGCTTCTTATTAGCCGAACTGAGGCCGGTTTAGCGCGTTCTGTCCGCTCCGTCGCCGCTGCATTTGCAAGAATTGGATTATTGCTAAACGTAGATAAATGTGAATTTCTTATATTTAATGGGGTCAGTTCGTCTCATCCTTTGGATTGCATTTCTTTTTCTGTACCACAAGTCACTTCTTTTCGATGGCTTGGGATTTCAGTTTGCAATTCTCTAAGTTCTTTTCGTTTTCAGACAATTCGGGATATTCAGATTAAGCTTAAACTGGGGTATTCTAAAATTGTTGGAAATCGTGGACATTTCCGGCGACAAGCACTTACAAAGCTGTACTCGAGTTTCTGCGACCATTCTGTGTTATTTTGTGCTGGGTTTTATATGCTTCTGAATAAAGGTGACGTAAAGAGGGTCAAGACGGATTACTATCGGTATTGTAAGTTCTTACTTTATTTACCACGATCATTTCGGAACCGAAGGTTAATTAGTCAATATCAGGCAACGGATATTGTTCTCTCAGTGGAAAAACTAAGTTCAAAATTAACTGATGAAGCGCCAATCCGTCTTGGTCCTAACAATCGTCTTATCCGCCTCTTTTGCTAAATTGTTATTTCTTTTTCTTGTATTTTGTGATTTGTAGTTCTTTGTTTTTTCTCCTTGTACTCCACTTTTTCCCTTTGTAAGTGGGTAAGAAATAAATTATTATTATTATTATTATAAAGCATAAAAAGTTTTACCAATCTGTAAAGTTTCATTAATGGCAAACAAAAAACGCTCACCTGGGATATGGCTTATACGGTTTAAGTTTCCAACATAACATCCTTCCACTAGCATTGGCTAACTTCGCAGGAGTTGACTCCTCCCCAATGAGCCGCTCATTCAGTCATCCCACCAATCACAAGCCGACAAACAGGCACTGATTATTAATGCATCGACCACAGTGAATGAGATATTTTCATGAAGGGAATCGAACTCTCAGTCGTATATTTTGAGCTTGTCTGAGTTGTCTGTATGACTGTCGTGTGTTTGAGCTTGCCAGAATAACATAAAGGCAGTTACCAAAAACGAATTTTGCCTGTTAGCAAATTTTTTTTGCTGTGTTAAAAACATGAAGTTATCGGAGCCAGCGCTGGTGCACGATCGATAGAGTTTCCGTAGGGACGTTCACTATCGCTAATGGTGCTAGTGTCGCTGTTATTCGAGTGTGTGTTACTTTTTTCAAGTCTCGGCGCTACTCCCTAGTGTGATTTTGCTCTGACTAGGGAGTAACGTCAAGACCCATGTTTTCCTTGCCTCGCAAACGGGCCATACTCATAGTGCCGCTCACTACGCTTGCTGCATTTAAAGTGAGACAGACTTGCGGGTTTCTAAATTTCTAGTAAACCAAAGATGAGGTCTGCACACATCGGGGAATCAGGGAAAGTTGCTAGTGTCGCTGCTGTTCGGAAGCATAGCGTCCGAGGGGTTGCCCACTCTCGATTTTAGTGTACAGCAAGTGCCCGGTGACCGCGGTGCCCGGCTGACATCAGACATTTAACATTCAACTGGTCCGACAAAATGCAATTTTTGCAAAAAGATTTAGCCGATCACCAAGGCTAAAACAAAATTTCTGAAACAAAATTTAGAACTCAAAATAGCAAAATAATATTAGGGAGTAGCGTCAAGACCTATGCTTTCCTTGTTTAGCAAACGGGCGATTTGAACGATGTGAGCGATAGTGAACGTCCCTTCGTAATTTCAATCCGTCGTGCACCAGCACTGGATCCAATAACTTCATGTTCTGAACACAGCAAAAAAAAGATACAATCTTCCCTGATTCCCCGATGTGTGCAGACCGCATCTTAAGTTTACTAGAAATTTAGGAACCCGCAAGTTTGTCTCACTTTAAATGCCGCAAGCGTAGTGAGCGGCGCTATGAGTATGGCCCGTTTGCGAGGCAAGGAAAGCATGGGACGCAGAGCAAAATAACACTAGGGAGTAACGCCAAGACCTATCCTTCCCATGCTTCGCAAACGGGCCATAGTCGTAGCGCCGCCCACAGAGCAAAATAACACTAGGGAGTAGCGCCAAGACCTATGATTTCAATGCTTTGCAAACGGACCATACTCGTAGCGCCGCCCAATATGCTTGTGGTATTTAAAGAGAGACAAACTTGCGGGTTTAGACATTTTAAGTAAAGCAAAGGTGCGATCTGCAGACAACAAGGAAACAATGGAGGCTGTATCATTTTTTTGCTTTGTTCAGAGTATGATGTTATCGGAGCCAGCGCTGGTGAACGGCTGAATTAGTTTCAGTAGCGACGTTCACTATCTCTAGTGTTGCTAGTATCGCTGCTGATGTTATCGGAGCCAGCGCTGGTGAACGGCTGAATTAGTTTCAGTAGCGACGTTCACTATCTCTAGTGTTGCTAGTATCGCTGCTGTTTAACTGTGTGTCACTTTTTCTAAGTCTTTTCTAAGGCTTTTGCTTGCTTTTCCCACCAAGTTTCATCCCAATCGCTCGTGTCTAAGCGTGTCACAAGGTTTCCGGTTCCGCCTCTGATCCACCAGATTCATCGGATCTGATCCGGATTTGAGATGGGACATCTCAGACACAAGGTCTTTCCAAATATCAGGTTCCATGAAAATCCGGTCACCCGTTCAACAATTTTGTTGAAGAGCTGAGTGCAAAAAGGTGATAACTCGCCTTTTCTGGCAATTTGAGTTAAGAGCACCATCTGGTACACATTTTTGCGCTGTTCCCCCTGTGCTATCAGAATCGTCGCCAGATGACTCCCTACTGAGATACTCAGGGTGGAGACAAAACTTGGGCCGATTATCGACGAAGCATTACGTTTTCGTGACGTCATGAAAGAAATAGGAAAATTCGATTAAGTTGATATTGGAGAATATATATTTGTATCTTTATATGTAGAGCCGAGCGGCCAGCGAGGCGCCGGACGCGTTTACACTTATAAACCGTTCTAGGGACAATCAATTCCGTTAGTAAATAGAAAATATGTACTTTTTGTGTGACGTCACGAATCGTCGATAATCGACCCAAGTATAGTCAACACCATACTCAGCGGACAAAGATGATGACTGGCTTTCGATATACTATCTTCCCAATCTTTGAAAGCGATTATCTCGAAACTAGCAAAAAGTGAGGTATCAACTTTGTGCGCTCAGCTCGGCTCAGCTCATCAGCTATCAGCTGAAACTTGATATTTGGGAAGAGCTCATTCCTCAGACAACCCAATCAAGATCCAGACCGGATCCGGTGACTTTTGGGGGAGATAAATATTTGTAACTCCACGAGGGTTGACCGGATATTTTCTTCTTTTCTTCTAGGTACAATAGCGTCAAACACCTAGCGGTAAATTTTGATAGAGTGTTAAAGCCGTATTGTATATACTGAAGTGTTACGACAATTATCTCTGATCGTGGCTGGGGTGCCAGGCATGGACGTCGCTAGCCAAAACTCGAGGGGGGGTGGCTGGGTGCCTTGTTATTTGCTGAGAAATCAGGATACGGTCGTCTCAGATGTGACCACAAGGAGAGTTTTTGCGAGCTGGAAAGCAAAGTCGGATTCATTTATTTTTACGTTTTTCGGATCCTCCTAACGGTACGGTACTACACTGATTTTTGCTATCTCCCTGTTTGACCGACTTTAATATTAATCTTGCTTATATCTGAGTAGCTCGGTGACCTGAAATGCAGTTATGCAATTTACATCGAACAGTGATGTCAGCCTGCATTTTCATGAAAAAGTAATGTTAGCTTCCTCCAGCAGACACTACACTAATTTTTGCTTTCTTACGTATGACCGAATTAAGTTCTAATCCTACTAATTTCTGATTAGCTTGGTAGTATGAATCGCAATTATTCAATTTTCATGAAATAATGGTCTGAGCTTCCTCCAACCAGTACGGAGCTACGCTGATTTTTGCTTTCTCTCTGTTTGACCGACTTTAATTCTAGTCCTGCTTGTTTCTGAGTATTTTGGTGCTATGGAAGTCAACTATCTAATTTTCATGAGAAAGTGATGTGAGCTTCCTCCAAACAGTACGGAACTACGTTGATTTTTGCTTTCTCTACGTATGCCCCGCTTTTCATCAGGTCGGCTCAGATGTAACTACAAGGAGGGTTTTCGCGAGCTGGAAAAAAGTCGGAATACTTTTTTTTTTACGTTTTTCTGATCCTCCGAACGTTACTACGCTGATTTTCTCCATGTTTTACCGACTTTAATTATAATCCTGCTTGTTTCTGAATAGTTTGGTGTCCAGCTAGGTTAGGTTAAATGTCTGTTTGTCCGTCGGTCTGTCGATCTGTCGGTCAGTCGGTCCGGGTTTTGCTAGTTCGGGTACTTCCACATAGGCTAGGACGAAGAAACTTGGCAGGTGTATCAGAGACCCCAAATGATGGGGTCCCTGATGATGTTGGAAATAGTCAATTTCCTGATTCTAACAACGTGGGGGGAGTAGAGGCAGGGGGAATCTGGAATTCGAGGAATTTATAACTTTCGAACGGTTGATCGGATCTTAATGAAACTTGATATTTGGAAAGAGCTCATTCCTCAGACAACCCAATCAAGATCCAGACCGGATCCGTTGACTTTTGGGGGAGGTGGAGTTGAGGGATGGTAGTTGAGGGATTGGATAGGCTACACTCCGATTCCAGTTGGACTTGATGGACGGGAAGAGGAGATGTCAGAGATGCGACTTCTATATTTTCAAGTCGTATTCAGCCACAGTAGGTGATTCCCGGAAATTATGTGGATCGTATAGGGGTCAAACGAGTGCGGCGATATAAATGAGACTTGGAATGTAAAGTATGCATGCGCCCTAGATTACATATTTTACGGTCCGAATCGGATCCGACCACGGTGGGGGAAGGAACGGAATCTACAGAAAAATGCTGAGATTCGAGTGAAAATTGATAGGTGGTGAGAGATGATGCTTTAGATGATCCATTCACGAGTCCGAGTCAGATTTGGCTGCGGTAGGAGCAGTTGGAAGGCTGGTACTGGAACAGTTTTGCACGTTTAGCGAGTCGAAGCCCGATTCGGCCACCGTAGGGTCAGTTGGAGGGAGGTACCTAAAACCGTGTGACACGTCTACGGATCAAACCAGTGAATTTATTGGGATGAAACTTGGAAGTTGCAACAGTCATTTGCCCAAGAGAGGCAATGCCGGAAATGCACAGACTTGAGTGAAATTGCATATTCTACTTCAAGGTCCGAACCGCATTTAAGATGGCGTTTTTTACTTTGTGACGTTCTCAATCTACTTTGTTGTACCGCCTACTCGTAACAAGTGCCATATGAGTTAGTAGCTCTTGTTCCGGTTTGAAGAAACATTTTTTTCTGGCGTCGTGTAGCCTATACTCAGATGTTGCTCTTCTTGTAGAGGTCTTGGATCTTATTCAGGAGCTTGTCTTTTCGCAGTTTTTCCCTGAATTCAATCCCATTCGCCCGTCGACGCAGACAAGACCAATTTTTTCTATGGGATCATACAAATATTTATCGATTCTCCGGTCGACTTATATCGAATATGAGGTTCACTGACTATACTGACTATTTCTAAGCCAAACTTGTCAAGTCCCTAATGTTCAAGCCAAGTTTCATCATCCTAGGACATCTGAAAATACCACAACTTGCGATCACCGCAATTCCGGACCTCTCCCTCCAACTTCCCAACAATGTGCAAATCCAATCCGGTTTAGTCACTAATTTAATGTATCTAGCTTGTTCTTCCCACGAAGTTTCATCCTGGTCGCTTAGTTCTACGCTTGTCCACCAGCTTCATCCCCCATAATTCGTCGTTTCCAGTCCGGTTTTGAGATGGTACATTTGAAAGACAAGATCTTTCTAAATATCAAGTTTTATTAAGATCCGATCACACGTTCGAAAGCTATACATGCATCAAGTTTCAGTATTTCCCCACCCCAACGCAAGTTTTTTCATCCTAGGACATCTGGAAGTACCTTATTTTCACTGAAATTCCGGAACCCCCTGGTACCCCCCCCCCCCCATAGTGCCCAAATCTGGTCCGGTTCTGAAACTGATGTATCAAGGGCTTCTGCTTGCTTTTCCCACCAAGTTTCATCCAAATCGCTCGTGTCTAAGCGTGTCACAAGATTTTCGGTTCCGCCTCCGATCCATCAGATTCATCGGATCTGATCCGGATTTAAGATGGAACATCTCAGACACAAGGTCTTTCCAAATATCAGGTTCCATTAAAATCCGATCACCCTTTCAACAATTATCCATGCGTTGAGATTCCTGAATCCCCCTCTCTCAACTCAACCTATAGTTTCCGAAATGGGAGAGTGGTTATTTCGAATTACTTTGGTCGGGTCGCTAATTTGCCTGCCAAAAGAAATTTACATAATCCTATTGTCTTGATCATTCCATTTTTGCAATCTCATTTAATCCTTTGGTCTTGTGTACAATGGAGCTTTAACACTCTCACAAACAAACCGAAAAGCTACGCCTTTTCTTTGACCCTATGGTGCCTAAAAAGGAAAAGAAGAAAAAAATGGTGTTTTGCCTTTGTTCCAGGGTTGCCACGGGTCACAGAATACTGCGATTTCTCACAGGTTTCTGACTTCCCCAAAGATTCAAAGTTGTGAAAAATATGTAACAGGAGCATTTTTGCCAGTTCAACAGATTTTTACAGCTAGCAAAATGCGCGTATACAAAAAAGTGGCAATACTGCCAAATTCCTGTCAGCCATGCTTAGATTTATGAAAAATGTTCTGATTCTTTTGTCCCAAGGTAAGTGGAAACGTGATTTGGTGCCTCTTTTGGTTATAGTGCTCCAGTCAGTTATATTACAGGTTGCTGTTTGTTGACTTTGAGAGTACTGTATAGTAGAGGAATTCTTATGTGAACAGTTACTTCAATAGGGTAGCCAGTAAATTTTTTTTTAATCAAACCTGAGCTGTTGAAGATCAGAATGTGATTCTCCTATCTTTTAGCTTTGATTTGAGGCCAAAATCACCTCTCTATCTTGCCTCTAAGCATCTTAAATCTTCTTTAGAAAACAGTATTTTACACAAGAAAATGCCTATGTTCATCCATTGACTTTAGGGTTTTGTCCATCTAGTGGCCAGCTTGGAACTATGTGCTTCAATTAAATTCTATGAAACTGGGTATTTTGAGCTGGTTTTGAGTGCATGGGGAGCCCCAGCAAGTGAGTTAGATGAGAAAATATGAATAAGATCATTAAGGTTATAGTCCAATAGACCTATTGCTGCTATAGGCTGCTGACTTTTCCTCATTAGTATCAACAAATTTTTGTAGGCAAGTTCAGCTACTTTTTTTTACATCTAAATTTACATTGAATATTAAGAAATAATATTAAATAGCTAGGACATCTTACTGATGGCCTTACAAAACAGACAATTTTGTCCTGAATGCAATGGTATTTTCAAAATATTTTTTGAAGATGTTTTAGATAGGTAAAACTGATCAGTAAAATTCACAGCAATTCCTGCATTCATTACAAAAAAATCGCCAATTTTTGCCACTAGGTGTTTTTGTGGCCACCCTAACTTCAATGTAAACACTGCAGTTTTGGGCTAAAGGTTAGACTTAAGATACTAAATACCTGTACAGGTGTTTTCAGCTGCCCTTCTCACCTACTTTGGCTGACTAATAGTTAGCCGGCATCCAAGAGAATATCTTGATGCCAGAGTACATGACTGCCTTCAAAGTGAAACTTCAGAATTTCTTGATGCCAGAGTACATGACTACCTTCACTACTTCCTACCTTTTCACTTCTTCCTTCCTTTCTTTCTCGTATCGCCCCAAAATTCCGAACCATCTAGTTCAAAACAGGTTAATACAAGTATACTCAGAAGAAATTGTGCATTCTCATTCATCGTAGGATTGATCTTTAATCCAGAAAAGTCCAGAACATACTTTTTTCCAGATGTTTTTTTTCCGACGGCCATTTTTTGGATCCCAAAATATATATAAACATCGATAACTCCTGAATAGTGGAGCAACGATGCAGAAGTCAGCTGGCGCTCGAAGATTTAAAATCTGTCAAAAAAGTTAACACCTAGATGGCAACCGGATCGTAACCAGTGTTGCCACCTCGATGAAGGATAGAGATCTAAATAGCGTTTGTTACCTGTCGTTTCCTGAGTTTTTACAGAATTGCCACCGAGTTTGAACCCATGAGAATAAGAACATTGGAAGGTTTTGACTTTGGAGGCACCGTAGGCCACCATGGCTCATCTGTGTATCAAGTTTTTCAGTTTCTTCAGAGTAGCCACGCTCTGTGTAAATATAATGTCAGCCTGTGTCCTAGTGGAGTCTCTTGTCTAAAGTAAGGTTATATTGATTTTAGGACACAAGTGATACTACTTTTGCAAATACTGTGACCACCGCAGACCGCCACCGGTCGTCTATCGTTTTCATAGCCGGCACAATGCGTTTGGGGAGTGTAAGGTTTCCAGCGAGCAGCCTCTGTGCAACCATCTGAAGCAGACATAGCGGAAATAAAAGAGAATGAGAAGATCAGGACAGTTTGCGTCTTGGTAAGCGATATTTAACTCCAACATGTAAGCCTTTTAGCTTACAATATGCAAAAGGCCAGGTTTAACTTCCAAAAATTGGCCCCAAACGTTCAGGTCTTGTCCAGACACATCCTTTGTTTCATTTTGGTTTTATTTATTGTGTGTCCGAGAGTCCAACATTATGAACACAATTTTACTACATGCGGACTCACTCTTCCTGCCTAAGGATCATCTCTAGATAAACCCATCTCTAGATATCCTATAAAATAGGCCAGAAAACCGGAAAATTGCATTTTTTGGGGTTTACCTGGCATCCAAGAGAATTTCTTGATGCCAGAGTACATGACTAACTTCAAAATGAAACTTCAGAATTTCTTGATGCCAGAGTACATGGCTGCCTTCAAAGTGAAACTTCAGAAGGCTACTTGCTACCTTTTCACTTCTTCCTTCCTTTCTTCTCTTATCGCCCCAAAATTCCGAACCGTCTAGTTCAAAACAGGTTAATACAAGTGTACTCAGAAGACATGTTGCATTCAGTCATCGTACAATTGATCTTTGCTCCAGAAAAGTCCAGAACAGACTTTTTTCGAGATGTTTTTTTTCCGACGGCCATTTTTGGAATCCCAAAATATATATAAACATCGTTCACTCCTGAAAAGTGCAGCAACGATGCAGATGTCAGCTGGCGCTTGAAGATTTAAAATCTGTCGAAAAAGTTAACAGATATAGATGGCAACCGGCCGTAACCAGTGTTGCCACCTCGATGAAGGATAGAGATCTAAATACCGTTTGTTTACCTGTCGTTTCCTGAGTTTTTACAGAATTGACACCGAGTTTGAACCCATGAGAATAAGAACATTGGGGGGTTTGACTTTGGAGGCACCGTAGGCCACCATGGCTCTCCTGTTTATCAAGTTTTTCAGTATCTTCAGAGTAGCCACGCTCTGTGTAAATATAATGTCAGCCTGTGTCCTAGTGGAGTCTCTTGTCTAAAGTAAGGTTATATTGATTTTAGGACACAAGTGATACTACTTTTGCAAATACTGTGACCACCGCAGACCGCCACCGGTCGTCTATCGTTTTCACAGCCGGCACAATGCGTTTGGGGAGTGTAAGGTGTCCAGCGACTCAGCGAGCAGCTTCTGTGCAACCATCTGAAGCAGACATAGCGGAAATAAAAGAGAATGAGAAGATCAGGACAGTTTGCGTCTTGGTAAGCGATATTTAACTCCAACATGTAAGCCTTTTAGCTTACAATATGCTAAAGGCCATGTTTAACTGCCAAATATTGGCCCCAAACGTTCAGGTCTTGTCCAGACACATCCTTTGTTTCATTTTGGTTTTATTTATTGTGTGTCCGAGAGTCCAACATTATGAACACAATCTTACTACACGCAGACTCGCTTTTCCTGCCTAAGGATGGTAGTCGTTCTCTTTGAGCGAAATCCCTTTAAACCGGTCTGTGATCCCGCTGCAAACTTCTGCTAGGTCTAATTCTGCAGTCGTAAGGTGAGACATCTGAAAACGGCTGCCAGGTCAAATTCCGCTATCAAATGCTGTGACATCTGAAAATGGCTATCAAGTACATTTCCGCTATCGCATGTTATGACATCTGAAAAGCCGCTAGGTCAAACTCCGTAATCACTAGTTGCATCATCTGTAAACATCTGTTGGGTTGAATTCTACATTCACGTTCTGCGATTCTAATTGCTTTTTGCAGAGATTCGTAGTTTCCACATTTACTATGCTTGAGAATGATAAGCAAAGAATGTACTATTAGTTACTATTCGGAGGAGGTTGGAGCGGTCAGCGTAGTAACCTTGTATGATGTTGGTGCGAAAAAAGTAGCCATTACTTACGATTGTTAAAAGGGTAGAACTTCCTTAAAAAAAGTCCAAAACAATTTGAAACGCTAGGGTTGTTTGGCAACCAAAAAAATGCATGTTTTTCTTCGAAGGAGGTGGCGTTGGGGGGGGGGGGATGAAGAATGAGTTCCTCGAATTCCAGAGCGAAAAATGACGGATTTTTCTTAAGGTCCTTCCCTAGGATAAGGCTATTTTATGCTATTCTTAGGCCGTTTAGTGGTACTTTTCATGTTTTTTTTACATATTTTTTTTGTTCGGTCTTCTTTTTTGGTTCGCACACTCGCCACTACATATGGATATTTTCCTTTGGTTTTTAACGCGACTCCGTGATTGACGACATCCTATTGACTTACTGCTATTAATGCCTTGTTATATGAATTTTGCTGAGTTTTTGCTAGGAGACAATTACCTGGGAAATGACTTAAAACAGCTAAAGCCGTGGTTAAGCCCTTGTTCTAATCGGAGCCTAGTTCCACAGGTATTCAAACAGTTTTGAGTAGTCGAACACACGCAGTAAATAGTGCTATGTGCTCTTCAACATTTCTGGGTCTCCCTTCCAGCCGCTTTTCGCATTGTTGTGATGTATCGTGGTTCAACTCCGCAGAAGAACTCGAACGCCGTCTGAGTGGTCCTTTAGAGCTGATCCGTTGTCTGCCGTACTGACGACATATGTGCCGCACTGTTATCCTTCGGTTTTTTACCTCGTATGAGCAACGGCGACAAACGGCGTAGACGGAAGTAGACGGCTATCAACTCAAACCTCACATCATGTACCTCTGGCTCCCCTCAGTTTTATCGGGATATCCATAGTCGCGGCATGGGACCAATGACGGAGGTTCTGTCAGAGTATTTGCTTTTGGTACTAGGCTATCCTATCCCAGCCCTTTTAACTGGTTACACGATGAAACCATTTTTGGGTAACTAGGTTTTCAGGTTTTCTAGGTTTTCTAGGTTCTGTTGCTGTGAAGTTTCTTGCACCTCGCCAGACATACTGCTAGAATAGTAAAATGCCACCTAAACGATCCCTAAATTGAATCAAACTCTGTATTAACCAATCAACGACGTTGTTGCTATGAAGGTTATGGCGCTCCTGCAAAAACGACTTTTGACCGTGGTATCAGATACCATGGTATCTGCAAACACGCAACTAATAGTGTCAGTATGTAGCTAGATACTTCTTTGCAACGTGTTAACCAATCAACAACTTCTAGAATAGTCTTAACCAATCAACGACTTAGTCATGTGGAGTATTGCGTGGCGATCGAAAGAAGCAGTTGCCGAATGAAATAAGCCCGATAGAACTGAATCGCGCTTGAAGACTGAACGCGCACCGAAGGAAGGACAAACAATTTATTTATCTTTTTTTTACATTAGGAGAAAGCCAACAAATGGCTACAATGTGTACTACCTAAGCAGAGATAGCGCGCCTCGGCAGTTTCTCGTTCGACAACAAGGAGTAGTGAAGTCACCCATTGCAAGATTTAACGATTGAAGGTAGGATAAGTGTAAGTTAATAAATCGTGCTTGACCTATGAATCGGCTGCAAAACGCGCACTCTTTCGTGACTCGCTATCTTTTACCTACGTAAATATTAATTGCGTTTTTGCGGATACCGTGGTATCTAATAAGACGGTTTTGCAGTTTCCGAGGTAACTGATCCCACGATCAAAGTGCGTTCTTGGAGTAGGCTATCGTGGTGTCTGGCCAGTACCAGTGGTAACCTGGAAACCATGGAAACCATTGGCCCACCAATTTGACAAAATTGATGAAAGTGAGATGACGTTTTCAGATACCTCGATCAGTTACCACGGTCAACCGTGGTATCTGAATGTCAGATACCACGATAACTGGCCAGATACCCCGATAACTGCAAAACCGCCTTTTGACCGTGGTATGAAATACGACGATAACTGAAAAAACTACTTTAGAACTTGGATTCAGATACCATGGTATCTGCAAAAACGCAACTAATATAGTGTCAGTATTTCCAGCAAGTACGCCGATTACTTCTTTGCAACGTTTTAACTAATCAACAACGTCTGTTACTGTGAAGTTTCTGGCCCCTCGCTAGATATACTGTTAGAATATTAAACTGCCACCTGAACAACCCGAAATTGAATCAGACTCTGTGTTAACCAATCAACGACGTTGTTGCTCTGAAGTTTATTGCGCTCCTAAGATAGTGGTTGATTCTGCATCGTCGTGAATCTTGAGGAATGTATAACTTCCGAACGGGTGTTCGGATCGTAATGAAACTTGATATTTGGAAATGGGAAGCCCGCTAGGAGTGAATCGTTCTTGACGCTGCAGATGTGCGGTGTTTGACGTTATGCGCATCTTCGTTGCCGCGGGAAGAATTTCTTCGGCTCCCCAGTACTCTTGATGACTATCTCTCCTTACCGATGCAAAATCTCTGGCCTCTCCTGGTACCTAGCGAAAGGAAGAAATCTGTTACCAGGATAACTGGATCTGCAATTAGTCTTTTTTGCAGTTACCATGGTATCTGATATACGGTTTCTCTGCAAAATCAACAATTGCTGAAATTGCGCTTTTCGAAGTCATCCGAAAAAAAAACGGTATCCAGTCACGCCATTAAGTAAACTTCTTGCCCACCAATTTGACAAAATTGATGAAAGTGAGATGACGTTTTCAGATACCACGATCAGTTACCACGGTTGGACCGTGGTATCTGAATGTCAGATACCACGATAACTGGCCAGATACCCCGATAACTGCAAAACCGCTTTTTGACCGTGGTATGAAATATCACGATAACTGATAAAACAACTTTAGACCGTGGAGATACCATGATATCTGCAAAAACGCAACTAATATAGTGTCAGTATGTCCAGCAAGTAGCCAGATACCTCTTTGCAACGTGTTAACCAATCAACGACGTTGTTGCTGTGAAGTTTGAGGCGCTCCTAAAATAGTGGCTGATTCTGTATCGTTATCGTTAAGTCGTTATCGCCAAGCGTACAGCACAAGTACAAGCGCATAGAGGTACCATAAAGTCGGCTTTCTTGAAAGTCCCGTAGGATTTTTTTTTAAAGTCCCACTGCCTTTCTTCGCTCCGGAAAAGTCCAGAACTGACTTTTTCCGAGGTGTTGTTTTTCCGACGGCCTTTTTCCAGCATGCCAAGGTCCGACTCGGGGACGTGGCAGTGCGTCCACTTAGCGATGGCGGGTGACCGCTGCAGATACCTCGATAACTGCAAAAACGACTTTAGACCGTGGTATCAGATACCATGTTATCTGCAAAAACGCAACTAATAGTGTCAGTATATCCAGCAAGTAGCCAGATACTTCATTGCAACGTGTTAACCAATCAACAATGTCTGTTGCTGTGAAGTTTCTTGCCCCTCGCCAGACATACTGCTAGAATAGTAAAATGCCACCTAAACGATCCCTAAATTGAGTCAAACTCTGTATTAACCAATCAACGACGTTGTTGCTATGAAGGTTATGGCGCTCCTGCAAAAACGACTTTTGACCGTGGTATCAGATACCATGGTATCTGCAAACACGCAACTAATAGTGTCAGTATGTAGATAGATACTTCTTTGCAACGTGTTAACCAATCAACAACGTCTGTTGCTTTGAAGTTTCTGGCCCCTCGCCGGACACACTTCTAGAATAGTCTTAACCAATCAACGACTTAGTCATGTGGAGTATTGCGTGGCGATCGAAAGAAGCAGTTGCCGAATGAAATAAGCCCGATAGAACTGAATCGCGCTTGAAGACTGAACGCGCACCGAAGGAAGGACAAACAATTTATTTATCTTTTTTTTACATTAGGAGAAAGCCAACAAATGGCTACAATGTGTACTACCTAAGCAGAGATAGCGCGCCTCGGCAGTTTCTCGTTCGACAACAAGGAGTAGTGAAGTCACCCATTGCAAGATTTAACGATTGAAGGTAGGATAAGTGTAAGTTAATGAATCGTGCTTGACCTATGAATCGGCTGCAAAACGCGCACTCTTTCGTGACTCGCTATCTTTTACCTACGTAAATATTAGTTGCGTTTTTGCGGATACCGTGGTATCTAATAAGACGGTTTTGCAGTTTCCGAGGTAACTGATCCCACGATCAAAGTGCGTTCTTGGAGTAGGCTATCGTGGTGTCTGGCCAGTACCAGTGGTAACCTGGAAACCATGGAAACCATTGGCCCACCAATTTGACAAAATTGATGAAAGTGAGATGACGTTTTCAGATACCTCGATCAGTTACCACGGTCAACCGTGGTATCTGAATGTCAGATACCACGATAACTGGCCAACCCCGATAACTGCAAAACCGCCTTTTGACCGTGGTATGGAATACGACGATAACTGAAAAAACTACTTTAGAACTTGGATTCAGATACCATGGTATCTGCAAAAACGCAACTAATATAGTGTCAGTATTTCCAGCAAGTACGCCGATTACTTCTTTGCAACGTTTTAACTAATCAACAACGTCTGTTACTGTGAAGTTTCAGACTCTGTGTTAACCAATCAACGACGTTGTTGCTCTGAAGTTTATTGCGCTCCTAAGATAGTGGTTGATTCTGCATCGTCGTGAATCTTGAGGAATGTATAACTTCCGAACAGGTGTTCGGATCGTAATGAAACTTGATATTTGGAAATGGGAAGTCCGCTAGGAGTGAATCGTTCTTGACGCTGCAGATGTGCGGTGTTTGACGTTATGCGCATCTTCGTTGCCGCGGGAAGAATTTCTTCGGCTCCCCAGTACTCTTGATGACTATCTCTCCTTACCGATGCAAAATCTCTGGCCTCTCCTGGTACCTAGCGAAAGGAAGAAATCTGTTACCAGGATAACTGGATCTGCAATTAGTCGTTTTTGCAGTTACCATGGTATCTGATATACGGTTTCTCTGCAAAATCGACAATTGCTGAAATTGCGCTTTTCGAAGTCATCCGAAAAAAAAAACGGTATCCAGTCACGCCATTAAGTAAACTTCTTGCCCACCAATTTGACAAAATTGATGAAAGTGAGATGACGTTTTCAGATACCACGATCAGTTACCACGGTTGGACCGTGGTATCTGAATGTCAGATACCACGATAACTGGCCAGATACCCCGATAACTGCAAAACCGCTTTTTGACCGTGGTATGAAATATCACGATAACTGATAAAAGAACTTTAGACCGTGGAGATACCATGATATCTGCAAAAACGCAACTAATATAGTGTCAGTATGTCCAGCAAGTAGCCAGATACCTCTTTGCAACGTGTTAACCAATCAACGACGTTGTTGCTGTGAAGTTTGAGGCGCTCCTAAAATAGTGGCTGATTCTGTATCGTTATCGTTAAGTCGTTATCGCCAAGCGTACAGCACAAGTACAAGCGCATAGAGGTACCATAAAGTCGGCTTTCTTGAAAGTCCCGTAGGATTTTTTTTTAAAGTCCCACTGCCTTTCTTCGCTCCGGAAAGTCCAGAACTGACTTTTTCCGAGGTGTTGTTTTTCCGACGGCCTTTTTCCAGCATGCCAAGGTCCGACTCGGGGACGTGGCAGTGCGTCCACTTAGCGATGGCGGGTGACCGCTGCAGATACCTCGATAACTGCAAAAACGACTTTAGACCGTGGTATCAGATACCATGTTATCTGCAAAAACGCAACTAATAGTGTCAGTATATCCAGCAAGTAGCCAGATACTTCATTGCAACGTGTTAACCAATCAACAATGTCTGTTGCTGTGAAGTTTCTTGCCCCTCGCCAGACATACTGCTAGAATAGTAAAATGCCACCTAAACGATCCCTAAATTGAGTCAAACTCTGTATTAACCAATCAACGACGTTGTTGCTATGAAGGTTATGGCGCTCCTGCAAAAACGACTTTTGACCGTGGTATCAGATACCATGGTATCTGCAAACACGCAACTAATAGTGTCAGTATGTAGATAGATACTTCTTTGCAACGTGTTAACCAATCAACAACGTCTGTTGCTTTGAAGTTTCTGGCCCCTCGCCGGACACACTTCTAGAATAGTCTTAACCAATCAACGACTTAGTCATGTGGAGTATTGCGGGGCGATCGAAAGAAGCAGTTGCCGAATGAAATAAGCCCGATAGAACTGAATCGCGCTTGAAGACTGAACGCGCACCGAAGGAAGGACAAACAATTTATTTATCTTTTTTTTACATTAGGAGAAAGCCAACAAATGGCTACAATGTGTACTACCTAAGCAGAGATAGCGCGCCTCGGCAGTTTCTCGTTCGACAACAAGGAGTAGTGAAGTCACCCATTGCAAGATTTAACGATTGAAGGTAGGTAAGTGTAAGTTAATAAATCGTGCTTGACCTATGAATCGGCTGCAAAACGCGCACTCTTTCGTGACTCGCTATCTTTTACCTACGTAAATATTAGTTGCGTTTTTGCGGATACCGTGGTATCTAATAAGACGGTTTTGCAGTTTCCGAGGTAACTGATCCCACGATCAAAGTGCGTTCTTGGAGTAGGCTATCGTGGTGTCTGGCCAGTTCCAGTGGTAACCTGGAAACCATGGAAACCATTGGCCCACCAATTTGACAAAATTGATGAAAGTGAGATGACGTTTTCAGATACCTCGATCAGTTACCACGGTCAACCGTGGTATCTGAATGTCAGATACCACGATAACTGGCCAACCCCGATAACTGCAAAACCGCCTTTTGACCGTGGTATGGAATACGACGATAACTGAAAAAACTACTTTAGAACTTGGATTCAGATACCATGGTATCTGCAAAAACGCAACTAATATAGTGTCAGTATTTCCAGCAAGTACGCCGATTACTTCTTTGCAACGTTTTAACTAATCAACAACGTCTGTTACTGTGAAGTTTCAGACTCTGTGTTAACCAATCAACGACGTTGTTGCTCTGAAGTTTATTGCGCTCCTAAGATAGTGGTTGATTCTGCATCGTCGTGAATCTTGAGGAATGTATAACTTCCGAACAGGTGTTCGGATCGTAATGAAACTTGATATTTGGAAATGGGAAGTCCGCTAGGAGTGAATCGTTCTTGACGCTGCAGATGTGCGGTGTTTGACGTTATGCGCATCTTCGTTGCCGCGGGAAGAATTTCTTCGGCTCCCCAGTACTCTTGATGACTATCTCTCCTTACCGATGCAAAATCTCAGGCCTCTCCTGGTACCTAGCGAAAGGAAGAAATCTGTTACCAGGATAACTGGATCTGCAATTAGTCGTTTTTGCAGTTACCATGGTATCTGATATACGGTTTCTCTGCAAAATCGACAATTGCTGAAATTGCGCTTTTCGAAGTCATCCGAAAAAAAAAACGGTATCCAGTCACGCCATTAAGTAAACTTCTTGCCCACCAATTTGACAAAATTGATGAAAGTGAGATGACGTTTTCAGATACCACGATCAGTTACCACGGTTAACCGTGGTATCTGAATGTCAGATACCACGATAACTGGCCAGATACCCCGATAAGTGCAAAACCGCTTTTTGACCGTGGTATGAAATATCACGATAACTGATAAAAGAACTTTAGACCGTGGAGATACCATGATATCTGCAAAAACGCAACTAATATAGTGTCAGTATGTCCAGCAAGTAGCCAGATACCTCTTTGCAACGTGTTAACCAATCAACGACGTTGTTGCTGTGAAGTTTGAGGCGCTCCTAAAATAGTGGCTGATTCTGTATCGTTATCGTTAAGTCGTTATCGCCAAGCGTACAGCACAAGTACAAGCGCATAGAGGTACCATAAAGTCGGCTTTCTTGAAAGTCCCGTAGGATTTTTTTTTAAAGTCCCACTGCCTTTCTTCGCTCCGGAAAGTCCAGAACTGACTTTTTCCGAGGTGTTGTTTTTCCGACGGCCTTTTTCCAGCATGCCAAGGTCCGACTCGGGGACGTGGCAGTGCGTCCACTTAGCGATGGCGGGTGACCGCTGCAGATACCTCGATAACTGCAAAAACGACTTTAGACCGTGGTATCAGATACCATGTTATCTGCAAAAACGCAACTAATAGTGTCAGTATATCCAGCAAGTAGCCAGATACTTCATTGCAACGTGTTAACCAATCAACAATGTCTGTTGCTGTGAAGTTTCTTGCCCCTCGCCAGACATACTGCTAGAATAGTAAAATGCCACCTAAACGATCCCTAAATTGAGTCAAACTCTGTATTAACCAATCAACGACGTTGTTGCTATGAAGGTTATGGCGCTCCTGCAAAAACGACTTTTGACCGTGGTATCAGATACCATGGTATCTGCAAACACGCAACTAATAGTGTCAGTATGTAGATAGATACTTCTTTGCAACGTGTTAACCAATCAACAACGTCTGTTGCTTTGAAGTTTCTGGCCCCTCGCCGGACACACTTCTAGAATAGTCTTAACCAATCAACGACTTAGTCATGTGGAGTATTGCGTGGCGATCGAAAGAAGCAGTTGCCGAATGAAATAAGCCCGATAGAACTGAATCGCGCTTGAAGACTGAACGCGCACCGAAGGAAGGACAAACAATTTATTTATCTTTTTTTTACATTAGGAGAAAGCCAACAAATGGCTACAATGTGTACTACCTAAGCAGAGATAGCGCGCCTCGGCAGTTTCTCGTTCGACAACAAGGAGTAGTGAAGTCACCCATTGCAAGATTTAACGATTGAAGGTAGGATAAGTGTAAGTTAATAAATCGTGCTTGACCTATGAATCAAACGCGCACTCTTTCGTGACTCGCTATCTTTTACCTACGTAAATATTAGTTGCGTTTTTGCGGATACCGTGGTATCTAATAAGACAGTTTTGCAGTTTCCGAGGTAACTGATCCCACGATCAAAGTGCGTTCTTGGAGTAGGCTATCGTGGTGTCTGGCCAGTGCCAGTGGTAACCTGGAAACCATGGAAACCATTGGCCCACCAATTTGACAAAATTGGTGAAAGTGAGATGACGTTTTCAGATACCTCGATCAGTTACCACGGTCAACCGTGGTATCTGAATGTCAGACACCACGATAACTGGCCAACCCCGATAACTGCAAAACCGCCTTTTGACCGTGGTATGAAATACGACGATAACTGAAAAAACTACTTTAGAACTTGGATTCAGATACCATGGTATCTGCAAAAACGCAACTAATATAGTGTCAGTATTTCCAGCAAGTACGCCGATTACTTCTTTGCAACGTTTTAACTAATCAACAACGTCTGTTACTGTGAAGTTTCTGGCCCCTCGATATACTGTTAGAATATTAAACTGCCACCTGAACAACCCGAAATTGAATCAGACTCTGTGTTAACCAATCAACGACGTTGTTGCTCTGAAGTTTATTGCGCTCCTAAGATAGTGGTTGATTCTGCATCGTCGTGAATCTTGAGGAATGTATAACTTCGGAACAGGTGTTCGGATCGTAATGAAACTTGATATTTGGAAATGGGAAGCCCGCTAGGAGTGAATCGTTCTTGACGCTGCAGATGTGCGGTGTTTGACGTTATGCGCATCTTCGTTGCCGCGGGAAGAATTTCTTCGGCTCCCCAGTACTCTTGATGACTATCTCTCCTTACCGATGCAAAATCTCTGGCCTCTCCTGGTACCTAGCGAAAGGAAGAAATCTGTTACCAGGATAACTGGATCTGCAATTAGTCGTTTTTGCAGTTACCATGGTATCTGATATACGGTTTCTCTGCAAAATCATCAATTGCTGAAATTGCGCTTTTCGAAGTCATCCGAAAAAAAAAAACGGTATCCAGTCACGCCATTAAGTAAACTTCTTGCCCACCAATTTGACAAAATTGATGAAAGTGAGATGACGTTTTCAGATACCACGATCAGTTACCACGGTTGGACCGTGGTATCTGAATGTCAGATACCACGATAACTGGCCAGATACCCCGATAACTGCAAAACCGCTTTTTGACCGTGGTATGAAATATCAGGATAACTGATAAAACAACTTTAGACCGTGGAGATACCATGATATCTGCAAAAACGCAACTAATATAGTGTCAGTATGTC
This sequence comes from Branchinecta lindahli, assembly GCA_023053555.1. NCBI lineage: Eukaryota > Metazoa > Arthropoda > Branchiopoda > Anostraca > Branchinectidae > Branchinecta > Branchinecta lindahli. Next base: position 30,662,136 of record JAKZAO010000010.1, read on the forward strand.
CAGCAAGTAGCCAGATACCTCTTTGCAACGTGTTAACCAATCAACGACGTTGTTGCTGTGAAGTTTGAGGCGCTCCTAAAATAGTGGCTGATTCTGTATCGTTATCGTTAAGTCGTTATCGCCAAGCGTACAGCACAAGTACAAGCGCATAGAGGTACCATAAAGTCGGCTTTCTTGAAAGTCCCGTAGGATTTTTTTTAAAGTCCCACCGCCTTTCTTCGCTCCGGAAAAGTCCAGAACTGACTTTTTCCGAGGTGTTGTTTTTCCGACGGCCTTTTTCCAGCATGCCAAGGTCCGACTCGGGGACGTGGCAGTGCGTCCACTTAGCGATGGCGGGTGACCGCTGCAGATACCTCGATAACTGCAAAAACGACTTTAGACCGTGGTATCAGATACCATGTTATCTGCAAAAACGCAACTAATAGTGTCAGTATATCCAGCAAGTAGCCAGATACTTCATTGCAACGTGTTAAACAATCAACAATGTCTGTTGCTGTGAAGTTTCTTGCACCTCGCCAGACATACTGCTAGAATAGTAAAATGCCACCTAAACAATCCCTAAATTGAATCAAACTCTGTATTAACCAATCAACGACGTTGTTGCTATGAAGGTTATGGCGCTCCTGCAAAAACGACTTTTGACCGTGGTATCAGATACCATGGTATCTGCAAACACGCAACTAATAGTGTCAGTATGTAGCTAGATACTTCTTTGCAACGTGTTAACCAATCAACAACGTCTGTTGCTTTGAAGTTTCTGGCCCCTCGCCGGACACACTTCTAGAATAGTCTTAACCAATCAACGACTTAGTCATGTGGAGTATTGCGTGGCGATCGAAAGAAGCAGTTGCCGAATGAAATAAGCCCGATAGAACTGAATCGCGCTTGAAGACTGAACGCGCACCGAAGGAAGGACAAACAATTTATTTATCTTTTTTTTACATTAGGAGAAAGCCAACAAATGGCTACAATGTGTACTACCTAAGCAGAGATAGCGCGCCTCGGCAGTTTCTCGTTCGACAACAAGGAGTAGTGAAGTCACCCATTGCAAGATTTAACGATTGAAGGTAGGATAAGTGTAAGTTAATAAATCGTGCTTGACCTATGAATCGGCTGCAAAACGCGCACTCTTTCGTGACTCGCTATCTTTTACCTACGTAAATATTAATTGCGTTTTTGCGGATACCGTGGTATCTAATAAGACGGTTTTGCAGTTTCCGAGGTAACTGATCCCACGATCAAAGTGCGTTCTTGGAGTAGGCTATCGTGGTGTCTGGCCAGTACCAGTGGTAACCTGGAAACCATGGAAACCATTGGCCCACCAATTTGACAAAATTGATGAAAGTGAGATGACGTTTTCAGATACCTCGATCAGTTACCACGGTCAACCGTGGTATCTGAATGTCAGATACCACGATAACTTGACGTTATGCGCATCTTGGTTGCCGCGGGAAGAATTTCTTCGGCTCCCCAGTACTCTTGATGACTATCTCTCCTTACCGATGCAAAATCTCTGGCCTCTCCTGGTACCTAGCGAAAGGAAAAAATCTGTTACCAGGATAACTGGATCTGCAATTAGTCTTTTTTGCAGTTACCATGGTATCTGATATACGGTTTCTCTGCAAAATCAACAATTGCTGAAATTGCGCTTTTCGAAGTCATCCGAAAAAAAAACGGTATCCAGTCACGCCATTAAGTAAACTTCTTGCCCACCAATTTGACAAAATTGATGAAAGTGAGATGACGTTTTCAGATACCACGATCAGTTACCACGGTTGGACCGTGGTATCTGAATGTCAGATACCACGATAACTGGCCAGATACCCCGATAACTGCAAAACCGCTTTTTGACCGTGGTATGAAATATCACGATAACTGATAAAACAACTTTAGACCGTGGAGATACCATGATATCTGCAAAAACGCAACTAATATAGTGTCAGTATGTCCAGCAAGTAGCCAGATACCTCTTTGCAACGTGTTAACCAATCAACGACGTTGTTGCTGTGAAGTTTGAGGCGCTCCTAAAATAGTGGCTGATTCTGTATCGTTATCGTTAAGTCGTTATCGCCAAGCGTACAGCACAAGTACAAGCGCATAGAGGTACCATAAAGTCGGCTTTCTTGAAAGTCCCGTAGGATTTTTTTTAAAGTCCCACTGCCCTTTTTCGCTCCGGAAAAGTCCAGAACTGACTTTTTCCGAGGTGTTGTTTTTCCGACGGCCTTTTTCCAGCATGCCAAGGTCCGACTCGGGGACGTGGCAGTGCGTCCACTTAGCGATGGCGGGTGACCGCTGCAGATACCTCGATAACTGCAAAAACGACTTTAGACCGTGGTATCAGATACCATGTTATCTGCAAAAACGCAACTAATAGTGTCAGTATATCCAGCAAGTAGCCAGATACTTCATTGCAACGTGTTAACCAATCAACAATGTCTGTTGCTGTGAAGTTTCTTGCCCCTCGCCAGACATACTGCTAGAATAGTAAAATGCCACCTAAACGATCCCTAAATTGAGTCAAACTCTGTATTAACCAATCAACGACGTTGTTGCTATGAAGGTTATGGCGCTCCTGCAAAAACGACTTTTGACCGTGGTATCAGATACCATGGTATCTGCAAACACGCAACTAATAGTGTCAGAATGTAGCTCGATACTTCTTTGCAACGTGTTAACCAATCAACAACGTCTGTTGCTTTGAAGTTTCTGGCCCCTCGCCGGACACACTTCTAGAATAGTCTTAACCAATCAACGACTTAGTCATGTGGAGTATTGCGTGGCGATCGAAACAAGCAGTTGCCGAATGAAATAAGCCCGATAGAACTGAATCGCGCTTGAAGACTGAACGCGCACCGAAGGAAGGACAAACAATTTATTTATCTTTTTTTTACATTAGGAGAAAGCCAACAAATGGCTACAATGTGTACTACCTAAGCAGAGATAGCGCGCGCCTCGGCAGTTTCTCGTTCGACAACAAGGAGTAGTGAAGTCACCCATTGCAAGATTTAACGATTGAAGGTAGGATAAGTGTAAGTTAATAAATCGTGCTTGACCTATGAATCGGCTGCAAAACGCGCACTCTTTCGTGACTCGCTATCTTTTACCTACGTAAATATTAGTTGCGTTTTTGCGGATACCGTGGTATCTAATAAGACGGTTTTGCAGTTTCCGAGGTAACTGATCCCACGATCAAAGTGCGTTCTTGGAGTAGGCTATCGTGGTGTCTGGCCAGTACCAGTGGTAACCTGGAAACCATGGAAACCATTGGCCCACCAATTTGACAAAATTGATGAAAGTGAGATGACGTTTTCAGATACCTCGATCAGTTACCACGGTCAACCGTGGTATCTGAATGTCAGATACCACGATAACTGGCCAGATACCCCGATAACTGCAAAACCGCCTTTTGACCGTGGTATGAAATACGACGATAACTGAAAAAACTACTTTAGAACTTGGATTCAGATACCATGGTATCTGCAAAAACGCAACTAATATAGTGTCAGTATTTCCAGCAAGTACGCCGATTACTTCTTTGCAACGTTTTAACTAATCAACAACGTCTGTTACTGTGAAGCTTCTGGCCCCTCGCTGGATTTACTGTTAGAATATTAAACTGCCACCTGAACAACCCAAAATTGAATCAGACTCTGTGTTAACCAATCAACGACGTTGTTGCTCTGAAGTTTATTGCGCTCCTAAGATAGTGGTTGATTCTGCATCGTCGTGAATCTTGAGGAATGTATAACTTCGGAACAGGTGTTCGGATCGTAATGAAACTTGATATTTGGTAATGGGAAGCCCGCTAGGAGTGAATCGTTCTTGACGCTGCAGATGTGCGGTGTTTGACGTTATGCGCATCTTCGTTGCTGCGGGAAGAATTTCTTCGGCTCCCCAGTACTCTTGATGACTATCTCTCCTTACCGATGCAAAATCTCTGGCCTCTCCTGGTACCTAGCGAAAGGAAGAAATCTGTTACCAGGATAACTGGATCTGCAATTAGTCGTTTTTGCAGTTACCATGGTATCTGATATACGGTGTGATACGACCATGCAGAGTCGAACATTCTAAGCTCTATTTGATGCAAACGAGCGGATGTTGAGCTAACGTAAAGCACCATAATTGTTATCTCTACAAATAGCTGTATCGTGGTTCAACTCAGCAGAAGAACTCGAACGCCGTCTGAGTGCTACTTTAAGCTAAACGACGGAGGTTCTATCAAGATATTTGTTCTAGGTATTAGGTTATCCTATCTCAGCCCTTTTCACTGGTGGCACTTGACCATCTCCTTTACTAGATGAAACCATTTTTGGGTAACTAGGTCGTCCTATCACAGCCCTTTAAAACTTCCATCCGATACCTAGGTGATATTTTGCGACCGGTAGCTTACCATGTCATGTTTGAAAATTTTAAATCTTGTTTGAGGCTGGGTACATCCCCTATACTTATTGCTGGCCTTGTCAGTAATTTAGTCCTGAATGCAGTGGTGTAATTAAATATTTTTAGAAGCTGCTTTGAACAGTAAAGCACCGAAAAACAAATAAGACAAACTCAAGGCAACTCATCTTTTCTTTCAGGGTACCGCTACCGATGTTGCTTTGTGTGGCTACACGACTCGGAACACATTTTCAAGCAGGGTCAAGCATGTCAAGCAATTCCTCCGAGTAAGTTCGTACTATTATCATATCGTATTTGGATGCCATTCGGTGTGTCGATATGGTCCTAAGAATAAACCAATTGAATAGCGTTTGGAATTGGAGAAATTTGTGATAAGACGATGTGATATGTCACAAGAGGGAAAACCGCGGAATCTTCAAATAGGATTAAAAACTTGGAAATGGGTAATAATATATATTATCGCCCTTCCTGAGGGTGATAGCGGACAAATTTGGCCCGCGGGTGGCATGATATCATGCTGCCCAAATTATAACACTAGTACACTGTGCAGCCCCATGATACACAACTCCACAGAAGAATCCGAACGCCGTCCGAGTGTTTTTTTTTACAGCTGATTCGTTGTCTGCCGTACTGACGTCATATGTGACGCGCTGTATTGCGTGCACTCCGTGCCTGGAAGGCATCCTACGGATTTCCACCTCATATGAGCAACGGCGTAGAGGAAAGTAGACGGATATCAACTCGAACCTCACAGCATGTACCTCTAGCTCCGCACTGTCTTATCGGGATATCCATAGTCAGCGATTATGGATATGCCGCAATTTTTCTAGAAACACTTGATTTTTTTCTTTAAACAGGTAAAATTAAACAGTCACCTGCCCACGGCAACCGACCGAGTGGAATCCCACGTCCCATGATTGCGCGATAGTGCGAGCACTTCTCCCGAGGCCGACCCACAGCGATACTGGTTTGCGCTCGTGTCCCAGCTGGCCCTGCTGTCCGCCACCATTTCCTCAATTTTTGACATTGTCAGGAGGCTCCTGTACAGCTCTGTTCTACAGTAGAGGTATGTGAAGATTTTAATCGGTCGATGAAAGTTAACAGCTAGATGGCAACCGGATCGTGACCAGTGTTGCCACCTTGATGAAGGTTAGAGATCTAATAGCGTTCGTTTTCTGTCGCTTTCTAAGTTTGTTACCTGATTCGTTGTCTGACGTATTAACGTCATATTAACGCGTTGTAATGCGGGCTCTCCGCGCCTGGAAGGCATCCTACGGTTTTCCACCTCGTATGAGCAACGGCGTAGAGCGAAGTAGACGGGTATCAACTCAAACCTCACAGCATGTAACTCGAGCTCCGCTCAGTTTTATCGGGATATCCATAGTCGCTGCATGGGACTAACGACGGGGGTAGCGTTTGGTAAGATAAGACGATGTGATATGTTACAAGAGGGAAAACCGCGGAATCTTCAAATAGGATTACAAACTTGGAAATGGGTTATAATATATATTATCGCCCTTCCTGAGGGTGATATCGGACAAATTTGGCCCGCGGGTAGCATGATATCATGCTGCCCAAATTATAACACTAGTACACTGTGCAGCCCCATGATACCTCCTGGCGGAAATTCGGTAAAAAAGCAACTGCTTTATATCAACCTTTTCTTATAAATTAATGCTAATATTGCTAGCATCTAGTAACTCCTCTTGCGATCTTTGCCAGAAAAAACGAAAAGTTTTTTTTTCATCCGATACCTAGGTGATATTCTGCGACCGGTAGCTTACCATGTCATGTTCGAAAATTTGAAATCTTGTTTGAGGCTGGGTGCCTCCCCTATACTTATTGCTGGTCTTGTCAGTAATTTAGTCCTGAATGCAGTGGTGTAATTAAATATTTTTAGAAGCTGTTTTGGACAGTAAAGCACCGAAAAACAAATAAGACAAACTCACGGCAACTCATCTTTTCTTTCAGGGTACCGCTACCGATGTTGCTTTGTGTGGCTACACGACTCGGAACACATTTTCAAGCAGGGTCAAGCATGTCAAGCAATTCCTCCGAGTAAGTTCGTACTATTATCATATCGTATTTGGATGCCATTCGGTGTGTCGATATGGTGCGAAGAATAAACCAATTGAATAGCGTTTGGAATTGGAGAAATTGGTGATAAGACGATGTGATATGTTACAAGAGGGAAAACCGCGGAATCTTCAAATAGGATTAGAAACTTGGAAATGGGTAATAATATATATTATCGCCCTTCCTGAGGGTGATAGCGGACAAATTTGGCCCGCGGGTAGCATGATATCATGCTGCCCAAATTATAACACTAGTACACTGTGCAGCCCCATGATACACAACTCCACAGAAGAATCCGAACGCCGTCCGAGTGTTTTTTTTTAGAGGTGATTCGTTGTCTGCCGTACTGACGTCATATGTGACGCACTGTATTGCGTGTATTCCGTGCCTGGAAGGCATCCTACGGTTTTCCACCTCGTATGAGCAACGGCGTAGAGGGAAGTAAACGGATATCAACTCGAACCTCACAGCATGTACCTCTAGCTCCGCACTGTCTTATCGGGATATCCATAGTCAGTGATTATGGATATGCCGCAATTTTTCTAGAAACACTTGATTTTTTTTCTTTAAACAGGTAAAATTAAACAGTCACCTGCCCACGGCGACCGACCGAGTGGAATCCCACGTCCCATGATTGCGTGATAGTGCGAGCACTTCTCCCGAGGCCGACCCACAGCGATACCTGTTTGCGCTCGTGTCCCAGCTGACCCTGCTGTCCGCCACCATTTCCTCAATTTTTGACATTGTCAGGAGGCTCCTGTACAGCTCTGTTCTACAGTAGAGGTATGTGAAGATTTTAATCGGTCGATGAAAGTTAACAGAGACCATCGGTTTGTTCAACAGTGGTCCGGGAGCACTGTTGAACAAAACTGCGCGTAATTGTTGAGCTCAACAAATTGTTGTGAAGATGGCATCATCCAATGACATTTTCGCGTGGATGGCACCTTCTGTCGAGCTCAACAGCTATTCACGCGAAAATGTCCCCTAAGTTTGTTACCTGATTCGTTGTCTGACGTATTAACGTCATATTAACGCGTTGTAATGCGGGCTCTCCGCGCCTGGAAGGCATCCTACGGTTTTCCACCTCGTATGAGCAATGGCGTAGAGCGAAGTAGACGGGTATCAACTCAAACCTCACAGCATGTAACTCTAGCTCCGCTCAGTTTTATCGGGATATCCATAGTCGCTGCATGGGACCAACGACTATCAGAATATTTGTTCTAGGTATCAGGCTATCCTATCTCAGCCCTTTTCACTGGTGGCACTTAACCATCTCCTTTACTAGATGAAACCATTTTTGGGGAACTAGAGCTGCGTTCGATTTGAGTCCTCCTTGTCTTCCTGTTACTGCCTTGTCCCGGTTTATAGCCGTTTTATTTAGCCTTGTCAGGTGAATGACTCAACGGACAAGCGGGTTTTGACCCTATGTATGATAATTTTATAATGAAGCGTAATTTAAAACCTTGAACCTTGAGCCTCAGAAATAAAATGCAGTCGAGCAATGTACCCGGGCCAGGACCGAAACTTGCTCCGAGATCATGTCATCATTCGCGGCGTCTTGTCTGACAGGGCACTGACAGTTTTCAGCTGACAGGACCCTATGAAATGGATCAGAAAAAAACATTTTCGAAAATACTATTACTTTCCATCTGAAATTAGCGATTTCCTGGTTAGCGCCTGTCGACGATGTCCAGCCTTCCTGCTCTCCGACGCGGCGGCTGGTCGCAAAACATTTGAAAACTGATCGCGCCGTGGTTCAAAAGTGTGAAAACTTAAGCAAATAAAAAAAGTAATAAACAAAAGCTTCTCAGATCCTTATGTGTGAAAGAGTTGTCAGCAGATGTTGATGATCCTGGCAAACGTTTCGTTGTGTGACGGGCAAACTCGGCAAGGCCAAAAAAGCGCTAAAATTTCGTAGGCACAGAACGAAACAATGGAGACAGGTGGGGATTTTAGAAGCTTATAATTCTGTATGGGAGCTAGATATATTGTAAAAAGCAGAATAAGCAAGAGGGATCCTTTAACAGCTGATTCGTTGTCTGCCGTACTAACGTCATGTGGGGCGCGCTGTAAAGCTGGCTCTCCGCGCCAGGACTACAGTATTGTACATCCGTGGCGATGCAAGATGCTGTATAGCGATCCGGTTGTGGTGTTCAGCATGTCTTCTTACCTCTAAATCGAAGATCTAATCAACTCCAAATAAAACTTTTACTTTTGACAAACTTTACGGTTTTGGCCGGATTCCGGGCGAACTAATTGTACGGCCGGAAAATGGTTTCTTACCCCATACTCGACTATCACATTAGTTGTTTTAAATATTTTGCTTGAATCTTAATTTAAACCCCCTCTTCCACCCCTAAATGTAGGGCTACAGAGCCTATCAACGAACTCGACCTTACTCTTGACCCAAAGAATCCTTAAACCAAGTTTGTTAGGAACAAAATTGTTAGGTACTGGCAAGAACAAATAATCTGATAGAACCTCCGTCTCCCTATATCTGTGATACGACCATGCAGAGTCGAACATTCTAAGCTCTACTTGATGCAAACGAGCGGATGTTGAGCTAACGTAGAGCACCATAATTGTTATCTCTACAAACAGCTGTATCGTGGTTCAACTCCGCAGAAGAACTCGAACGCCGTCTGAGTGCTACTTTACAGCTAAACGACGGAGGTTCTATCAGGATATTTGTTCTAGGTATTAGGTTATCCTATCTCAGCCCTTTTCACTGGTGGCACTTGACCATCTCCTTTACTAGATGAAACCATTTTTGGGTAACTAGGTCGTCCTATCACAGCCCTTTAAAACTTCCATTCGATACCTAGGTGATATTCTGCGACCGGTAGCTTACCATGTCATGTTTGAAAATTTGAAATCTTGTTTGAGGCTGGGTACCTCCCCTATACTTATTGCTGGCCTTGTCAGTAATTTAGTCCTGAATGCAGTGGTGTAATTAAATATTTTTAGAAGCTGTTTTGAACAGTAAAGCACCGAAAAACAAATAAGACAAACTCACGGCAACTCATCTTTTCTTTCAGGGTACCGCTACCGATGTTGCTTTGTGTGGCTACACGACTCGGAACACATTTTCAAGCAGGGTCAAGCATGTCAAGCAATTCCTCCGAGTAAGTTCGTACTATTATCATATCGTATTTGGATGCCCATTCGGTGTGTCGACATGGTGCGAAGAATAAACCAATTGAATAGCGTTTGGAATTGGAGAAATTGGTGATAAGACGATGTGATATGCTACAAGAGGGAAAACCGCGGAATCTTCAAATAGGATTAGAAACTTGGAAATGGGTAATAATATATATTATCGCCCTTCCTGAGGGTGATAGCGGACAAATTTGGCCCGCGGGTAGCATGATATCATGCTGCCCAAATTATAACACTAGTACACTGTGCAGCCCCATGATACACAACTCCACAGAAGAATCCGAACGCCGTCCGAGTGTTTTTTTTACAGCTGATTCGTTGTCTGCCGTACTAACGTCATATGTGGCGCGCTGTATTGCGTGCATTCCATGCCTGGAAGGCATCCTACGGTTTTCCACCTCGTATGAGCAACGGCGTAGAGGGAAGTAGACGGACATCAACTAAAACCTCACAGCATGTACCTCTAGCTCCGCACTGTCTTATCGGGATATCCATAGTCAGCGATTATGGATATGCCGCAATTTTTCTAGAAACACTTGATTTTTTTTCTTTAAACAGGTAAAATTAAACAGTCACCTGCCCACGGCGACCGACCGAGTGGAATCCCACGTCCCATGATTGCGTGATAGTGCGAGCACTTCTCCCGAGGCCGACCCACGGCGATACCTGTTTGCGCTCGTGTCCCAGCTGGCCCTGCTGTCCGCCACCATTTCCTCAATTTTTGACATTGTCAGGAGGCTCCTGTACAGCTCTGTTCTACAGTAGAGGTATGTGAAGATTTTAATCGGTCGATGAAAGTGAACAGCTAGATGGCAACCGGATCGTTACCAGTGTTGCCACCTTGATGAAGGGTAGAGATCTAATAGCATTCGTTTTCTATCGTTTTCTAAGTTTGTTACCTGATTCGTTGTCTGACGTATTAATGTCATATTAACGCGTTGTAATGCGGGCTCTCCGCGCCTGGAAGGCATCCTACGGTTTTCCACCTCGTATGAGCAACGGCGTAGAGCGAAGTAGACGGGTATCAACTCAAACCTCACAGCATGTAACTTTAGCTCCGCTTAGTTTTATCGGGATATCCATAGTCGCTGCATGGGACCAACGACGGAGGTAGCGTTTGGTAAGATAAGACGATGTGATATGTTACAAGAGGGAAAAACGCGGAATCTTCAAATAGGATTACAAACTTGGAAATGGGTAATAATATATAGCGGGTAGCATGATATCATGCTGCCCAAATTATAACACTAGTACACTGTGCAGCCCCATGATACCTCCTGGCGGAAATTCGGTAAAAAAAGCAACTGCTTTATATCAATCTTACCTTATAAATTAATGCTAATATTGCTATCAGCTAGTAACTCCTCTTGCGATCTTTGCCAGAAAAAACGAAAAGTGTACATCATTCACCTTTAATCATCATCAAAACGATACCATCTAGCGTCAGAAACATCTTGAACAGCTCTCACGAAGAGCCTAGGTGGCTATACCGTCGATTTTCTACAGGTAAACAGGGCCGTGCCTGTTGAACGATGAAGCGAACATTGCTAGATTGAAGGTTGTATGATACGCAGATCTACTCAGCGGGAAAAGAGAGTTTGCTAGCGTGTTGTGCTTTATGGCAATTTTGTTTGAAAGATTCACCGCACTTATTTTGCTTTTGTTTTCTATTGCTAAATTCCAGTTGGATTTTATCACATGAGCTGTGAGCTAAGCCAGATTTGTTCTAATTTGAGAATTTCCTGTATCTAAGAGGCATGGCTGTTTACCGAGGCTAATGGTTCTTGGTTGTTAGCACTCATCCTGACTTTGTCACATCAGCAATCAGTCCACTTGGTACTTTTGCATGGCGCTTTTTTATGGCACTTGCCTACCGGCCAAGTGCCATATACCGATCACTTTTCCGTCGGTCTGTCGGTCTGTCGGTCGGTCGGTCGGTCTGTCGGTCAGTCCGCTGTTTGCGAGTTAGGGTACTTCCAGATGTGCTAGGACGATGAAACTTGGCAGGCGTATTAGGGACCCGACCAGACTAACTTGGAAATAGTCACTTGCTCGATCCGACCATCGTGGGGGGAGGGAGGGGAGCCGGAATCCGGAATTTAGTGGCATGCATAACTTTCGAACGGGTGATCGGATCTTAATGAAACTTGATATTTGGAAAGAAGTCGTGCTTCAGATGTCCCATATCAAGTCCGGACCGAATCCGATGTATGTGGGGGGAGTCGGAGGGGGGGGAACCGGAAATCATGTTAAACGCTTAGAGTGGAGCGATCGGGATGAAACTTGGTGGGAGGAATAAGCACAACCCCTAGGTACATCATTGACAGAACCGGACCGGATTCGTGCACTGTGGGGGGAGTTGGAGTGGGGTTCCGGAATTCCGGTGATGCGGAGTTAAGTTACTTCCAGGTGGGCTAGGACAATGAAACTCGGCAGGTAAATCAGGGACGCGACCAGATTAACCTGGAAATAGTCAGCTTCCCGATCCGACCATCGTGGGGGGAGTGGAGGGAGGGGAAATCCTGAATCTTGAGGTATGTATAACTTCCGAACGGGTGATCGGATCATAATGAAACTTGATATGTAGAAAGACAACGTGTCACGGATGTCCCATTTCGAGTCCGGACCGGATCCGATGAAGCTGGGGGGGGTCGGAGGGGGGTCCGGAAACCTTGTGACATGCTTGGAGCGGAGCGATCGGAATGAAACTTGGTGGGAAGAACAAGCACAAGCCCTATGTAGATCAGTGACAGAACCGGACCGGATTCGGGCATTGTGGGGGAGTTAGAGGAGGGGGGTCCGGAATTCCGGTGATCGCAAGTTAAGGTACTTCCAGACATGCTAGGACGATGATACTTGGCTTGAAAATTAAAGACTTGACAAGATTGGCTTAGAAATAGTTAGTTCCCAGATCCGACTATCCGTTAAAGTACTAATGCTAACCGCAAAGTGCAAAAAAAAATACTTTTAAGCAAAATATACATTTTCGTGATCCCTATGAGCCCATGATCATTTTTGCCTCAAGGGTTTTCCTTACAACTGAATTCCTTAAAGTACAAACAATACTTTTGAGTAAAATATACATTTTCGTGCACCTGATGATCATCTTTTTTGCTTCAAGAGTTTTGATTACATATGATTTTCTAGCGCCCTTAAAGTGCGTACAGCCAACTGCATTGCCAAACGATACAGTCTCGTGATTTCCAAGGTCCCACGATCATTCTTATCTCAAGGGTTTTGCTTACAAATGATCACAACAAACCCACGAATTGACGAATTCCTACTTTCATCCTCTGACCCAGCGCTTGCAAGTGCCATATGAGCTTCCAGCTCTTGTTTTGTTGGCTATCACTACTGCAAGATGGCCTAGACTGCAACTTTACTGCTCCCCAAGAGCCAAATTTTCCAAATGACTGTAACAAGATATAACCCAGGTTGGCTGGCTAGGAAAGCAACATTTTTTTTCAGTTTTAATGACTTATCTGCAACGTTTTCCAACATTTTTGTTTACTGTATTATTTTTTAGTGTTTTTCCTCTTGAAAGTGATGTCCTTTATTCGTTTTTTGGAGATCAGGCTCTATTTTTTAGTACTTGAGACTACGGTTTACATTATTACGGTTTACATTATTAAAATGTCCAATTAATGTAACTTGTGTCCATTTATGGAAAATGGACTTTATTTTATGTCCATTTCTTGTAATTACGGACATTTTGTTTTTGGAGTATTGGACTTAATTTTCAAAAATGGACTTTAAATTTCCAAAAATGGACTTTAATTTTGTTAAAATGGACTTAATTTTTCAGAAATGGATTAAATATAATGGACTTTATTTTATGTCCATTGGACATTATTAAAAAGTCCAATTAATGTAATTTATGTCCATTTATGGAAAATGGACTTTATTTTAAGTCCATTTCTTGTACTTTTAATGGACATTTTGTTTTTCGAGTATTGGACTTAGTTTTCAAGAATGGACTTTAAATTTCCAAAAATGGACTTTAATTTTGTTAAAATGGATTTAATTTTTGAGAAATGGATTTAATATAATGGACTTTATTTTATGTCCATTGGACATTATTAAAAAGTCCAATTAATGTAATTTATGTCCATTTTTGGAAAATGGACTTCATTTTAAGTCCATTTCTTGTACTTTTAATGGACATTCTGTTTTTCGAATATTGGACTTAATTTTCAAAAATGGACTTTAAATTTCCAAAAATGGACTTTAATTTTGTTAAAATGGACTTAATTTTTCAGAAATGGATTTAATATAATGGACTTTATTTTATGTCCATTGGACATTATTAAAAAGTCCAATTAATGTAATTTATGTCCATTTATGGAAAATGGACTTTATTTTAAGTCCATTTCTTGTACTTTTAATGGACATTTGGTTTTTCGAGTATTGGACTTAATTTTCAAGAATGGACTTTAAATTTCCAAAAATGGACTTTAATTTTGTTAAAATGGACTTAATTTTTCAGAAATGGATTTAATATAATGGACTTTATTTTATGTCCATTGGACATTATTAAAAAGTCCAATTAATGTAATTCATGTCCATTTATGGAAAATGGACTTTATTTGAAGTCCATTTCTTGTACTTTTAATGGACATTTTGTTTTTCGAGTATTGGACTTAATTTTCAAAAATGGACTTTAAATTTCCAAAAATGGACTTTAATTTTGTTAAAATGGACTTAATTTTTGAGAAATGGATTTAATATAATGGACTTTATTTTATGTCCATTGGACATTATTAAAAAGTCCAATTAATGTAATTTATGTCCATTTATGGAAAATGGACTTTATTTTAAGTCCATTCCTTGTACTTTTAATGGACATTTTGTTTTTCGAGTATTGGACTTAATTTTCAAAAATGGACTTAAATTTAAAATAGTGGATTTTTTTTTAAATTGAAATTTTTTCTCAATCGGTTTCGCGCGTGTATTCTCTGAGCAGAAACTCTAGTTACTGCTATGGTCCCTTAAAGGACTTGTTTTCCAGTCCAAAAATGTAGAGCCACTGGGTCCAAATTGCGTCGTTCCCTTTCGGCCTTTCTGTTGGGCAGGGCAGACCTTCACTGAAGCCGCCTCGCGTTTCTAATCCTATTTGAATATTCCGCGCCTTTTCCCTCTTATAACGCCGTCTATAATGCTCAGAATATTAACGGCCGTCAGCATTCTCTAGTGTTCTCCTATCCTTATAAACCCGTTTCTGATCCTATTTGAATATTCCGCGCTTTTCCCTCCTGTAACGCCATCTTTAATGTTCAGAAGGGCCATCTTCAATGTTCAGAAGGTTAACGGCCGTCATCATTCCACCATTGATGTATCTATATAAGAAATGCTGCTTTTCTTTGGCCTGACCAGCTCGCGGAAGGTAGCTTACTGCAGGCTATTTTTCGTAAAAAGCCTTCGTCCAGCATACAACACAATACTGGTACCAGCGCATTGAGGTACCACAAATCCTTATAAACCCGTTTCTAATCCTATTTGAATATTCCGCGCTTTTCCCTCCTGTAACGCCATCTTTATAGAAAAATAGAGAAATTTCATCAGTTAAAATCGCGATCACGTCCTATCACGCCCTATACATACCAGTTCCTCGTTATAAGATTGCTTATTGAATGAATGAATTAAATTTGTTACTCTATACATTTATTCCTTGTTCCAATCCAAAAAATGTAGAGCTACTGGGTCCAACGTTGCGTCGGTCCCTTTCGTCCTTTCTTTTGGGCACGGCAGACCTCCAATGGAGCCGCCTCCACTGGTAGATTTCCTTCTCCGCGATACTGACTAGGGCTTTGTAGATCTGGTACTTTGTCTTCTTCGGGAACGTCGTTGAGGTGATTGTGTTGATGGAGCTGTGGATATTGAGCTCGTTGCAAAGGATATTGAGTAGCGACATCATTTGGCTAGTACTTCTGCACTGGAACAGAATGTGCTGCAGGGTTTCTTCCTCCGCTCTGCAGTTTCTGCACTGTGGGGATGGACCTATTTCCTAGTTTGTAATCCTATTTGAATATTCCCCGCTTTTCATTCTTCTAACGCCATTTATAATACTCAGAATATTAACGGCCGTCATAATTATTTTCCTTCCTTCAAATATCTGGCACTTGGGTTCCACTCTGGACACAAAACGCGGCTTTTCCGAATATTCCGTGCTTTTCCCTATTATGACGCCATCTATAATGCTCAGAATATTAGGATGTGTTTACTGGTAGATTTCCTTCTCCGAGATGACACTGACTAGGGCTTTGTAGATCTGGTATTCGGGTCTTCTTTGGGAACGTGGTTGAGGTGATTGTGTTGATGGATCTGGGGATTTTGAGCTCGCTGCACAGGACATTGAGTTGCGACATCATCGGGCTAGTACTTTTGCACTGGATCAAAATGTGGCGCAGGGTTTCTTCCTCCGCTCCGCAGTTTCTGTATTGTGTGGCCAAACAGTGTTTTCTTAGTTGATAATCCTATTTGAATATTCCGCGCTTTTTCCTGTTATAACGCCATCTATAATGCTGAGAATATTAATCTGTATACAAAATGCGGCTTTTTTTTGGCCAGTGATCAGCTCGCTCAATGCGTTTAATTTTTCGTAAACCGCCATCATACATAGCGGTACCACAAAACCGAAAGGGAAATTTCACCAATTAAAAATCGCGATCACGTCCCATGCCACCTTTCTTTTTCGTTTAATACCCATATATACCAGTTCCTCGTTATAAGATTTCTTATTGAATGAATGAATTAAATGTATTACCCATTTCCAAGTTTCTAATCCTATTTGAATATTCCGTGCTTTTCCCTCTTGTAACGCCATCTGTAATGCTCAGAATATTAACTGTCGTCATCATCCTCTCCTCTTATCCTATTCGTATTATCCCGTTTCTAATGCTATTTGAATAATCGGCGCTTTTCCTTTTATAACGCCATCTATATGCTCAGAATATTAATGGTCGTCATTATCCTTATTCATAAAGCTGCTTTTCTTTGGCCAGTGATCAGCTAGCTCAGTGCATGTAATTTTTCGTAAACCGACATCATACATAGAGGTACCACAAATCCGATAGAGAAATTTCACCAATTAAAAATCGCGATCGCGTCCCATCTCACCCTTTTTTTTTCATTTAGCACCCATAACATTTCCTCGTTATAAGATTGCTTATTGAAGGAATGAATTAAATTTGTTACTCTATAAATTTATTCCCTATTTCCTAGTTTATAATCCTATTTGAATATTCCACGCTTTTCCCTTTATTAACGCCGTCTATAATGCTCAGAATATTAACAGTCGTCATCATTAAGCTATGTGCCCACAGAACGCGAATCTTTTCCGCCACGCGGCGCGAAACAAATTCGACTTCAAGTTGAAACGGCGGGGCGCGAATTTTTTCCGCTCGGCCAGTGATCAGCAGGCCATCTATAATGCTCAGAATATTAAATGTCGTCATAAACCTCTCGTCTTATCCTATTCGTATTATCCCGTTTCTAATGCTATTTCAATATTCCGCGCTTTTCCCTCTTATAAAAACGCGGCTTTTCCGAATATTTCGCGCTTTTCCCTATTATGACGCCATCTATAATGCTCAGAATATTAGGATGTGTTTACTGGTAGATTTTCTTCTCCGAGATGACACTGACTAGGGCTTTGTAGATCTGGTACTCGGGTCTTCTTTGGGAACGTCGTTGAGGTGATTGTGTTGATGGATCTGGGGATTTTGAGCTCGCTGCACAGGATATTGAGTTGCGACATCATCGGGCTAGTTGCGACATCATCGGGCTAGTACTTTTGCACTGGATCAAAATGTGGCGCAGGGTTTCTTCCTCCGCTCCGCAGTTTCTGTACTGTGTGGATGGACTGAGTTTCCACTCAAACAGTGTTTTCTTAGTTGATAATCCTATTTGAATATTCCGCGCTTTTCCCT
Source organism: Branchinecta lindahli (assembly GCA_023053555.1). Classification (NCBI taxonomy): domain Eukaryota; kingdom Metazoa; phylum Arthropoda; class Branchiopoda; order Anostraca; family Branchinectidae; genus Branchinecta; species Branchinecta lindahli. The sequence continues at coordinate 30,679,697 of JAKZAO010000010.1, forward strand.
GTTATAACGCCATCTATAATGCTGAGAATATTAATCTGTATACAAAATGCGGCTTTTTTTTGGCCAGTGATCAGCTCGCTCACTGCGTTTAATTTTTCGTAAACCGCCATCATACATAGAGGTACCACAAAACCGAGGGAGAAATTTCACCAATTAAAAATCGCGATCACGTCCCAAGCCACCTTTCTTTTTCGTTTAATACCCATATATACCAGTTCCTCGTTATAAGCTTTCTTATTGAATGAATGAATTAAATGTATTACCCATTTCCAAGTTTCTAATCCTATTTGAATATTCCGTGCTTTTCCCTCTTGTAACGCCATCTGTAATGCTCAGAATATTAACTGTCGTCATCATCCTCTCCTCTTATCCTATTCGTATTATCCCGTTTCTAATGCTATTTGAATAATCCGCGCTTTTCCTTTTATAACGCCATCTATATGCTCAGAATATTAACGGTCGTCATTATCCTTATTCAAAAAGCTGCTTTTCTTTGGCCAGTGATCAGCTAGTTCATTGCATGTAATTTTTCGTAAACCGACATCATACATAGAGGTACCACAAATCCGATAGAGAAATTTCACCAATTAAAAATCGCGATCGCGTCCCATCTCATCCTTTTTTTCATTTAATACCCATAACATTTCCTCGTTATAAGATTGCTTATTGAAGGAATGAATTAAATTTGTTCCTCTATAAATATATTCTCTATTTCCTAGTTTGTAATCCTATTTGAATATTCCACGCTTTTCCCTTTATTAACGCCATCTATAATGCTCAGAATATTAACAGTCGTCATCATTAAGCAATGTGCCCACAGAACGCGAATCTTTTCCGCCACGCGGCGCGAAACAAATTCGACTTCAAGTTGAAACGGCGGGGCGCGAATTTTTTCCGCTCGGCCAGTGATCAGCAGGCCATCTATAATGCTCAGAGTATTAACTGTCGTCATAAACCTCTCGTCTTATCCTATTCGTATTATCCCGTTTCTAATGCTATTTCAATATTCCGCGCTTTTCCCTCTTATAAGTCCATCTATAATAATCAGAATATTAGCTGTCGTCATCATTCTCTAGTCTTACCGTCTAGTCTCCCCCGTTTACAATTCTGTTTGTTTGAATATTCCGCGCTTTGCCCTCTTATAACGCCATCTGTAATGATGGGGTTATACCGGAACTGTCTTTCTAATTGAAATTTCTACTTGCAGGAAATCCACGGTGGCGCGTCTCACTCTACCGTTGGAAGCCAGTATCATTGGTACAGCTGCGTTGCCCGTCGTCCGTCTAACATTTATTACATTTCGTGAACCCTAATGGGCTTATAAATAGTAGCACAGTTATCGTTCCAGTGCGTCTGTCTTATGTTATAGCGTAAATTAAAAATTTTCGTTACTTGTTATCCTTTGTTTTTCCCGTACTGTATTCAGCTCGCTTGCCAACTTCTTAGTTCCCCGTGCTAACGGTTGGCTAATCGAGTCGATCGTCAGAAACTTCACTGTCAGGACAGATCCCGCCAACTCCGTAGTAAGGACAGATCCCGCCAAGTCCGTATAAGTGCGCCTTGAACCTCAGACGAATCCTCGTACTTCTCGCTGTCCCCAAAGGCCCATGGAATCTGTTTTTGTAAAAAGCGAGAACAGAGACACTGACATGTTGCTGTAGTGGTCACTTCTCAATTCTCGGTCCGCCCTTATTGTGTGTGTTCATCCCTAAGCCAAGCCTATATGCACTTGATAGGCTCGCTCGAATCTTTCAATCAAATCAAAATATGCGACAAGCCGTATGGCTTACTCCTTTATTGAATAAAATAAATAAATAAATAAAAAGTTTCATCTTTGCGGTTCTGATTCTCTGTTTGCGAGGGATGGAAAGTCGTTTGTCTGCCAAATCACGAAACCGCAAACTGAAAAATATCTCTTTCCTCGTACTTCTTGAGCCCTTTGACAGAAACCGCTCGAGGGCTAAATCCTTCAAGGTGCGCATTCATCGTTGTTTCGTATAATACGCATCTTCACCGCTTCCGTGAGCCGACAAAACAGTTGCAATCCTCTGCGGTTCGGCTGTTTTGACGAGGGACGGAAATGCGCGCAAGCCACCACAAAGTGCCCACAAATCCTCTCCTCCTGGTAGTCGCCGTCGACGGCTCTTAGCCTCAACGGCCGCGAAACAGTCGTCCACCCGTTCGGAACTCACACGGCCACCACCGACGACGATCAGGGGCCCTTGTCCCAGCCCGGAGACGTGACGCTGGCTCCCAGGATCGGGCCACTCGTTGCGCTCCAAAGCTCACTCGCCGGCGCCAAGTCCCAAGTCCCCGAGTCGGCCCTTGGCGTGCTGGAGAGAGGGCCGTCAAAAAACAAACACTTGGAAAAAAAAGTCCAAAAAAACTTTTTCTGGACTTTTCGGAGCGAAAAAAGGCCGCGGGACTTTAAAAAACTCCCGCGGGACATTCTCGGAAAAAAGTCCCGGCAAAAAAAGTCCCACGCTGAAAAAAAAAGTCCATTTCGCCAATTTTGGCTTAAAACGCAAGGTTTTGGCCACCTATCGGCCGAAAGTTCGTTAGAAAAGCTTAAAATTGAATTTGGCGCCCGTTTCGATCGAAACGCCATCTGCTAAAATAAGTCCCAACTAGAAAATTATGTCCCAAAAAACAGAAAAAGTCCAAAACAAGTCCGTGACCGGTCGAGTCCAAGTCTAACCTAACCTAACCTAACCTAACCTAACCTAACCTAACCTAACCTAACCTAACCTAACCTAACCTAACCTAACCTAACCTAACCTAACCTAACCTAACCTAACCTAACCTAACCTAACCTAACCTAACCTAAACCTAACCTAACCTAACCTAACCTAACCTAACCTAACCTGATTTGGACTGGTCGGGTCACGGGAAAAAAAAAGTCCAGAAAAAAGAAAAACGCTAGGTGGCCAACGAAAAAATTGCCTTTTTTTCTTCGGCCGAGATGGCGCTAGGAACACGATTTCCGCGTAAAAAAAAATCCCGACCCCCTCGACCCGGACCCAAAAGAAGTCCCCGAGGTCCCCAAAGCAGGATTTCTTCCCATGGCCGTCTCCCGGATAAGCCAATTTTTATGTCCATTTTAATGCCATTTCCAAGGATTTTTTTCCAGGAATGGACTTTTTTTTGTCCCCGTTTCCAACGGCCCCAGGGACATTGCCCCACATTTTTAACGCGAATCCGCAGACAATGGACGTCTTTTGGGCCGCGAGGGCTTGTTATCCAGCCGACCCGTTTTCAGGGGACCGTTTTAACACCATTATCCGGACTATTGGACTTTATTCGGGTTGTCCGATTAGTAATTCAAGCGCGTTTTCGCCATTTTTAGCGCATTTTCGCCATTTCGTGACCAATTCGAGTGCGTTTTTGCAGTTTCGAGCGCGTTTTCGCAGTTTCAAGCACAATTTCGCCATTCTGACACCAATTTTAGCGCGTTTTCGCAGTTTCGAGCGCAATTCCGCCATTCTGACACCAATTTGAGCGCGTTTTCGCAGTTTCGAGCGCAATTCCGCCATTCTGACACCAATTTGAGCGCGTTTTCGCAGTTTCGAGCGCAATTCCGCCATTCTGACACCAATTTGAGCGCGTTTTCGCAGTTTCGAGCGCAATTCCGCCATTCTGACACCAATTTTAGCGCGTTTTCGCAGTTTCGAGCGCAATTCGCCATTCTGACACCAATTTCAGCGCGTTTTCGCAGTTTCGAGCGCAATTCCGCCATTCTGACACCAATTTGAGCGCGTTTTCGCAGTTTCGAGCGCAATTCCGCCATTCTGACACCAATTTGAGCGCGTTTTCGCAGTTTCGAGCGCAATTCCGCCATTCTGACACCAATTTTAGCGCGTTTTCGCAGTTTCGAGCGCAATTCGCCATTCTGACACCAATTTCAGCGCGTTTTCGCAGTTTCGAGCGCAATTTCGCCATTCTGACACCAATTTGAGCGCGTTTTCGCAGTTTCGAGCGCAATTCCGCCACCAATTTGAGCGCGTTTTCGCAGTTTCGAGCGCAATTCGCCATTCTTACACCAATTTTAGCGCGTTTTCGCAGTTTCGAGCGCAATTCCGCCATTCTGACACCAATTTTAGCGCGTTTTCGCAGTTTCGAGCGCAATTCCGCCATTCTGACATCAATTTTAGCGCGTTCTCGCAGTTTCGAGCGCAATTCGCAACCTGACACCATTTGCGCCACAAGCGCTTTTATGCCATTTCCGGCGCATTTTCGCCATTATGTGACCAGTTCTAGCGCGGTTTCGAGAGAAGAAGAAGCGCGGTTTCGAGAAAATTCAGGCGATTCTTCTTTTGAGCAATTCAGGCGCGTTTTCGCCAATTTCGCGCGTGAAATGCCCAAATTCTTTACAAGAATAGCGTTTCAAAGTAGGATTTTCGAATCATTACAGAGCTTAACAATAACACGGGAAGATTTCCAATCATTTCGAAAACCCAATTCCACTAATTTCAACCGCAATCAAAGCCTTCGTGAAAAAACGTTGCATCGCGCACGTTGAAAAAATGAATGAGCAAACTTTAAATTTGCAAATAATCCAATCTAGAGTGCAGATAAGGAAGATTCGCAATTCCTTCGGGACGAAAAAAAAAAAAAATATTCCTTCAACCCAAGCTGACTGCGAATCATATTTGACAGTGCAAAAATTTAGCTGACGTATCCGTTTTTGCACTGTCAAATATCCTTCGGGACGATTTTTTTATTCTTTGCGGTATTGTTGACATTTCTTTGTGGTATTGTTGAGCTCTTTAAGGATATAGTTTAAATGGATATCCGTAGACGAAACACACTTGCACAATATGATTTAGTCAATTGAACTACTACAGAAACGGTATTTTTACTTACGCCTATGGCCATTTAAAAACCAAAAAGTAGCGCTAGCAATAAAATACAATACTTTTTCCTTTTATAAAGTTACGTTAATGTTGACATCAAAATAACGATAAAGATTTTCAAATGATCGCAATCCTTTTGGCAAGAGCGATTCGTGGTACAATCTAGATGTCGGCGTATATCAAGATTAAAATTTAATTCTTAAAGCTAACCTAACAAAACAATTAGAACACAAACGTGGAGACAGTTTTCTTCTAACTAACACAATGTCAGCGATTGTTGCCGAGTGTTGGCAAACCACTTCGTTACGGGCTTCTTCGTTATGGGGTCTCCTCGAGTGTAACGTTTGGGACTCCTTCGAAGATCAAGCTCCAGCTGGTAGCTTCTAGCTGCTAGATTTTGCCTGCGGGAAAAAGGTAATTAAGTAAACAGAATAATGCTTAAACAATGCTTAAATTAAAGACAATTATTTTAAATCCATTTCTGAAAATTTAAGTACAATAATGCTTAAACAATGCTTAAATTGAAGTACATTATTTTAAATCCATTTCTGAAAATTTAAGTCCAATACTCCAAAAACAAATTGTCCATTAAAAGTACAAGAAATGGACTTAAAATAAAGTCCATTTTCCATAAATGGACATAATTTACATTAATTGGACTTTTTAATAATGTCCATTGGACATAAAATAAAGTCCATTATTTTAAATCCATTTCTGAAAAATTAAGTCCATTTTAACAAAAATAAAGTCCATTTTAGGAAATTTAAAGTCCATTTTTGAAAATTAAGTCCAATACTCCAAAAACAGAATGTCCATTAAAAGTACAAGAAATGGACTTAAAATAAAGTCCATTTTCCATAAATGGACATAATTTACATTAATTGGACTTTTTAATAATGTCCATTGGACATAAAATAAAGTCCATTATTTTAAATCCATTTCTGAAAAATTAAGTCCATTTTAACAAAAATAAAGTCCATTTTAGGAAATTTAAAGTCCATTTTTGAAAATTAAGTCCAATACTCCAAAAACAAAATGTCCATTAAAAGTACAAGAAATGGACTTAAAATAAAGTCCATTTTCCATAAATGGACATAATTTACATTAATTGGACTTTTTAATAATGTCCATTGGACATAAAATAAAGTCCATTATTTTAAATCCATTTCCGAAAAATTAAGTCCATTTTCACAAAAATAAAGTCCATTTTAGGAAATTTAAAGTCCATTTTTGAAAATTAAGTCCAATACTTCAAAAACAAAATGTCCATTAAAAGTACAAGAAATGGACTTAAAATAAAGTCCATTTTCCATAAATGGACATAATTTACATTAATTGGACTTTTTAATAATGTCCATTGGACATAAAATAAAGTCCATTATTTTAAATCCATTTCTGAAAAATTAAGTCCATTTTAACAAAAATAAAGTCCATTTTAGGAAATTTAAAGTCCATTTTTGAAAATTAAGTCCAATACTTCAAAAACAAAATGTCCATTAAAAGTACAAGAAATGGACTTAAAATAAAGTCCATTTTCCATAAATGGACATAATTTACGTTAATTGGACTTTTTAATAATGTCCATTGGACATAAAATAAAGTCCATTATTTTAAATCCATTTCTGAAAAATGAAGTCCATTTTAACAAAAATAAAGTCCATTTTAGGAAATTTAAAGTCCATTTTTTTAATTTAAGTCCAATACTCCAAAAACAAAATGTCCATTAAAAGTACAAGAAATGGACTTAAAATAAAGTCCATTTTCCATAAATGGACATAATTTACATTAATTGGACTTTTTAATAATGTCCATTGGACATAAAATAAAGTCCATTATTTTAAATCCATTTCTGAAAAATTAAGTCCATTTTAACAAAAATAAAGTCCATTTTAGGAAATTTAAAGTCCATTTTTTAAAATTAAGTCCAATACTCCAAAAACAAAATGTCCATTAAAAGTACAAGAAATGGACTTAAAATAAAGTCCATTTTCCATAAATGGACATAATTTACATTAATTGGACTTTTTAATAATGTCCATTGGACATAAAATAAAGTCCATTATTTTAAATCCATTTCTGAAAAATTAAGTCCATTTTAACAAAAATAAAGTCCATTTTAGGAAATTTAAAGTCCATTTTTGAAAATTAAGTCCAATACTCCAAAAACAAAATGTCCATTAAAAGTACAAGAAATGGACTTAAAATAAAGTCCATTTTCCATAAATGGACATAATTTACATTAATTGGACTTTTTAATAATGTCCATTGGACATAAAATAAAGTCCATTATTTTAAAACCATTTCTGAAAAATTAAGTCCATTTTAACAAAAATAAAGTCCATTTTAGGAAATTTAAAGTCCATTTTTGAAAATTAAGTCCAATACTCCAAAAACAAAATGTCCATTAAAAGTACAAAAAATGGACTTAAAATAAAGTCCATTTTCCATAAATGGACATAATTTACATTAATTGGACTTTTTAATAATGTCCATTGGACATAAAATAAAGTCCATTATTTTAAATCCATTTCTGAAAAATTAAGTCCATTTTAACAAAAATAAAGTCCATTTTAGGAAATTTAAAGTCCATTTTTGAAAATTAAGTCCAATACTCCAAAAACAAAATGTCCATTAAAAGTACAAGAAATGGACTTAAAATAAAGTCCATTTTCCATAAATGGACATAATTTACATTAATTGGACTTTTTAATAATGTCCATTGGACATAAAATAAAGTCCATTATTTTAAATCCATTTCTGAAAAATTAAGTCCATTTTAACAAAAATAAAGTCCATTTTAGGAAATTTAAAGTCCATTTTTGAAAATTAAGTCCAATACTCCAAAAACAAAATGTCCATTAAAAGTACAAGAAATGGACTTAAAATAAAGTCCATTTTCCATAAATGGACATAATTTACATTAATTGGACTTTTTAATAATGTCCATTGGACATAAAATAAAGTCCATTATTTTAAATCCATTTCTGAAAAATTAAGTCCATTTTAACAAAAATAAAGTCCATTTTAGGAAATTTAAAGTCCATTTTTGAAAATTAAGTCCAATACTCCAAAAACAAAATGTCCATTAAAAGTACAAAAAATGGACTTAAAATAAAGTCCATTTTCCATAAATGGACATAATTTACATTAATTGGACTTTTTAATAATGTCCATTGGACATAAAATAAAGTCCATTATTTTAAATCCATTTCTGAAAAATTAAGTCCATTTTAACAAAAATAAAGTCCATTTTAGGAAATTTAAAGTCCATTTTTGAAAATTAAGTCCAATACTCCAAAAACAAAATGTCCATTAAAAGTACAAGAAATGGACTTAAAATAAAGTCCATTTTCCATAAATGGACATAATTTACATTAATTGGACTTTTTAATAATGTCCATTGGACATAAAATAAAGTCCATTATTTTAAATCCATTTCTGAAAAATTAAGTCCATTTTAACAAAAATGAAGTCCATTTTAGGAAATTTAAAGTCCATTTTTGAAAATTAAGTCCAATACTCCAAAAACAAAATGTCCATTAAAAGTACAAGAAATGGACTTAAAATAAAGTCCATTTTCCATAAATGGACATAATTTACATTAATTGGACTTTTTAATAATGTCCATTGGACATAAAATAAAGTCCATTATTTTAAATCCATTTCTGAAAAATTAAGTCCATTTTAACAAAAATAAAGTCCATTTTAGGAAATTTAAAGTCCATTTTTGAAAATTAAGTCCAATACTCCAAAAACAAAATGTCCATTAAAAGTACAAGAAATGGACTTAAAATAAAGTCCATTTTCCATAAATGGACATAATTTACATTAATTGGACTTTTTAATAATGTCCATTGGACATAAAATAAAGTCCATTATTTTAAATCCATTTCTGAAAAATTAAGTCCATTTTAACAAAAATAAAGTCCATTTTAGGAAATTTAAAGTCCATTTTTGAAAATTAAGTCCAATACTCCAAAAACAAAATGTCCATTAAAAGTACAAGAAATGGACTTAAAATAAAGTCCATTTTCCATAAATGGACATAATTTACATTAATTGGACTTTTTAATAATGTCCATTGGACATAAAATAAAGTCCATTATTTTAAATCCATTTCTGAAAAATTAAGTCCATTTTAACAAAAATAAAGTCCATTTTAGGAAATTTAAAGTCCATTTTTGAAAATTAAGTCCAATACTCCAAAAACAAAATGTCCATTAAAAGTACAAGAAATGGACTTAAAATAAAGTCCATTTTCCATAAATGGACATAATTTACATTAATTGGACTTTTTAATAATGTCCATTGGACATAAAATAAAGTCCATTATTTTAAATCCATTTCTGAAAAATTAAGTCCATTTTAACAAAAATAAAGTCCATTTTAGGAAATTTAAAGTCCATTTTTGAAAATTAAGTCCAATACTCCAAAAACAAAATGTCCATTAAAAGTACAAGAAATGGACTTAAAATAAAGTCCATTTTCCATAAATGGACATAATTTACATTAATTGGACTTTTTAATAATGTCCATTGGACATAAAATAAAGTCCATTATTTTAAATCCATTTCTGAAAAATTAAGTCCATTTTAACAAAAATAAAGTCCATTTTAGGAAATTTAAAGTCCATTTTTGAAAATTAAGTCCAATACTCCAAAAACAAAATGTCCATTAAAAGTACAAGAAATGGACTTAAAATAAAGTCCATTTTCCATAAATGGACATAATTTACATTAATTGGACTTTTTAATAATGTCCATTGGACATAAAATAAAGTCCATTATTTTAAATCCATTTCTGAAAAATTAAGTCCATTTTAACAAAAATAAAGTCCATTTTAGGAAATTTAAAGTCCATTTTTGAAAATTAAGTCCAATACTCCAAAAACAAAATGTCCATTAAAAGTACAAGAAATGGACTTAAAATAAAGTCCATTTTCCATAAATGGACATAATTTACATTAATTGGACTTTTTAATAATGTCCATTGGACATAAAATAAAGTCCATTATTTTAAATCCATTTCTGAAAAATTAAGTCCATTTTAACAAAAATAAAGTCCATTTTAGGAAATTTAAAGTCCATTTTTGAAAATTAAGTCCAATACTCCAAAAACAAAATGTCCATTAAAAGTACAAGAAATGGACTTAAAATAAAGTCCATTTTCCATAAATGGACATAATTTACATTAATTGGACTTTTTAATAATGTCCATTGGACATAAAATAAAGTCCATTATTTTAAATCCATTTCTGAAAAATTAAGTCCATTTTAACAAAAATAAAGTCCATTTTAGGAAATTTAAAGTCCATTTTTGAAAATTAAGTCCAATACTCCAAAAACAAAATGTCCATTAAAAGTACAAGAAATGGACTTAAAATAAAGTCCATTTTCCATAAATGGACATAATTTACATTAATTGGACTTTTTAATAATGTCCATTGGACATAAAATAAAGTCCATTATTTTAAATCCATTTCTGAAAAATTAAGTCCATTTTAACAAAAATAAAGTCCATTTTAGGAAATTTAAAGTCCATTTTTGAAAATTAAGTCCAATACTCCAAAAACAAAATGTCCATTAAAAGTACAAGAAATGGACTTAAAATAAAGTCCATTTTCCATAAATGGACATAATTTACATTAATTGGACTTTTTAATAATGTCCATTGGACATAAAATAAAGTCCATTATTTTAAATCCATTTCTGAAAAATTAAGTCCATTTTAACAAAAATAAAGTCCATTTTAGGAAATTTAAAGTCCATTTTTGAAAATTAAGTCCAATACTCCAAAAACAAAATGTCCATTAAAAGTACAAGAAATGGACTTAAAATAAAGTCCATTTTCCATAAATGGACATAATTTACATTAATTGGACTTTTTAATAATGTCCATTGGACATAAAATAAAGTCCATTATTTTAAATCCATTTCTGAAAAATTAAGTCCATTTTAACAAAAATAAAGTCCATTTTAGGAAATTTAAAGTCCATTTTTGAAAATTAAGTCCAATACTCCAAAAACAAAATGTCCATTAAAGTACAAGAAATGGACTTAAAATAAAGTCCATTTTCCATAAATGGACATAATTTACATTAATTGGACTTTTTAATAATGTCCATTGGACATAAAATGAAGTCCATTTTAGGAAATTTAAAGTCCATTTTTGAAAATTAAGTCCAATACTCCAAAAACAAAATGTCCATTAAAAGTACAAGAAATGGACTTAAAATAAAGTCCATTTTCCATAAATGGACATAATTTACATTAATTGGACTTTTTAATAATGTCCATTGGACATAAAATAAAGTCCATTATTTTAAATCCATTTCTGAAAAATTAAGTCCATTTTAACAAAAATAAAGTCCATTTTAGGAAATTTAAAGTCCATTTTTGAAAATTAAGTCCAATACTCCAAACAAAATGTCCATTAAAAGTACAAGAAATGGACTTAAAATAAAGTCCATTTTCCATAAATGGACATAATTTACATTAATTGGACTTTTTAATAATGTCCATTGGACATAAAATAAAGTCCATTATTTTAAATCCATTTCTGAAAAATTAAGTCCATTTTAACAAAAATAAAGTCCATTTTAGGAAATTTAAAGTCCATTTTTGAAAATTAAGTCCAATACTCGAAAAACAAAATGTCCATATAAAGTACAAGAAATGGACTTAAAATAAAGTCCATTTTCCATAAATGGACATAAATTACATTAATTGGACTTTTTAATAATGTCCAATGGACATAAAATAAAGTCCATTATATTAAATCCATTTCTGAAAAATTAAGTCCATTTTAACAAAATTGAAATCCATTTCTGAAAAATTAAGTCCATTTTAACAAAATTAAAGCCACCCCTTCGAAATTCTTGAAAACGGGATTTTTAGTGGGAAAAACGTGTGCGAAACACGGGCGACAGGGGCGATGCTCAGCCGAAATTCTCGGAAAAGAAGTTTTTTACGGTAAAAACGTACGCTAAAATACAAATTGAGAAGATCAATCGAAATTATTTACAGCACGGTTCAGTAATAGATTTCAGAAACAGTTTTTGAGCCATAATGTGAATGATTACAAGATTAAAAGGTGTTGTTTGCACCTCGTTTTTAACAAAATCGTCATTTGGATCGAATTTTATCTGGCTAGAGGTGTTTTTAGTGCTAAAAACGGTCAAAAAATGAAAAAATCGCCGAAAATCTTTGGGGACTGCCGGCCGGAAAGGGGGTGGCATTTGGCCGCATTTTTTCACTGAGCTGTCGCCCCTCCCGAAACAAATCGGAATATTCGCTACTGCATGTACTCACCGATTTTCGCGGACAGAAATAAAATAAATAAATAAAATCATGAAATAACATTAATCAGAATCTAAAATTACACAACAGAAGTCCCGGATTCTTCTGCCGACGTGTACCGCGATAAAGATGTTAGTAGAGATAAAACAATAAGAACAAATGTTCTGATAGAACCGACGAAAATGTAGGCTTGTAGCGTGGAACATATCATCCAGGTAACGGATAGTTAGAGTTTAGGAGGATATGGTTGCGTGCTGCCAGTGAAAAGATAGGATAACCTAGTACCAAGAACAAATATTCTGATAAAACCTCCATCGTTGGTCCCACGCAGGAACTATCGATATCCCGATAAAACTGAGCGGAGCTAGAGGTACATGCTTTGAGATTTGAGTTGATACCCGTCTACTTCTCTCTACGCCTTTTATCACCGTTGCTCATACGAAGTGAAAAAACGTAGGATGCCTTGCAGGCGCGGACAGCCCACATTACAGCGCGTCATATATGACGTCAGTTAGGCAGACAACGAATCAGCTGTAAAGAACAACTCAGACGGCGTCAGGATTCTTCTGCGGTGTTGTACCGCGATACTACTGTTTGTAGAGATAACAATTATGGTGTTCTACGAAGCTCCTCATCCACTCGTTTGCATCGTGTACAGCTCAAACTATATTCGACTCTGCATGGTCGTATCACAGAGACAGGGAGACGGAGGTTCTATCAGATAATTTGTTCTTGCCAGTAACTAGCATAAACCTACCTTCAATATATATATTTGCAAAGTTTGGCTTCATTAGACCTTCTTGTCCATCGAGAAATGACCAAATAGGAGAGCACGCCGGCCCAACCGTTCTGCAAGTAAAAATAAGCTGAGACATTCAAACTCGGTGGCAATGGAACAAACTTAGTAAATGACAGGAAAATGAACGCTATTTAGATATCTACCCTTCATCGAGGTGGCAACAATGGTTACGATCCGGTTGCCATCTAGCTGTTAACTTTCATCGACTGATTTTAAATTTTCGACCGCCAGCTAACATTCGCATTGCAACAGAACTAAACGACTGTATTGATAGAAAAAGAAGGTAGGTTGTACCGGTGGCAACACTGGTTACGATCTACTTGCCATCTAGCTCTTAGCTGGTAACGAATGATATAAATTATGCGACCGCCAGCTGGCACCGCCTCGACTATAAAGGCTGTATTGATAGAGACTTCTGTTATGTAATTTTAGCTTTTGATTTATTTAATTTTAGATTCATTATTGACCCAGGAAGTGAAAAATATTAAGAAGATTTCACTGTAACGCGTCACGTTAGATGCAGGTCCCATGCAGCGACTACGGATATTCATATAAGACTGAGCGGAGCTAGAGGTACATGCTGTGAGGTTTGAGTTAATACCCGAATACTTCCCTCTACGCCGTTGTTCATACGAGGTGAAAAACCGTAGGATGCCTTCCAGGCGGAGAGAGCCCACTTTACAACGCGTCACAATTCTCAAAACCGATACAACGGTCAAGCCGATTTGGTGGTTCTCGTCCATATTAACACTAATTATATAAGAGATAATTCAACACTAATTTAGATATACCAAAGACTTGCCAAACATAACACAGAATATTCAAATCTCTATACAATTAATAATGCAAATTAAAAGGGTTGGATATATCATATGTTTATTTTACATAGTTTAGATATATCAAAGACTTTACAAACATACTACAAAATATTCAAATCTATATACAATTAGTGATGCGAGTTAAAAAGGTTGACAAAGGCGCGAACAAAACTTCTTAGGTAACGAGTCGCTGTGTGTTTAATTGGCTGCAATTTGGGTATTGGTTGGGCTACCACTCTCTCAGGCCTTACTCTTGCCGCTGAAAAATCTGGGGGGAGGATATCACGCAGTGCTGGTGTATTCAAGATTTTAGTTTCAAACACTAACGAGAGTTTTTCACGGCGCTTCAACAGGGTTTCTAAATTATAAGTATTAAGGAGGTCTATATACGGTACTTTAGGGGACTTGGAAACTACAAGGAGGGCTCTGAACTGTATGCTGTCAAGGGAATCCGACTGTTCACGAGTAATTCCAAAGTGCCACACAGGGCAACAGTATTCCAGAAGTGGGCGTATGAAAGAAAGTTAAACTCTTAGGAGATGCTTAGGTGGGACTCCATAACGGGATAACGTCAGTAACGTCCATAACGTCAGTACGACAACGAACCAGCTGCAAAGGACCATTCAGACGGCGTTCGGATTCTTCTGCCGAGACGTACCGCGATAAAGCTGTTTTTAAATATAAAACAATAAGAACAAACATTCTGATAGAACCAACGAACTAGTAGGCTTGTAGCGTGGAAAATATCATCCAGGTAACGGGTAACAGATGGTTGCCTGCTGCCAGTGAAATGGGTTGAGATAGAATAACCTAGTACCAGGAACAAATATTCTGATAAAACCTCCGTCGTTGGTCCCATGCAGTGACTATGGATATCCCGATATAACTAAGCGGAGCTAGAGGTTCATGCTGTGAGGTTTGAGTTGGTATCCGTCTACTTCCCTCTACGCCGTTTGTCGCAGTTGCTCAGACGAGATGAAAAACCGTAGGATGCCTTGCGGGCACGTTACATTACACGCGCATTACACGCGCGTCACATATGACGTCAGTACGGCAGACAACGAATCAGCTGTAAATGACCATTTAGACGGCGTTCGGATTCTTCTACGGAGTTGTACCGCGATACTACTGTTTGTAGAGATATCACATTTTCTATACAAACAGCGTTAGAACCAAGATATTTCACATTCCCAATAACCAAACAAGTATTGATATAACCTAATTTGTAATCATCCCACTTTAAAAGCTTTAAATGTAAACAAACCGCAAGTATAAATCCAAAGAAATGTTGAAGATGTTGCACTAACAGCTCGAGTCCACACCCTGAATGGTCTCCCAGCGAGCCCGACCCTTTAAATCTCTTTTCCATTACCAAGGTAATAACAAATGCAATAAACCAAATCGTAGCAACCTAATACCCCCTTTGTCACAATTTATTAAGAACGGCATATCATCGATCATATGACAAAACGGTCCAGTTGAGCCTAGCTGAGTTCCAGGGAACTGCATAATTCTGGAAATCAGTGATAGCGAAAATCTCCCCAAGCCCGTTCTCCTACCGATCAGTGCCGTGAAATCTCATATGAAAATAATTAATTGTCGATCGTTCACCATTTTCAAAAATTGCACGTCGTGCTCAGCAGCTGATCATCACCTGACAAACAGCTGATCATCACGTGACTAGCAGCTGATCACAGCCTTGACTGTTTACAAACAATATCCGCTAATTTCTTCACGGTGTTTCCAACAGAACGCTGCCGAGCCTTTTCCCCCCTGCGAAGGAGTTATTTTCCCACAATAGCCCGAGGGTACCCTCGGAGCAGCGAGCGCGTCTCGTGAATGAACATTGTGGGTAAACAGTGAAGCACTCGCTGGGACGTCGACGATATTATTGATCCATAGATTCGCGCAACGTGCATTCAGTGAGGGGGTGATTACTAAAGAACTGGAAAGGTGAAGCTTCATTTGAGTTTACATTGCCTGAAGTTGATTCGGATTCGGAATATTGTAAGTTTGATACACCCGGTCCGAATTTCAAAAGCGCAACTCCGGGATACAGATCAAAAGAGACGATTTCCGATCCGTCAGTCCCAAATCCTTTACGCATGCACATTGTGCGGCAGGTACAGTTCACCGACAACATGACCGGCGACCAAAACTTGCAAGTAAATACAACCACCAGTGACGCAAGAGCAACTTAAGCCATCTTCTGCGCAAGATCCTCTGACATAATGACACAAATGCTGATGCAAATTTATGCAAAAACAAGAACGAAAAGAGTTCGAACGCTACGAGCGCCAGCGTCACCTGACAGAGAAGACGAGCTCCAGAGACTCGAGCTCCAACGAGAAGACTTCCGACGCGAAGAATCTGAGAAACAAACTCTAGCCGCGTTTTTTGTAAACAACCCGTTCTCCGTTCTCTATCCCGTTCTCCTATAAGCTGTTCTTAGTAGAACGCCGTAGTGCTATTGACCGTTTTTAGCAAAACGGAGAACGAGTTGCATCTCATTATGCATTCCGTTCTGCTGGATGATCAACGGAAAAGAAACCTCAGTTCTGCATACCGTTCTCATCCCGTTTTGATATGTATCGGGAACAGGTCTTTCAGCAAAATTGCAGAAATAGATAAAAGTACCCATTTTTTACGAAATTAACAGAAATTAATGAAGAAGAAAAAGGGTATCATGGATTGGACCTTCCTATTTTCAATGACTCAGGAACAAAATTTCCAAAATGAGTGTGCAATGCTACCAAGCGAGTGAACTTGTGAAACCTTCGACATGACTGAACAGGACATGATTGTAGTCTTCAGGAGTTTCCTACAAAATCCTTAGAATAGAGATGGTGGCATCTAGGAAAGAACGAAGGGAGATAGTTGCTTTGCTTGTAGAAAAGCAAGAGTAGAGAAAGCGAAAACAGAAGGGAAAATCGATGAATTGCACATTACAACATTGAAATAAGAAGAAAAATCAGTCCTCTTCTCAGGTTTACGAACCAGAGTAGCCTTTGCTGCAACCAACATTAAACATAGATTTAAAACTTTTCTTAACGATTTACAAGATAAACAAACTGTGGTTGCTGACCCTCTCCCCTTCTTGCACTTTTATTGTGTGCACTGTGCTCCTTCGGGTGGTGCCCCCATTAGAATATCCAAGGGAGTCCTGAACTACCCAGGAAAAATGTTCATAAAGTTGTACTCGACACCATGTTACAAAGATGATGTCTCTCCCCATGTTCAGAGTTCATACACGAGACTGACCTAGGCTCAAACGCGCCTTGAAGACATTCAATCATCGAACAATGGGTCATTATCTCGG
Organism: Branchinecta lindahli; assembly: GCA_023053555.1. Classification (NCBI taxonomy): domain Eukaryota; kingdom Metazoa; phylum Arthropoda; class Branchiopoda; order Anostraca; family Branchinectidae; genus Branchinecta; species Branchinecta lindahli. The sequence goes on from JAKZAO010000010.1 coordinate 30,696,784, forward strand.
ATTAAAAGGTGTTAAATTTTCATGGTAACTGGTAACTGATATGACGCAACCAGATGTCACAGTATTCTGATGAAGAAACTGATTTTTTTGTCGGGATATTTTCCCTGGGTCTGGGCTCCCTTGAAAAGCCAGCCGGGCAGTCCCCCCCCCTGCCCATCCCAAATGAATCTCCTGCAATGGATATCGTACGCAAATGCTGATTTTTTAGTTACTATACCCTCAATTTAAAATTGGTGCAATAAGCGTTTTTTTTAACAACCTCAACGGAGAACGAGTTTGAAACTCATTGAAAAAAAAACCGGGCTTATAAGCAGAACGGAGAACGGAGTAAGGAAAATGGAGTTTTACGAAAAACGCAGCTTCTGCTGTTCACCAAATTAGAAGAAATAGAAGAAAATAGAAGAAATGCGACTTCATGAGCAGGCGTCGAATGAAAAAATGCGCTCAATGGAGTTGGAGGCACAGTAAACCCTACTCAACTCAAATAGACCAACTAATCTCATTACGATGAGAGATATGGATGACATCGAAACCTTCCTCGCAACGTTTGAACTAATGGCGCTGTCACTAAAATGGGACAGAGCATTTTTAGGTTCCCAAACATTACCCATTCTGACTGCCAAAGCACAAGAAGCTGTGCAAAACTTACCGAGAGAAGAATCAGTCAACTATGAAAAAGTCAAAGAAGCTATTCTAGTGAAGAACCAAATCAATGAAGAATATAGCATAAAACCGTAGGTTTTCGATCTAATTACTGGCTTTTGAGCTGATCACTGGCAAAAGAAAAGCCGCATTTTGTATAGCTTTATAGAGGGCGTTATAAGTGGGAAAAGCGCGGAATATCAAATAGGATTAGAAACGGGATAATACGGATAGGATAAGACGAGAGAATGATGACGGCCGTTAATATTCTGTGCATGATAGATGGCGTTATAAGAGGGAAAAGCGCGGAATATTCAAATAGTTGTTAAAATAGCTATATGATAGGTATATAATAAACTTAGGATTAGAAACTTGAAAATGGGTAATAAATTTAATTCATTGTTCAATAAGCTATCTTGTAAGGAGAAACTGGACTTATTATCTAAGTGGGTATTAGAATAGCAGTTCCGGAGCCGAGGAACTGAAAAGAACTGAGCTACTTAACCTCCTCATTCCATCGAATCGTTGCCACACTTTGTATAGGCTATGTTGCCCCGCGTGTAAGTAAGATTATCACAATCTGTGTTATCTGTTATTTTTCTTGTCTTTTTTCCTTGCTTTTTTTCATACTCCATTAGTGATTTTTATCTTGGCAATGGGTAGTAAATTTATTCATCCATTCAATAAGTCATCTTATAACAAAAACTGGTCTTTATGGGTATTAAACAAAAAAAAGAGTGAGATGGGGCGTGATCGCGATTTTTAGCTGGTGGAATTTCTCTATCGGATTTGTGGTACCTCTATGCGCTGTGTTGTATTCTGGACGATTGCGGTTTACGAAAAATAACACGCAGTGAGCTACTTTCCGCGAGCTGATCACTGGCCAAAGAAAAGTCGCATTTTGTATGGCATTATAGATGGCGTTATAAGAGGGAAAAGCGCGGAATATTCAAGTAGGATTAACAAAAGCTACGAGCTCATATGGCACTTGTTATGACTAGTGGTACGAGAAAGTAGAATAGAACTTCACAATAAACAAATGCGGTTCGGACCTAGAATTAGGATATCTAGGTTCATTCAATCTGAAACTCTAAATAACGTATTTAGAACTTATGCTTGTTCTTCCCACCAAGTTTCATCCCGAGCCCTCCACTCTAAACGATTTCAAAGTTTCCGGTTCGCCCCTCCAACTCCTCCCAATGTCACCGAATCTGGTCGGAATTTAAAATGGGACGTCTGACGCACGAGACCTTTCTAAATATTAAGTTTCGGTTAAATCCGATAACCCGTTCAATAGCTGAGCTTGCCACTGGATTCCGGATTCCCCTTCCGTACACTCCCCCTCGACGGTCGGATCGGGGAAACGACATTCTCAAGTCAATAGTTCGGGTACCTGACAAGCCTGCCAAGTTCATTGTCCTTGCACATCAGGAAGTACCGAACTCGTGGGATTACTACAAACTCGGATCCCCCCCAACTCCCCCACAGTGACCGGATCCATTCCGGTTATGCTATTCACTTGTTCTTCCCACCAACTTTCATCCCAAACCCTCCACTCTAAGCGTTTCCCAAGATTTCCGGTTCCCCCGTCCGACCCCCCAATATCACCGGATCCGGTTCGGATTTAAAATGGGGCGTCTGAGACACGAGGTCTTTCTATATATTAAGTTTCATCAAGATCCGATCACCCGTTCGCAAGTTAAAAATACCTCACTTTTCGGATTCCCCCTCTCTCCACCCCCACCCCCCAGATGGTCGGATCCGGGAAACGACTATTCTCAAGTCAACCTGTTCTGATCCCATCCACGCCTGCCAAGTTTCATCGTCTTAGCGCATCAGGAAGTACCGAACTCGCGGGATCACTAAAAATTCGGATCCCCCCCAACCCTCCCCCCCCCAATGAGAACGGATCCGGTCCGGTTATGTTAATCACGTATCTAAGGCTTGTGCTTGTTCTTTCCACCAACTTTCATCCCGATCTCTCTACTCAAAGCGTTTCCCAAGATTTCCGATTCCACCCTACAGTTCCCCCAATGTCACCGGATCCGGTCCGGAATTAAACTGTGATGTCTGAGACACAAGGTACTTCTATATATCAAGTTTCATTAAGATCCGATCACCCGTTCGTAAGTTAAAAATACCTCATTTTTCCGGATTCCCCTCCCTCCAGCCACCCCCCCCCCCGGATGGTCGGATCGGGGAAACGACTATTATCAAGTCAATCTGTCCCATCCCTGACATGCCTGCCAAGTTTAATCGTCCTAGCACATCAGGAAGTACCGAATTCGCGGGATCACTAGAGATTCGGATCCCCCCCCCCCAACTCCCCCACAGTGAGCAAATCCGGTCCAGTTATGTCAATCACGTATCTAGGACTTGTGCTTGTTCCAAGACCAATGGTTTCGCAATGCTTCGCAAACGGACCATACTCATAGCGCCGCCCAATATGCTTGTGGTATTTAAAGCTAGACAAACAAACGGGTTTACAATTCTCTAGTAAAGCTAAGATTGGATCTGATCAAATCAAGGAAACAGTGGAGGTTTCATCTTTGTTTTGCTGTTTTTAGAATATGAAGTTATTGGACCCAGCTCTGGTGCACGACCGATTGAGTTGTAGATTGAGTGTCGCTGCTATTCGAGTATGTATCACTTTTTCCTAGTCTTGGCGCTACTCCCTAGCGTTATTTTGCTCTGCTCCCTAGTCAGAGAAAAAACGATGTACACCAAGTGGCGCGTGCCGCGGAGCCGTGTCGGTGCCGCGGTGCCGTGTCGGTGCCGAGCCGGTGCAACGCCAGTGCCACAACGGTGCCGCGCCGGTGCCGCATGCCGCGCCGGTGCCGCATGCCGCGCTGGTGCCGCGCCGGTGCCGCATGCCGCGCTGGTGCCGCGGGCCGTGCCGGTGCCGCGCCGGTGCCGCGCCGGTGCCGCGCCGGTGCCGCGTGCCGTGCCGGTGCCATGCCGAGGTGTACACCGGTGGCGGGAGAGTGAGCAACCCCTCGTATTGAAAATCGGCTTAATCTTTATGCGAAAAATTGCATTTTGTCGGACCAGTTGAAACTTTTCAACGCATCCGACACTGCGACAACGACGCAGAAGTTTGCGCGAAATCGCAGCAAAGTGAACCAGGGGTAAGACAGACCAAAACTCGACAAACTCGACTCGCAGTGGAACCAAAGCAAAATTACACCAGGGAGTAGCACTAAGACTTGAAAAAAGTGACACGCACTCAAATAGCAGCGACACTAGCGATAGTGAACGTCCCTACTGAAACTCAATCGATCGTGCACCAGCACTGGCTCCAATAACTTCATATTCTGAACACAGCAAACAAAATATACAACCTCCCCTGTTTCCTTGATGTCTGCAGACCGCAGCTTGGATTTACTATAAATTTTTAAACCCGCAAGTATGTCTCGCTTTAAATGCCGCAAGCGTAGTGGGCTGCGCTATGAGTATTGCCCATTTGCGAAGCAAGGAAAGCATAGGTCTTGACGCTACTCCCAAGTGTTATTTTGCTCTGTCCCTAGTGTAATTTTGCTCTTGTCAGAGCAAAATAACACTAGGGGAGTAGCGCCAAGACCAATGGTTTCAATGCTTCGCAAACGGACCATACTCGTAGCGCCGCCCAATATGCTTGTGGTATTTAAAGCGAGACAAACTTGTGGGTTTACAAATTTTAAGTAAAGCAAAGGTGCGATCTGCAGACAACAAGGAAATAATGGAAGCTGTATCATTTTTTTGCTATGTTCAGAATATGATGTTATTGGAGCCAGCGCTGGTGAAGAATATTTGTTCTTGGTACTACGTTATTAAGTGCGGTTCTGCCAATCGCACTTAATCAGATATCTGGTACCACGGTCTAAAGTCGTTTTTACAGTTATTTCGGTATCTGATACCACGGTCAAAAAGCGTTTCGTATACCGAGTACTACCGAGGGACTTGTGAACGGAGTTCGCAAACCACTACAATAGTCCGGTACAAGCCGGCCATAGGAACAGTGATTCCGGCCGAAGGCAAATTCATGTAATCAGTTCACATCCCCAAGTTACGGAAATTATAATACATAGATGGCACTTTATACAAGGGACTTTTACCGTGACTAATGAACCAGGATTTCTTCAGCCCAAACTAACTGCGAATCATACTTGACAGTGCGAAACGGATATGTCAGCTGAAATTTATTGGAGCTATATTTCGGCCCTTCTTGGCAAGGGTCCTCTTCAGGCTCAAAGCCGCTCAAGATGGAAAATCGATATTTCGAATCGAAATTCGACGGAGTCCAAAGGAATTAGGTTCCCCGTGATTGGCTGGTGGGTTGGAATTTGCACCGCCTTTGGGAGGAGCCAAGTATTGACAAGGGTTCATTAGTCACGGTAAAAGTCCCTTGTATAATGACATCAAATTGGTGGGAAAGAAGTTTCACTCTGGTGACACGAGAACAACTATAATAGTCGGGAGCATACTGCGCATGGAAGACAGAAAATCGTGGATCCCCTTGGATACCGGATCAAAGGGTCCTTGGATCCCGGATACTTGGATCTGCCGGATAAAAGGGTCCTTGAATGCTTTGATACCGGATCCTGGGGGCACTGGATCCCCGATCCTCGAATATCCCGGATCCCAGGGTCCCTTGATCCAGGATCCTTTGATAACGGGTAGTTAAAGCTTAACTGAAAAAGGTTGAGATATAATAACGTAGTAACAAGCGAGGTAACAAGAACAAATATTCTGATAGAGCCTCCGTCTTTGGTCCCATGCAGCTGCTATTCGAGTATGTATCACTTTTTCCTAGTCTTGGCGCTACTCCCTAGCGTTATTTTGCTCTGCTCCCTAGTCAGAGCAAAAACGATGTACACCAAGTGGCGCGTGCCGCGGTGCCGTGCCGGTGCCGTGCCGGTGCCATGCCGAGGTGGACACCGGTGGCGGGAGTTTGCGCGAAATCGCAGCAAAGTGAACCAGGGGTAAGACAGACCAAAACTCGACAAACTCGACTCACAGTGGAACCAGAGGAAAATTACACCAGGGAGTAGCACCAAGACTTGAAAAAGTGACACGCACTCAAATAGCAGCGACACTAGCGATAGTGAACGTCCCTACTGAAACTCAACCGATCGTGCACCAGCACTGGCTCCAATAACTTCATGTTCTGAACACAGCAAAAAAAAGATACAACCTCCCCTGTTTCCTTGATGTCTGCAGACCGCAGCTTGGATTTACTATAAATTTCTAAACCCGCAAGTATGTCTCGCTTTAATTGCCGCAAGCGTAGTGGGCTGCGCTATGAGTATGGCCCATTTGCGAAGCAAGGAAAGCATAGGTCTTGACGCTACTCCCAAGTGTTATTTTGCTCTGTCCCTAGTGTAATTTTGCTCTTGTCAGAGCAAAATAACACTAGGGGAGTAGCGCCAAGACCGATGGTTTCAATGCTTCGCAAACGGACCATACTCGTAGCGCCGCCCAATATGCTTGTGGTATTTAAAGCGAGACAAACTTGCGGGTTTAGAAATTTTTAGTTACCGAGACCTAGCCTTAAAGTTTAACCGAAAAGGACTGGGATAGGACAATCTAGTTACCCATCACTTATTCATCCCAAAAATCACTACTCACCTCAATTTCTCAGGGACCGTATAATCTTTTTTTGGGTGCAATCTTCTTATGATTCCAATATTTGGTGCAGCTTATCAGAAGACTTAACTTCTCTTCGTGCACGCTCCATCGAAAGCCAATATGTGTATGCGTCTTGGTTTGGCAGGGGTGCCGTAATGTACGTCCTGGAAATAGAATAAATCTTATAATAACACGTAGTCGTGTGTTTATGTAAGTAAGCAATTGCCTTTTGCTTTTCTCAAAGATCTTGAGAGTTGCATGGAAAATCCTCCTTAAAGGTGACGGTTTCGAGGGTGGTGCGTAAGGCTAGGTCTCGGTAACTAAAAATTTCTAAACCCGCAAGTTTGTCTCGCTTTAAATACCGCAAGCATATTGGGCGGCGCTACGAGTATGGTCCGTTTGCGAAGCATTGAAACCATTGGTCTTGGCGCTACTCCCTAGTGTTATTTTGCTCTGGTCCCATGCTTTCCTTGCCTCGCAAACGGGCCATACTCATAGCGCCGCTCACTACGCTTGCGGCATTTAAAGCGAGACAGACTTGCGGGTCTCTAAATTTCTAGTAAACCGAAGATACGGTCTGCAGACATCGGGGAATCAGGGAAGGTTGCTAGTGTCGCTACTATTCGAAAGCATAGCGTCCGAGGGGTTGCCCACTCTCGATTTTAGTGTACAGAAAGTGCCGGGTGCCCGGCTGACATCAGACATTTAACATTCAACTGGTCCGACAAAATGCAATTTTTGCATAATGATTTAGCCGATCATCAAGGCTAAAACAAAATTTCTGAAACAAAATTTATAACGCAAAATAGCGAAATAATATTAGGGAGTAGCGTCAAGACCTATGCTTTCCTTGTTTCGCAAACGGGCGATGTGAACGATGTGAGCGATAGTGAACGTCCCTACGGAATTTCAATCGGTCGTGCACCAGCGCTGGATCCCCCTTAATTTGAACCCCCTCCCCCACCCCTAAACGTGAGGCTACAAAGCCCATCTACGAACTCGACCTTACTCTTGACCCAAAGAATCCTCACACCATGTTTCATCAAAATATCTCACTCCCTTCGAGAGTTATCGTGCTTACAGACGGACGGACGGACAGACGGACAACTTTTGCGATGTCATAGGTATCCCTCACTTACGTTTTGGGATCCCAAAAAGCGTTTAGTATACCGAGTACTACCGAGGGGCTTGTGAGCAGAGTTCACTATTTGACAGTGCGAAACGGATATGTCAGCTGAAATTTATTGGAGCTATATCGTCGCCTGAAAGCGGTTTTGCCGAAAATAACAATTTTTGGCGAAACTGAGTTACAAACGCCATCTTGTGTAAAAAAAAATCTCCTTTCGAATGGTCTAATTGACATTGCTGTAAGACGTCTCTAACTGCCTGTATTTTGCAGTTCTCCTTTGCCGAATCGCATATTTTTCGATTTCTTTAAAGCGGTTTTGCCGAATCGCATACGGGATTATAGCATGGTCCGTTTTGCCGAAAGTTGCTGATTTGCTGAACGCGACCTTGGAGAAGAATTATCTGAGGAGGTCAAAACCTCTCAAGCAAAACATGTGAAAGGAAAACTAGAAAGCAAAGAAGAAAGAGATAAGGACAGGGCTTCGGATGACCACGTATTGTGTTTTGATATGGAAAACGTTTTTTCTTTGCCAAAGGGGGATGTTTCATCCTTTTTTTACAAAAGGAAGATCACTTGCTTTAACTTAACTGCTATTCTTACCTTTCGCAGACAGACAGGAGAGCTAATCAAGAAAGTTTATTGTTGTTTGTGGTCAGAATGTCTTGCTGGTAGAAGTGGAAATGATATTGCCAGTGGTCTTCGTGCTATCCTTGATAAGGTTTTTACTACCTATCCTGACATCAGAAATTTGGTTACATGGTCAGATTCATGTGTGCCTCAAAATCGTAATCAAATAATGAGCTACATGATGCAAGACATCCTGAAGAAGCATTCACACGTCCAGAGTATAACGATGAAGTATTCTGAGCCTGTCCACTCCACGATTCAGGAGGTCGATGCTGTTCACAGCGTCATTGAGAGGTCTTTGAAGCACAAGGAAGTCTTTTCGCTACTAGACTTGACAAAAAAGCTTTTGATTGTTCGGCCCCGTGACCCGTTTGTCATTATTCAAATGACCAAACAGAAGTTTTTTGATTACGCCAAAACGTCCAAATGCTATAAGTATAGCTTAGTGCCATTTTCAAAGGTGAAGTTACTACAGTTTAAGCAAGGACTATGCAAAAGGGTGTTCTACAAAACTTCGTTTGCGGATACTACTCCTTCTGTAGCGCTGATTGCACCAGAGGCTAGCCCAAGGAGGCCATTGCCCAATGTGTCAGCAGTGAATGTTGTGGAAAGGTTGCTGCCTCCTGTACCTTCTAGTACAGTAGTTGAGTTGCCAACAGCAAAAATAAAAGACGTAGAATCGCTTTACCGTTTCATGCCAGCAGTAGATGTGGCATATGTGAAAAGTCTTATTAGAAGTTGTAACAGAGCTGAGGTACCTAGTACTTCAGCTGAAATCACAGCGTGTCCCGAAGCAGCCTCTGCCGTTAATGCTCCGAAGGTTAAAACCAGAAATTCCAAGAAGCTTGTTGCTAAGTGAGACCTCCCACTGATCTTTTGTTACATTTTATTGTAAAACTCCCAGTTAATTGTCGAAATTAAAATTTGTCTATCAGATGAAATATGTTTTGCCGAAAGTCGCATTTCTAATTCATGCTGAGCCGATTCCGTTTTGCCATATCTTACCTATGTTCCGAAATTTTCAGGCGGTTTTGCCGAAACTGATATTCATTCCGTTTTATCTCAGGAAAGGCTCACCTTAGGCCAATAAAAATAAGCACACCGATATAAGCGATTTTTCTTCTTAATTTTGAAACAAAAATCAACGCTCTAGCTATTGCCGATTCTGAGATACAAATGTCAAAATTTTCAAACTCGTTTTTCTCCCGTTTTTGGAAAAACAGATTCGGCAAAACCGCTTTCAGGCGACGATATTTCGGCCCTTCTTGGCAAGGGTCCTCTTCAGGCTCAAAGCCGCTCAAGATGGAAAATCGATATTTCGAATCGAAATTCCAAGGAATTAGGTCCAAAGGAATTATGAAGTTATTGGAGAATATATGGAGAATAAGTCCAAAGGAATTAGGTTCCCCGTGATTGGCTGGTGGGTTGGAATTTGCCCCGCCTTTGGGAGGAGCCAAGTATTAACAAGGGTTCATTAGTCACGGTAAAAGTCCCTTGTATAATGGCATCAAATTGGTGGGAAAGAAGTTTCACTCTGGTGACACGAGAACAACTATAATAGTCGGGAGCATACTGCGCATGGAAGACAGAAAATCGTGGATCCCCTTGGATACCGGATCAAAGGGTCCTTGGATCCCGGATACTTGGATCTGCCGGATAAAAGGGTCCTTGAATGCTTTGATACCGGATCCTGGGTCCCTTGATCCAGGATCCTTTGGTAACGGGTAGTTAAAGCTTAACTGAAAAAGGTTGAGATATAATAACGTAGTAACAAGCGAGGTAACAAGAACAAATATTCTGATAGAGCCTCCGTCTTTGGTCCCATGCAGCTGCTATTCGAGTATGTATCACATTTTCCTAGTCTTGGCGCTACTCCCTAGCGTTATTTTGCTCTGCTCCCTAGTCAGAGCAAAAACGATGTACACCAAGTGGCGCGTGAAAACAGCAAAAAAAACACAGCAAAAAAAAGATACAACCTCCCCTGTTTCCTTGATGTCTGCTGGATTTACTATAAATTTCTAAACCCGCAAGTATGTCTCGCTTTAATTGCCGCAAGCGTAGTGGGCTGCGCTATGAGTATGGCCCATTTGCGAAGCAAGGAAAGCATAGGTCTTGACGCTACTCCCAAGTGTTATTTTGCTCTGTCCCTAGTGTAATTTTGCTCTTGTCAGAGCAAAATAACACTAGGGGAGTAGCGCCAAGACCGATGGTTTCAATGCTTCGCAAACGGACCATACTCGTAGCGCCGCCCAATATGCTTGTGGTATTTAAAGCGAGACAAACTTGCGGTTTAGAAATTTTTAGTTACCGAGACCTAGCCTTAAAGTTTAACCGAAAAGGACTGGGATAGGACAATCTAGTTACCCATCACTTATTCATCCCAAAAATCACTACTCACCTCAATTTCTCAGGGACCGTATAATCTTTTTTTGGGTGCAATCTTCTTATGATTCCAATATTTGGTGCAGCTTATCAGAAGACTTAACTTCTCTTCGTGCACGCTCCATCGAAAGCCAATATGTGTATGCGTCTTGGTTTGGCAGGGGTGCCGTAATGTACGTCCTGGAAATAGAATAAATCTTAGAATAACACGTGTGTTTATGTAAGTAAGCAATTGCCTTTTGCTTTTCTCAAAGATCTTGAGAGTTGCATGGAAAATCCTCCTTAAAGGTGATATGGTTTCGAGGGTGGTGCGTAAGGCTAGGTCTCGGTAACTAAAAATTTCTAAACCCGCAAGTTTGTCTCGCTTTAAATACCGCAAGCATATTGGGCGGCGCTACGAGTATGGTCCGTTTGCGAAGCATTGAAACCATTGGTCTTGGCGCTACTCCCTAGTGTTATTTTGCTCTGGTCCCATGCTTTCCTTGCCTCGCAAACGGGCCATACTCATAGCGCCGCTCACTACGCTTGCGGCATTTAAAGCGAGACAGACTTGCGGGTCTCTAAATTTCTAGTAAACCGAAGATACGGTCTGCAGACATCGGGGAATCAGGGAAGGTTGCTAGTGTCGCTGCTATTCGAAAGCATAGCGTCCGAGGGGTTGCCCACTCTCGATTTTAGTGTACAGAAAGTGCCGGGTGCCCGGCTGACATCAGACATTTAACATTCAACTGGTCCGACAAAATGCAATTTTTGCATAAAGATTTAGCCGATCATCAAGGCTAAAACAAAATTTCTGAAACAAAATTTATAACGCAAAATAGCGAAATAATATTAGGGAGTAGCGTCAAGACCTATGCTTTCCTTGTTTCGCAAACGGGCGATGTGAACGATGTGAGCGATAGTGAACGTCCCTACGGAATTTCAATCGGTCGTGCACCAGCGCTGGATCCCCCTTAATTTGAACCCCCTCCCCCACCCCTAAACGTGAGGCTACAAAGCCCATCTACGAACTCGACCTTACTCTTGACCCAAAGAATCCTCACACCATGTTTCATCAAAATATCTCACTCCCTTCGAGAGTTATCGTGCTTACAGACGGACGGACGGACAGACGGACAACTTTTGTGATGTCATAGGTATCCCTCACTTACGTTTTGGGATCCCAAAAAGCGTTTAGTATACCGAGTACTACCGAGGGGCTTGTGAGCAGAGTTCACTATTTGACAGTGCGAAACGGATATGTCAGCTGAAATTTATTGGAGCTATATTTCGGCCCTTCTTGGCAAGGGTCCTCTTCAGGCTCAAAGCCGCTCAAGATGGAAAATCGATATTTCGAATCGAAATTCCAAGGAATTGGGTCCAAAGGAATTATGAAGTTATTGGAGAATATATGGAGAATAAGTCCAAAGGAATTAGGTTCCCCGTGATTGGCTGGTGGGTTGGAATTTGCCCCGCCTTTGGGAGGAGCCAAGTATTAACAAGGGTTCATTAGTCACGGTAAAAGTCCCTTGTATAATGGCATCAAATTGGTGGGAACTGGGAAAGAAGTTTCACTCTGGTGACACGAGAACAACTATAATAGTCGGGAGCATACTGCGCATGGAAGACAGAAAATCGTGGATCCCCTTGGATACCGGATCAAAGGGTCCTTGGATCCCGGATACTTGGATCTGCCGGATAAAAGGGTCCTTGAATGCTTTGATACCGGATCCTGGGTCCCTTGATCCAGGATCCTTTGGTAACGGGTAGTTAAAGCTTAACTGAAAAAGGTTGAGATATAATAACGTAGTAACAAGCGAGGTAACAAGAACAAATATTCTGATAAAGCCTCCGTCTTTGGTCCCATGCAGCTGCTATTCGAGTATGTATCACATTTTCCTAGTCTTGGCGCTACTCCCTAGCGTTATTTTGCTCTGCTCCCTAGTCAGAGCAAAAACGATGTACACCAAGTGGCGCGTGCCGCGGTGCCTAGCCGGTGCCGCGGTGCCGCGCCGGTGCCAAGCCGGTGCCGTGCCGGTGCCATGCCGAGGTGTACACCGGTGGCGGGAGAGTGAGCAACCCCTCGATTGAAAATCTGCTTAATCTTTATGCGAAAAATTGCATTGTCGGACCAGTTGAAACTTTTCAACGCATCCGACACTGCGACAACGACGCAGAAGTTTGTGCGAAATCGCAGCAAAGTGAACCAGGGGTAAGACAGACCAAAACTCGACAAACTCGACTCACAGTGGAACCAGAGGAAAATTACACCAGGGAGTAGCACCAAGACTTGAAAAAGTGACACGCACTCAAATAGCAGCGACACTAGCGATAGTGAACGTCCCTACTGAAACTCAATCGATCGTGCACCAGCACTGGCTCCAATAACTTCATATTCTGAACACAGCAAAAAAAAGATACAACCTCCCCTGTTTCCTTGATGTCTGCAGACCGCAGCTTGGATTTACTATAAATTTCTAAACCCGCAAGTATGTCTCGCTTTAATTGCCGCAAGCGTAGTGGGCTGCGCTATGAGTATGGCCCATTTGCGAAGCAAGGAAAGCATAGGTCTTGACGCTACTCCCAAGTGTTATTTTGCTCTGTCCCTAGTGTAATTTTGCTCTTGTCAGAGCAAAATAACACTAGGGGAGTGGCGCCAAGACCGATGGTTTCAATGCTTCGCAAACGGACCATACTCGTAGCGCCGCCCAATATGCTTGTGGTATTTAAAGCGAGACAAACTTGCGGGTTTAGAAATTTTTAGTTACCGAGACCTAGCCTTAAAGTTTAACCGAAAAGGACTGGGATAGGACAATCTAGTTACCCATCACTTATTCATCCCAAAAATCACTACTCACCTCAATTTCTCAGGGACCGTATAATCTTTTTTTGGGTGCAATCTTCTTATGATTCCAATATTTGGTGCAGCTTATCAGAAGACTTAACTTCTCTTCGTGCACGCTCCATCGAAAGCCAATATGTGTATGCGTCTTGGTTTGGCAGGGGTGCCGTAATGTACGTCCTGGAAATAGAATAAATCTTAGAATAACACGTGTGTTTATGTAAGTAAGCAATTGCCTTTTGCTTTTCTCAAAGATCTTGAGAGTTGCATGGAAAATCCTCCTTAAAGGTGATATGGTTTCGCGGGTGGTGCGTAAGGCTAGGTCTCGGTAACTAAAAATTTCTAAACCCGCAAGTTTGTCTCGCTTTAAATACCGCAAGCATATTGGGCGGCGCTACGAGTATGGTCCGTTTGCGAAGCATTGAAACCATTGGTCTTGGCGCTACTCCCTAGTGTTATTTTGCTCTGGTCCCATGCTTTCCTTGCCTCGCAAACGGGCCATACTCATAGCGCCGCTCACTACGCTTGCGGCATTTAAAGCGAGACAGACTTGCGGGTCTCTAAATTTCTAGTAAACCGAAGATACGGTCTGCAGACATCGGGGAATCAGGGAAGGTTGCTAGTGTCGCTGCTATTCGAAAGCATAGCGTCCGAGGGGTTGCCCACTCTCGATTTTAGTGTACAGAAAGTGCCGGGTGCCCGGCTGACATCAGACATTTAACATTCAACTGGTCCGACAAAATGCAATTTTTGCATAAAGATTTAGCCGATCATCAAGGCTAAAACAAAATTTCTGAAACAAAATTTATAACGCAAAATAGCGAAATAATATTAGGGAGTAGCGTCAAGACCTATGCTTTCCTTGTTTCGCAAACGGGCGATGTGAACGATGTGAGCGATAGTGAACGTCCCTACGGAATTTCAATCGGTCGTGCACCAGCGCTGGATCCCCCTTAATTTGAACCCCCTCCCCCACCCCTAAACGTGAGGCTACAAAGCCCATCTACGAACTCGACCTTACTCTTGACCCAAAGAATCCTCACACCATGTTTCATCAAAATATCTCACTCCCTTCGAGAGTTATCGTGCTTACAGACGGACGGACGGACGGACGGACAGACGGACAACTTTTGCGATGTCATAGGTATCCCTCACTTACGTTTTGGGATCCCAAAAAGCGTTTAGTATACCGAGTACTACCGAGGGGCTTGTGAGCAGAGTTCACTATTTGACAGTGCGAAACGGATACGTCAGCTGAAATTTATTGGAGCTATATTTCGGCCCTTCTTGGCAAGGGTCCTCTTCAGGCTCAAAGCCGCTCAAGATGGAAAATCGATATTTCGAATCGAAATTCCAAGGAATTAGGTCCAAAGGAATTATGAAGTTATTGGAGAATATATGGAGAATAAGTCCAAAGGAATTAGGTTCCCCGTGATTGGCTGGTGGGTTGGAATTTGCCCCGCCTTTGGGAGGAGCCAAGTATTAACAAGGGTTCATTAGTCACGGTAAAAGTCCCTTGTATAATGGCATCAAATTGGTGGGAAAGAAGTTTCACTCTGGTGACACGAGAACAACTATAATAGTCGGGAGCATACTGCGCATGGAAGACAGAAAATCGTGGATCCCCTTGGATACCGGATCAAAGGGTCCTTGGATCCCGGATACTTGGATCTGCCGGATAAAAGGGTCCTTGAATGCTTTGATACCGGATCCTGGGTCCCTTGATCCAGGATCCTTTGGTAACGGGTAGTTAAAGCTTAACTGAAAAAGGTTGAGATATAATAACGTAGTAACAAGCGAGGTAACAAGAACAAATATTCTGATAGAGCCTCCGTCTTTGGTCCCATGCAGCTGCTATTCGAGTATGTATCACATTTTCCTAGTCTTGGCGCTACTCCCTAGCGTTATTTTGCTCTGCTCCCTAGTCAGAGCAAAAACGATGTACACCAAGTGGCGCGTGAAAACAGCAAAAAAAACACAGCAAAAAAAAGATACAACCTCCCCTGTTTCCTTGATGTCTGCTGGATTTACTATAAATTTCTAAACCCGCAAGTATGTCTCGCTTTAATTGCCGCAAGCGTAGTGGGCTGCGCTATGAGTATGGCCCATTTGCGAAGCAAGGAAAGCATAGGTCTTGACGCTACTCCCAAGTGTTATTTTGCTCTGTCCCTAGTGTAATTTTGCTCTTGTCAGAGCAAAATAACACTAGGGGAGTAGCGCCAAGACCGATGGTTTCAATGCTTCGCAAACGGACCATACTCGTAGCGCCGCCCAATATGCTTGTGGTATTTAAAGCGAGACAAACTTGCGGTTTAGAAATTTTTAGTTACCGAGACCTAGCCTTAAAGTTTAACCGAAAAGGACTGGGATAGGACAATCTAGTTACCCATCACTTATTCATCCCAAAAATCACTACTCACCTCAATTTCTCAGGGACCGTATAATCTTTTTTTGGGTGCAATCTTCTTATGATTCCAATATTTGGTGCAGCTTATCAGAAGACTTAACTTCTCTTCGTGCACGCTCCATCGAAAGCCAATATGTGTATGCGTCTTGGTTTGGCAGGGGTGCCGTAATGTACGTCCTGGAAATAGAATAAATCTTAGAATAACACGTGTGTTTATGTAAGTAAGCAATTGCCTTTTGCTTTTCTCAAAGATCTTGAGAGTTGCATGGAAAATCCTCCTTAAAGGTGATATGGTTTCGAGGGTGGTGCGTAAGGCTAGGTCTCGGTAACTAAAAATTTCTAAACCCGCAAGTTTGTCTCGCTTTAAATACCGCAAGCATATTGGGCGGCGCTACGAGTATGGTCCGTTTGCGAAGCATTGAAACCATTGGTCTTGGCGCTACTCCCTAGTGTTATTTTGCTCTGGTCCCATGCTTTCCTTGCCTTGCAAACGGACCATACTCATAGCGCCGCTCACTACGCTTGCGGCATTTAAAGCGAGACAGACTTGCGGGTCTCTAAATTTCTAGTAAACCGAAGATACGGTCTGCAGACATCGGGGAATCAGGGAAGGTTGCTAGTGTCGCTGCTATTCGAAAGCATAGCGTCCGAGGGGTTGCCCACTCTCGATTTTAGTGTACAGAAAGTGCCGGGTGCCCGGCTGACATCAGACATTTAACATTCAACTGGTCCGACAAAATGCAATTTTTGCATAAAGATTTAGCCGATCATCAAGGCTAAAACAAAATTTCTGAAACAAAATTTATAACGCAAAATAGCGAAATAATATTAGGGAGTAGCGTCAAGACCTATGCTTTCCTTGTTTCGCAAACGGGCGATGTGAACGATGTGAGCGATAGTGAACGTCCCTACGGAATTTCAATCGGTCGTGCACCAGCGCTGGATCCCCCTTAATTTGAACCCCCACCCCTAAACGTGAGGCTACAAAGCCCATCTACGAACTCGACCTTACTCTTGACCCAAAGAATCCTCACACCATGTTTCATCAAAATATCTCACTCCCTTCGAGAGTTATCGTGCTTACAGACGGACGGACGGACGGACGGGCAGACGGACAACTTTTGTGATGTCATAGGTATCCCTCACTTACGTTTTGGGATCCCAAAAAGCGTTTAGTATACCGAGTACTACCGAGGGGCTTGTGAGCAGAGTTCACTATTTGACAGTGCGAAACGGATATGTCAGCTGAAATTTATTGGAGCTATATTTCGGCCCTTCTTGGCAAGGGTCCTCTTCAGGCTCAAAGCCGCTCAAGATGGAAAATCGATATTTCGAATCGAAATTCCAAGGAATTAGGTCCAAAGGAATTATGAAGTTATTGGAGAATATATGGAGAATAAGTCCAAAGGAATTAGGTTCCCCGTGATTGGCTGGTGGGTTGGAATTTGCCCCGCCTTTGGGAGGAGCCAAGTATTAACAAGGGTTCATTAGTCACGGTAAAAGTCCCTTGTATAATGGCATCAAATTGGTGGGAAAGAAGTTTCACTCTGGTGACACGAGAACAACTATAATAGTCGGGAGCATACTGCGCATGGAAGACAGAAAATCGTGGATCCCCTTGGATACCGGATCAAAGGGTCCTTGGATCCCGGATACTTGGATCTGCCGGATAAAAGGGTCCTTGAATGCTTTGATACCGGATCCTGGGTCCCTTGATCCAGGATCCTTTGGTAACGGGTAGTTAAAGCTTAACTGAAAAAGGTTGAGATATAATAACGTAGTAACAAGCGAGGTAACAAGAACAAATATTCTGATAAAGCCTCCGTCTTTGGTCCTATGCAGCTGCTATTCGAGTATGTATCACATTTTCCTAGTCTTGGCGCTACTCCCTAGCGTTATTTTGCTCTGCTCCCTAGTCAGAGCAAAAACGATGTACACCAAGTGGCGCGTGCCGCGGTGCCTAGCCGGTACCTAGCCGGTGCCGCGGTGCCGCGCCGGTGCCAAGCCGGTGCAGAGCCGGTGCCGTGCCGGTGCCATGCCGAGGTGTACACCGGTGGCTGGAGAGTGAGCAACCCCTCGATTGAAAATCTGCTTAATCTTTATGCGAAAAATTGCATTGTCGGACCAGTTGAAACTTTTCAACGCATCCGACACTGCGACAACGACGCAGAAGTTTGTGCGAAATCGCAGCAAAGTGAACCAGGGGTAAGACAGACCAAAACTCGACAAACTCGACTCACAGTGGAACCAGAGGAAAATTACACCAGGGAGTAGCACCAAGACTTGAAAAAGTGACACGCACTCAAATAGCAGCGACACTAGCGATAGTGAACGTCCCTACTGAAACTCAATCGATCGTGCACCAGCACTGGCTCCAATAACTTCATATTCTGAACACAGCAAAAAAAAGATACAACCTCCCCTGTTTCCTTGATGTCTGCAGACCGCAGCTTGGATTTACTATAAATTTCTAAACCCGCAAGTATGTCTCGCTTTAATTGCCGCAAGCGTAGTGGGCTGCGCTATGAGTATGGCCCATTTGCGAAGCAAGGAAAGCATAGGTCTTGACGCTACTCCCAAGTGTTATTTCGCTCTGTCCCTAGTGTAATTTTGCTCTTGTCAGAGCAAAATAACACTAGGGGAGTAGCGCCAAGACCGATGGTTTCAATGCTTCGCAAACGGACCATACTCGTAGCGCCGCCCAATATGCTTGTGGTATTTAAAGCGAGACAAACTTGCGGGTTTAGAAATTTTTAGTTACCGAGACCTAGCCTTAAAGTTTAACCGAAAAGGACTGGGATAGGACAATCTAGTTACCCATCACTTATTCATCCCAAAAATCACTACTCACCTCAATTTCTCAGGGACCGTATAATCTTTTTTTGGGTGCAATCTTCTTATGATTCAAATATCTGGTGCAGCTTATCAGAAGACTTAACTTCTCTTCGTGCACGCTCCATCGAAAGCCAATATGTGTATGCGTCTTGGTTTGGCAGGGGTGCCGTAATGTACGTCCTGGAAATAGAATAAATCTTAGAATAACACGTGTGTTTATGTAAGTAAGCAATTGCCTTTTGCTTTTCTCAAAGATCTTGAGAGTTGCATGGAAAATCCTCCTTAAAGGTGATATGGTTTCGAGGGTGGTGCGTAAGGCTAGGTCTCGGTAACTAAAAATTTCTAAACCCGCAAGTTTGTCTCGCTTTAAATACCGCAAGCATATTGGGCGGCGCTACGAGTATGGTCCGTTTGCGAAGCATTGAAACCATTGGTCTTGGCGCTACTCCCTAGTGTTATTTTGCTCTGGTCCCATGCTTTCCTTGCCTCGCAAACGGGCCATACTCATTGCGCCGCTCACTACGCTTGCGGAATTTAAAGCGAGACAGACTTGCGGGTCTCTAAATTTCTAGTAAACCGAAGATACGGTCTGCAGACATCGGGGAATCAGGGAAGGTTGCTAGTGTCGCTGCTATTCGAAAGCATAGCGTCCGAGGGGTTGCGCACTCTCGATTTTAGTGTACAGAAAGTGCCGGGTGCCCGGCTGACATCAGACATTTAACATTCAACTGGTCCGACAAAATGCAATTTTTGCATAAAGATTTAGCCGATCATCAAGGCTAAAACAAAATTTCTGAAACAAAATTTATAACGCAAAATAGCGAAATAATATTAGGGAGTAGCGTCAAGACCTATGCTTTCCTTGTTTCGCAAACGGGCGATGTGAACGATGTGAGCGATAGTGAACGTCCCTACGGAATTTCAATCGGTCGTGCACCAGCGCTGGATCCCCCTTAGTTTGAACCCCCTCCCCCACCCCTAAACGTGAGGCTACAAAGCCCATCTACGAACTCGACCTTACTCTTGACCCAAAGAATCCTCACACCATGTTTCATCAAAATATCTCACTCCCTTCGAGAGTTATCGTGCTTACAGACGGACGGACGGACGGACGGACAGACGGACAACTTTTGCGATGTCATAGGTATCCCTCACTTACGTTTTGGGATCCCAAAAAGCGTTTAGTATACCGAGTACTACCGAGGGGCTTGTGAGCAGAGTTCACTATTTGACAGTGCGAAACGGATATGTCAGCTGAAATTTATTGGAGCTATATTTCGGCCCTTCTTGGCAAGGGTCCTCTTCAGGCTCAAAGCCGCTCAAGATGGAAAATCGATATTTCGAATCGAAATTCCAAGGAATTAGGTCCAAAGGAATTATGAAGTTATTGGAGAATATATGGAGAATAAGTCCAAAGGAATTAGGTTCCCCGTGATTGGCTGGTCGGTTGGAATTTGCCCCGCCTTTGGGAGGAGCCAAGTATTAACAAGGGTTCATTAGTCACGGTAAAAGTCCCTTGTATAATGGCATCAAATTGGTGGGAAAGAAGTTTCACTCTGGTGACACGAGAACAACTATAATAGTCGGGAGCATACTGCGCATGGAAGACAGAAAATCGTGGATCCCCTTGGATACCGGATACTTGGATCTGCCGGATAAAAGGGTCCTTGAATGCTTTGATACCGGATCCTGGGTCCCTTGATCCAGGATCCTTTGGTAACGGGTAGTTAAAGCTTAACTGAAAAAGGTTGAGATATAATAACGTAGTAACAAGCGAGGTAACAAGAACAAATATTCTGATAAAGCCTCCGTCTTTGGTCCCATGCAGCTGCTATTCGAGTATGTATCACATTTTCCTAGTCTTGGCGCTACTCCCTAGCGTTATTTTGCTCTGCTCCCTAGTCAGAGCAAAAACGATGTACACCAAGTGGCGCGTGCCGCGGTGCCTAGCCGGTACCTAGCCGGTGCCGCGGTGCCGCGCCGGTGCCGTGCCGGTGCCATGCCGAGGTGTACACCGGTGGCGGGAGAGTGAGCAACCCCTCGATTGAAAATCTGCTTAATCTTTATGCGAAAAATTGCATTGTCGGACCAGTTGAAACTTTTCAACGCATCCGACACTGCGACAACGACGCAGAAGTTTGTGCGAAATCGCAGCAAAGTGAACCAGGGGTAAGACAGACCAAAACTCGACAAACTCGACTCACAGTGGAACCAGAGGAAAATTACACCAGCGAGTAGCACCAAGACTTGAAAAAGTGACACGCACTCAAATAGCAGCGACACTAGCGATAGTGAACGTCCCTACTGAAACTCAATCGATCGTGCACCAGCACTGGCTCCAATAACTTCATATTCTGAACACAGCAAAAAAAAAGATACAACCTCCCCTGTTTCCTTGATGTCTGCAGACCGCAGCTTGGATTTACTATAAATTTCTAAACCCGCAAGTATGTCTCGCTTTAATTGCCGCAAGCGTAGTGGGCTGCGCTATGAGTATGGCCCATTTGCGAAGCAAGGAAAGCATAGGTCTTGACGCAACTCCCAAGTGTTATTTTGCTCTGTCCCTAGTGTAATTTTGCTCTTGTCAGAGCAAAATAACACTAGGGGAGTAGCGCCAAGACCGATGGTTTCAATGCTTCGCAAACGGACCATACTCGTAGCGCCGCCCAATATGCTTGTGGTATTTAAAGCGAGACAAACTTGCGGGTTTAGAAATTTTTAGTTACCGAGACCTAGCCTTAAAGTTTGCTTTCCTTGTTTCGCAAACGGGCGATGTGAACGATGTGAGCGATAGTGAACGTCCCTATGGAATTTCAATCGGTCGTGCACCAGCGCTGGATCCAATAACTTCATGTTCTGAACACAGCAAAAAAAAGGATACAACCTTCCCTGATTCCCCGATGTGTGCAGACAGCATCTTCGGTTTACTAGAAATTAAGAAACCCGCAAGTCTGTCTCGCTTTAAATGCCGCAAGCGTAGTGAGCGGCGCTATGAGTATGGCCCGTTTGCGAGGCAAGGAAAGCATGGGACGCAGTGCAAAATAACACTAGGGAGTAACGCCAAGACCTATACTTTCCATGCTTCGCAAACGGGCCATAGTCGTAGCGCCGCCCACAGAGCAAAATAACGCTAGGGAGTAGCGCCAAGACCAATGGTTTCGCAATGCTTCGCAATGCTTCGCAAACGGACCATACTCGTAGCGCCGCCCAATATGCTTGTGGTATTTAAAGCGAGACAAACTTGCGGGTTTAGAAATTTCTAGTAAAGCAAATGTGCGATCTGCAGACACCAAGGAAACAATGGAGGCTGTATCATTTTTTTGCGAATGGAACTTGGAAACCGGGGAGATTATTGGAGCCAGCGCTGGTGCACGACTGATTGAGTTTCAGTAGGGACGTTCAGTATTGCTAGTGGTGCTAGTGTCGCTGCTATTCCGGCTATTCGAGTGTGTCACTTTTTTCAAGTCTTGGCGCTACTCTCTAGTGTTATTTTGCTCTGATGGGACGTTACTCCCTAGCAGAGCAAAATAACACTAGGGAGTAGCGCCAAGACCTATGCTTTCCTTGTTTCGCAAACGGGCGATGTGAACGATGTGAGCGATAGTGAACGTCCCTACGGAATTTCAATCGGTCGTGCACCAGCGCTGGATCCCCCTTAATTTGAACCCCCTCCCCCACCCCTAAACGTGAGGCTACAAAGCCCATCTACGAACTCGACCTTAACTTGACCCAAAGAATCCTCACACCAAGTTTCATCAAAATATCTCACTCCCTTCAAGAGTTATCGTGCTTACAGACGGACGGACGGACGGACAGACGGACGGACGGACGGACAGACGGACGGACAGACGGACGGACGGACGGACGGACGGACAACTTTTGCGATGTCATAGGTATCCCTCACTTACGTTTTGGGATCCCAAAAAGCGTTTAGTATACCGAGTACTACCGAGGGGCTTGTGAACAGAGTTCGCTATTTGACAGTGCGAAACGGATATGTCAGCTGAAATTTATTGGAGCTATATTTCGGCCCTTCTTGGCAAGGGTCCTGCGCTATGAGTAGGGCCCATTTGCGAAGCAAGGAAAGCATAGGTCTTGACGCTACTCCCAAGTGTTATTTTGCTCTGTCCCTAGTGTAATTTTGCTCTTGTCAGAGCAAAATAACACTAGGGGAGTAGCGCCAAGACCGATGGTTTCAATGCTTCGCAAACGAACCATACTCGTAGCGCCGCCCAATATGCTTGTGGTATTTAAAGCGAGACAAACTTGCGGGTTTAGAAATTTTTAGTTACCGAGACCTAGCCTTAAAGTTTAACCGAAAAGGACTGGGATAGGACAATCTAGTTACCCATCACTTATTCATCCCAAAAATCACTACTCACCTCAATTTCTCAGGGACTGTATAATCTTTTTTGGGGTGCAATCTTCTTATGATTCCAATATTTGGTGCAGCTTATCAGAAGACTTAACTTCTCTTCGTGCACGCTCCATCGAAAGCCAATATGTGTATGCGTCTTGGTTTGGCAGGGGTGCCGTAATGTACGTCCTGGAAATAGAATAAATCTTAGAAATAACACGTGTGTTCATGTAAGCAATTGCCTTTTGCTTTTCTCAAAGATCTTGAGAGTTGCATGGAAAATCCTCCTTAAAGGTGATATGGTTTCGAGGGTGGTGCGTAAGGCTAGGTCTCGGTAACTAAAAATTTCTAAACCCGCAAGTTTGTCTCGCTTTAAATACCGCAAGCATATTGGGCGGCGCTACGAGTATGGTCCGTTTGCGAAGCATTGAAACCATTGGTCTTGGCGCTGCTCCCTACTGTTATTTTGCTCTGGTCCCATGCTTTCCTTGCCTCGCAAACGGGCCATACTCATAGCGCCGCTAACTACGCTTGCGGCATTTAAAGCGAGACAGACTTGCGGGTCTCTAAATTTCTAGTAAACCGAAGATACGGTCTGCACACATAAAGGAATCATGGAAGGTTGCTAGTGTCGCTGCTATTCGAAAGCATAGCGTCCGAGGGGTTGCCTACTCTCGATTTTAGTGTACAGAAAGTGCCGGGTGCCCGCGGTGCCCGGCTGACATCAGACATTTAAAATTCAACTGGTCCGACAAAATGCAATTTTTGCATAAAGATTTAGCCGAACATCAAGGCTAAAACAAAATTTCTGAAACAAAATTTAGAACGCAAAATAGCGAAATAATATTAGGGAGTAGCGTCAAGATCTATCGTCCCTTGAGAGCGGTTTTGTCGTAACTAAGGTTTTCAAAATACCGAGAAAAACGACTTTGAAAATTTCACCTTTGCTGGAACTTACACGGTACAACCGATTTTCTTCGCAAATACATCAAAAAAAAAGAGAAAAAATAACTAGGAAGGTCTCCCAAATATGAGATGGAAAAGGTGAAGTTTTCATTGTCAAAACTTGAAATGAAATACAGATACGACAATCCGCCCTTAACGAAATGGGAGTAAACTTAGATACGATAAAATGGTGTGGGCTGCCTATTCTTTTCACCATGAAGATACGACAAACGAGTTCTGATGTAGCAATACTATTTGAAAAAGTATAAAAATTACAAAAAACGTCAGAAACGCTTATTTTTTTTTTTAGTTTCTTTGCCGGCCGCCGTTTTGCTTCAGTGGAATTCACAGTGTGTAATTGCAACACACTGTAAAGGAGAAGCGCTCAAAAATCATTACTGTAGTTGGATGGTTTGTCAAGCTCCTGTATGTTGTGTGTGGGTCAGATCACTTAGATCTTTAAAAGGGTGTGTCCAAGCTTGGCAGCTGAAGCTACAGGCAGATCTAGAGCTGTTGCTTAAAGTTTAACTGAAAAGCCGATTTACTGTTGTGTCATCTGATTGAATACACTGAATTATTTGGATTCTGCAAAGGGATTTTTTTCATATTCCACTATCTGCTCTAGTTATGACGTTCAGAATATCTGCGGTCGTTGCCTCAGATACTGGGTTTCACGCAGGCTGGCACATATATCGTCTCGAAAGCGCAGCAAGTTCTTCCAGCCCGACCATTTGGTAAGCGCGTAAGCCTCAGGCCATTTCGTAAAATAGTCCTCTATGACTAAGATCCATATATTTGCCTTAGATTAGCGTGTAAGTGGTCCTATCAAGTTGGCTCCTAGTCAAGGGGATGGTTGCTTGCAGCGAGGCGTGAAAAAATGCCCTGACCAAAATCCCAACCCCTTAAAGTCTTATAACATTTTATCCACGGCTTTGGCTGTTTTAAGCCAATTTCCAAGCTCACTGACTTCTAGCAAAACACGGCAAAATTCAGATAACGGGTTTCACGCAGGCTGGCACATATACCGTCACGAAAGCTCAGCAAGTTCGTCCAGCCCAACCATTTGGTAAGCGCGTAAGCCTCAGGCCATTTCGTAAAATAGTCCACTATGACTAAGATCCATATATTTACCTTAGAATAGCGTGTAAGTGGTCCTATCAGGTTGGCTCCTAGTCAAGGGGATGGTTGCTTGCAGCGAGGCGTGAAAAAATGCCCTGACCAAAATCCCAACCCCTTAAAGTTCTTAAAGTTCAAGTTCTTCCAGCCCGACCATTTGGTAAGCGCGTAAGCCTCAGGCCATTTCGTAAAATAGTCCTCTATGACTAAGATCCATATATTTGCCTTAGATTAGCGTGTAAGTGGTCCTATCAGGTTAGCTCCTAGTCAAGGGGATGGTTGCTTGCAGTAAGGCGTGAAAAAATGCCCTGACCAAAATCCCAACCCCTTAAAGTCTTATAACATTTTATCCACGGCTTTGGCTGTTTTAAGCCTATTTCCAAGCTCACTGACTTCTAGCAAAACAAGGCAAAATTCAGATGACCAAAATCCCAACCCCTTAAAGTCTTATAACATTTTATCCACGGCTTTGGCTGTTTTAAGCCTATTTCCAAGCTCACTGACTTCTAGCAAAACACGGCAAAATTCAGATACTGGGTTTCACGCAGGCTGGCACATATATCGTCTCGAAAGCGCAGCAAGTTCTTCCAGCCCGACCATTTGGTAAGTGCGTAAGCCTCAGGCTATTTCGTAAAACATTTTATCCACGGCTTTGGCTGTTTTAAGCCAATTTCCAAGCTCACTGACTTCTAGCAAAACACGGCAAAATTCAGATAATGGGTTTCACGCAGGCTGGTACATCGTCTCGAAAGCTCAGCAAGTTCTTCCAGCCCTGCCATATCGGTTTTCCACGGGACCTCACTCAAAGTTTCTCTATATTCTCGTAATAGCTTTCGAATCTGTCTGTGGTTTTCCTTACTCAAATCAGGCCTAATATCTACCTGCTGGAAGCTGTCTGTTTAATTGACTCAAATTTCACGATCCTCAAGTTTGATTCATTCTATTTTCGTAAACAGGGAACATCACCGTGAAATAGCAAGGCTGAGGCTCCTGAAATTTGCGTAACAGATTTTCATGTAAAACTTTCTTCTTTTTCCGTTCGAGGAAACCATTTACTAAGCAATTCGACTTACCCATATTTTTCATGACTGTCACAGGGCCGGACCAACGTCGTTCCAGTTTAATCCCTGGTGTTTGCAATAGGACCAGAGCCTTGTCCCCAACTTCGAGTGATTTCGACACACCTGACTTCTTTCTGTCGTATTGGTCCTTTGTGTGGACGACGCTGCTTCAGAATTCATTGCTGAGGCGCTCCTGATTGCGTCTAGCCTTTCTTTCAGCTGTAACGGAAAGGCACTCTTATGAACGTTTAGCGGTACACTTTTTTCTAGGGTCGAAGAACTGACGAATCCTTCTTTCAGAACTTCTAAAGAGCCTCTAGGGTCATTTCCAAAAACCATTTGGTAAGCGCGTAAGCCTCAGGCCATTTCGTACTTGGTATCTTTGCGTAATTACAGGAGGGGTACCTGACCTCGTTTTTACGCAACCTCGAATTTTGCCGCGAAAATGCTGAAATGAACTTTTCATGCTATCCTGACAGTCAAGAAGCAAAGTCTGATTTGTATTTTCAACAGTTATGTCCCAAAATATTACAGTTATTTGTCTTTTCTTTGTTTTGAACCTGGTTTAAAAAGGGATTTTCTGGTTATTAGCTATATTACCTCTATCTTTTTCATCACTTTGCAAGCAATCTGACCTCATGTAAAAGAGGGTGAAACTGTTTGAATATAAAAATATATTTAACTAGGAATATTGAAGTAATATTTATTTTCCCAGCATGTAAACCATTCTATTAGCTTCACTCTAGTATTTTTGTCATGTTTTTTGGTTCCTTTTTAAGCCAGATAGATTTCACTAAAGAAATATTTCTCTGGAAATTTGAAATTTTGTCTGAGGTTGGGT
This sequence comes from Branchinecta lindahli, assembly GCA_023053555.1. NCBI lineage: Eukaryota > Metazoa > Arthropoda > Branchiopoda > Anostraca > Branchinectidae > Branchinecta > Branchinecta lindahli. The sequence goes on from JAKZAO010000010.1 coordinate 30,723,554, forward strand.
ACCTCTCCTGTACCCGATGATATCAATTACCTTTGTACTGGTGACATGACAGCCGAGAAGCAGGGTCGGTGTCAAATGTGCAGATAAAATGTACGTCTAGAGAGTTCTCGGTAAACCATTTATAAACTGAATTTATTTGTTGTCAGTCGGTCCTAAGCCGAACGTGAAATCGTTCCATGACAAGCGCATCTCCTTAGGGCGCAGACGTGCGAGCTCGTAATTTCCCCGTTCATCAAGTTCGCCCCTGCCCACTTCAAATGTATCTGAATTATCAGTTGTATCCTACATAACGATTCTTCTACCGAAGCTGAAGAAGTGAATGGTTTAGGGTCACCCACAGTAGGAGTGACAACCTAATCTTTCTAGCATGTGTTTGTATGAGATGTCTAACAAAATATAGAAAACCGAGAGAGAATTGTCTATATATATATATATATAAGCAAAACAAAAACAAAAACCCAAAAAATTTACTAATAAAATGTTTTTTAATATTTGCAACAAGCATGGCCTTGTATGTATGTGTTAAAAGTTTAATCTTATCTTTGGGTTTTCAGAAACACAAGAAACAAAACCAAAATAAAACGAAACAAAACCATGGCTAATCTGGATTTGAATGAACTGTTTGCAGCGAAATCAGCCTTGCAGTATACAGTAAAAATACATTGTTATCACTGGTATTCAAAAACACTTAACATACTTTTACAGATGCAAGAAGCAAGTAGAATTGCAAAATGTGAATGTAGAATTCAACCCAACACACGTTTACAGATGATGCAACAAGTGATTACGGAATTTGACCTACCAGACATTTATAGATGTCACAACATGCGATCGCGGAAATGTACCTGACAGCCGTTTTCAGATGTCACCAGGATGTCACAACATTTGATAGCGGAATTTGACCTGGCAGCCATTTTCAGAATTTTGCATTTTGTCTACCTATCGGTTCTACAGGTAGTACAGGAACTCCCGTCAGAATGATGACATATGTTCCCTTTGATATTATTTTCTTTCTAGAGAGCCAGATAGCTACCACAATTCGGAGCTCGCCCTTACTCTTATCATTATATGACAATGCAAAAACGGATAGGTCAGCTAAATTTTATTCGAGCTATATTTCGGCCCTTCTTGGCAAGGACCCTTGCCAAGAAGGGCCGAAATATAGCTCGAATAAAATTTAGCTGACCTATCCGTTTTTGCATTGTCAAATATGATTCGCAGTCAGCTTGGGTTGAAGGAATATTTATCTTATCATTATAACTTGTAATAACTTCACTAGAGTGCTATATAGACGTCATCATTTGGCATGTTTGCAGCTTTTTATAAGTAGAAGAAAACTTGAACAGTAACTGGTCTCAGTGGAAAGATTAAGCTTATAAAAAAGAAAGAAAAATATTTCCTCAACCCAGAGAATCCATAAAGAATTTATGTCAATAAAACCTTAAGGAACTTATAGCAAAGCACATTCATATTACTGGAAATTCAAGAACACTTACCAAGATGCTGCTCTTTGTCCTGATTACCCTGTCCTGTTTTTCTCTTCCAATGAACTTTGAACTGAGATTGGTTGGAATTTATACTGGATGATCGATCGGCATACTTCATATTGTTATCTAGCATAGATTTCTCTTTAAATTTAACTCCACGAGGGTTGACCGGATATTTTCTTCTTTTCTTTTAGGTACAATAATGCCAAACACCTAGCGGTAAATTTTGATAGAGTATTAAAGCCGTATTGTATATTCTGAAGTGCTACGACAATTCTCTCTGATCGTGGCTGGGGTGCCAGCCAGGCATGGGCGTCGCTAGCCAAAACTCGAGGGGGGGGTGGCTGGGCGCCTTGTTATTTGCTGAGAAATCAGGATACGGTCGTCTCAGATATGACCACAAGGAGAGTTTTTACGAGCTGGAAAGCAAAGTCGAAATCATGTTATTTTTACGTTTTTCGGATCCTCCAAACAGTACGGTACTACACTGATTTTTGCTATCTCCCTGTTTGACCGACTTTAATATTAACCTTGCTTATATCTGAGTAGCTCGGTGACCTGAAATGCAGTTATGCAATTTACATCGAACAGTGATGTCAGCCTGCATTTTCATGAAAAAGTAATGTTAGCTTTCTCCAGCCGACACTACACTAATTTTTTCTTTCTTACGTATGACCGAATTAAGTTCTAATCCTACTAATTTCTGATTAGCTTGGTAGTATGAATCGCAATTATTCAATTTTCATGAAATAATGGTCTGAGCTTCCTCCAACCAGTACGGAGCTACGCTGATTTTTGCTTTCTCCCTGTTTGACCGACTTTAATTCTAGTCCTGCTTGTTTCTGAGTATTTTGGTGCTATGGAAGTCAACTATCTAATTTTCATGAGAAAGTGATGTGAGCTTCCTCCAAACAGTACGGAACTACGTTGATTTTTGCTTTCTCTGCGTATGCCCCGCTTTTCATCAGGTCGGCTCAGATGTAACTACAAGGAGGGTTTTCGCGAGCTCGAAAAAAGTCGGAATAATTTTTTTTACGTTTTTCTGATCCTCCGAACGTTACTACGCTGAATTTCTCAATGTTTTACCGACTTTAATTATAATCTTGCTTGTTTCTGAATAGTTTGGTGTCCAGTTAGGTTAGGTTAAATGTCTGTTTGTCCGTCGGTCTGTCGATCTGTCGGTCAGTCGGTCCGGGTTTTGCTAGTTCGGGTACTTCCACATAAGCTAGGACGAAGAAACTTGGCAGGTGTATCAAAGACCCCAAATGATGGGGTCCCTGATGATGTTGGAAATAGTCAATTTCCTGATTCTAACAACTTGGGGGGAGTGGAGGCAGGGGGAATCTGGAATTCGAGGAATTTATAACTTTCGAACGGGTGATCGGATCTTAATGAAACTTGATATTTGGAAAGAGCTCATTCCTCAGACAACCCAATCAAGATCCAGACCGGATCCGGTGACTTTTGGGGGAGATAAATATTTGTAACTCCACGAGGGTTGACCGGATATTTTCTTCTTTTCTTCTAGGTACAATAGCGTCAAACACCTAGCGATAAATTTTGATAGAGTATTAAAGCCGTATTGTATATTCTGAAGTGTTACGACAATTCTCTCTGATCGTAGCTGGGGTGCCAGGCATGGACGTCGCTAGCCAAAACTCGAGGGGGGGTGGCTGGGTGCCTTGTTATTTGCTGAGAAATCAGGATACGGTCGTCTCAAATGTGACCACAAGGAGAGTTTTTGCGAGCTGGAAAGCAAAGTCGGATTCATTTTATTTTTACGTTTTTCGGATCCTCCAAACGGTACGGTACTACACTGATTTTTGCTATCTCCCTGTTTGACCGACTTTAATATTAATCTTGCTTATATCTGAGTAGCTCGGTGACCTGAAATGCAGTTATGCAATTTACATCGAACAGTGATGTCAGCCTGCATTTTCATGAAAAAGTAATGTTAGCTTCCTTCAGCCGACACTACACTAATTTTTGCTTTCTTATGTATGACCGAAACAAGTTCTAATCCTACTTAATTCTGATTAGCTTGGTAGTATGAATCGCAATTATTCAATTCTCATGAAATAATGGTCTGAGCTTCCTCCAACCAGTACGGAGCTACGCTGATTTTTGCTTTCTCCCTGTTTGACCGACTTTAATTCTAGTCCTGCTTGTTTCTGAGTATTTTGGTGCTGTGGAAGTCAACTATCTAATTTTACGGTACTACACTGATTTTTGCTATCTCCCTCAAACTTGCGGGTCTAGAAATTTCTAGTAAAGCTAAGATGCCGGTCTGCACACATCATGGAAACTGGAGATGTTGTATCTTTTTTTTGCTTTGTTCAGAATATGAAGTTATCAGAGACAGCGCTGGTGCACGACCGATTGAGTTTCAGTAGGGACGATCACTATCGCTAATGGTGCTAGTGTCGCTGTTATTCGAGTGTGTGTTACTTTTTTCAAGTCTCGGCGCTACTCCCTAGTGTGATTTTGCTCTGACTATAGGGAGTAACGTCAAGACCAATGTTTTTCTTGCCTCGCAAACGGGCCATACTCATAGTGCCGCTCATTACGCTTGCTGCATTTAAAGTGAGACAGACTTGCGGGTTTTTAAATTTCTAGTAAACCAAAGATGAGGTCTGCAAACATCGGGGAATCAGGGAAAGTTGCTTGTGTCGCTGCTATTCGGAAGCATAGCGTCCGAGGGGTTGCCCACTCTCGATTTTAGTGTACAGCAAGTGCCCGGTGACCGCGGTGCCCGGCTGACATCAGACATTTAACATTTAACTGGTCCGACAAAATGCGATTTTTGCATAAAGATTTAGCTGATCATCAAGGCTAAACCAAAATTTCTGAAACAAAATTTAGAACGCAAAATAGCAAAATAATATTAGGGAGTAGCGTCAAGACCTATGCTTTCCTTGTTTAGCAAACGGGCGATTTGAACGATGTGAGCGATAGTGAACGTCCCTTCGTAATTTCAATCGGTCGTGCACAAGCGCTGGATCCAATAACTTCATGTTCTGAACACAGCAAAAAAAAGATACTACCTTCCCTCATTCCCCGATGTGTGCAGACCGCATCTTAAGTTTACTAGAAATTTAGGAACCCGCAAGTTTGTCTCACTTTAAATGCCGCAAGCGTAGTGAGCGGCGCTATGAGTATGGCCCGTTTGCGAGGCAAGGAAAGCATGGGACGCAGAGCAAAATAACACTAGGGAGTAACGCCAAGACCTATCCTTTCCATGCTTCGCAAACGGGCCATAGTCGTAGCGCCGCCCACAGAACAAAATAACACTAGGGAGTAACGCCAAGACCAATGGTTTCAATGCTTCCAAACGGACCATACTCGTAGCGCCGCCCAATATGCTTGTGGTGTTTAAAGAGAGACAAACTTGCGGGTTTAGACATTTTAAGTAAAGCAAAGGTGCGATCTGCAGTCAACATGGAAACAATGGAGACTGTATAATTTTTTTGCTATGCTATTTTTTGCTACCCTAAACGAATATGCAAACTTCACGCAAGAACTGGAGCAAGATGCAACTTCTTCTCAAATCGGATTGTGAACCTCTGGAACAACCTCAAGGAGGACACTGTTGCTGCTGAGTCAACAGATGCTTTCAAACGACATCTGGATGGTGAGTGGCGAGATGCACCGTGGAAATTCGACTGGGAAGCACCGGAATCTTCCACCAGAACGTAACCATCAACAATAGTCATCATAAGGAGTGATTCAACAGGATCAAAAATCCTTATTTCACTCCAAGCTGTGATTTAAGGTAATTTTAAGGTAATGTTCAGAATATGATGTTATCGGAGCCAGCGCTGGTGAACGGCTGAATTAGGTTCAGTAGCGACGTTCACTATCGCTAGTGTTGCTAGTATCGCTGCTGTTTAACTGTGTGTCACTTTTTCTAAGTCTTGGCGCTACTCCCTAGTGTTATTTTGCTCTGGCCGCCCATTGCGCTTGCGGAATTTAAAGCGAGACAAACTTGCGCATTTAGAAATTTCTAGTAAAGCTAAGACCTCGGCTAAGACGCGGTCTGCACAATTCAGAATATGAAGTTATCAGAGCCAGCGCTGGTGCACGACTGATTGAGTTTCAGTAGGGACGTTCACTATCGCTAATGGTGCTAGTGTCGCTGTTATTCGAGTGTGTGTTACTTTTTTCAAGTCTCGGCGCTACTCCCTAGAGTGATTTTGCTCTGACTAGGGAGTAACGTCAAGACCCATGTTTTCCTTGCCTCGCAAACGGGCCATACTCATAGCGCCGCTCACTACGCTTGCGGCATTTAAAGCGAGACGGACTTGCGGGTTTCTAAATTTCTAGTAAACCGAAGATGCGGTCTGCACACATCGGGGAATCACGGAAGGTTGCTAGTGTCGCTGCTATTCGGAAGCATAGCGTCCGAGGGGTTGCCCACTCTCGATTTTAGTGTACAGAAAGTGCCGGATGCCCGCGGTGCCCAGCTGACATCAGACATTTAACATTCAACTGGTCCGACTAAATGCAATTTTTGCATAAAGATTTAGCCGATCATCAAGGCTAAAACAAAATTTCTTAAACAAAATTTAGAACGCAAAATAGCAAAATAATACTAGGGAGTAGCGTCAAGACCTATGCTTTCCTTAGTTGTGTTTTTGCTGATACCATAGTATCTGATATACGGTCTAAAGTCATTTTTGCAGTTATCGTGGTATCTGATACCACGGTCAAAAGCGTTTTTTTAGTTGTCGTGGTATCTGGCCAGTTACCGTGGTAACAGATATTCAGATATCACGGTCCGACCGTGGTATCTGGTCGTGGTATCTGGTAAACGCATCTCACTTTGATCAAAATTTTTCAAAATGGTGAGAAAGAAGTTCAGCACTTAGTGATGTAACTGGATATCAGTTTTTCTTTCGGGATGACTTTGAAAAGTGTAATTTCAGCAATAGTCGTTTTTGCAGTGCACCGTATATCAGATACCACGGTAACTGCAAAAACGACTAATTGCAGATCCAATTACCGTGGTAACAGATACCACGGTACCCGCAAAAACGCAACTCTTGTTTAGCAAACGGGCGAGTGAACGATGTGAGCGATAGTGAACGTCCCTACGGAATTTCAATCGGTCGTGCACCAGCGCTGGATCCAATAACTTCATGTTCTGAACACAGCGAAAAAAAGATACAACCTTCCCTCATTCCCCGATGTGTGCAGACCGCATCTTAAGTTTACTAGAAATTTAGGAACCCGCAAGTTTGTCTCACTTTAAATGCCGCAAGCGTAGTGAGCGGCGCTATGAGTATGGCCCGTTTGCGAGGCAAGGAAAGCATGGGACGCAGTGCAAAATAACACTAGGGAGTAACGCCAAGACCTATCCTTCCCATGCTTCGCAAACGGGCCATAGTCGTAGCGCCGCCCATAGAGCAAAATAACACTAGGGAGTAGCGCCAAGACCAATGGTTTCGCAATGCTTCGCAAAAGGACCATACTCGTAGCACCGCCCAATATGCTTGTGGTATTTAAAGCGAGACAAACTTGCGGGTTTAGAAATTTCTAGTTAAGCAAATATGCGATCTGCAGACACCAACGAAACAATGGAGGCTGTATCATTTTTTTGCTATGTTCAGAATGGAACTTGGAAACCGGGGAGATGGTATCTTTTTTTTGATCTGTTCAGAATATGAAGTTATTGGAGCCAGCGCTGGTGCACGACTGATTGAGTTTCAGTAGGGACGTTCAGTATCGCTAGTGGTGCTAGTGTCGCTGCTATTCCGGCTATTCGAGTGTGTGTCGCTTTTTTCAAGTCTTGGCGCTACTCCAGAGCAAAATAACACTAGAGGGTAGCGCCAAGACTTGAAAAAAGTGACACACACTCGAACAGCAGCGACACTAGCACCACTAGTGATACTGAACGTCCCTACTCAAACTCAATCAGTCGTGCCCCAGCGCTGGCTCCAATAACTTCATATTCCGAATACAGCAAAAAAATGATACCACCTCCCCGGTTTCCAAGGTGTGTGCAGACCGCGTCTTAGATTTACTAGAAATTTCTAAATCCGCAAGTTTGTCTCGCTTTAGATTCCGCAAGCGTAATGGGCGGCGCTACGACTATGGCCCGTTTGCGAAGCATGGAAAGGATACGTCTTGGCGCTACTCCCTAGTGTTATTTTGCTCTGCGCTACTTTCTAGTGTTATTTTGTTCTGATGGGACGTTACTCCCTAGCAGAGCAAAATAACACTAGGGAGTAGTTACAAGACCCGACAAGACCTATGCTTTCCATGCTTTCCAAAAGGGCCATACTCATAGCGCTGCCCGCTACGCTGGCCGCATTTAAAGCTAGACAAACAAACGGGTTTACAATTTTCTAGTAAGGCTAAGACTGGATCTGATTACATCAAGGAAACAGTGGAGGTTTCATCTTTGTTTTGCTGTGCTCCCCTGTTTCCTTGATGTCTGCAGACCGCAGCTTGGATTTACTAGAAATTTCTAAACCCGCAAGTATGTCTCGCTTTAAATGCCGCAAGCGTAGCGAGCTGCGCTATGAGTATGGCCCATTTGCGAAGCAAGGAAAGCATAGGTCTTGACGCTACTCCCGTGTGTTATTTTGCTCTGTCCCTGGTGTAATTTTGCTCTGGTCAATGACAAACAAAAAACAGATCACCTGGGATATGGCAAAGTTCAAGTTTCCGTTTTCGAAGTCTATCATTTTCCAGTGTTCTGGCTCCTTCCACTAGCATTGGCTAACTTCGCTCGAGTTGACTCCTCCCCGATGAGGTGCTCATTCATCCAGCCAGCTAATCACAAGCATCAGACAAACAGGCACTTATTATTAATGCGTCGGCCAAAGGAATGAGATATTTTAATGAGACTTGGGTAGCGTCCCAGTGAAGTTATTACAAGTTACGATGATAAGAGAAGGGTCGAGCGCTGTATTGTGGTAGTTATCACGCTCTCTGGAACGCAATTAATAACAATAAATAACAACGTCATCACTCTTACGGGAGTTCCTGCAGAACCGATAGTTATTTTCGCTTATGATGCTCGGGACCATCATAAGTAAATTGTAACAGTCGTGGAACGAACATTATAAGTGGGAGGAGCCAATTTACTTATTGCGGCGGGCTCTGGAACGGCAATAATAACAAGAGTAGTAACGATCGTAACTAATAATACGTCGCCGGAACGCTACCTTGGCTACCTTGGTGTGAGGATTCTTTGTGTCATTCTTTGTGTCTTTGTGTCATAAAATAAGTCAAATATAATTTGCAGTCAGTGCGGGCTGAAGATATACTTATTTTATTACAGCTTATAATTAGTTATGGTCCAAAGTTCAAAAATTTTAGTTAAAGAAGTGAAAAACGGTGCCAAACAGCGACGTGCCGCTAAAAATATTTTAGCGCGCGAAGTTAGCCGAGCAACGACCTATGCAGACCCACCGACCCACGGTGATTCGGGGGGGGGGGGCACCGGAAAACTCGTGAAACACTTGTAGTCCAGGGATTGGATAGGCTACGCTCCGATTCCAGTCGAACTTGATGGACGGGAAGATGGGAGTCAAAGATGTGACTTTATGTTTTCAAGTCGTATTCTGCTCGATTCGGCCACAGTAGGGCAAGTACCGAATACTTTTAGCTTGTGTGGGGGTCAAACGAGTGCAGCGATTTAAATGAGACTTGGAATGTGGAGTAAGCATGTGCCCTAGATGACGTTTTCTACTGTCCGAACCGGATCCGAAGACGGAGGGCAGCTGGAGGGAGGTAGGTACCTCGGTAGGTACAGGAAACCGTGTGGCACGTCTAGGGAGAAAACCAGTGGGTTTATTGTGCTGAAACTTGAAAGTTACAACAGTCATATGCCCCAGTGATCCGAGTCGATGCCAGAAATGCACAGACTTGAGTGAAACTGAATATTCCATTTTTTGGTCCGAACCTCATTTTTTGATGGCATGTGTAGTTTGTGACGTTCTCATCTACTTTGTTGTACCGCCTACTCGTAACAAGTGCCATATTGAGCTCGTAGCTCTTGTTACCTCATGAAAAAGCTCCAAAAATCCATGGACGGCCTAGGGCCCACCGGAAGTGAAAGACGGCACTGTCTAGAACTTGTATGGGAAGTACGTCATTTTTGCTCTGACTAAAATAAAGTACGCATGCGGCCCTCATTTTAATTTTTTCTTGAGCATATAGGCGTCAAAAGCTGCTAAGATACTGATGATTGAATCTGGCTAGTGAAAGTGGATATGAAGGGGAAGCTGGAATTCCTGTTATTTCAGTATTTATTATTTCATTCTTGTAACGGCCTTTTGCATAATCTTTTTAAAACGTATGTTAACATCTTTTAAACCTGTAGTGCTGCGTCTGTCTTTTGCTTATAATTATTTGGTATAATTGGCTGACATTAGCCAGTCGTATGTTTTAACGTCGTCACCCCCCCCCCCCTCCATACCCAAGCACTTCGAACCGCCCCTGAGGGACAGGTTTAGCACTGGATTTCAAATCTCAATTTTTTTTAACTCTCACAAAGGAATTCACGAAGATACTTGATACTTACTTTATTAATAAACACAATTTCAACTCTTTACTATTTACATCTACTGCACTAATGGAAAAACCTACGTTTTTGCTGGCGTGCAGTTGTAAAGGTTAACCATTTTCTAAACACACCAACAAACAATATAATAAATAACTAATAAAACAAAGAAACAAAAGAAAAAACAGACCACAAGAAAAACAAAACAAAACAGACCAAACTCCTTCACATTATCATCTCCAAAATAAACATATACCTCCCAACAACCCTACTCCCTCCCTACCACCCCGACCACCCATCCACGTTCCTCCCTACCACCCTCAACCAACCCTTCCTCCCTACCAACTAGACCTCCGTATCACCCCCTACCCCCTCACAAATAAATATACTTTTCATTCATCTTTTATTGAATATTCTTTTAATTTTCTCTTAAACTCTAAAAAATGCTCAGCCGCCCTGATGCTCACCGGTAGAGAGTCCCAGACTGCAGTTCCGAGAAACTGCAATCGAAATCCTGATCCTGTGCTTTAAGCTCAATCACCCAATTTATCACTATTCCTCGTATCATATTCATGAACATCACTGTTACACAAGACCTAAGGTTTCGATGGGATCATAAAAATATCAACCGAATTTCCGGTTTACTGACTATACTGGATTGGCTTCTAAGCCAATCCAGTCAAGTCTCTGATGTTCAAGCCAAGTTTCATCATCCTAGGACATCTGGAAATACCTCAACTCGCGACAACCGGAATTCCGGAACATCCCCCATAGTGCGCAAATCCAATCCGGTCCTGTCACTAATTTAATGTATCTAGCTTGTTCTTCCCACCAAGTTTCTTCCCAATCGCTCAGCTCTAAGCGTGTCACAAGATTTCCGGTTCCCCCTCCGATTCACCAGATTCATCGGATCTGATCCGGAGTTTAGATAGGATATCTCAGACATAAGGTCTTTTCAAATATCAAGTTCCATTATCATCCGGTGACCTTTTCCAAAGTTACTTATACCTCGAGATTCCGGATTTCCTCTCCCCCCACTCCCTTCATGGTTTCCGGAACGGGGGAGTGGCTATTTCAAAGTAGTTCTTTATCAATTATTTTTGTGATCCCATTTAAGCCTAAGGTCTTTTTTTGTGTCGTTAGGTGCGCAGAAATAAATTGTTGTCTTCAATTGCTCTTATTTGTGTTCTATTCATCTATGTAGAGCTTCAACTAGTTTCTCAGTGAGTGTACAATAGAGCTTTAACACTCTCACAAACCAGCCGCCGAGCTACGCTTTTCTTTGACTCTATGCTGCCTAAACAAGAAAGGAAGATAAAAATGGTGTTTTGTCTTGGTTTCAGTGTTGCCACGAGTCGCAGTATACTGCGATTTGTCACAGGTTTCCAACCTCCCCAAAGATTCACAGCTGTGACAAATTTGTCACTGGAGCATTTTTGCCAGTTTCACAGATTTTTGCGGCTAGAAAAGTGCGGGTATCCAGAAAAGTGGCAATACTGACGTGTTCCTGTCACCCATGTTGGATTATGTCATGATAAATGTTATGATTTGTTTTTAGTCTGCTTTCAGTACCATGAATTTTGTCCCAAGGTAAGTGGGGAACGTGATTTGGTTCCTCTGTTAATTAGTTGTCGGTTGGTAGCGCTCCAGTGAGTTATTACAAGTTACCGTTTGTTTACTTTGAACTTTTCCATCTTCATGCAGTCTTCATCATGAAGTTCATGTACTTGCTGTGACTAAAGCTAGCTACTAGTTAAATAATAGTAGGTAGTTATGGGCCTCTGAAAACACGTGAATAGGTATGATGGATTTTTGTTCAACCATTTATGATTTAGACCAAAACTGCACTGTTCACATTTAAAAGACAAGTAACTGTTCATTATTAGGGTGGCCACAAAAACACCTAGTGGCAAAAATTGGCGATTTTTTTGTAATGAATGCAGGAATTGCTGTGAATTTTCCTGATCAGTTTTACCTATCTAAAACATCTTCAAAAAATATTCTGAAAATACCATTACATTCAGGACAAAATTGTCTGTTTTGTAAGGCCATCAGTAAGATGTCCTAGCTATTTAATATTATTTCTTAATATTCAATGTAAATTTAGATGTAAAAAAAAGTAGCTGAACTTGCCTACAAAAATTTGTTGATACTAAGGAGGAAAAGTTAGCAGCCTATAGCAGCAATAGGTCTATTGGACTATAACCTTAATGATCTTATTCATATTTTCTCATCTAACTCACTTGCTGGGGCTCCCCATGCACTCAAAACCAGCTCAAAATACCCAGTTTCATAGAATTTCATTGAAGCACATAGTTCCAAGCTGGTCACTAGATGGACAAAACCCTAAAGTCAATGGATGAACATAGGCATTTCCTTATGTAAAATACTGTTTTCTAAAGAAGATTTAAGATGCTTAGAGGCAAGATAGAGAGGTGATTTTGGCCTCAAATCAAAGCTAACAGATAGGAGAATCACATTCTGATCTTCAACAGCTCAAGTTTGACTTAAAAAAAAATTACTGGCTACCCTATCATTATAAACACACCTCTACTGTCTGATAATAAAAAGGGTTAGAGCCACATTGTGGCTTATTTTTTAACTAATGCTCTATGGAATAAAAAAATAACAAGAGTTCCTGCAGCACCGGTGCAGAACCTCTTAGTTGCAGAACTATGGCGTCTCAACTCGTCTCAACAATTTGGTGCATTTTACCTCAGAATGTGGTTGCTACTAAATCAAATACTTTCAAATAATGCTTTGCTTGTCGTTGAAAAAGGATTCTGCTGAACTTTAGCTTTGATTTTAGTTCAAAATTAGAGGTGTACAGGAGAGGTACCCAACCTCAGACAAAATTTCAAATTTCTAGAGAAATATTTCTTTAGTGAAATCTATCTGGCTTAAAAAGGAACCAAAAAACATGACAAAAATACTAGAGTGAAGCTAATAGAATGGTTTACATGTTGGGAAAATAAATATTAGGGGAGAAGGGCCCATGTTCGGCACTTTTTTGGATTAATATTTTTGCAGGGCACATTTCCTCGTATTTTTGAAGTTTAGCGATTCAGTGTTGTTTGCTCATATCTTGCCTAGCTTAGGAAAAAATAAATCCTTCCGATTCCTGTCGTGCTGTGAGCAAAAGTGGTTTTCCTGAAGTTGGTCAAAAGTGACGAACCTGCCCCACCCCTGTCCACGTTCGGCATACATTGGTCCAGGTTCGGCATGTCACTATTTCGGTACTAGGACCAATGGCGAACCATGTCTCAAATGGTCTTGTAATGTCTAATACTGTGAAACCGAAGTTTGTACTTTGGAAAAGTAAAAAAAAACATGTCTGACATTTCTGCAATAACGGTAAAGGCTAGTCTTACAAAAATTATTATATTACACTACATCCACACTAAAAACAAGCTATTTATTTTTTATTCCCGCTCAATGATGGAATGGAAACCTAGAACTTGAAAATATTAAGTAGCCGATGCACATTACTGTTATGCTACTCCAGCGTGTGGGGCCCACGTTCGGCAGGGGAGGATTGCATGGATAATTGCATGCCGAACGAAGGCCTGGATTAGGGGCCGAACCTGGGATTCTCGCCACCTTTCGGGAAAATAAAATTTCAGACGAAAATAAAAGATGCCGTTGATCTCAACAACGGATTACACCAGGTCAAGCCTACCCGAAAACGGCACAGTTAACAGTTTTTTCTTCTGCAAATATTTTCTGCCGACTTTTCAACTTTTTGTGGATCCAAAAAATTTCATTGTAACGGCTTAAAACAATTTGTCTCAGCACAAACTTCAAAACTTAACAGAGAGAATCGAAGTTACAATCAAAATATCCGGAACAACTGAGACAACGTCCCAGCCATACTTTCAGAATTTTTCGAAAGATGGCTCGCCTTCAAAATCGAAATGACGAACCTGGGCCCTGCCGATCGTGGCCCCTTCTCCCCTACTTCAATGTTTCTAGTTAAATATATTTTTATTTTCAAACAGTTTCACCCTTTTTTACATGAGGTCAGATTGCTTGCAAAGTGATGAAAAAGATAGAGGTAATATAGCTAATAACCAGAATATCCCTTTTTAAACCAGATTCAAAACAAAGAAAAGACAAATAAATGTAATATTTTGGGACATAACTGTTGAAAAAACAAATCAGACTTTGCTTCTTGACTGTCAGGATAGCATGGAAAGTTCATTTCAGCATTTTCGCAGCAAAATTCGAGGTTGCGTAAAAACGAGGTCAGGTACCCCTCCTGTATCTAACCTCGAATTCATTTAACCTCGAACTAGGGCTTCAAATCTTCAAAATCTTGTTTAGGTTTTATTTACGTCTATTGTTGTCGGATTTTCTAGGTTTGACTAGAGTTCAGAAATCAACCAATCAGATTTAACCTATATTGAAATAACTTAGGTCAGGAACAGGCTGGGGACAGGGTTACAGAACCAACAGGTTGCAGGTATCCAGCTTTGGGCATAGGGTATCCAAAAATCTGGGGTTTGTGGTTGACTGGTTTTGTTGGATTTTCTGGGTTGAAGAAATAGTTTTTTCCTGGTGTCGACTAAATCGTAACGGATTTCCATACAGCCGGGCAGTATCTAGTGAAGTCACATGATTGTGGCCCCAACATAGCATACCTACCTAGACCAAGACCTAGCTTTAAGCACCACCCTCGAAACCATATCACCTTTAAGGAGGATTTACCATGCAACTCTCAAGATCTTTAAGAAAAGAAAAAGGCAATTGCTTAATTACATGAACACACGGGTTATTCCTAAGATTTATTTTATTTCCAGGACGTATATTACAGCACCTCTGCCAAACCAAGACGCATACGCATATTGGCTTTCAATGGATCGTGCACAAAGAGAAGATAAGTCTTCTGATAAGCTGGACCAAAAATTGGAATCATAAGAAGCTTGCACCCAAAAAAAGATTATACGGTCCCTGAGAAGCTGAGGTGAGTAGTGATTTTTGGGATCCCAAAACATAAGTGGAGCAAATACCTGTTTTTTTCTTAAAAGTTGTCCGTCTGTCCATCCGTCTGTCAGCACAATAACTCTCGAAGGGAAGTGTGCGAAGCTGGCCAGCACCGGTTTTTGTTGGTGCCAGGAAAGAGTTTACATCAGGTTCCGGGGAGTGGGTAGCCCCTCGAAGGTGAGAAGATACTCTCTTCTAATCTTTCGTCTCCCCTAACTTCAACTTGCACGATGCAAGCAAGAACAAATAATCTGATAGAACCTCTTTCTTTGGTCACATGCACCGACTATGGATACCCCGGCAAAACTGAGCGGAACTAGAGTTAATTGCTCTAATTGCTCGTATTACATAGTTAGGAAGACGGAGCATAATTCTTTACACTTACTTTTGTGAAGGTTGGTAGAAGATACTCTCTTCCAATCTTTCTTCTCCCCTACCTTCACCCTTGCGAGATGCAAGCAAGAACAAATAATCTGATAGAACCTCTATCTTTGGTCACATGAACCGACTATGGATACCCCGGCAAAACTGAGCGGAGCTAGAGTTAATTGCTCTAATTTCACAGGAAAAAGAACAGGAGGCTGATGCTTTAATTATAAAATTTCCTTCTACGCGGCCTCACAGCGATATAGCTATTTGTAGAGGTAACGAAATCGGATGTGCCGCGTAGCTCCTAACCTCCGCTCGTTTGCGTCGGTCAGGGTATGTGGAAATATTCGACTAACATGGTCATATTACCTTTTTGTAGAGGTAACGAAATCGGATGTGCCACGTACGTCCTAACGAATGAATGAATGAATGAATAAGTTTATTACCCATCTTTACATAAAAATGTCACTGATGGAGTAGAAGAAAAGAAAAAAAAAATAAAGAAGAAAGAACAATGAACAACAAACACACAAGATACAATTTCAACTTTGTAAACAATTTGCACTATTTTAACTTCAAAAAATGCATAAATAACTTTAGCTATTGCTTAATTGCTGGATAGAGGCTGTTCAGAGGGTCGAGGGATTCCAGAAATCGAGCACGACGCTCTAAAGCAGCCTCTATCGGATCTCTTACCCCATGATTTCTTGTGACTCGTCGATTACGGGACCACAACGGCAGCCCAAGCAGAAATTTTGCGTATTTGTAATAAGTAGTTCTAATAGTCTTAACATCGGATGTGCGGAAAATTTTCCAGAACGGTGCTAGTGCAAGTGCATGCGGTAGTGCAAGAGCATTATACAGCTGCGCTAGCACCAGTCTGTTGTAACGCTTTCGACGCAGCTAGCATACCATAAGCTTTTCGAACTTTTGCGGAAAAATGCGCGATTAAACCGGAACGTGTCGATCGCAGATCTTTACCGATTGGTAACCCGAGGTAAGTCAGAGACTCAGAAGGGCTTAGCAAAACGTCCCCCAACTTCACCTTTATCGAAGAGCTATCACATTTTCTACCGTTATAAATAATTACATCACTTTTACTAGGGTTAAAAGCTAGTCCTATGACCGCATACGAACGACTAAGTATACTAAAATTATCTTCAATGCGGGATATCGAACGGCTCAGGTTAAGTACATCGTCTGCATAATTCAAAAGCGACACATCAAGCCCTCGGAAAATAAAACTCAATTTTGCGTGTTTTTGCGCTTCGATGACGCTATTGTTGTACAATGGTGGAGACGAAAGGGCACCTTGTCTAATACCCTTGCGTACAGGAATAACTTTATCTGAAACTACGTGTCCTTCCTTAGAAGGATATTTTACTTTAACATGGAGCTTACGGTACATAGCACGGTAAGGAACAATGATTGAGGAGTCAAGACCTCTCTTATGTGCTGACAGCAGAAGCTGAGGATGCACACCCGAATCAAAGGCGCGACGTACATCATGACTCGCGATTATGATGCTTTCATCCGAACCGTCAGATTCTAATAGCACATTTGCAAGGAGACTGTGCACGTGTTCGCGACCTTGACCTTTTTTAAAACCGAATTGAAAATCAGGAGTGGTGCAAGTACTCTGAATTTCTTCCATCACCAGAGCCTCCATAACTTTACAGAGAACAGGAGAAACGGTGATAGGACGGTACGATTCACACTGACTAGGATCTTTTCCCTTCTTACAAACTGGCGTAATTATCCCCGAGCAAAAAGCGTCCGGAACAAGACCACTGTTAAATATCATTTGGTACAAACCCGTAGCTCCTAACCTCCGCTCGTTTGTATCGGTCACCGTATATGTGGAAATATTCCGACTCCGATGGTCGTATTTCAGAGATAGGAAGACGGAGCATTATTCTTTACACTTACTTTTGTGAAGGTTGTTACGACCTCGTATCATCGTCCAGCGAGGATGATACGAGCCCCCACAGATGTTCATCGAGCACTTTTCCTCAAATACTGAATTCATCGATAGAGCTTTTATGAGAGCTTCTACCTACCTAGACCGACACCTAGCTTTAAAGGACACCTGAACAATGAAACCATACTTGAACACACCAGGGAAAATGCATTTACAGACATGGCCACGGAGAGCATTCTTCTCCTGAGCATGACGTTTTCAAAATAGGGATGTTCGTTTCTAGAGGTTTGCACATGCAGACTCCAAGACAAAAAGCGCAATTCATTCAAATCTTGTACAGCGCTGGCCGGATCGTATTGGAATTTCTTCTAGATTTACGTTTCGGCTTAACTGGTTAAAAAATATTCCAGAAGAAGGGTTGATTGGAGACATTTGTTCATTTCTAAAATTGTTCGGTACTAAAATAAGGACAGATGCAAAATGGAGCAAAAATCATAGCTTGGAAACACTATTTCGTATTTGCATTGGGTTTTCTGCAGGCAATGTTAACAGAAGTCATACAGATAGGGATGATACTTGGTACTCTTCATTCAGGTGTCCTTTAAGCACCACCCTCGAAACCATATCACCTTTAAGGAGGATTTACCATGCAACTCTCAAGATCTTTAAGAACAGTAAAAGGCAATTGCTTAATTACATGAACACACGGGTTATTCCTAAGATTTATTTTATTTCCAGGACTTATATTACGGCACCTCTGCCAAACCAAGACGCATACGCATATTGGCTTTCGATGGATCGTGCACAAAGAGAAGATAAGTCTTATGATAAGCTGCACCAAAAATTGGAATCATAAGAAGCTTGCACCCAAAAAAAGATTATACAGTCCCTGAGAAGCTGAGGTGAGTAGTGATTTTTGGGATCCCAAAACATAAGTGGAGCAAATACCTGTTTTTTTCTTAAAAGTTGTCCGTCTGTCCATCCGTCTGTCAGCACAATAACTCTCGATGGGAAGTGTGCGAAGCTGGCCAGCACCGGTTTTTGTTGGTGCCAGGAAAGAGTTTACATCAGGTTCCGGGGAGTGGGTAGCCCCTCGAAGGTGAGAAGATACTCTCTTCTAATCTTTCGTCTCCCCTAACTTCAACTTGCACGATGCAAGCAAGAACAAATAATCTGATAGAACCTCTTTCTTTGGTCACATGCACCGACTATGGATACCCCGGCAAAACTGAGCGGAACTAGAGTTAATTGCTCTAATTGCTCGTATTACATAGTTAGGAAGACGGAGCATAATTCTTTACACTTACTTTTGTGAAGGTTGGTAGAAGATACTCTCTTCCAATCTTTCTTCTCCCCTACCTTCACCCTTGCGAGATGCAAGCAAGAACAAATAATCTGATGGAACCTCTATCTTTGGTCACATGAACCGACTATGGATACCCCGGCAAAACTGAGCGGAGCTAGAGTTAATTGCTCTAATTTCACAGGAAAAAGAACAGGAGGCTGATGCTTTAATTATAAAATTTCCTTCTACGCGGCCTCACAGCGATATAGCTATTTGTAGAGGTAACGAAATCGGATGTGCCGCGTAGCTCCTAACCTCCGCTCGTTTGCGTCGGTCAGGGTATGTGGAAATATTCGACTAACATGGTCATATTACCTTTTTGTAGAGGTAACGAAATCGGATGTGTCACGTACGTCCTAACCCGTAGCTCCTAACCTCCGCTCGTTTGTATCGGTCACCGTATATGTGGAAATATTCCGACTCCGATGGTCGTATTTAAGATAGGAAGACGGAGCATTATTCTTTACACTTACTTTTGTGAAGGTTGTTACGACCTCGTATCATCGTCCAGCGAGGATGATACGAATGAACCGTACTGTTTTAAGCATCCTTAGAAAATGCGCTATGGCCGACCCAAAGAAATGGGACGAGCTACTACCGTTTGTCCTGTTTTCCCATAGGGAAGTAATCCAAGAGTCAACAGGATTTTTGCCTTACCAAATGGTTTTCGGAAATTACCCTAGAGGCTCTTTAGAAGTTCGGAAAGAAGGATTCGTCAATTCTCCGACCCTAGACAAAAGTGTACCGCCAAACGTTCATAAGAGTACCTTTCCGTTACAGCTGAAAGAAAGGCTAGACGCAATCAGGAGCGCCTCAGCAATGAATTCTGAAGCAGCCTCGTCCACGCAAAAAGACCAATACGACAGAAAGACGTCAGGTGCGTCAAAATCACTCGAAGTTGGGGACAAGGCTCTGGTCCGATTGCAGACACAAGGGAGTAAACTAGAACGACGTCGGTCCGGCCATGTGACAGTCACGAAAAATAGAGGTAAGTTGAATTACGAAGTAAATGGTTTCCTCGGCCGGAAAAAGAAGAAAGTTTTACATGAAAGTCTGTTACGCAAATTTCACGAGCCTCAGCCTTGCTATTTCACGGTGATGTTCCCTGTTTACGAAAATAGCAATGAATCAAACTTGAGGATCGTGAAATTTGAGTCGATTAAACAGACGGCTTCTAGCAGGTAGATATTAGGCCGGATTTGAGTAAGGAAAACCACAAACAGATTCGGAAGCTATTACGAGAATATAGGGAAAATTTGAGTGAGGTCCCGTCGAAAACCGATATGGAAGGGCTGGAAGAACTTGCTGAGCAGAGCAAAATAACACTACGGAGTAGCGCCAAGACTCGAATAAAGTGACACACACTCGAATAGCAGCAGCACTAGCACCACTATCAATACTGAACGTCCCTACTAAAACTCAATCGGTCGTGCACGAACGTTGGATCCAATAACTTCATATTCTGAACACAGCGAAAAAAAGATGCAACATCCCCTGTTTCCTCAATGTGCGCAGACCGCATCTTAGCTTTGCCAGAAATTTCTAAACCCGCAAGTTTTTCTCGCCTTAAATGTCGCAAGCATAGTGGGCAACACTCCAATAGCAGCGACACTAGCACCACTAGCGGTAGTGAACCTCCCTACTGAAACTCAGCCAGTCCTGCACCAGAGCTGGCTCCAATAACTTAATATTCTGAACACAGCAAAAAAATGATACAGTCTCCCCTGTTTCCTCGGTGTGTGCAGACCGCAAGTTTGTTTCGCTCTAAATGCAGCAAGCGTAGTGGACGGCGCTATGAGTATGGTCCGTTCGCAAAGCATGGAAAGCATAGGTCTTGGCGCTACTCCCTAGTGTTAATTTGCTCTGTTGCTGAGCTTTCGAGACGATACATGTGCCAGCCTGCGTGAAACCCATTATCTGAGTTTTGCCGTGTTTTGCTAGAAGTCAGTGAGCTTGCAAATAGGCTTAAAACAGCCAAAGCCGTGGATAAAATGTTATAAGACTTTAAGGGGGTGGGATTTTGGGTCAGGATAATTTTTTCGCTCCTTGCTGCAAGCAACCATCTTCTTTGGTAGATTAAACCATCTTAATTGAGTAGTGCTTAAGGTACTTGCTGAGCTTCCGAGTCGATGCCAGCCTGCGTGACACCGATTATCTGAATTTTTGCCGTGTTTGCTAGAAGTTAATGGGCTTGGTAAAAGGCTTAAAACAGCCAAAGCCGTGGATTAAATGTTAAAAGACTTTAAAGGGTTCGGATTTTGGTCAGGGTATTTTTTCACGCCTTGCTACAAGCATCCATCTTCTTTACTAGGAGCCAACCTGATAGGACCACTTACACGCTAATCTAAGGCAAATATATGGATCTTAGTCATAGTGGACTATTTTACGAAATGGCCTGAGGCTTACGCGCTCCGCTTATGGACTCAATCTGATATTTCTCCGGTAGATTCGGTTTCGCAAAAGCAGTTTATAAATGATCAGTGAGCCAGCTTGCTGGCTAAGCCACTACAAGATATGCTGACAGAACTAGGGGTAAAGCAAACAAGAACTAGCCCTTTTCATCCAGAAACTGAAGGATTATGCGAACGAATGAACCGCACGGTTTTAAGCATCCTTAGGAAATGAGCTATGGCTGACCCAAAGAAATGGGACGAGCTAATACTGTTTGTCCTGTTTTCCTATAGGGAAGTAATCCAAGAGTCAACAGGATTTTTGCCTTACCAAATGGTTTTCGGAAATGACCCTAGAGGCTCTTTAGAAGTTCTGAAAGAAGGATGAAAGTTAACAGCTAGACGGCAACCGATTCGTGACCAGTGTTGCCATCTCGATGAAGGATGGAGATCTAAATAGCGTTCGTTTTCTTGTAGTTTCCTAAGTTTGTTCCACTGCCACCGAGTTTGATGTCTCACCTCATTTTTACTTGCAGAACTGTCGGGCCGGTGTGCTCTCCTGTTTGGTCATTTGTCGATGGACAAGAAGGACTAATGAAGCAACAATTTGCCAAATATATATATTGAAGGTAAGTTTATGTTAGGTACTGGCAAGAACAAATAATCTGATAGAACCTCCGTCTCCCTATCTCTGTGATAGCTCACTGCAAGCTATTTTTCGTAAAAAGCCTTCGTCCAGCATACAACACAATACTGGTACCAGCGCAGAGAGGTACCACAAATCCGATAGAGAAATTTCACCAGTTAAAATCGCGATCACGTCCTATCTCGCCCTTTTTTTTTTTCGTTTAATACCCATAAAGTTACTCGTTATAAGATTGTTTACTGTATGCATGAATAAAATTTTATTCATAACTGTTGAAAATGGGACATAACTGTTGAAAAAACAAATCAGACTTTGCTTCTTGACTGTCAGGATAGCATGGAAAGTTCATTTCAGCATTTTCGCAGCAAAATTCGAGGTTGCGTAAAAACGAGGTCAGGTACCCCTCCTGTATCTAACCTCGAATTCATTTAACCTCGAACTAGGGCTTCAAATCTTCAAAATCTTGTTTAGGTTTTATTTACGTCTATTGTTGTCGGATTTTCTAGGTTTGACTAGAGTTCAGAAATCAACCAATCAGATTTAACCTATATTGAAATAACTTAGGTCAGGAACAGGCTGGGGACAGGGTTACAGAACCAACAGGTTGCAGGTATCCAGCTTTGGGCATAGGGTATCCAAAAATCTGGGGTTTGTGGTTGACTGGTTTTGTTGGATTTTCTGGGTTGAAGAAATAGTTTTTTTCCTGGTGTCGACTAAATCGTAACGGATTTCCATACAGCCGGGCAGTATCTAGTGAAGTCACATGATTGTGGCCCCAACATAGCATACCTACCTAGACCAAGACCTAGCTTTAAGCACCACCCTCGAAACCATATCACCTTTAAGGAGGATTTACCATGCAACTCTCAAGATCTTTAAGAAAAGAAAAAGGCAATTGCTTAATTACATGAACACACGGGTTATTCCTAAGATTTATTTTATTTCCAGGACGTATATTACAGCACCTCTGCCAAACCAAGACGCATACGCATATTGGCTTTCAATGGATCGTGCACAAAGAGAAGATAAGTCTTCTGATAAGCTGCACCAAAAATTGGAATCATAAGAAGCTTGCACCCAAAA
Organism: Branchinecta lindahli; assembly: GCA_023053555.1. NCBI lineage: Eukaryota > Metazoa > Arthropoda > Branchiopoda > Anostraca > Branchinectidae > Branchinecta > Branchinecta lindahli. Next base: position 30,746,290 of record JAKZAO010000010.1, read on the forward strand.
AAAGATTATACGGTCCCTGAGAAGCTGAGGTGAGTAGTGATTTTTGGGATCCCAAAACATAAGTGGAGCAAATACCTGTTTTTTTCTTAAAAGTTGTCCGTCTGTCCATCCGTCTGTCAGCACAATAACTCTCGAAGGGAAGTGTGCGAAGCTGGCCAGCACCGGTTTTTGTTGGTGCCAGGAAAGAGTTTACATCAGGTTCCGGGGAGTGGGTAGCCCCTCGAAGGTGAGAAGATACTCTCTTCTAATCTTTCGTCTCCCCTAACTTCAACTTGCACGATGCAAGCAAGAACAAATAATCTGATAGAACCTCTTTCTTTGGTCACATGCACCGACTATGGATACCCCGGCAAAACTGAGCGGAACTAGAGTTAATTGCTCTAATTGCTCGTATTACATAGTTAGGAAGACGGAGCATAATTCTTTACACTTACTTTTGTGAAGGTTGGTAGAAGATACTCTCTTCCAATCTTTCTTCTCCCCTACCTTCACCCTTGCGAGATGCAAGCAAGAACAAATAATCTGATAGAACCTCTATCTTTGGTCACATGAACCGACTATGGATACCCCGGCAAAACTGAGCGGAGCTAGAGTTAATTGCTCTAATTTCACAGGAAAAAGAACAGGAGGCTGATGCTTTAATTATAAAATTTCCTTCTACGCGGCCTCACAGCGATATAGCTATTTGTAGAGGTAACGAAATCGGATGCGCCGCGTAGCTCCTAACCTCCGCTCGTTTGCGTCGGTCAGGGTATGTGGAAATATTCGACTAACATGGTCATATTACCTTTTTGTAGAGGTAACGAAATCGGATGTGCCACGTACGTCCTAACCCGTAGCTCCTAACCTCCGCTCGTTTGTATCGGTCACCGTATATGTGGAAATATTCCGACTCCGATGGTCGTATTTCAGAGATAGGAAGACGGAGCATTATTCTTTACACTTACTTTTGTGAAGGTTGTTACGACCTCGTATCATCGTCCAGCGAGGATGATACGAGCCCCCACAGATGTTCATCGAGCACTTTTCCTCAAATACTGAATTCATCGATAGAGCTTTTATGAGAGCTTCTACCTACCTAGACCGACACCTAGCTTTAAAGGACACCTGAACAATGAAACCATACTTGAACACACCAGGGAAAATGCATTTACAGACATGGCCACGGAGAGCATTCTTCTCCTGAGCATGACGTTTTCAAAATAGGGATGTTCGTTTCTAGAGGTTTGCACATGCAGACTCCAAGACAAAAAGCGCAATTCATTCAAATCTTGTACAGCGCTGGCCGGATCGTATTGGAATTTCTTCTAGATTTACGTTTCGGCTTAACTGGTTAAAAAATATTCCAGAAGAAGGGTTGATTGGAGACATTTGTTCATTTCTAAAATTGTTCGGTACTAAAATAAGGACAGATGCAAAATGGAGCAAAAATCATAGCTTGGAAACACTATTTCGTATTTGCATTGGGTTTTCTGCAGGCAATGTTAACAGAAGTCATACAGATAGGGATGATACTTGGTACTCTTCATTCAGGTGTCCTTTAAGCACCACCCTCGAAACCATATCACCTTTAAGGAGGATTTACCATGCAACTCTCAAGATCTTTAAGAACAGTAAAAGGCAATTGCTTAATTACATGAACACACGGGTTATTCCTAAGATTTATTTTATTTCCAGGACTTATATTACGGCACCTCTGCCAAACCAAGACGCATACGCATATTGGCTTTCGATGGATCGTGCACAAAGAGAAGATAAGTCTTATGATAAGCTGCACCAAAAATTGGAATCATAAGAAGCTTGCACCCAAAAAAAGATTATACAGTCCCTGAGAAGCTGAGGTGAGTAGTGATTTTTGGGATCCCAAAACATAAGTGGAGCAAATACCTGTTTTTTTCTTAAAAGTTGTCCGTCTGTCCATCCGTCTGTCAGCACAATAACTCTCGATGGGAAGTGTGCGAAGCTGGCCAGCACCGGTTTTTGTTGGTGCCAGGAAAGAGTTTACATCAGGTTCCGGGGAGTGGGTAGCCCCTCGAAGGTGAGAAGATACTCTCTTCTAATCTTTCGTCTCCCCTAACTTCAACTTGCACGATGCAAGCAAGAACAAATAATCTGATAGAACCTCTTTCTTTGGTCACATGCACCGACTATGGATACCCCGGCAAAACTGAGCGGAACTAGAGTTAATTGCTCTAATTGCTCGTATTACATAGTTAGGAAGACGGAGCATAATTCTTTACACTTACTTTTGTGAAGGTTGGTAGAAGATACTCTCTTCCAATCTTTCTTCTCCCCTACCTTCACCCTTGCGAGATGCAAGCAAGAACAAATAATCTGATGGAACCTCTATCTTTGGTCACATGAACCGACTATGGATACCCCGGCAAAACTGAGCGGAGCTAGAGTTAATTGCTCTAATTTCACAGGAAAAAGAACAGGAGGCTGATGCTTTAATTATAAAATTTCCTTCTACGCGGCCTCACAGCGATATAGCTATTTGTAGAGGTAACGAAATCGGATTTGCCGCGTAGCTCCTAACCTCCGCTCGTTTGCGTCGGTCAGGGTATGTGGAAATATTCGACTAACATGGTCATATTACCTTTTTGTAGAGGTAACGAAATCGGATGTGTCACGTACGTCCTAACCCGTAGCTCCTAACCTCCGCTCGTTTGTATCGGTCACCGTATATGTGGAAATATTCCGACTCCGATGGTCGTATTTAAGATAGGAAGACGGAGCATTATTCTTTACACTTACTTTTGTGAAGGTTGTTACGACCTCGTATCATCGTCCAGCGAGGATGATACGAATGAACCGTACGGTTTTAAGCATCCTTAGAAAATGCGCTATGGCCGACCCAAAGAAATGGGACGAGCTACTACCGTTTGTCCTGTTTTCCCATAGGGAAGTAATCCAAGAGTCAACAGGATTTTTGCCTTACCAAATGGTTTTCGGAAATTACCCTAGAGGCTCTTTAGAAGTTCGGAAAGAAGGATTCGTCAATTCTCCGACCCTAGACAAAAGTGTACCGCCAAACGTTCATAAGAGTACCTTTCCGTTACAGCTGAAAGAAAGGCTAGACCCAATCAGGAGCGCCTCAGCAATGAATTCTGAAGCAGCCTCGTCCACGCAAAAAGACCAATACGACAGAAAGACGTCAGGTGCGTCAAAATCACTCGAAGTTGGGGACAAGGCTCTGGTCCGATTGCAGACACAAGGGAGTAAACTAGAACGACGTCGGTCCGGCCATGTGACAGTCACGAAAAATAGAGGTAAGTTGAATTACGAAGTAAATGGTTTCCTCGGCCGGAAAAAGAAGAAAGTTTTACATGAAAGTCTGTTACGCAAATTTCACGAGCCTCAGCCTTGCTATTTCACGGTGATGTTCCCTGTTTACGAAAATAGCAATGAATCAAACTTGAGGATCGTGAAATTTGAGTCGATTAAACAGACGGCTTCTAGCAGGTAGATATTAGGCCGGATTTGAGTAAGGAAAACCACAAACAGATTCGGAAGCTATTACGAGAATATAGGGAAAATTTGAGTGAGGTCCCGTCGAAAACCGATATGGAAGGGCTGGAAGAACTTGCTGAGCAGAGCAAAATAACACTACGGAGTAGCGCCAAGACTCGAATAAAGTGACAAACACTCGAATAGCAGCAGCACTAGCACCACTATCAATACTGAACGTCCCTACTAAAACTCAATCGGTCGTGCACGAACGTTGGATCCAATAACTTCATATTCTGAACACAGCGAAAAAAAGATGCAACATCCCCTGTTTCCTCAATGTGCGCAGACCGCATCTTAGCTTTGCCAGAAATTTCTAAACCCGCAAGTTTTTCTCGCCTTAAATGTCGCAAGCATAGTGGGCAACACTCCAATAGCAGCGACACTAGCACCACTAGCGGTAGTGAACCTCCCTACTGAAACTCAGCCAGTCCTGCACCAGAGCTGGCTCCAATAACTTAATATTCTGAACACAGCAAAAAAATGATACAGTCTCCCCTGTTTCCTCGGTGTGTGCAGACCGCAAGTTTGTTTCGCTCTAAATGCAGCAAGCGTAGTGGACGGCGCTATGAGTATGGTCCGTTCGCAAAGCATGGAAAGCATAGGTCTTGGCGCTACTCCCTAGTGTTAATTTGCTCTGTTGCTGAGCTTTCGAGACGATACATGTGCCAGCCTGCGTGAAACCCATTATCTGAGTTTTGCCGTGTTTTGCTAGAAGTCAGTGAGCTTGCAAATAGGCTTAAAACAGCCAAAGCCGTGGATAAAATGTTATAAGACTTTAAGGGGGTGGGATTTTGGGTCAGGATAATTTTTTCGCTCCTTGCTGCAAGCAACCATCTTCTTTGGTAGATTAAACCATCTTAATTGAGTAGTGCTTAAGGTACTTGCTGAGCTTCCGAGTCGATGCCAGCCTGCGTGACACCGATTATCTGAATTTTTGCCGTGTTTGCTAGAAGTTAATGGGCTTGGTAAAAGGCTTAAAACAGCCAAAGCCGTGGATTAAATGTTAAAAGACTTTAAAGGGTTCGGATTTTGGTCAGGGTATTTTTTCACGCCTTGCTACAAGCATCCATCTTCTTTACTAGGAGCCAACCTGATAGGACCACTTACACGCTAATCTAAGGCAAATATATGGATCTTAGTCATAGTGGACTATTTTACGAAATGGCCTGAGGCTTACGCGCTCCGCTTATGGACTCAATCTGATATTTCTCCGGTAGATTCGGTTTCGCAAAAGCAGTTTATAAATGATCAGTGAGCCAGCTTGCTGGCTAAGCCACTACAAGATATGCTGACAGAACTAGGGGTAAAGCAAACAAGAACTAGCCCTTTTCATCCAGAAACTGAAGGATTATGCGAACGAATGAACCGCACGGTTTTAAGCATCCTTAGGAAATGAGCTATGGCTGACCCAAAGAAATGGGACGAGCTAATACTGTTTGTCCTGTTTTCCTATAGGGAAGTAATCCAAGAGTCAACAGGATTTTTGCCTTACCAAATGGTTTTCGGAAATGACCCTAGAGGCTCTTTAGAAGTTCTGAAAGAAGGATGAAAGTTAACAGCTAGACGGCAACCGATTCGTGACCAGTGTTGCCATCTCGATGAAGGATGGAGATCTAAATAGCGTTCGTTTTCTTGTAGTTTCCTAAGTTTGTTCCACTGCCACCGAGTTTGATGTCTCACCTCATTTTTACTTGCAGAACTGTCGGGCCGGTGTGCTCTCCTGTTTGGTCATTTGTCGATGGACAAGAAGGACTAATGAAGCAACAATTTGCCAAATATATATATTGAAGGTAAGTTTATGTTAGGTACTGGCAAGAACAAATAATCTGATAGAACCTCCGTCTCCCTATCTCTGTGATAGCTCACTGCAAGCTATTTTTCGTAAAAAGCCTTCGTCCAGCATACAACACAATACTGGTACCAGCGCAGAGAGGTACCACAAATCCGATAGAGAAATTTCACCAGTTAAAATCGCGATCACGTCCTATCTCGCCCTTTTTTTTTTTCGTTTAATACCCATAAAGTTACTCGTTATAAGATTGTTTACTGTATGAATGAATAAAATTTTATTCATAACTGTTGAAAATGGGACATAACTGTTGAAAAAACAAATCAGACTTTGCTTCTTGACTGTCAGGATAGCATGGAAAGTTCATTTCAGCATTTTCGCAGCAAAATTCGAGGTTGCGTAAAAACGAGGTCAGGTACCCCTCCTGTATCTAACCTCGAATTCATTTAACCTCGAACTAGGGCTTCAAATCTTCAAAATCTTGTTTAGGTTTTATTTACGTCTATTGTTGTCGGATTTTCTAGGTTTGACTAGAGTTCAGAAATCAACCAATCAGATTTAACCTATATTGAAATAACTTAGGTCAGGAACAGGCTGGGGACAGGGTTACAGAACCAACAGGTTGCAGGTATCCAGCTTTGGGCATAGGGTATCCAAAAATCTGGGGTTTGTGGTTGACTGGTTTTGTTGGATTTTCTGGGTTGAAGAAATAGTTTTTTTCCTGGTGTCGACTAAATCGTAACGGATTTCCATACAGCCGGGCAGTATCTAGTGAAGTCACATGATTGTGGCCCCAACATAGCATACCTACCTAGACCAAGACCTAGCTTTAAGCACCACCCTCGAAACCATATCACCTTTAAGGAGGATTTACCATGCAACTCTCAAGATCTTTAAGAAAAGAAAAAGGCAATTGCTTAATTACATGAACACACGGGTTATTCCTAAGATTTATTTTATTTCCAGGACGTATATTACAGCACCTCTGCCAAACCAAGACGCATACGCATATTGGCTTTCAATGGATCGTGCACAAAGAGAAGATAAGTCTTCTGATAAGCTGCACCAAAAATTGGAATCATAAGAAGCTTGCACCCAAAAAAAGATTATACGGTCCCTGAGAAGCTGAGGTGAGTAGTGATTTTTGGGATCCCAAAACATAAGTGGAGCAAATACCTGTTTTTTTCTTAAAAGTTGTCCGTCTGTCCATCCGTCTGTCAGCACAATAACTCTCGAAGGGAAGTGTGCGAAGCTGGCCAGCACCGGTTTTTGTTGGTGCCAGGAAAGAGTTTACATCAGGTTCCGGGGAGTGGGTAGCCCCTCGAAGGTGAGAAGATACTCTCTTCTAATCTTTCGTCTCCCCTAACTTCAACTTGCACGATGCAAGCAAGAACAAATAATCTGATAGAACCTCTTTCTTTGGTCACATGCACCGACTATGGATACCCCGGCAAAACTGAGCGGAACTAGAGTTAATTGCTCTAATTGCTCGTATTACATAGTTAGGAAGACGGAGCATAATTCTTTACACTTACTTTTGTGAAGGTTGGTAGAAGATACTCTCTTCCAATCTTTCTTCTCCCCTACCTTCACCCTTGCGAGATGCAAGCAAGAACAAATAATCTGATAGAACCTCTATCTTTGGTCACATGAACCGACTATGGATACCCCGGCAAAACTGAGCGGAGCTAGAGTTAATTGCTCTAATTTCACAGGAAAAAGAACAGGAGGCTGATGCTTTAATTATAAAATTTCCTTCTACGCGGCCTCACAGCGATATAGCTATTTGTAGGGGTAACGAAATCGGATGCGCCGCGTAGCTCCTAACCTCCGCTCGTTTGCGTCGGTCAGGGTATGTGGAAATATTCGACTAACATGGTCATATTACCTTTTTGTAGAGGTAACGAAATCGGATGTGCCACGTACGTCCTAACCCGTAGCTCCTAACCTCCGCTCGTTTGTATCGGTCACCGTATATGTGGAAATATTCCGACTCCGATGGTCGTATTTCAGAGATAGGAAGACGGAGCATTATTCTTTACACTTACTTTTGTGAAGGTTGTTACGACCTCGTATCATCGTCCAGCGAGGATGATACGAGCCCCCACAGATGTTCATCGAGCACTTTTCCTCAAATACTGAATTCATCGATAGAGCTTTTATGAGAGCTTCTACCTACCTAGACCGACACCTAGCTTTAAAGGACACCTGAACAATGAAACCATACTTGAACACACCAGGGAAAATGCATTTACAGACATGGCCACGGAGAGCATTCTTCTCCTGAGCATGACGTTTTCAAAATAGGGATGTTCGTTTCTAGAGGTTTGCACATGCAGACTCCAAGACAAAAAGCGCAATTCATTCAAATCTTGTACAGCGCTGGCCGGATCGTATTGGAATTTCTTCTAGATTTACGTTTCGGCTTAACTGGTTAAAAAATATTCCAGAAGAAGGGTTGATTGGAGACATTTGTTCATTTCTAAAATTGTTCGGTACTAAAATAAGGACAGATGCAAAATGGAGCAAAAATCATAGCTTGGAAACACTATTTCGTATTTGCATTGGGTTTTCTGCAGGCAATGTTAACAGAAGTCATACAGATAGGGATGATACTTGGTACTCTTCATTCAGGTGTCCTTTAAGCACCACCCTCGAAACCATATCACCTTTAAGGAGGATTTACCATGCAACTCTCAAGATCTTTAAGAACAGTAAAAGGCAATTGCTTAATTACATGAACACACGGGTTATTCCTAAGATTTATTTTATTTCCAGGACTTATATTACGGCACCTCTGCCAAACCAAGACGCATACGCATATTGGCTTTCGATGGATCGTGCACAAAGAGAAGATAAGTCTTATGATAAGCTGCACCAAAAATTGGAATCATAAGAAGCTTGCACCCAAAAAAAGATTATACAGTCCCTGAGAAGCTGAGGTGAGTAGTGATTTTTGGGATCCCAAAACATAAGTGGAGCAAATACCTGTTTTTTTCTTAAAAGTTGTCCGTCTGTCCATCCGTCTGTCAGCACAATAACTCTCGATGGGAAGTGTGCGAAGCTGGCCAGCACCGGTTTTTGTTGGTGCCAGGAAAGAGTTTACATCAGGTTCCGGGGAGTGGGTAGCCCCTCGAAGGTGAGAAGATACTCTCTTCTAATCTTTCGTCTCCCCTAACTTCAACTTGCACGATGCAAGCAAGAACAAATAATCTGATAGAACCTCTTTCTTTGGTCACATGCACCGACTATGGATACCCCGGCAAAACTGAGCGGAACTAGAGTTAATTGCTCTAATTGCTCGTATTACATAGTTAGGAAGACGGAGCATAATTCTTTACACTTACTTTTGTGAAGGTTGGTAGAAGATACTCTCTTCCAATCTTTCTTCTCCCCTACCTTCACCCTTGCGAGATGCAAGCAAGAACAAATAATCTGATGGAACCTCTATCTTTGGTCACATGAACCGACTATGGATACCCCGGCAAAACTGAGCGGAGCTAGAGTTAATTGCTCTAATTTCACAGGAAAAAGAACAGGAAGCTGATGCTTTAATTATAAAATTTCCTTCTACGCGGCCTCACAGCGATATAGCTATTTGTAGAGGTAACGAAATCGGATGTGCCGCGTAGCTCCTAACCTCCGCTCTTTTGCGTCGGTCAGGGTATGTGGAAATATTCGACTAACATGGTCATATTACCTTTTTGTAGAGGTAACGAAATCGGATGTGTCACGTACGTCCTAACCCGTAGCTCCTAACCTCCGCTCGTTTGTATCGGTCACCGTATATGTGGAAATATTCCGACTCCGATGGTCGTATTTAAGATAGGAAGACGGAGCATTATTCTTTACACTTACTTTTGTGAAGGTTGTTACGACCTCGTATCATCGTCCAGCGAGGATGATACGAATGAACCGTACGGTTTTAAGCATCCTTAGAAAATGCGCTATGGCCGACCCAAAGAAATGGGACGAGCTACTACCGTTTGTCCTGTTTTCCCATAGGGAAGTAATCCAAGAGTCAACAGGATTTTTGCCTTACCAAATGGTTTTCGGAAATTACCCTAGAGGCTCTTTAGAAGTTCGGAAAGAAGGATTCGTCAATTCTCCGACCCTAGATAAAAGTGTACCGCCAAACGTTCATAAGAGTACCTTTCCGTTACAGCTGAAAGAAAGGCTAGACGCAATCAGGAGCGCCTCAGCAATGAATTCTGAAGCAGCCTCGTCCACGCAAAAAGACCAATACGACAGAAAGACGTCAGGTGCGTCAAAATCACTCGAAGTTGGGGACAAGGCTCTGGTCCGATTGCAGACACAAGGGAGTAAACTAGAACGACGTCGGTCCGGCCATGTGACAGTCACGAAAAATAGAGGTAAGTCGAATTACGAAGTAAATGGTTTCCTCGGCCGGAAAAAGAAGAAAGTTTTACATGAAAGTCTGTTACGCAAATTTCACGAGCCTCAGCCTTGCTATTTCACGGTGATGTTCCCTGTTTACGAAAATAGCAATGAATCAAACTTGAGGATCGTGAAATTTGAGTCGATTAAACAGACGGCTTCTAGCAGGTAGATATTAGGCCGGATTTGAGTAAGGAAAACCACAAACAGATTCGGAAGCTATTACGAGAATATAGGGAAAATTTGAGTGAGGTCCCGTCGAAAACCGATATGGAAGGGCTGGAAGAACTTGCTGAGCAGAGCAAAATAACACTACGGAGTAGCGCCAAGACTCGAATAAAGTGACAAACACTCGAATAGCAGCAGCACTAGCACCACTATCGATACTGAACGTCCCTACTAAAACTCAATCGGTCGTGCACGAACGTTGGATCCAATAACTTCATATTCTGAACACAGCGAAAAAAAGATGCAACATCCCCTGTTTCCTCAATGTGCGCAGACCGCATCTTAGCTTTGCCAGAAATTTCTAAACCCGCAAGTTTTTCTCGCCTTAAATGTCGCAAGCATAGTGGGCAACACTCCAATAGCAGCGACACTAGCACCACTAGCGGTAGTGAACCTCCCTACTGAAACTCAGCCAGTCCTGCACCAGAGCTGGCTCCAATAACTTAAAGTTTAACTGAAAAGCCAACTCATTTGTGTGTCATTTAACTGGATACACTGAATTATTTGGATTCTGCAAAGGGATTTTTTTATTTTCCACTATCTGCTCTAGTTATGAGGCTCAGAATATCTCCAGCCGTCCCCACAGCGAAAATTCTACTATAACGCGGGAAATTTTAATCTCAGAACAAATGCGGCTTTTCAGTGGGCAGTGGTGAGATTGGTGAAGATTGCTTAGTGCCTGAACAAACAAAAATTGATAAATCTTGCTCGTAAGGCATACAGCAAAAATACAAGCGCATAAAGGCACCACAAATCACACGGAAATTCCACTATTTGAAAATCGATTATTCGTGAATAACGGAACAACGAAGTAACTCGTTTTCAGCGGGTCTTCGAGCCAATTTAAGTGAATAAGTGATGGGTAACTAGATTGTCCTATCCTAGCCCTTTTCGGTTAAACTTTAATATTCTGAACACAGCAAAAAAATGATACAGTCTCCCCTGTTTCCTCGGTGTGTGCAGACCGCAAGTTTGTTTCGCTCTAAATGCAGCAAGCGTAGTGGACGGCGCTATGAGTATGGTCCGTTCGCAAAGCATGGAAAGCATAGGTCTTGGCGCTACTCCCTAGTGTTAATTTGCTTGTTGCTGAGCTTTCGAGACGATACATGTGCCAGCCTGCGTGAAACGCATTATCTGAGTTTTGCCGTGTTTTGCTAGAAGTCAGTGAGCTTGCAAATAGGCTTAAAACAGCCAAAGCCGTGGATAAAATGTTATAAGACTTTAAGGGGGTGGGATTTTGGGTCAGGATAATTTTTTCGCTCCTTGCTGCAAGCAACCATCTTCTTTGGTAGATTAAACCATCTTAATTGAGTAGTGCTTAAGGTACTTGCTGAGCTTCCGAGTCGATGCCAGCCTGCGTGACACCGATTATCTGAATTTTTGCCGTGTTTGCTAGAAGTTAATGGGCTTGGTAAAAGGCTTAAAACAGCCAAAGCCGTGGATTAAATGTTAAAAGACTTTAAAGGGTTCGGATTTTGGTCAGGGTATTTTTTCACGCCTTGCTACAAGCATCCATCTTCTTTACTAGGAGCCAACCTGATAGGACCACTTACACGCTAATCTAAGGCAAATATATGGATCTTAGTCATAGTGGACTATTTTACGAAATGGCCTGAGGCTTACGCGCTCCGCTTATGGACTCAATCTGATATTTCTCCGGTAGATTCGGTTTCGCAAAAGCAGTTTATAAATGATCAGTGAGCCAGCTTGCTGGCTAAGCCACTACAAGATATGCTGACAGAACTAGGGGTAAAGCAAACAAGAACTAGCCCTTTTCATCCAGAAACTGAAGGATTATGCGAACGAATGAACCGCACGGTTTTAAGCATCCTTAGGAAATGAGCTATGGCTGACCCAAAGAAATGGGACGAGCTAATACTGTTTGTCCTGTTTTCCTATAGGGAAGTAATCCAAGAGTCAACAGGATTTTTGCCTTACCAAATGGTTTTCGGAAATGACCCTAGAGGCTCTTTAGAAGTTCTGAAAGAAGGATGAAAGTTAACAGCTAGACGGCAACCGATTCGTGACCAGTGTTGCCATCTCGATGAAGGATGGAGATCTAAATAGCGTTCGTTTTCTTGTAGTTTCCTAAGTTTGTTCCACTGCCACCGAGTTTGATGTCTCACCTCATTTTTACTTGCAGAACTGTCGGGCCGGTGTGCTCTCCTGTTTGGTCATTTGTCGATGGACAAGAAGGACTAATGAAGCAACAATTTGCCAAATATATATATTGAAGGTAAGTTTATGTTAGGTACTGGCAAGAACAAATAATCTGATAGAACCTCCGTCTCCCTATCTCTGTGATAGCTCACTGCAAGCTATTTTTCGTAAAAAGCCTTCGTCCAGCATACAACACAATACTGGTACCAGCGCATGGAGGTACCACAAATCCGATAGAGAAATTTCACCAGTTAAAATCGCGATCACGTCCTATCTCGCCCTTTTTTTTTTTCGTTTAATACCCATAAAGTTACTCGTTATAAGATTGTTTACTGTATGAATGAATAAAATTTTATTCATAACTGTTGAAAATGGGACATAACTGTTGAAAAAACAAATCAGACTTTGCTTCTTGACTGTCAGGATAGCATGGAAAGTTCATTTCAGCATTTTCGCAGCAAAATTCGAGGTTGCGTAAAAACGAGGTCAGGTACCCCTCCTGTATCTAACCTCGAATTCATTTAACCTCGAACTAGGGCTTCAAATCTTCAAAATCTTGTTTAGGTTTTATTTACGTCTATTGTTGTCGGATTTTCTAGGTTTGACTAGAGTTCAGAAATCAACCAATCAGATTTAACCTATATTGAAATAACTTAGGTCAGGAACAGGCTGGGGACAGGGTTACAGAACCAACAGGTTGCAGGTATCCAGCTTTGGGCATAGGGTATCCAAAAATCTGGGGTTTGTGGTTGACTGGTTTTGTTGGATTTTCTGGGTTGAAGAAATAGTTTTTTTCCTGGTGTCGACTAAATCGTAACGGATTTCCATACAGCCGGGCAGTATCTAGTGAAGTCACATGATTGTGGCCCCAACATAGCATACCTACCTAGACCAAGACCTAGCTTTAAGCACCACCCTCGAAACCATATCACCTTTAAGGAGGATTTACCATGCAACTCTCAAGATCTTTAAGAAAAGAAAAAGGCAATTGCTTAATTACATGAACACACGGGTTATTCCTAAGATTTATTTTATTTCCAGGACGTATATTACAGCACCTCTGCCAAACCAAGACGCATACGCATATTGGCTTTCAATGGATCGTGCACAAAGAGAAGATAAGTCTTCTGATAAGCTGCACCAAAAATTGGAATCATAAGAAGCTTGCACCCAAAAAAAGATTATACGGTCCCTGAGAAGCTGAGGTGAGTAGTGATTTTTGGGATCCCAAAACATAAGTGGAGCAAATACCTGTTTTTTTCTTAAAAGTTGTCCGTCTGTCCATCCGTCTGTCAGCACAATAACTCTCGAAGGGAAGTGTGCGAAGCTGGCCAGCACCGGTTTTTGTTGGTGCCAGGAAAGAGTTTACATCAGGTTCCGGGGAGTGGGTAGCCCCTCGAAGGTGAGAAGATACTCTCTTCTAATCTTTCGTCTCCCCTAACTTCAACTTGCACGATGCAAGCAAGAACAAATAATCTGATAGAACCTCTTTCTTTGGTCACATGCACCGACTATGGATACCCCGGCAAAACTGAGCGGAACTAGAGTTAATTGCTCTAATTGCTCGTATTACATAGTTAGGAAGACGGAGCATAATTCTTTACACTTACTTTTGTGAAGGTTGGTAGAAGATACTCTCTTCCAATCTTTCTTCTCCCCTACCTTCACCCTTGCGAGATGCAAGCAAGAACAAATAATCTGATAGAACCTCTATCTTTGGTCACATGAACCGACTATGGATACCCCGGCAAAACTGAGCGGAGCTAGAGTTAATTGCTCTAATTTCACAGGAAAAAGAACAGGAGGCTGATGCTTTAATTATAAAATTTCCTTCTACGCGGCCTCACAGCGATATAGCTATTTGTAGGGGTAACGAAATCGGATGCGCCGCGTAGCTCCTAACCTCCGCTCGTTTGCGTCGGTCAGGGTATGTGGAAATATTCGACTAACATGGTCATATTACCTTTTTGTAGAGGTAACGAAATCGGATGTGCCACGTACGTCCTAACCCGTAGCTCCTAACCTCCGCTCGTTTGTATCGGTCACCGTATATGTGGAAATATTCCGACTCCGATGGTCGTATTTCAGAGATAGGAAGACGGAGCATTATTCTTTACACTTACTTTTGTGAAGGTTGTTACGACCTCGTATCATCGTCCAGCGAGGATGATACGAGCCCCCACAGATGTTCATCGAGCACTTTTCCTCAAATACTGAATTCATCGATAGAGCTTTTATGAGAGCTTCTACCTACCTAGACCGACACCTAGCTTTAAAGGACACCTGAACAATGAAACCATACTTGAACACACCAGGGAAAATGCATTTACAGACATGGCCACGGAGAGCATTCTTCTCCTGAGCATGACGTTTTCAAAATAGGGATGTTCGTTTCTAGAGGTTTGCACATGCAGACTCCAAGACAAAAAGCGCAATTCATTCAAATCTTGTACAGCGCTGGCCGGATCGTATTGGAATTTCTTCTAGATTTACGTTTCGGCTTAACTGGTTAAAAAATATTCCAGAAGAAGGGTTGATTGGAGACATTTGTTCATTTCTAAAATTGTTCGGTACTAAAATAAGGACAGATGCAAAATGGAGCAAAAATCATAGCTTGGAAACACTATTTCGTATTTGCATTGGGTTTTCTGCAGGCAATGTTAACAGAAGTCATACAGATAGGGATGATACTTGGTACTCTTCATTCAGGTGTCCTTTAAGCACCACCCTCGAAACCATATCACCTTTAAGGAGGATTTACCATGCAACTCTCAAGATCTTTAAGAACAGTAAAAGGCAATTGCTTAATTACATGAACACACGGGTTATTCCTAAGATTTATTTTATTTCCAGGACTTATATTACGGCACCTCTGCCAAACCAAGACGCATACGCATATTGGCTTTCGATGGATCGTGCACAAAGAGAAGATAAGTCTTATGATAAGCTGCACCAAAAATTGGAATCATAAGAAGCTTGCACCCAAAAAAAGATTATACAGTCCCTGAGAAGCTGAGGTGAGTAGTGATTTTTGGGATCCCAAAACATAAGTGGAGCAAATACCTGTTTTTTTCTTAAAAGTTGTCCGTCTGTCCATCCGTCTGTCAGCACAATAACTCTCGATGGGAAGTGTGCGAAGCTGGCCAGCACCGGTTTTTGTTGGTGCCAGGAAAGAGTTTACATCAGGTTCCGGGGAGTGGGTAGCCCCTCGAAGGTGAGAAGATACTCTCTTCTAATCTTTCGTCTCCCCTAACTTCAACTTGCACGATGCAAGCAAGAACAAATAATCTGATAGAACCTCTTTCTTTGGTCACATGCACCGACTATGGATACCCCGGCAAAACTGAGCGGAACTAGAGTTAATTGCTCTAATTGCTCGTATTACATAGTTAGGAAGACGGAGCATAATTCTTTACACTTACTTTTGTGAAGGCTGGTAGAAGATACTCTCTTCCAATCTTTCTTCTCCCCTACCTTCACCCTTGCGAGATGCAAGCAAGAACAAATAATCTGATGGAACCTCTATCTTTGGTCACATGAACCGACTATGGATACCCCGGCAAAACTGAGCGGAGCTAGAGTTAATTGCTCTAATTTCACAGGAAAAAGAACAGGAAGCTGATGCTTTAATTATAAAATTTCCTTCTACGCGGCCTCACAGCGATATAGCTATTTGTAGAGGTAACGAAATCGGATGTGCCGCGTAGCTCCTAACCTCCGCTCTTTTGCGTCGGTCAGGGTATGTGGAAATATTCGACTAACATGGTCATATTACCTTTTTGTAGAGGTAACGAAATCGGATGTGTCACGTACGTCCTAACCCGTAGCTCCTAACCTCCGCTCGTTTGTATCGGTCACCGTATATGTGGAAATATTCCGACTCCGATGGTCGTATTTAAGATAGGAAGACGGAGCATTATTCTTTACACTTACTTTTGTGAAGGTTGTTACGACCTCGTATCATCGTCCAGCGAGGATGATACGAATGAACCGTACGGTTTTAAGCATCCTTAGAAAATGCGCTATGGCCGACCCAAAGAAATGGGACGAGCTACTACCGTTTGTCCTGTTTTCCCATAGGGAAGTAATCCAAGAGTCAACAGGATTTTTGCCTTACCAAATGGTTTTCGGAAATTACCCTAGAGGCTCTTTAGAAGTTCGGAAAGAAGGATTCGTCAATTCTCCGACCCTAGACAAAAGTGTACCGCCAAACGTTCATAAGAGTACCTTTCCGTTACAGCTGAAAGAAAGGCTAGACGCAATCAGGAGCGCCTCAGCAATGAATTCTGAAGCAGCCTCGTCCACGCAAAAAGACCAATACGACAGAAAGACGTCAGGTGCGTCAAAATCACTCGAAGTTGGGGACAAGGCTCTGGTCCGATTGCAGACACAAGGGAGTAAACTAGAACGACGTCGGTCCGGCCATGTGACAGTCACGAAAAATAGAGGTAAGTCGAATTACGAAGTAAATGGTTTCCTCGGCCGGAAAAAGAAGAAAGTTTTACATGAAAGTCTGTTACGCAAATTTCACGAGCCTCAGCCTTGCTATTTCACGGTGATGTTCCCTGTTTACGAAAATAGCAATGAATCAAACTTGAGGATCGTGAAATTTGAGTCGATTAAACAGACGGCTTCTAGCAGGTAGATATTAGACCGGATTTGAGTAAGGAAAACCACAAACAGATTCGGAAGCTATTACGAGAATATAGGGAAAATTTGAGTGAGGTCCCGTCGGAAACCGATATGGAAGGGCTGGAAGAACTTGCTGAGCAGAGCAAAATAACACTACGGAGTAGCGCCAAGACTCGAATAAAGTGACAAACACTCGAATAGCAGCAGCACTAGCACCACTATCGATACTGAACGTCCCTACTAAAACTCAATCGGTCGTGCACGAACGTTGGATCCAATAACTTCATATTCTGAACACAGCGAAAAAAAGATGCAACATCCCCTGTTTCCTCAATGTGCGCAGACCGCATCTTAGCTTTGCCAGAAATTTCTAAACCCGCAAGTTTTTCTCGCCTTAAATGTCGCAAGCATAGTGGGCAACACTCCAATAGCAGCGACACTAGCACCACTAGCGGTAGTGAACCTCCCTACTGAAACTCAGCCAGTCCTGCACCAGAGCTGGCTCCAATAACTTAAAGTTTAACTGAAAAGCCAACTCATTTGTGTGTCATTTAACTGGATACACTGAATTATTTGGATTCTGCAAAGGGATTTTTTTATTTTCCACTATCTGCTCTAGTTATGAGGCTCAGAATATCTCCAGCCGTCCCCACAGCGAAAATTCTACTATAACGCGGGAAATTTTAATCTCAGAACAAATGCGGCTTTTCAGTGGGCAGTGGTGAGATTGGTGAAGATTGCTTAGTGCCTGAACAAACAAAAATTGATAAATCTTGCTCGTAAGGCATACAGCAAAAATACAAGCGCATAAAGGCACCACAAATCACACGGAAATTCCACTATTTGAAAATCGATTATTCGTGAATAACGGAACAACGAAGTAACTCGTTTTCAGCGGGTCTTCGAGCCAATTTAAGTGAATAAGTGATGGGTAACTAGATTGTCCTATCCTAGCCCTTTTCGGTTAAACTTTAATATTCTGAACACAGCAAAAAAATGATACAGTCTCCCCTGTTTCCTCGGTGTGTGCAGACCGCAAGTTTGTTTCGCTCTAAATGCAGCAAGCGTAGTGGACGGCGCTATGAGTATGGTCCGTTCGCAAAGCATGGAAAGCATAGGTCTTGGCGCTACTCCCTAGTGTTAATTTGCTCTGTTGCTGAGCTTTCGAGACGATACATGTGCCAGCCTGCGTGAAACCCATTATCTGAGTTTTGCCGTGTTTTGCTAGAAGTCAGTGAGCTTGCAAATAGGCTTAAAACAGCCAAAGCCGTGGATAAAATGTTATAAGACTTTAAGGGGGTGGGATTTTGGGTCAGGATAATTTTTTCGCTCCTTGCTGCAAGCAACCATCTTCTTTGGTAGATTAAACCATCTTAATTGAGTAGTGCTTAAGGTACTTGCTGAGCTTCCGAGTCGATGCCAGCCTGCGTGACACCGATTATCTGAATTTTTGCCGTGTTTGCTAGAAGTTAATGGGCTTGGTAAAAGGCTTAAAACAGCCAAAGCCGTGGATTAAATGTTAAAAGACTTTAAAGGGTTCGGATTTTGGTCAGGGTATTTTTTCACGCCTTGCTACAAGCATCCATCTTCTTTACTAGGAGCCAACCTGATAGGACCACTTACACGCTAATCTAAGGCAAATATATGGATCTTAGTCATAGTGGACTATTTTACGAAATGGCCTGAGGCTTACGCGCTCCGCTTATGGACTCAATCTGATATTTCTCCGGTAGATTCGGTTTCGCAAAAGCAGTTTATAAATGATCAGTGAGCCAGCTTGCTGGCTAAGCCACTACAAGATATGCTGACAGAACTAGGGGTAAAGCAAACAAGAACTAGCCCTTTTCATCCAGAAACTGAAGGATTATGCGAACGAATGAACCGCACGGTTTTAAGCATCCTTAGGAAATGAGCTATGGCTGACCCAAAGAAATGGGACGAGCTAATACTGTTTGTCCTGTTTTCCTATAGGGAAGTAATCCAAGAGTCAACAGGATTTTTGCCTTACCAAATGGTTTTCGGAAATGACCCTAGAGGCTCTTTAGAAGTTCTGAAAGAAGGATCAAAGTTAACAGCTAGACGGCAACCGATTCGTGACCAGTGTTGCCATCTCGATGAAGGATGGAGATCTAAATAGCGTTCGTTTTCTTGTAGTTTCCTAAGTTTGTTCCACTGCCACCGAGTTTGATGTCTCACCTCATTTTTACTTGCAGAACTGTCGGGCCGGTGTGCTCTCCTGTTTGGTCATTTGTCGATGGACAAGAAGGACTAATGAAGCAACAATTTGCCAAATATATATATTGAAGGTAAGTTTATGTTAGGTACTGGCAAGAACAAATAATCTGATAGAACCTCCGTCTCCCTATCTCTGTGATAGCTCACTGCAAGCTATTTTTCGTAAAAAGCCTTCGTCCAGCATACAACACAATACTGGTACCAGCGCATAGAGGTACCACAAATCCGATAGAGAAATTTCACCAGTTAAAATCGCGATCACGTCCTATCTCGCCCTTTTTTTTTTCGTTTAATACCCATAAAGTTACTCGTTATAAGATTGTTTACTGTATGAATGAATAAAATTTGTTACCAATTTCCAAGATTAAAATGACATAATGGAGTATGAACAAAGCAAGGAAGAAAGGCAAGATAGATAACAGATAACAGAGATTTTGATAATCTCAATTACATGCGGGGCAACATAACCTATACAAAGTTTGGCCACGATTCGATGGAACGGATAGGTTAAGTGGCTCAATTCTTTTCAGTTTCTCGGCTCCGGAACTGCCGTTTAAAACCCACTTAGATAATTAGATTAGACATTGACTAGGGCTTTCTGGCTAGTACTTCTGCACTGGAACAGAATGTGCTGCAGGGTTTCTTCCTCCGCTCTGCAGTTCCTGCACTGTGGGGATGGACCTACTTCCTAGTTTCTAATCCTATTTGAATATTCCCCGCTTTTCACTCTTCTAACGCCATCTATAATACTCAGAATATTAAAACGGCCGTCATTATTATCTTTATACAAAATGCGGCTATTCCGAATATTCCGCGCTTTTCCCTCTTATAACGCCATCTATAATGCTCAGAATATTAGGATGTGTTTACAGGTAGATTTCCTTCTCCGAGATGACACTGACTAGGGCTTTGTAGATCTGGTACTCGGTCTTCTTCGGGAACGTCGTTGAGGTGATTGTGTTGATGGATCTGGGGATTTTGAGCTCGTTGCACAGGATATTGAGTTGCGACATAATCGGGCTAGTACTTCTGCACTGGAACAGAATGTGCTGCAGGGTTTCTTCCTCCGCTCCGCAGTTTCTGCACTGTGGGGATGGGCTGGGTTTCCACTCAAACAATGTTTTCCTAGTTGATAATCCTATTTGAATATTCCGCGCTTTTCCCTATTATGACGCCATCTATAATGCTCAGAATATTAGGATGTGTTTACTGGTAGATTTCCTTCTCCGAGATGGCACTGACTAGGGCATTGTAGATCTGGTACTCGGGTCTTCTCTGGGAACGTCGTTGAGGTGATTGTGTTGATGGATCTGGGGATTTTGAGCTCGTTGCACAGGATATTGAGTTGCGACATCATCGGGCTAGTACTTCTGCACTGGAACAGAATGTGCTGCAGGGTTTCTTCCTCCGCTCCGCAGTTTCTGCACTGTGGGGATGGGCTGAGTTTCCACTCAAACAATGTTTTCCTAGTTGATAATCCTATTTGAATATTCCGCGCTTTTCCCTGTTATAACGCCATCTATAATGCTGAGAGTATTAACGGCCGTAATCATTATCTTTATACAAAATGCGGCTTTTTTTGGCCAGTGATCAGCTCGCTCACTGCGTTTAATTTTTCGTAAACCACCATCATACATAGAGGTACCACAAATCCGAAA
Source organism: Branchinecta lindahli (assembly GCA_023053555.1). Taxonomy (NCBI): domain Eukaryota; kingdom Metazoa; phylum Arthropoda; class Branchiopoda; order Anostraca; family Branchinectidae; genus Branchinecta; species Branchinecta lindahli. Next base: position 30,766,903 of record JAKZAO010000010.1, read on the forward strand.
GAGAAATTTCACCAATTAAAAATCGCGATCATGTCCCATCCCACCCTTCTTTTTCATTTAGTACCCATATATACCAGTTCCTCGTTATAAGATTTCTTATTGAATGAAGAAATAAATTTATTACCCATTTCCAAGTTTCTAATCCTATTTGAATATTCCGTGCTTTTCCCTCTTGTAACGCCATCTGTAATGCTCGGAACATTAACTATCGTCATCATCCTCTCGTCTTAAGGTGAGTCTTCACTTTCCGGAATCTTTTTTCCCATATTTTCCGAGATTTTTTTTTAATTTCTTCTGCGACACTTACAAATTCCGGAAATCTGGAAGTTCAAAAGCCCCTTTTTTCCGGATTATTTTGATATACTTTCGGACCGGTTCATATTCCAGATGCAATTTACAGAAGACGTCAAAGAATAATCTGGAAGCCCAGATTCCGGAAGTTCCGGGAGGTGAAGACCGGACTTTATCCTATTCGTATTATCCCGTTTCTAATGCTATTTGAATATTCCTCTCTTTTCCCTTTTATAACGCCATCTATATGCTCAGAATATAAACGGTCGTCATTACCCTTATTCAAAATTCTGCTTTTCTTTGGCCATTGATCAGCTCGCTCAGTGCATGTAATTTTTCGTAAACCGACATCATACATAGAGGTACCACAAATCCGATAGAGAAATTTCACCAATTAAAAATCGCGATCGCGTCCCATCTCACCCTTTTTTTTCATTTAATACCCATAACATTTCCTCGTTATAAGCTTGCTTATTGAAGGAACGAATTAAATTTATTACTCTATAAATTTAGTCCCTATTTCCAAGTTAATAATCCTATTTGAATATACCGCGCTTTTCCCTTTTATAACGCCATCTATAAGGCTCAGAATATTAACGGTCGTCATCATTAAGCTATGTGCCCACAGAACGCGAATCTTTTCCGCCACGCGGCGCGAAACAAATTCGACTTAAAGTTGAAACGGCGGGGCGCAATTTCACAGCAATCGGAAAGAGAAATTTCACCAATTAAAAATCCCATTCACGTCCCATCCCACCCTTCTTTTTCGTTTAATACCCATATATACCAGTTCCTCGTTATAAGATTTCTTATTGAATGAATGAATTAAGTTTATTACCCATTTCCAAGTTTCTAATCCTATTTGAATATTCCGTGCTTTTCCCTCTTGTAACGCCATCTGTAATGCTCAGAATATTAAAGGACCCCTCTTGCTTATTCTGCTTTTTATAATATATCTAGCTCCCATATAGAATTATAAGCTTCTAAAATCCCTCCATTGTTTCGTTTTGTGCCTACGAAATTTTAGCGCTTTTTTGGCCTTGCCGAGTTTCGCCCGTCACACAACGAAACGTTTGCCGGGATCATCAACGTCTGCTGACAACTCTTTCACACATAAAGATCTGAGAAGCTTTTGTTTATTGCTTCTTTTATTTGCTTAGTTTTCACACTTTTGAACCACGGCGCGATCAGTTTTCAAATGTTTTGCGCACAGCCGCCGCGTCGGAGAGCAGGAAGGCTGGACATAGTCGACAGGCGCCGACAAGAAAATCGCTAATTTCAGATGGAAAGTAATGGTATTTTCGAAAATGTTTTTTTCTGATCCATTTCATAGGGAAAATGTTATTTCTGGTAAGAGTCTTATCCTATCGTATTATCCCGTTTCTAATGCTATTTGAATATTCCGCGCTTTTCCCTTATAAATTTAAAATAGTGGATTTTTTTTTTAAATTGAAAATTCTTTCTCAATCGGTTTCGCGCGTGTATCCTCTGAGCAGAAACTCTAGGTACTGCTATGGTCCCTTAAAGGACTCGTATTCCAATCCAACCATGTAGAGCCACTGGGTTCAAATTTGCGTCGTTCCCTTTCGGCCTTTCTGTTGGGCAGGGCAGACCTCCACTGGAGCCGCCTCGCGTTTCTAATCCTATTTGAATGATCCGCGCCTTTTCCCTCTTATAACGCCATCTATAATGCTCAGAATATTAATGGCCGTCAGCATTCTCTCGTCTTCTCCTATCCTTATAAACCCGTTTCTAATCCTATTTGAATATTCCGCGCTTTTCCCTCCTGTAACGCCATCTTTGATGTTCAGAAGGGCCATCTTCAATGTTCAGAAGGTTAAAGGACCCCTCTTGCTTATTCTGCTTTTTATAATATATCTAGCTCCCATACAGAATTATAAGCTTCTAAAATCCCCACCTTTCTCCATTGTTTCGTTTTGTGCCTACGAAATTTTAGCGCTTTTTTGGCCTTGCCGAGTTTTGCCCGTTACACAACGAAACGTTTGCCGGGATCATCAACGTCTGCTGACAACTCTTTCACACATAAGGATCTGAGAAGCTTTTGTTTATTACTTCTTTTATTTGCTTAGTTTTAACACTTTTGAACCACGGCGCGATCAGTTTTCAAATGTTTTGTGCCCAGCCGCCGCGTCGGAGAGCAGGAAGGCTGGACATAGTCGACAGGCGCTAACAAGAAAATCGCTAATTTCAGATGGAAAGTAATGGTATTTTCGAAAAAAAAAATTCTGATCCAGTTCATAGGGAAAATATTATTTCTAGTAAGAGTTCTGCTTTAACGGCCGTCATCATTCCACCATTGATGTATCTTTATAAGAAATGCTGCTTTTCTTTGGCCTGATCAGCTCGCGGAAGGTAGCTTACTGCAGGCTATTTTTCGTAAAAAGCCTTCGTCCAGCATACAACACAATACTGGTACCAGCGCATTGAGGTACCACAAATCCTTATAAACCCGTTTCTAATCCTATTTGAATATTCCGCGCTTTTCCCTCCTGTAACGCCATCTTTATAGAAAAATAGAGAAATTTCATCAGTTAAAATCGCGATCACGTCCTATCACGCCCTATACATACCAGTTCCTCGTTATAAGATTGCTTATTGAATGAATGAATTAAATTTGTTACTCTATAAATTTATTCCTTGTTCCAATCCAAAAATGTAGAGCTACTGGGTCCAACGTTGCGTCGGTCCCTTTCGGCCTTTCTTTTGGGCACGGCAGACCTCCACTGGAGCCGCCTCCACTGGTAGATTTCCTTCTCCGCGATACTGACTAGGGCTTTGTAGATCTGGTACTTTGTCTTCTTCGGGAACGTCGTTGAGGTGATTGTGTTGATGGATCTGGGGATTTTGAGCTCGTTGCACAGGATATTGAGTTGCGACATCATTTGATTAGTACTTCTGCACTGGAACAGAATGTGCTGCAGGGTTTCTTCCTCCGCTCTGCAGTTTCTGCACTGTGGGGATGGACCTATTTCCTAGTTTCTAATCCTATTTGAATATTCCCCGCTTTTCATTCTTCTAACGCCATCTATAATACTCAGAATATTAACGGCCGTCTTATCTTCTTCCTTCAAATATCTGGCACTTGGGTTCCACTCTGGACACAAAACGCGGCTTTTCCGAATATTCCGCGCTTTTCCCTATTATGACGCCATCTATAATGCTCAGAATATTAGGATGTGTTTACTGGTAGATTTCCTTCTCCGAGATGACACTGACTAGGGCTTTGTTGATCTGGTACTCTGGTCTTCTTTGGGAACGTCGTTGAGGTGATTGTGTTGATGGATCTGGGGATTTTGAGCTCGCTGCACAGGATATTGAGTTGCGACATCATCGGGCTAGTACTTCTGCACTGGATCAAAATGTGCCGCAGGGTTTCTTCCTCCGCTCCGCAGTTTCTGTACTGTGTGGATGGACTGAGTTTCCACTCAAACAGTGTTTTCTTAGTTGATAATTCTATTTGAATATTCCGCGCTTTTCCCTGTTATAACGCCATCTATAATGCTGAGAATATTAACGGCCGTAATCATTATCTGTATACAAAATGCGGCTTTTTTTGGCCAGTGATCAGCTCGCTCACTGCGTTCAATTTTTCGTAAACCGCCATCATACATAGAGGTACCACAAAACCGAAAGAGAAATTTCACCAATTAAAAATCGCGGTCACGTCCCATGCCACCTTTCTTTTTCGTTTAATACCCATATATACCAGTTCCTCGTTATAAGATTTCTTATTGAATGAATGAATTAAATGTATACCCATTTCCAAGTTTCTAATCCTATTTGAATATTCCGTGCTTTTCCCTCTTGTAACGCCATCTGTAATGCTCAGAATATTAACTGTCGTCATCATCCTCTCCTCTTATCCTATTCGCATTATCCCGTTCTAATGCTATTTGAATAATCCGCGCTTTTCCTTTTATAACGCCATCTATATGCTCAGAATATTAACGGTCGTCATTATCCTTATTCAAAAAGCTGCTTTTCTTTGGCCAGTGATCAGCTAGCTCAGTGCATGTAATTTTTCGTAAACCGACATCATACATAGAGGTACCACAAATCCGATAGAGAAATTTCACCAATTTAAAATCGCGATCGCGTCCCATCTCACCCTTTTTTTTTCAATTAATACTCATAACATTTCCTCGTTATAAGATTGCTTATTGAAGGAATGAATTAAATTTGTTTCCTATAAATTTATTCCCTATTTCCTAGTTTATAATCCTATTTGAATATTCCACGCTTTTCCCTTTATTAACGCCATCTATAATGCTCAGAATATTAACGGTCGTCATCATTAAGCTAATTGCCCACAGAACGCGAATCTTTTCCGCCACGTGGCGCGAAACAAATTCGACTTGGAAGTTGAAACGGCGGGGCGCGGATTTTTTCCGCTCGGCCAGTGATCAGCTCGCTCAGTGCATATAGTTTTTCGTAAACCGACATCATACATAGAGGTACCATAAATCCGATAGAGAAATTTCACCAATTAAAAATCACGTCCCATCTCACCCTTCTTTTTCGTTTAGTACCCATATATACCAGTTCCTCGTTATAAGATTTCTTATTTTAGTAATGAATTAAATTTATTACCCATTTCCAAGTTTCATATCCTATTTGAATATTCCGTGCTTTCCCTCTTGTAAGGCCATCTATAATTCTCAGAATATTAACTGTCGTCATCAATCTCTCGTCTTATCCTATTCGTATTATCCCGTTTCTAATGCTATTTCAATATTCCGCGCTTTTCCCTCTTATAACGCCATTCAGCCCGATCGGACAACGTTAAAAGGGGGGTGGGGTTGGGGGGTCGAAACTTTCGGCCAGATTTTCCCCATGAAGGAAAAGTCGGAGGGGGATGAAATTTGGCAGGTTTCTAAGTTGGAGCTCGGGCTACGAAATGCATCCCTCCCCATCTCTCTGCGACCACTGGAACCGAAGATCGCTTAACATTGTCGTGGTTCGCCTCTTTAAAGAGGCACGAGTGTGCCTCCTTGATAACGCCATCTATAATAATCAGAATATTAGCTGTCGTCATCATTCTCTAGTCTTATCCTATTCGTATTATCCCGTTTCTAATCCTATTTGAATATTGAAACATTCTTAAAGAAAAGGTTCGTCGAAGGAGTCCGAAGGAGTCTGTATTTAATGTCCATTTATGGTTATTTAGTATCGAATATTTAGTGTCGTACCGATTCCCGAAGGAGTCTGTATTTAATGTCCATTTATGGTTATTTAGTATCGAATATTTAGTGTCGTACTGCATCATTTCATTTGTCATGTGTTGAGGGAATTTTCATTTTTCACTATTTGCCTTTGTGTTTGTAATCGTCCCCCGTTTATAATTCTGTTTGAATATTCCGCGCTTTGCCCTCTTATAACGCCATCTGTAATGATGGGGTTATACCGGAACTGCCTTTCTAATTGAAATTTCTACTTGCAGGAAAGCCATGGTGGCGCGTCTCACTCTACCGTTGGAAGCCAGTATCATTGGTACAGCTGCGTTGCTCGTCGTCCGTCTAACATTTATTACATTTCGTGAACCCTAATGGGCTTATAAATATTAGCACAGTTATCGTTCCAGTGCGTCTGTCTTATGTTATAGCGTAAATTAAATATTTTCGTTACTTGTTATCCTTTGTTTTTCCCGTACTGTATTCAGCTTGCTTGCCAACTTCGCAGTTCCCCGTGCGAACGGTTGGCTAATCGAGTCGATCGTCAGAAACTTACACTGTCAGGACAGATCCCGCCAAGTCCGTAAAAGTGCGCCTTGAACCTCAGACGAACCCTCGTACTTCTCGCTGTCCCCAAAGGCCGATAGATTCTATTTTTGTAAAAAGCGAAAACAGAGACACTGACATGTTGCTGTAATAGTCACTTCTCAATTCTCGGTCCGCCCTTATTGTGTGTGTTCAACCCTAAGCCAAGCCTATATGCACTTCCTAGGCTCGCTCGAATCTTTCAATCAAATCAAAATGAATGGTTAAAAAGTTTTATCTTTGCGTTTCTGATTCTCTGTTTGCGAGGGATGGAAAGTCGTTTGTCTGCCAAATCACGAAACTGCAAACTGAAAAATATCTCTTTCCTCGTACTTCTTGTCCCCCAGTAGCCCACAGACGTATACCAAATTGCATCCTCTGTGCGGTTAGGATTTGCTTTTTACGAGGAATGGCAATTCGCAATTTGTCTGCCAAACCACCAAGTTTTCGGAGCCCTTTGACACAAACCGCTCGAGGGTTAAATCCTTCAAGGTGCGCATTCATCGTTATTTCGTATCTCCCGTCAATACGCATCGTCACCGCTTCCGTGAGCCGACAAAACAGTTGCAATCCTCTGCGGTTCGGCTGTTTTGAAAAGGGACGGAAATGCGCGCAAGCCACCACAAAGTGCCCACAAATCCTCGTCCTCCTGGTAGTCGCCGTCGACGGCTCTTTGCCTCAACGGCCGCGAAACAGCCGTCTACCCGTTCGAAACTCACACGGCCACCACCGACGACGATCAGGGGCCCTTATCCCAGCGCGGAGACGTGACGTTGGCTCCCAGGATCGGGCCACTCGTTGCGCTCCGAAGCTCACTCGCCGGCGCCAAGTCCCAAGTCCCCCGAGTCGGCCCTTGGCGAGCTGGAGAGAGGGCCGTCGAAAAACAAACACTTGGAAAAAAAAGTCCAAAAAAACTTTTTCTGGACTTTTCGGAGCGAAAAAAGGCCGCGGGACTTTAAAAAACTCCCGCGGGACATTCTCGAAAAAAGTCCCGGCAAAAAAAGTCCCACGCTGAAAAAAAAAAGTCCATTTCGCCAATTTTGGCTTAAAACGCAAGGTTTTGGCCACCTATCGGCCGAAAGTTCGTTAGAAAAGCTTAAAATTGAATTTGGCGCCCGTTTCGATCGAAACGCCATCTGCTAAAATAAGTCCCAACTAAAAAATTATGTCCCAAAAAACAAAAAAAGTCCAAAACAAGTCCGTGACCCTTTCAGTCCAAGTCTAACCTAACCTAACCTAACCTAACCTAACCTAACCTAACCTAACCTAACCTAACCTAACCTAACCTAACCTAACCTAACCTAACCTAACCTAACCTAACCTAACCTAACCTAACCTAACCTAACCTAACCTAACCTAACCTAACCTAACCTAACCTAACCTAACCTAACCTAACCTAACCTAACCTAACCTAACCTAACCTAACCTAACCTAACCTAACCTAACCTAACCTAACCTAACCTAACCTAACCTAACCTAACCTTGGATCAAGGATCTTTGGATCGCCCGGATCAAAGGGTCCTTGGATCAAGGATCTTTGGATCTCCCGGATCAAAGGGTCCTTGGATCAAGGGTCCTTGGATCTCCTTGATCAAAGGGTCCTTGGATCTCCAGGATCGAAGGGTCCTTGGATCAAGGATCTTTTGATCTTTTGATCTCCTCGATCAAAGGGTCCTTGGATCTTCCGGATTTAAGGGTCCTTGGATCAAGGGTACTTGGATCTCCCGAATCAAACGGTCCTTGGATCTACCGGATCAATGGATCCTTGGATCAAGGATCCTTGGATCTCCCGGATCAAAGGGTCCTTGGATCTCCCGAATCTAAGGGTTCTTGTATCTCCCGGATCGAAGGGTCCTTGGATCAAGGATCCTTGGATTTCCTTGATCAAAGGGTCCTTGGATCTCCCGGATCAAAAGGTCCTTGGATCTCCTTGATCAATGGGTCCTTGGATCTCCCGAATCTAAGGGTGATTTGCTTCTTTTCTGAACACTTGGAAACGTCCGACCACCTTCGATTAGACCTTGAATTAGATTAGACCACTTTTGATGCTTAGCATCGCTTTGCCCAAATCTTGAGGCTGAGCTGTTGATTTTTGCCCAGTGTGAACAGGTGAATGATAAATTAGCCTAAGTGTAGAAATTGATGTTATCTAAGTCTTAGATAACATCAATTTCATCACATAAAATAACACTTGCCTCTTAGACTAAGAGGCAAGTGTTATTTTATTTTACTTTTCTTTGGTGTGCCTTGATTACCTTAAATGCGATTTAAGTTACCATCAGGGTACCGTGTAGGAGAGGTCAGGGAAAGGTATCCAACCTCAGACAAGATTTCAAATTTCCAGAGAAATCTTTCTTTAGTGAAATCTATCTGGCGTAAAAAGGAACCAATATATGACAAACATACTAGATTCAAGCTAATAGAATGGTTTACATATTGGGGAAATAAGTTTTACTTCAATATTTCTATGTAGGCTAGTTAAATATAATTTTACCTGAGGTCAGATTGCTTGCAAAGTATCGTAATGAATGATAGTTACTAAAGTTAATAACCAGAAAATCCCTTTTACCTATGTTCAGTTCAATTCAATTTACTTCTAAAACGAGAAGCGGACAAGCCAAATATTCGTTCAGTTGTCAGTAATTTATACAGTTTATAGTCAACACTTATGAATTAAAATAAAAGTAATGGTCTAGTCAATATCAGGTACATAATGACTGACTATGTGTACTGCTTATTGGCTACATACATACTAGTAGGCTATAGGCTACAGCCCTTTTGTAACTAAACAAACCAAGTTTTCATTTCTATCTTGAAATTCATATACTAGTATCCTACCCGTCTGGTGTATGAGGGTTTCAAATAGGCTATGTGTGAGTACCATGGTCACACCTGTGAGCCTGCCCCAGGGTTTGAGTGTGGGTATCAAAAAAGGGCCTTGTGTACTAGACTGGTTCAGAATGATCTGATTTCTAGTGCACATTATGCAATGCTTTTTTGTAGGCTACAGGAGGAGTATCCAACCTTGAATAAAATTTTTATTTTCCATAAAAGTTTTCCTTTAAGAGAGAACACCTACAGAATGGCCTACAGAAATACTAGTTTGAAGCTAAAACAATGCTGAATTTCACACAGAACCATCCCATTCTCTTCTCAGCTCAAATTCCATAGTGTAGCCTACTAATTTATAAAATGATGAAAAAGAAAGAGTTGACAACAGAAATACCCCGCTTAAGAAGGTTTAAAAAGGATAGGTAGCCTACGTAAGTTTATTAATTTTTAAGAGAATTTTCACTTCAGTTAGCAATAGCAACAAGCCTTGTATTTTTTCTTTTACGAAAGCTGTTGCCCCAGTCTACCAGAAACCCCTGATTTTGGGATTCCCTTTGCCAAATGCTAGGTACATCTGGCGTTACTAACTCAATCAAATATTGATGATTTGAATGAAGCTCAGAAATCAACCTATCACAACCCCTTTATATTGGATCAGGCCAGGGTTAGGGTACCACCAGGCAACAGGTATACGGCCTGAGGCAGAGGCCAAGCCAAACCCTAGATATAGCCAGCATTGGGCATAGGGTATCCAAAATTCAGGGTTTTGTGCGGTAGACTGTACTAGCCGATAGGCTATATTAAACAATCAACAATGGCTAAAAATGGAAAGTCAGCTGCAATGGTTATGTTGCAGCCGTTCTTTCCAAGGGTCTTTGTCAGGCTCTTACGAATCTGCAATAATTATTATTACAAATATTTGTTTCCCAGCCAGCTTAGGTTCAAGGAGTATTTATGCTGTTGTTATTAGTTACCATCAGTTTCAAATAATTGGACAATATCAGTTGTGCTCTATTGAGTGGCTGAAAATAGGAAATACCTTTCTTCAGAAAAAATAGAGTGCAGTAACACCCTTCACCCTGGAGTACCACCGTGGTACCCCCCCCCCCCCGGACATGTCTGATAAAACTCTAGAAATAAAAATACATTTTGTGGAAAGTCTATATAGAGATGAGCGTCCAGCGAGCCGTCGTCACGCGTTCCTTTAGGGATGTTCCTTTCCTCGCGGTCGAAACTGCAGTTTCGATTCCGATTTCCTAAATGTTTTCGTTCGGGGGGATTGGTCGGTGGGGATGGGGTGGGTCGCCAGGTTGGTTTTCGGGAGAGGGTGGTACCGGCAGAGGGAGGGGGAAGAGGTCGCTTAGACCCGTCGAGTGAACGATCCGGTAGCCACAGGAAACCTTTTCAAGTTTAGTAATTTCCCTTCTCTTTCTAGATCGGAAACATCGTGCCGGAATGTCCGGAGGTCGGTATCGCAGACCATGCAGAAACCGACGCTGAAACGAATGAATTCGTCAATGGAGTGACGCGTATGCAAGCTAAATTACAAAAGACAAAGCTTTCATCTGTCACGACTGACCTGGGAGGCCGAATCGGGAGAGGTAAAGATAAGAATATTGTTTCTTAAAGCACAACTCTTACTAGAACTTTTCTGTTCACGATGAAATGGCTCAGAAATATTAGTTGCGTTCTTGCAGATACAGATATCTGAAAAAGTCATCTCACTTTCATCAGTTTTTGTCAAATTGGTGGGAAAGAAGTTTGGCACTTAGTGATGTGACTTGATATCAGTTTTTCTTTTGGGATGACTTCGAAAAGCGCAGTTTTGGCAATTGTCGTTTTTGCAGAGCCAATGTATATCAGATACCACGGTAACTGCAAAAAGACTAACTGCAGAACCAGTTACCGTGGTAACCGATACCATGGTATCTGCAAAAACGCAACTATTTTTTTTCGAAAATACCATCACGTCCCACGTTGAATCCGCGTTAAATTAGCCCTTGTCGACTTTATTCATCCTTGCCGCACTTTGATTCGGATGCCGGACATAAAATACTTAAAAACTGAACGTGTCATGGTTGAAAAATGGGGAAACCAAGCAAAATAAAAGAAGTTCAAAACATACGATAGACTTGACGGTTTTAACGTGTCTTCCAAAGTGAAAACAACATTTTGACATTTCTCGTGACTTCGGCACGACCGAAAAACGCTAAAAATGCGTAGGTAGCCTACAAACGGAAACAAGGGTGAAAGGTGGAGATTTCAGAAGCTTTTAATTTCAAAAGGGATCTAGAGATAACAGAAAAGACAGAATAAGCAAGAGTGGTCCTTTAAAGTTTAACTGAAAAGCCAACTCATTTGTGCGTCATTTAATTGGATACACTGAACTATTTGGATTCTGCAAAGGAATTTTTTGATTTTCCACCATCTGCTCTAGTTATGAGGCTCAGAATATCTCCAGCCGTCCCCACAGCATAAATTCTACTATGACGCGGGAAATTTTAATCTCAACACAAATGCGGCTTTTCATTGGGCAGTGGTGAGATTGGTGAAGATTGCTTAGTGCCTGAACAAAAAAACCTGATAAATCTTTCTCGTAAGGCATACAACAAAAATACAAGCGCATAGAGGCACCACAAATCGCACGGAAATTCCACTATTTGAAAATAGATTATTCGTGATTAGCGGAACAACAAAGTAACTCATTTTCAGCGGGTCTTTAAGCCAATTTAAGTGAATAAGTGATGGGTAACTAGACTGTCCTATCCTAGCCCTTTTCGCTTAAACTTTAAGTTAAAAATTGCGTCATATGATGGTAGTGCCTGAATGATGAAGAAATGACGTTAATTGTCTAAAGTAAGCCAAATCTAGACTTGCTCTTTAAACAGTTCACATAAATCGTTCTGAAATAGTTCTTTAAAGCATCCGTGCCAGTATCTACGTCCATTCATTCTTGGTCCCCATACCCATTGTGTATTTCAGTCGCTGAATTCTCTTTAAATAATTTTTTTTCGCGGAATAAATTGATGACGACGTGCACGGTAATAGGAAATACTATAGTCTGACCTATTACCTTTTTTGAGCGTAGGCTATGATTTGTCCTGATCAGGAAGCGAACGCTCGAAGTTAGAGTCAGTTAGCCAGTTTAGACAAAACGTCTCAGAATTTACCAATGTTGTTTCTTGGTTGAAAATAGGTGCAAAACTATTCAGAACTTTCATATCTCCAGTTTTAAAAAGAATAGGCCGTTACTGGCTTCTCCAGCAAATCTTTCGCCGTCTAAGCACAAATGACCATGTTTTGGTCAGCTGTTTATTGTCACCCCGAAGAACGACCATAATTCCTCTACGTGGTTACGTTACGAACAGACGGCCAGGGTCGGGTGGTAGGGGAATTCCTGCCAGGATTTTCCGCACCATCATCACTTCCATACGGAAAAGTTATATTTTTCAACCTTATGATGAAAGTGAAGAAAATCCGGCCGGGAACTCCGGATCGTGTGTTCGCACTATTGCTAGGAAAATATTTTTGTGCAGTAACCAATTACTCACGTGGAAAGACAAGTTAAAGACTAAGTATAAATCCACTGAAATAATCTTAGGTATTGTGTACTTTAACGTTGGATTTAGTAGGGGCAAGATCCGGAGCCCAATCTTTCAACTGTATTTTTAGGCAGTCGGGGTGGGGGGTTAAAAGGTGATGAAATTTTTCTTTTGATAAGGGCAGAACAAAATAAATGTAATTAGCTGTATCGTTGGAAAAAACTAACTTGGGTCAAATGGATTTTTTTTGTCTAGGTTACCCTCTCGAGATCGGAAGCTGCTTTGGTGGAAGGGATACAACCGTTTGAAACTGATGCAAAGCAGCATACAAAGGAACTCAGTTTTCGTGTTTGGAGACCAGCTGAACTTCAAAACCCCGATGGAGGCAGTTTCAGCAACAATTGGTATCTACATGAATATTCCTATGTTCCCGTCTCACCTTTGCAATTAAGTTTTCACATTGTGAGCCCTTTTATCTTTAGACTTGATCAACGCTTTATCTTTTAATCGTAGGCCTACCCTTGAAGCGAAGATATGATTTTTTGGGGATATAGGCTACCGCCACTTTATTTTTAAAAGTTGACATCTAGGCCTATCTTATATACACATCTATTCGAAGTGCAATTTCAATTTTTCAACACATCTAATCGAAGTGCTTTTGTGTTTATTTATTTCTCTGTCAGTTGTTCAGTCTGAACCAATAAATCAAAATTAATTCTTACACGTGTGTTCAAGGACTCCCGTTAATGTTATAGGCTACGGTTGCAGCTGACAAGGACGTTACACTTTATTGGGACCCTTGGGGCTCTGAACCGGTCCATTTAAATTCCTTTTAACGAGGCGTTAGAAAAGTTGCTTATTCAAAATTTATTAAAAAAATAAAAATAAAAAAATAGTACGGTATATAAAACTGCGATATTATCGGTATAATACTTCCATTTTTGCAGCATCAGTTTTGGAATCATACCGGTAAAAAATGTTCACAGAAAGTGTCGGCGAGGTTGAAAATGACTAATCAGGAAGCGTTGAAACCAAGAAATGTTGAATTGCCACAGAAATAAAGTGTTATACACTTTTCCTAAAACTTCCTAAAACTGTCGTACCACCGAAAACGCTGGGGAACCTGGGAAAACGTTATTAGAAACTGTTGAATGAGCAAAGACTGTTATGCCAAATCTGTTGAATCGCAGAAACGTTGAGTTGCCACGGAAATAAAGTGTTATACGCTTCCTAAAACTGTCGGAAGATTAAAAAAATGCTGGGGAACGAGGGAAAACGTTAACGGAAAATGTTGAATGAGCAAGAACTGCTTTGCCACAACTGTTGAAACGTAGAAACGTTTATTTACCACAGAAATAAAGTGTCTGCGCCAAATGGAGCTTGCGAATGGGAAAAAAGTGTTGAATTTAGAGGGAAGTGTCGTAAAACTTGTTACAGTGTACTAGTCCTATATATATGTTTCGGAAGCCTCCGGTGAGAGTAGAATGGCACAACTACCGATACTTGTGGACTTAGTCGAATTTCAATCTTGAGAAACAGGGATCCTGACTTCAACGAACAGGGATCCTGACTTCAACGAACAGGGATCCTGACTTCAACGTACAGGGATCATGACTTCAACGAACAGGGATCCTGACTGTAACGAACAGAGATCCTGACTTCAACGAACAGGGATCCTGACTTCAACGAACAGGGATCCTGACTTCAACGAACAGGGATCCTGACTTCAACGAACAGGGCTCCTGACTTCAACTAACACGGCTCCTGACAGCCGCTTGGCTGACTCCGACTACTACTAGTCCTCCTAGTCCTCCTCCCTACTAGGATCCCTACTACTAGTCCTCCTCAATCTTCAGAAACAGGGGTCCTGACTTCAACGAACAGGGATCCTGACTTCAACGAACACGGCTCCTGACAGCCGCTTGGCTGACTCCGACTACTACTAATCCTCCGACTCCTCTCCCCTCCGAAGCTTGGCTTGACTCCGACTACTTCTAGTCCTCCGACTCCTGACTTCAAGATCCTCAGGAGATCCTGACTTCAACGAACAGGGATCCTGACTTCACCGTACAGGGATCATGACTTCAGCGAACAGGGATCCTGACTATAACGAACAGAGATCCTGACTTCAACGAACAGGGATCCTGACTTCAACGAACAGGGATCCTGACTTCAACGAACAGGGATCCTGACTTCAACGAACAGGGCTCCTGACTTCAACGAACACGGCTCCTGACAGCCGCTTGGCTGACTCCGACTACTACTAGTCCTCCTCCCTACTAGGATCCCTACTACTAGTCCTCCTCAATCTTCAGAAACAGGGATCCTGACTTCAACGAACACGGCTCCTGACAGCCGCTTGGCTGACTCCGACTACTACTAATCCTCCGACTCCTCTCCCCTCCGAAGCTTGGCTTGACTCCGACTACTTCTAGTCCTCCGACTCCTGACTTCAAGATCCTCAGGAGATCCTGACTTCAACGAACAGGGATCCTGACTTCAACGAAAGTCTCAGGATCCAACAAAATCCAAATCAGCTTGCCGGTGAGCAGTCGGGCCATTTTGGGAATAAACCTGAAATAAAAATAAAAAACAATAGCCTATCGTTATGTTGCAATTCGGATGATCAATAATGCACAAACCACGTTACGCTTTTATATATCACAAGCTTCAAGAAAAGAACAAAAGCCGGTTTGTATTTAGAAGAATAAACTGAGTTTTGTATTCTCTGTCTTCCTTGAAAAAATCGCTCGTTTTTAGCCGAGTTTGAAGCTACTTCGCACAAACTGAATGCCAGTCAGACGGACTAGTACATCTGTTCTATACAGATTCGCATTTTTTGCGTTCAAAACGCCTTCTTGAAGATAATTCCAACTTGGCAGTTGGATTCTTGAAACCGAACTTTCCTATGTGCCCAAGGGGTCTTCCACAAACATGTTTCCCACTACAGCCTCTAAAATTGTTTGCGGTTCAAGATGAGGAACTCTGGAACGGATTTTTAACAATTCACAGACCTCGACAATTCCGAAGAGCTCCGCGTGGGAATCTGAACGTCAAATCAGTAACTGTCGCTTTTCATTCCATAAGTGCCATAATGAAGGTCAGGAACGATTTCGCTGATCTTTTCTGCAAACTGTTCAATGGCGATGACGTTCTTATTTTAAAAGGGTATTATTGTTGCGTTACAAAGCGAAAATCTTACCTGCCGACTGAACGTGCTCCTTTCAAATACACCGTAGCTTAGAGTGGTTTTCCTCTAAAAAACTTGTAACTTGGACGAACGCCAGACATTTCTGAATCAAAGGCCAGGCCGCAAAACACCGGCCACTGGTTTGAGGCGCGGCCATCAAATCCGATGTCAAGGTCCAGACACTTCTTGTTGGTTGTGAAAGCGACACCGCAATCATCATACTTTCGCGACGCCAGCTCAAGTGTCTTAGTGTGTAAAGAGGTTCAGAAAAACATTGTACCATGCATCTTTAACTGAAAGGAGAGAACCAAATTCCAATTTCCCATATCCCTATCCCCACGGAAAATACATTTGTTGTGTTTTTGCTGACACCATGGTATCTGATACCACGGTCTCAAGTCGTTTTCGCTGTTACCGTGGTATCTGATACCACGGTAAAAAGGCGTTTTTGCAGTTAGCGTGGTATCAAATATTCAGATACTACGGTCCGACCGTGGTAACTGGTCGTGGTATTTGACAAAGTCATCTCACTTTCAACAAATTTTATCGAATTCGGGAGAAAGAAGTGTAGCTCTTAGTAATTTAACTGGATATCAGTTTTTCTTTTGGGATTACATAAAGCACAACTCTTACTAGAAAGAATATTTTCCCTGCGAAATGGATCAGAAAAAAACGTTTTCGAAAATACCATGACTTTCCATCTGAAATTAGCGATTTTCTTGTTAGCGCCTGTCGACTATGTCCAGCCTGCCTGCTCTCCGACGCGGCGGCTGGGTGCAAAACATTTGAAAACTGATCGCACCGTGTTCTGAATATGATATCATTTTTAACATGTCTAAAACTGTGTGCATGTGCTTTCGCCCTAGTAATTCTAAACCTCTGTTGTTACCATGAGTATTTCTTGCTGGGTCTGAGCTGGCTTTTGTGCAATCTTTTCGGTACCTTGGGTACATTTTTGCTGATAACCTTCATGATGATGCACATGTATGCCACTCTCTTCGATCATTGTACATACGTGGTAATATGCCAGTTAGGAAGTTTTCGTATTGCTCCGTTGATGTTAAGACATTTCTGTTAATCTTACTGTTCGTGCATTTTTGGTTTGTCTCTTATCAACAATTGCACCAAACGAAGTCTGAGTGAAATGCGCATTGCTTGCAATGATAGCTTCAGGTTTCTGCATTGTCTCCCGCGGTTTTGCAGTGCTACAGAGATGTTCGACGATTACCGCGTTATGAATTTTTCTCAGTTGGCATACGCGCATCATACATCTCTGAGAGATCGGTTGCTATTATCGCACAACTGCATAATCGTGGCATTATGTAACCTGTGGCTTCGCCTGTCTTTGTCCGTTTGGGTTAAAATGTACGAGAAAGAAGGCTGTGGCTAATCTGTGATCTTGTACCACTTTTATTTATTTTTGTTTGTTTGGTTTTATTTGTAGCGTTTGTTTATGGCTTCTTGCCAAAAATAAAAGCCTTGAACATTATTTCACAAGTTGGTGCTGAATGAGCCCTTTCATTTTCAACCTTCCCGTTCAGGAATAAAGTTAAAAAGTTGAAAAAAAACTTTTTGTCTGCTAAAAACAGCAAAATCCAGAGTTCTTATTTCTTAACTTAGGGGTACCGGGGACCCCTAAATTTCCTGTAATGCCTTGCCATTCAGGGGGCTTGCCGATAAGAGATTTCTGATGCGCTCTTGATCAACCGTCCGGTAGTGCGAGAAATACCCACGGGGATAGGATACGCGACTATCCAGATAGACAAAATTTGAGATTGGCTGCTGGCACCTTGAGGGAGGAGTCTCTTTGGTGCACACGTCCAATGAGGCAAACAAGAACGCCGATTTGACCCAAGCAGAATTATTTAAAGTAGGAGAGGGCCGGGCAACATAGCAACATAGAAGCATAGAAAATGACAAGCCCTCTGAATGGCCAGGCATTACAGGAAATTTATGGGTCCCTGGGGTTACCCAGTTTTTTTCCAAAATATGTATATTTCTGTTTTAAAAAGAATCAAGATTGTAAATATTCCATCAGCTCAAGCTGACTGCGAATCATATTTGACAGTGCAAAAACGGATAAGTCAGCTGAAATTTATTGGAGCTATATTTCGGCCCTTCTTGGCAAGGGTCCTCTTCAGGCTCAAAGCCACTCAAGATATAAAAAATGATCACAAGTTTCGTTTCTTCCATCTTGAGCGGCTTTGGGCCTGAAGAGGACCCTTGCCAAGAAGGGCCGAAATATAGCTCAAGTAAATTTCAGCTGACTTATCGGTTTTTGCACTGTCAAAAAAATCAAGATTGTGTTAAAGCTGCAGGCAAAATTCTGTGTTAAGAATTTGAGGCGCAGGCAATAACTCATCCTGTTTTCTGCTGAAATACATAGATTTCAGCTGTACTTAGAGTAACACATTCTTTACCAAATCGAAAGTTCAAGACTATTATGAACCGTTTTAATCAAAAGTCAGAACTCTACTAACAAAATTTGTACAGACACTTGCTTATATACCCGCACTGGTATTTCATTCCATTCATTCGGCGCGTACTCCCTGGGGGCGATGACGACAGCCGGTTTGTCACGTCCGCCAGTGAGGGTGTTCACGTAAGCCATTAGAGGTTGAAATTAGGCTCATAACAATTCCTCCCTTTTCTCGGAGTTTGAAGAGCTTGACAGGTTTGAGTTATGTCGAACTTGGTGAGCATGTCGCTGGATAGTTTTGTTCCTTCTGGGACTATTATTCTCTTGCCATCGTTATCAATGAAAATCATTCCAGATGTCGCTATAGTTGGTAAAGGGGGAGCAGGAGGAGTGTAGTTAAACATTTTACTGATGTGCTCACGCTGTTTCCTACGTACAGCTGCCCCTGGACGTTTCCTTTTCGGCTTCATCGATATGATCCGTACCTTAGTGCCAGGTCTTGGGTCGGGTGTTTTCCACTGAAGTCGGGTCTTGGTAGCGCGATTCGTGGTCGGTAAGACTGGTTGGAGTTCTTCGGTGGCGCTGGATGCTTCTTCGTTTGTAACTGACTCTTTGATTGGTTCGAGTGCTGGAAGGTCTTCAAAGTCTTCATCAGTATTAAGATTCTCGGCGATATTGACAAGCTTCGCAAACGTCTCGTTTAACTGAATGTCTTCGTCGTCCAAAATGATGAGTTCTATATCGTCTGACATCTAAAGAAAGGATAATATTAACATATATACAAAGCGAACACTTGCTGACTAGAGGCGCGAGAGCGCGTCCGCGTTTGCGTTTAATTTCCCTGGTCTTGCGCTGATTGTGAAACTGTATTCTTGAAGAGACAGAGCCCATCTTTCAATGCGATGGTTACTGCCTCTCACAGAGTTTAGCCATGCCAGGGGATTGTGATCTGTCACTACCTCAAAGTGTCGTCCATAGAGGTAGTAGCGTACTCGTGATAGGGCCCAAACTATTGCAAGACATTCTTTTTCAATCGTCGCATATCGAGTCTCTCTGTCCAGCAGTCTCCTCGATAGGTAACAAATTGGATGCTCTCCGTCACTGAAGGACTGGGACAGCGTGGCTCCAATTGCTAGGTCAGAGGCGTCTGTTTGCAAGAAGAATGTTTTAGAAAAGTCGGGGGGATACAAAACTGGGTACGATGTGAGCCTGCATTTCAGTTCTTCGAACAAGACTTGGTGTTTAGGCTCCCACGGTAAAATGTCGGGTACTTGTTTCCTGGTTAGTGAACTGAGTTCCCTTGTGAGTCCGGCGTACCCCTTGATGAACCGCGAATAATAATTGGTCATCCCAAGGAAGGTTCTCAGTGTTTTCTTTGTCTCTGGGCGCTGAAATGCTTGGATTGCTTGTACTTTGTTAAGTACTGGACTGATAGTACCTTCTCCAACGGTGTGTCCCAAATATTCTACTTTGGTATATCCAAACCTACTCTTCCTGATGTTGATTTTCAGGTTCGCCTTGTTAAGACGCTTTAATACTTCGTTCAGGTGTATCAGGTGCTCTGCTAACGTGTCACTGAAAACGATTATGTCATCGAAGTATGCTCGAGCATGTGGGTATTCTCTCAATACTTCGTCGATCATCCGCTGAAAGGTGGCGGGCGCTCCTTTCAATCCAAAAGGCATTACGCGGAATTGGTAATGGCCAAATGGAGTCGAGAATGCAGTTTTTTCGACCGAACTACTTGCCATCTTGACTTGCCAGTATCCTTTTCGGCAGTCTAGAATCGAGAAGTACCGGGCGGTCCGGAAGTTTTCCAGGATTTGATCAATGCGTGGCATGGGATAGGCATCGAATTTTGTTATGGCATTTACTTGCCTATAGTCAATGCAAAACCTCCATTCGCCGTCCTTCTTTTTCACGAGAACGACAGGGGACGACCATTCACTGTTGGAAGGTTCAATGACGCCGTCTTGTAGCATTTTTTCCATTTCTTGTTTCAGCACTTCCCTCTGAGACTGTGGCACACGATACGGTGGGACTCTTATGGGATGGTGGGTTCCAGTGTGGATTTCATGTGTCACGTTTGTAGTTCCGAGACTTGTTGACAGAACTTCCTTCTGGGCCATGATATTATTTAGGATTTCTTCCCTCGTCTCTTGTGGCAAGGCAGGGTTTATGTCTGGCATCACTTCGTATTCCTCTCTTTCATAGGTTTGAATAGCTACTGTGTTTTCTTCTTCTTCATCGACCGTCGCGACAAAAACTTCATTGCCATCTTTCTCATCTCTCTCTTCAAACTTCCGTAGGAGGTTGATATGATATATTGCTTTCTTTTTCCTAGAGCCTCCAAGCTCTATTTCGTAGTTGACTGGAGAAATAGTACGTAACACCTTGAATGGTCCTTGCCAACGGATGTTAAGTTTATTGCTTCCTTCTGGTAGTAGAAGTAGCACTTGGTCACCGACGGACAAGGTCCTTGGCTTCGTTGCCTGGTCGTAGTACCGCTTCATTCTTGCTGCTTCAGTTGCTTTTGTTTCTGTGGCAAAATCGCAGATTTCGGATAATCGCACGCGCATTTGTCGTATGTATTCTGCAACAATTATTGGGTCTTCTCCAGTCTTATCTTCCCATTCTTCTTGCATTAGGTCCAGGACCCCGCGAGGATTCCGTCCGTATAGTACCTCGAATGGGCTAAACCCCAGACACGGATGAGTTGTTTCTCGATATGCGAATAGTAAGAACGGTATAAACTTGTGCCAGTCGTTTGTTGATGTCCCTACGTATTTGCGAAGCATGGATATTAGAGTCCCGTTGAACCTTTCAGTTTGTCCATCCGTCTCCGGGTGGTATGGACTTGTCCTTATCGGCTTTATATTCAGCACCTGATACAACTTCCTTAAGACAGAAGACAGGAACTGAGTTCCCTGATCTGTCAGGATTTCGTTGGGAATTCCATAACGCGAAATGAACTTCGCAACTTCATCCGCAATAACGGGTGATTTTGTTGACCGTAGTGGTATTGCTTCAGGATATCTAGATCCGTAGTCAGTAATAACTAGTAGCCAGCGATGACCTGCGGAGCTTTTAGGTAGGGGTCCTACGATGTCCATGGCGATTCGCGAGAATGGCTTTGTTATGGTGGGAAGAGGCCTAAGTGGTACCTTTTCCTTGGGTTTGCGCCTGGCGGTCATTTGACAAGCTGTACATGACTTGACGTAACTACCGATGTCCTTGTAGATTCTGGGCCACCAGAAACGACGTAGAATGCGGTCAGTGGTCCGGGCTTTGCCTAAATGACCACTCATCACGTTGTCATGACCTATCTTCATAATCTGTGATCTATACTCACTGGGAACAACGAGCTGCTTATTTGTTCTACCAAGATGATCAGTCCAAAGTCGGTAGTAAATTCCGTCTTGGAATAAAAACTGCTGAGGAAGAGAGCACTCGATTTCATGCAATGCTTTCTCCCTTACAAAATTCAAAGTTGTATCGTTTGCTTGGAGCTGAGAAAGGGCTGCGGATCCGGTTGTCTGGCGTTCACTGCAGGTTGCTATGTCATTGCTTACTTCCTGAGCGGAACCAAGATTTCCAGCTTGGGTTGCTGTGTCTGAAGTAAGTCCATCGTTGTCGGAGTCAGGTTGGTCTGCGGCAGACAGCTGAGGCAGGGTAGTGACTTCTGTCTGAAGGACCTTTGGAACATCTTGTAGTTCTGTCACAGATGACGTGACGCAGGGGTCAGAGTCATGCAGAACTACAGTCGGCGCTCTATGGACCTCCGGTTCTGAGCTGGGACCACTATGATTCCTTGATGATCTATGTCTGGCTCGAGATCTTGTCACCACAAAGGCTTCTTTTGTTTCCGCTTCAGGTAGATCCTGGACGTTAATCGGAAGTACGTTCTCTTCGAATCTCGGAAAATTCCTTCCAAGCAGAATGTTCTGGGGTAATGTGGGGCAGATCCCTGCTTCGATCAGCTCTTCAAGGATTCTTCCTGAGCGATCCATAAGCTGTATCGTCAGAAGTCCGACGGTGCATTCTATTTTACGACCCTCCGCCGTAACGTACTTTAAAGTTCTCCCAGGGATGGGGTAAACTCCTTTGACCCGTTCTGGGTTGACCATGGTGAATTCACATCCTGAGTCGATCACTAGAGGTAGCACTTGCCCGTTGCAGCGAGCCTTGACGACGTATCCAGGTTTGGGGGCTGATAGCTCTTCCGCCAGATTAGTCGCGTATACCCGTTCCCTTTTTGGTTCTTGGGTTCGGAGTTTGCCTCCTTTGCATTCCTCTGTAGTATGTGATATTGAGTTAGGATGGTAATAGCAACGTTTTGGTGTGGGCTTGGTTGATTTAGCTTCCTGAGCAGGAGTCTGTTGAGGTTTGGTGATAGGTCCCTTTGTTCGAGTTACATCATTCTTCAACGGGCGTAGAGACTTGTCCCAGTCATCGGCCTTTCTGATGCATTCTCTCAGGGTTGTTGCACCACTCTGACCTAGGAATACCCTAAGGTCTGGGCTGGCAGTTGTAATGAACTGTTCCACTACAATTTTTTCTAGGACCTGGTCTAAATGGCCGGCAAGGTTGGGTTCTGCCGTTCTTTGTTCCTCCACCTTCTCGAAACAGAGCCATTTTTTGGCTGCGGTAGTCAGGTAGTCCCCGTATTCCGTATAGGACTCACCTGAGCGCTTGCTAGCATGTCGAAATCGTCGGAGGAAGGTCTCGTTATTGACATGGAACTTCTTGAGAATCGCTGTTCTGACCTCGTCGAAGTCACTAGCTTTGGCAGTTGGTAGGGCTGTGTAAGGCTGCAGAGCCTTGCCGGATAGGTTTGCTACTAGCCTGGCAACCCACGCGGCTTGGGGTAGATTGCAGGCAGTCGCACTTCGTGTGAAAGCTTCCAAGTAGGCTTCCACGTCGTCACCTTCTCTCAGTGGGGCCATGTAGAAGGTCGTTGCTCCAGACTCAGTAAGAGTCCGGATGCTGGTTTCAACAAGCTCTCGGTCTTGTTGCATCTCCTTCTTCAGGTGATGCACGAGAGACAGCTGGTTTTCTTCGTTCAGCTTCCGCTCTGCCATTAGGGCTTCTCCTAATGCTTTCTGCTGGTTTTCCACCAAGGCTTTTGTCGACTGAGCCACTGAATTCTGGAATGCTTCTAGCATTGACCTCAAGACATTTTGGTCCATCTTGGGTGTTGTCTCCAGATCTTTCCCTTCAGAAGTAAGCTTGGTTCTTGACCTTGTCTGGTAATGAACGAAGTCAGTCCCTGCGGCTCCTGTTTCTCCTGATTGCTTCTTCTTCTCCTTGTCGTCCGCCAGCGTAAAAGCGTAAAATTAGAAGAGCTCGACTAGGTATGTCTAGTCGGAACTGAACTCTAGGCAGGTAACAGAATCACGATTTCTGTTCGGAAGAACCCGGAAACAGAAATCAGAAACGGAAAAACAAGAAGGGAAATTCTGTTCGGAAGTGAACCCGTAAACAGAAATCAGAAACGGAAAACAAGAAAGGGATTTCTGTTCGGAAGTGAACCCGGAAACAGAATTCAGAAAACAAGAAAGGGATTTCTGTTCGGAAGTGAACCCGGAAACAGAAATCAGAAAACAAGAAAGGGATTTCTGTTCGGAAGTGAACCCGGAAACAGAAATCAGAAAACAAGAAAGGGATTTCTGTTCGGAAGTGAACCCGGAAACAGAAACCAGAAACAGAAAACAAGAAAGGAATTTCTGTTCGGAAGTGAACCCGGAAACAGAATTCAGAAAACAAGAAAGGATTTCTGTTCGGAAGTGAACCCGGAAACAGAAATCAGAAACGGAAAAAAAAGAAAGGGATTTCTGTTCGGAAGCGAACCCGGAAACAGAAATCAGAAACAAGAAAGGGATATCTGTTCGGAAGTGGACCCGGAAACAGAAATCAGAAACAGAAAACAAAAAGGAATTTCTGTTCGGAAGTGAACCCGGAAACAGAATTCAGAAAACAAGAAAGGGATTTTCTGTTCGGAAGTGAACCCGGAAACAGAAATCAGAAACAAGAAAGGGATTTCTGTTCGGAAGTGAACCCGGAAACAGAAATCAGAAACAGAAACAAGAAAGGGATTTCTGTTCGGAAGTGAACCCGGAAACAGAAATCAGAAACAAGAAAGGGATTTCTGTTCGGAAGTGAACCCGGAAACAGAAATCAGAAACAAGAAAGGAATTTCTGTTCGGAAGTGAACCCGGAAACAGAATTCAGAAAACAAGAAAGGGATTTTTATTCGGAAATAAAATCAAAATGAGTGAGTTTTCTGCTCGGAAAAAAAAACCCGGAAGCAGAGATGTAAAGTGGTCTCTCTTCGGAACAGAACCCGGAAGAAAGAGCTCACCTTGGGAACGGATCCCTCCGCTGGTCGCCAGATATTATGAACCGTTTTAATCAAAAGTCAGAACTCTACTAACAAAATTTGTACAGACACTTGCTTATATACCCGCACTGGTATTTCATTCCATTCATTCGGCGCGTACTCCCTGGGGGCGATGACGACAGCCGGTTTGTCACGTCCGCCAGTGAGGGTGTTCACGTAAGCCATTAGAGGTTGAAATTAGGCTCATAACAAAGACCATAGGTAATGAATAATCGATTCGACCCTATAGGCTACATGGACTTAATTGATTACTATTAAAAAAAAAAATCTTCTCACAAAGGCTTGCATTTCGTAACTTTGCAGCATCAAAGGCATAAGAATATTTTTTGTTTCCTGGCCATGTAAACGAGACTGACTGATTTTTTGTTAACTAGAACTGCAATCCTGTCTACATAAGATATACCTTTCAAGTGCAACAACATCATAACTATTTTTGACAATGGGGCCACCCAAAAGTGTTGAGGAATAATGCAGGATTAAAGCAAGTGCATTCTGTTGACTTTCTTACAGTACTAAAATACCTAGTACTTTCAAACCTAAACAGTAAATCTTTTTACAGAAGAAGAATGAGGATATTTTACTGTGATCATTGCACATTTCGTGGAACTAGTGATGTTGAGCTTCAGAATCACAGAGCAGTTTCTGAGAATTGTGTATTGGACATTGGTTATAACTGTGTCATCTGTGGAAAATATTTTCTCAAAAGAGGAACCTTCTTGAAACATATTAAGCAAAAGCACAAATCAGATGATGAAATTCCTTCTGAGATTGCCAATATACTTGCTGCTCCAGCAACCGCTAACCTAGAAGATCCCATCAGTCTTCTGAGAGAAGGTGGTGCAAACAATCTCCCAAATGACTCGGTAGAGACTTTGGCTGAACCTGTTGCAGGTTGCAGTGACGATTTTGTGATAGTTGATTCTCAGCTAGACAACAATGAGGATTCAGAAAGTAGTGATAGTATATACGAAATGTTTGCTCCTGCCCCTGGCCCATTTTTACACCTTGAAAATGGTAGAGATGCAAATAAGATTCAGGAAGCTCTTCTTGCAATGAAGTTGAAATATCATTGGAGAATACCAGATGTTGCTTCTCAAGAGATAATCTGTGAAATAAGAAATCTAGCAGAAAGTTACATGAAACAGATATCTGAAACCCCATCCGAGCTTCCAATACCTTATGAAGGACTTGAGACTGTGTATAAAAGGGAAAAGTTCAACCAAGCAAACTTTGAGGTTCCAACCCTTGTTCCCGTACATTTAAGGACAGAGTTACGTAGTGTCGAAGAAAGTGGGGAGAGAATTGAGGTTCTTAGAAATGGGTATTACATACCAATAATAGAATCATTGAAAAACGTTCTGAGGAATGAAGAAATGTTCGAATACTTCTTTCACCTTGAAACAAGATCAAAGTACTATGTCCCCAACGCTTTACAGTTTGAAGACTCAGCATATGCTCAGAAACACTTTGGAAATCCTGTGAACCCTATTTACATATCTATATGGGGGGACGAGGCAGAAGTTTGCAATCCTCTTAGTGCTGCAAGAGGATTGCATAAGTGCACTGTTTTTTTGTTTGATGTCCTTAATGGTCCTGCACATCTGCGTGGCAAGATTCACATGCAAAATCTACTTGCTTTGTCCCGAACTTCTGACCTAAAGGAATGTGATGATGGCTACCGAGTTATGCTGGAAAAGGCAATTTCGGATCTGAACAGGTATTATTCTGGAGTTGAGATTTCGCTTGGATCTGCCAGGTCCAACTTCAGAATAATACAACTTCAGAATAATACTTGGTTTTGTCAAAGGGGACACACCATCGATATACTCGGCTAAGTTTGTTATAAATACCTAGATAGGACACACGCCTATCCCGCAATGTTAAACTTTCGGACAAATCTGAAATTCCAAAAGCCGAAAAACACGAAAAGTGGCGTTTCTCCATAAGCCGTAATGTTAATGTTCGGTATTGTAGCTTAGGCCTATGACGTCGGAAATTAGTTCCGACAGCGGCAACAGGTAGCCCCGAACCTCCGACAAAATGACAGTGGACACAAAAAGTGACCTGACCCCGATCAGGACCAGGCCAGGGGGGGGGAGTGGGGGTAGGTCAAAAACACCCGGGGAATCCCCTCAGGCACGCAAAACGAAAAACGTGTTTCCAAAGGGAAAATTGCGAAAGGAGACGAAATTCATTTGTCGCTGATAGGGTTTTCAGACTCGGAGAATGCGAATACGGAGTTGGTTTTCGTCCCCGAATTTCCCTTGACCCTTCACGGTCCTAGGGTCTAGACCCTAAATAATGAAATTGCTGAATCGGCCAAGAAACACATGTTTTAGGGGTATTTCAAACATCCTGAATGCGAAAATGACACTTTTTTCACTTTAGACCTACCCCTGACCCGTTTCCCTAGGGTCTAGACCCTAAAAATGAAATTGCTGTATCAGCCAAGAAACACATGTTTTAGGGGTATTTCAAACATTCTGAATCAGAAAATGGCATTGTTTTTTACTTTAGACCTACCCCTGACCCGTTTCCCTAGGGTCTAGACCCTAAAAATGAAATTGCTGTATCAGCCAAGAAACACATGTTTTAGGGGTATTTCAAACATTCTGAATCCGAAAATGACATTTTTTTTCACTTTAGACCTACCCCTGACCCGTTTCCCCAGGGTCTAGACCCTAAAAATGAAATTGCTGGATCGGCCAAGAAACACATGTTTTAGGGGTATTTGAAACATTCTGAATCCGAAAATGACATTTTTTTTCACTTTAGACCTACCCCTCACCCATTTCCCTAGGGTCTAGACCCTAAAAATCAAATTGCCGTATTAGCCAAGAAACACATGTTTTAGGGGTATTTCGAACGTTTTGGATCAGAAAATGGCCTTGTTTTTCACTTCAGACCTACCCCTGACCCGTTTCCCTAGGGTCTAGACCCTAAAAATGAAATTGGTGTATAAGCCAAGAAATTCAAGTTTTAGGGGCATTTCGAACGTTCTGAATCCGAAAATGACATTTTTTCACTTTAGACCTACCCCTGACCCATTTCCCTAGGGTCGAGACCCTAATAAATCAAATTGCGTATTAGCCAAGAAACATACGTTTTAGGGGTATTTCGAACATTCTGGATCAGAAAATGACATTTTTTCACTTTCGACCTATCCCTGGCCCGTTTCCCTAGGGTCTAGACCCTAAAAATGAAATTGCTGTATAAGCCAAGAAACACATGTTTTAGGGGCATTTCGAACGTTCTGAATCCGAAAATGACACTTTTTTCACTTTAGACCTCTCCTTGACCCATTTTCCTAGGGTCTAGACCCTAATAAAGAAATTACCGTTTCAGCCAAGAAACACGCGTTTTGGGGGTATTTCGAACATTCTGAATCAGAAAGTTATACTTGTTTTCACTTTCGACCTACCCCTGGTCCGTTTCCCTAGGGTCTAGACCCTACAAATTGAATTTCCATTTCAGCCAAAAAACACACGTTTAGGGGTATTTCAAACATTCTGAATCAGAAAATGAAGTGTAGAAAATGAATCAGAAAATCTAAAACCGAAACAAAATTTAAGCAACAAGCAAACATTCTAGGTTTTTTGGACCTTCCCAGCGTGAAAATGACATTCTTTTCCACCGTAGACACAACCCAGCCGAGGGTCCATTCTGACGGTGGCTACCTCAACATTTACATTTGTCTTCATCTACGTGTATATGCCGACCCGGAGGCTTAACTAAGTGGGATTAACACATTTTGAAACATAGCCTATCTCTAGCTGTAGTATATCGACTCAGGCGGCGTCTTGAGCCAAGAAAGTACAATGTTTGAAATACCCCTAAACGTGTGTTTTTTGGCTGAAATGAAAATTTAATTTGTAGGGTCTAGACCCTAGGGAAACGGGCCAGGGGTAGGTCGAAAGTGAAAACAAGTGTAACTTTCTGATTCAGAACGTTCGAAATACCCCCAAAACGCGTGTTTCTTGGCTGAAACGTTATTTCTTTATTAGGGTCTAGACCCTAGGAAAATGGGTCAGGGAGAGGTCTAAAGTGAAAAAAGTGTCATTTTCGGATTCAGAACGTTCGAAATGCCCCTAAAACTTGTGTTTCTTGGCTTATACAGCAATTTCATTTTTAGGGTCTAGACCCTAGGGAAACGGGCCAGGGATAGGTCCAAAGTGAAAAAAATGTCATTTCCGATCCAGAATGTTCGAAATACCCTAAAACGTATGTTTCTTGGCTAATACGGCAATTTGATTTATTAGGGTCTCGACCCTAGGGAAATGGGTCAGGGGTAGGTCTAAAGTGAAAAAAATGTCATTTTCGGATTCAGAACGTTCGAAATGCCCCTAAAACTTGTGTTTCTTGGCTTATACAGCAATTTCAATTTTAGGGTCTAGACCCTAGGGAAACGGGTCAGGGGTAGGTCTAAAGTAAAAAACAATGCCATTTTCTGATCCAAAATGTTCGAAATACCCCTAAAACATGTGTTTCTTGGCTAATACGGCAATTTCATTTTAGGGTCTAGACCCAAGGGAAACGGGTCAGGGGTAGTCTAAAGTGAAAAAAATGTGATTTTCGGATTCAGAATGTTTTAAATAGGTACCCCTAAAACATGTGTTTCTTGGCTGATACAGCAATTTCATTTTTAGGGTCTAGACCCTAGGGAAA
Source organism: Branchinecta lindahli (assembly GCA_023053555.1). Taxonomy (NCBI): domain Eukaryota; kingdom Metazoa; phylum Arthropoda; class Branchiopoda; order Anostraca; family Branchinectidae; genus Branchinecta; species Branchinecta lindahli. The sequence continues at coordinate 30,796,019 of JAKZAO010000010.1, forward strand.
CGAGTCAGGGGAAGGTCTAAAGTGAAAAAAATGTCATTTTCGGATTCAGAACGTTCGAAATGCCCCTAAAACTTGTGTTTCTTGGCTTATACAGCAATTTCATTTTTAGGGTCTAGACCCTAGGGAAACGGGTCAGGGGTAGGTCTAAAGTGAAAAAAAGTGTCATTTTCGCATTCAGGATGTTTGAAATACCCCTAAAACATGAGTTTCTTGGCCGATACAGCAATTTCATTATTTAGGGTCTAGACCCTAGGACCGTGAAGGGTCAAGGGAAATTCGGGGACGAAAACCAACTCCGTATTCGCATTCCCCCTGTCTGAAAACCCTATCAGCGACAAATGAATTTCGTCTCCTTTCGCAATTTTCCCTTTGGAAACACGTTTTTCGTTTTGCGTGCCTGAGGGGAATCCCCGGGTGTTTTTGACCTACCCCCACTTCCCCCCCTGGCCTGGTCCTGATCGGGGTCAGGTCACTTTTTGTGTCCACTGTCATTTTGTCGGAGATTCGGGGCTACCTGTTGCCGCTGTCGGAACTAATTTCCGACGTCATAGGACTAAGCTACAATACCGAACATTAACATTACGGCTTATGGAGAAACGCCACTTTTCGTGTTTTTCGGCTTTTGGAATTTTAGATTTGTCCGAAAGTTTAACATTGCGGTATAGGCGTGTGTCCTATCTAGGTATTTATAACAAACTTAGCCGAGTATATCGATGGGACACACCATTTCTGGCTGAAGTTGGATATTTCAAAGGTCACAGTGCCAATCAGCCTTGCAGAACCTGTGACGTGCCACAGAATTGTATGCGTGAAATGCTATTTGACTCGTCATTTTTGCGATCCGAAGAAGAACACGAGAAAAGAGTGAACCAGTTGAACTCCCTTCTGTCCAAAACAGATAAGATGAAATGTGCCAAAGTTTTTGGAATCAGTGAAAAGGGGCTCAGTCCGTTGTGTGATCTGACCTATTTCAAAGTCACACAAATGTTGCCTCATGATCCCATGCATATGTTGCTGGAAGAGATTGCTCGACATGATGTGAAGTATTGCATCCAGTCCATCCGACAGAAGTACGGAATATCTGTTGAAACGCTTAACTCCAGAATCCAACTGTTCCAGTTCTATAGTGATGCTCAAAAGCGTGATAAGCCATGGAAGTTCTCTAAAGCTGATGTGGAAGGCATGACTCCTAGCGACCTGCACCAGACAGTGGGAACAATGAAGACTCTGCTCGAGGTCCTTCCTTTTGTGTTCGGAAATCTTGTGGAGGCTAAGGATCCATATTGGGATCTCCTGATGACAACAAGAGACTTCATTCTCCTAGCATTGTCTCCCCATTCCAGTCTCCTGACATCACTTTCCCTTTATCAGACTTATACGTTGCTCTGTGAGAGGTACAACAGTTTGTTTCCCGATGGGCCTTACACCCCCAAAATGCACTACTGCGAGCACCGTGTGTTACAGTGTAAGATGGGTGGCCTTCATCAACAGAGTTGCATGAGGTCAGAAGCGATGCTGAAGAAACTGAAGGACAAAGACCTACAGAACACCAGAAGCGTCGCACTTACTCTCGGCAAGCACTATGTCGGATATGCCACGTGTACGCACATCGAACAGCGTAAGTGGCTGATTCCACATCCATTGAAGGGTATCACTGTCATTGAACAAATAGAGACAGTACCCGATCTCCAGTTACTTTTTCCTGCTGCATGTGGAAAAGTATTCAGATGTTCAAAAGTGGAATTCAGAGGAATCTCCTATTCAAGTGGAGACGTTTTGGTTCGCAGTTGGGAGGAATCTGAGTGTGAACCTGCACTGTGCAAGATTCAGTGTTGCTATGTGGCGAATCAAGAACTTTTTTTCGAGGTTGTTCATTTGAACATACTTCATTTCAGCTACCATGTGAGAGCATTTGCCTGTGAGCCAGCAAGTTTCTCCCAGCTGCTGAATTACTCGGTGCTGGCTTATTTATGGCCTCAGTTCGTCATGCCACGGTGCAGTACAAGCATCTGGGTAGGACTGAACAATGTTGATCGGCACGTTGAGTAGTATATCACTTGCATAATGTCGCGGCTTACTATAATTTGTCCGTTTTTGGGTTTGTACATAATTTGTTTGCATTTCCTTCTACTGTGCTCGAGTGTTAGGTATGTTGTCACATTCATTGTCCTATTTTAGAAGGAGAGATTGAAAGTGTTGATGAACTGTTGAATTTTGCGGAGAACAACGATTTGGTCAGCCTCTTCTGTGGTGGGGTCGTCGGACGAATTGCCAAATTCAGATCAGTAGTTAAAAGACTGTCGTCGCCCAAGTTTCCCAGTCTACCCGTTGACATTGCTGAGGAAGCTGTTGGAGATGCCATTGATGGACCTGCAGTTGTGGTAGAGCCACCTCTACCTGTTCCCGCTCCACTTCAGACCAAGCCTAGAAAGGTAATATTTGCGTTTTGCAAAAACCATGGTATCTGATACCACGGTCTAAAGTCGTTTTCGGAGCTACCGTGTCGTTTCGCAGTTACCGTGGTATCTGATACCACGGTCAAAAGACGTTTATGCAGTTGTCGTGTTATCTGGCCAGTTCTCGTGGCATCTGATATTCAGATACCACGGCACCGTGGTAACTGATCGTGGTATCTGAAAAAAATCATCTCACTTTATAATTTCCAACAATAGAGCCTGGGATTTTGTCAAATGAGTGGGATAGAAGTTTGGAACCTAATGATATGACTGGATATCAGTTTTTATTTTGGGATAACTTCGAACAGCGCAATACTCTTCTGACTATATCTCCTTGCCGATTCAGAATCTCCGGGTAGCAGCGGAAGAAAACAAGAAAAGGTGTCACAGCTGCTCCCGGAGATCGCCGTGATTGTTGGATCCAGGATTTGAGTCGTTGAGTCAGTGTCGTTACAGACACGTTTACTCCTTCTTCCTGAGGGTCTCTGGCGTGTTTATGACTTAGTCATATAGAGTATTTCGGCCTTGCCCTCCTCAAAATTTTTTTGCTAGTAACGCCTCTGACCTCGGTAACTGTAAAAACGCAACTAATCTTTGCTCGCTGCTCCGAAATTCGTCTCGTGGATACTTTTAATAGGATCGCCAACTTCCCCCTCCCCTTCAGCTCGTGTATCTTTTGTCTTCTTATTAGGTAGATGATTATTATTAACTCTAATGTTGATTACTAACTTGTTAACTGTGACATAAGCCTTAAATTCGAAGAGGGTGTCGACTGCCATCAGCGCCATTTCCGCGTTAATCGTAGCTAATTCGAAGAAAGCCTTAATGCTTCAAACTTATAGACAGATAATAGTTGCATTTCTGAAAATACCATGGAATCCGATACCACGGTCTAAAGTCGTTTCGCAGTTAAGTGAGAGTCATACGATACGGTTAGTAACGATTATACAATCGTCAGATGGCAAGGAAGAACAAGGTGAAGAGTAGCACGAAACCCATGCGTAATGATGACACGTCTTTCGGATTTTTGGATCTGTAGCAAGGGATTGCGACAGACGCAGTTCTATACCATATGGTATCTTAAACACCAGTAGGCTGTTCCGAAAACAAAACACAAAATATATGCCACTACCGACAACCAGATCCAGGCCTTTTCGGTTATACATATTTAGTCCTTTGGTAACTTGATTTGACTCCAGTGTTCAACCCTTTTTCTTTGTCTGTCTTTCCATGTTTTAACAAAAGCACGGTTTACAGAATTACGATGTACCTGTATATCCGAAGACCCTTCCGGCACTGCCCAGTGAGATTGATAAAGGAATCTGGAAGTCGGAGTCACTGCAAGTACTAAATTCTAAGTGTCCGAAATATGTTTCAAAAAATCTGGACCATATGGTATCTGACATACGTCGCTTCTACGCGTTGAGGAAATGGGAAGTCAGAGGATCCCCCCAACTGAAGCTTCTTCGAGCGCATCTGGCATCGTTCGCTTGTTTTAATCTTGGCGATTGCCTTATGTCAGACTCTATGGTAAGTCCTTAAATTGCGCTAGTTTAAAGCAGTTCAGGCTTCCACAGATCAGTTATAATGGTGGGGCTTTCTTGTCTTGTTTGACACATTCTTGTCTCGTCATCAAACTAAGAACTCAAGGGATACGTGAATGACTATAGAGTAGAGCAATGTGGGCCCTTTATTATGGCCTACTGATTTTAGTATCAGTGAACATAAATTTAGGGCAGTTTCTCTTCGCGAGCGGTGTATCTTCAAGTCCTTATAGCTTTTATTAAAAGTAGGGTAATGTGCTTGCTACCGACTTTTCTTTGACCAAACATTTTAGGATATTTTTCACATTTGTTACGGCACTTGCCTTCCGGCCAAGGAATTTAGTGGCATGCATAACTTTCGAACGGGGGATCGTACCTTAATGAAACTTGATATTTGGAAAGTCGTCATGTCTCAGAAGTCCGGACCGGATCCGATGAAGATGAAGGGGGATGGAGGTGGGATCAACAAGCTCCATGTACATCCGTGACAGAACCGGACCGGATTCGGGAACTTGGGAGGGGGGGAGTTTGGGAGGGGGGCTCGGAATTTCGATGATTGAAAGTTAAGGTACTTCCAGACGTGCTAGGACGATGAAACTTGGCTTGAAAATTAGGCACTTGACCAGATGGCTTAGAAATTCTTACTTCCCAGATCCGACCACCCTTAAAGTAATTCCTAACCGCAAAGTACAAAAAATACTTCTATAGAAAATATACATTTTCGTGATCTCTGTGAGCCCATGATCATTTTTGCTTCAAGGGTTTTGCTGACAACTGATTTCCTTAAGTTACAAACAATAGTTGCGTTTTTGATTGCCGTACTTTCGAGTTCGCAGTTTGCGTAATTGTCGTTTTTGCTTAAACGGAGACCGTGAAAGGTGTCGTTTCTACAACACCTGTGAGTGAAACAGCGAACTTCGTCGCAGACGCAGTTCCCGGTCCGAGTTCGCCTGTCCTGACTATAGTCCTAGAAAGTATGTTTGACTTATTTAGGCGATTATATGAATGATTTGCCGGAATGATTGTTTTCCGTTTTTAGTCACGTGCGTCTTGAAACGGCGAAGGCGTCAGGCGAACTGAGTGTAAAAAAGGAAATTGAGCTGCAACGGGGAACTCACAGGGGAACTTACACAGGCGATCAAAAACGCAACAATACTTTTGAGCAGAATATTTAGCGCAAAGGGAAAAATGGGGAAGCACGTAGAATTTAGTGTAGCTAGAGGTAAAAGGTGCGTAAATATGATACTTAGAAGTGATATAAAAAGAAGTTGTAATTTGAAAGTATTTAAGGATATTTTCAATATGAAAGTGTTGCCGGCAGTCCATTATGCGGCCGAAATATGGGGTTTTTGTCAGGGGGATAAGTTAGAACAGTTACAGTTAAGTTACTTCAAAAGAGCACTAGGTCTAAGCAATAAAACTAATGGGTTGGTGGTTAGGGGGGATTTAGGCTTAAGGTCGATGAAAAGTATTAGATTAGTAAAAATGATTAAGTATTGGGAAAAAATATTAAGTTTGCCGGGTGAGAGAATATTGAAAGAGGCGTATTTGGAGTCATTGAATGATGAAACACGTGAATCTTGGACTTTCCAGATACGTTCAATATTAGATAGTTGCGGGATAGGGTATATGTGGAATAGTGGGGAGGGTCCGGGGAGAGAGCTAGGATATGTGGCGAAAGAAGTGAGTAGTAGGTTATTTGACCAAGAAATCCAAGTTTGGTCAGCTAGGATAAGAGATAGTAGATCGTTAAGTTTGTATGCAGAGGCTAAAGAGATTTGGGGAGAAGAAATTTATTTTAAAGCGGGTTTAAATAAAGAGGAAATGAAATTAATTATAAATTTAAGGGCAGATAGTCTACCACTTGGTGAAAGACGTAAATATTTGGGTAGTGTTAGGGAGAAATCTGGTCCTTACTTTTGTCCAATGTGCCGCGAAGGAGATGAGGATCTTATTCATTTTATGTGTGGTTGAGATGAGTTAGAGGATTTGAGGAAGGAAATTTTTAAGGGAGGGATTCATGGGAGGGAGTGGCTGTTGAAAGTTATGCGGTGTAGGACTTTTCTTAGTATAAGAAACCTGGCGAGGTTCCTCAGAGTGGCCAGTCTACACAGGGAAAAGTGTTTGGGTGGGGGTTAGTGTTAAATCGTAGTGTGTCAGTTCTTTTGTATTTATGCGCATTTATTTTTGTTTGTTTGTTATGGCCCTTGGGCTTTTAAGGCAAATATCATATACATTTTCGTGCTCCCGACGATTTCATCATCATTTTTGCTTTATGACTTTTGATTATAAATTATCACAACAAACGCACGAATTGACGAATTCCTAGTTTCGTCCTTTGACCCAGCCTTGCAACTGCCATATGAGCTTCTAGCTCTTGGTTTTTATATCTCCTATATATTTTATTTGTTTGCTCTTTTCTTGTCAGGCTTTCTGTTTTAAGTCGCCCCTCAAATGACAGTGTGGAAGAATTGTGGTATGTAGCTGCACCACACATAAACCAAACAGGTTGGGTGTGATTGTTTATGGTGTGGCTTGGAACTTAAACGCATTGGTGCGATTCTCGATCTTGCCTTTTTTTCCAGAATTTGGACGCGATCAAGATGAGCCTGTCAAAAACAAACAGGAATAAACGAAATTATGAAGGGGCTGTAGACAAGCCAGCCGATCTTGAAAATGCGCGGATCAAGAAAAAGTCCATTCGCCCCAAAAAGCGGTCCTTTCATGAACAGCCCGTAGGTAAGGTAAATCAAAACGCTATCCACTAAGAGCGTGTTCCACCTTACTTACCGTAGTTACTAGGCTAGTTACCGTAGTTACTACGCTAGGCTGGAACGCTTTTTGAATTTTTTCGGTCACATATCAGGCCGCGGGGTGATCCGACCAGTCACGTTACAGAGATGCGTAGTTACTACGCTAACTACGCTCCCGAGCGTGGTAAGCAAATAGTTACTATTAGTTACTATTTTGAGAAGGTTGGAACGGTCAGCGTAGTAACTTTTCGTGAGGCTGGAACGGAAATAGTAACTAATAGTTACTATTGGTAGAGGGCTGGAACACGCTCTAAAAGTCAGTCGACTTCACTGTTCAAACTTTTTTTTCGTAGCCTCCATTGCAGCATGGGATCTGTTTCAGTAACAGTGCAGGAATACTGAAGTTTTTATATTTAAGTTTGAATTTTTGGGTTTGACTTAATCTGAAAAGCAAGACAGAATGTCCGAGAAGAATAGTATAGATGTCAAAAAATCTGACCAAAAATCTGGAAGACCAAATTTTTCCTATTAGTAACACCAACAAGTAATTAATCCCTTTGGAATCCCATCGAAACTTTTGTTCTTTTTTTTTAGAGCCAGTGTCTAACATGCTGTTAGAATTCAGCCGCGCGCTGGAGTTGTATGATGGAGGGGACATCGGACCCGAGCTGAAGACTGCGCTGGAATCTACGAGGAGTGCAAGACTTGCGTTAATGAAAACCCCGAAGAAGGGGGCTTATGTGCTTCGGCAGGAAATGAAATTGACCCGTTTGGTACGTAAAAATACTTAAATTTTATTTTGTCGTGTGCTCTACCTTCCGTGATGAAACGCCATTTTATTGTCCGTCTAGGTGGTTTGCCTACAATCATGATTCTTGTTTCGCGACGGCGATTTCTGACGTTGAGAAGTCCAGCCAGAAAAATCCTCTAAATAGCACTGGAGCAAGATATCAGAAGAAAATAAGGTTATTTAGATATGGTGTTTAGTTCACTGTCACATTGTAGATACCCTAGTTGATTCAGAATGAGATATTGGAATTACACATAATTTTTATTTTGGGATAGTGCTGGATGAAATAAATTGTCTATAATGACGCTTGTATAGTTTTCTTATTAACACTTGCAGCTGGCTCGTTCTTGTGCAGTATAAATGTCTTTCTTTCTTTCAGAGGGACGAAGATCTTGCCGCTTGCGGAGCTTCGGATGTGCAGCTGAAAATGGAACATTTCCTAAATGCGGCAAAGGCATGGGTACAATTTTTTTTTTTTTAAGACTTTTCACTCGAATACCAATGCCAGCAAATTCGTTTTGGTATATAAAAAAAAAGGAATCACGACGTGTCGGGGCGTGTGTAAACATTTTTTTTTTGTAAAAATAATTGGTAATAGCTATTACCAATTATTTTTACAAAAAAAAAATAGTTATCGTTTAAAGCTTTTCCGAACAGTTAAATGTTCGTACTATCGAGTGTCTGTTAATATACTCTTTGAAAAGCCGGAGCTTACCGAAGTCAGAGGTTACCTTGCTTGCGTGCCTGTTTGAGTGTGGAGTGATGATCTTGATCACCTGACAGTACTGATGAGTATGAGCTTCGACTGTGTTTAAATAGCTGGTATAGTTCAGTTTTATATAGAATTGCAATAACGGTTCAGGTTTGTCGAGTGAACGATCCAGTAACAACGACGAGTCTTTGCACATTAAACATAGTAATATCCACTTTCTTTCTAGGTCGGAAGCTCCGCTTCTAGCCGTTCCGCTATCCCTATCGTAGCACATTCTGCAGAAGACGAAGATGCAGATTTGCAAAGTGAAGTAGCAAATCTAGTGATGCGCCTCCAAGCCAAGCTACAGAACAAAAAGGAAGGCTTCATATATTACGACGGACCCGAGAGTTCGGAGCCAGAAGAGGTAAGCTTGAATAACTTTGAGATTACTTTTAAGGATTGCATCCTCAAATGATAATGCCTAAATTGTCTTCGGTATGTTACCGAAATTGCTCTTCAAATAATTAACAGATACTGTTCAGAGATAGTTCCTGAATCAAGTATATAGCATCAAGTGCAGCATGCTTAATGCATGCTTGAAAAAGATAATATGGCCGTTTTGTCACACATTTATGGCCCTTTATTTTATGGAGTCCCCACTTCCCATCTGCTGATCCTTTTGGGTTTTTCGTCCGTTCTTGAAGTACGGTACCATTGCCCCGCGGGGGACTTCAGGATGACCCGTGGTAAGTCGAACTCACTAGAGCGAGTATCACTACAAAACAGTTGCTTCCAAGTCCCAACCCATATCTCCGGTTAAAAGAATTTGAAACTGAAAATGGCGGCACAAGGTTTCAGAGCGGAGCGTCTTGGTTTAAAGAAGTTCGTCCGCCTGAATATAAACGGTGCTTTTTAGTTATAGTTGCTTTTTAATTTTTCATTTAGTTGAATCGTTATGCATAGCGAAAACTCCACTGTCAGGCTTCGTCTGTTAGGGTATTTTGAAAATAATTCAGTTAAAATTAGCTGAATTCTGGTAGGCTGCTATTCGTGGGGGGGGGGGGGGGTTCTCTGATAGAGTTACAGCCCATTTTTAACCGGTCTTTAAATGCAGTAGGGGAGGGGAGCTTGACAATAATATATTCCGAAATTGGCATTGGATTTGTGAAAAATTGACAAGAATTTTGTTTAGTTCATTATTAAAAAAGGGCGAAAAAGGTAATATGGTGTTCGAATTGTTGTAGTAAAACATAAGGATACCAGCCCAAGCAAACGGCGATTAATTAGATCATGTACAAGAGAACATGGATCCAATGTCCTTTTATCTTAGTTACGCCCGTTACTTCCTGGCTCCTGCTCTTAGTATAAGTATGATGCGGGTTTCTCTCATACAGCGTATTATACCAATTTGAGCACTGCTTAAAGGACACCTTGCACTGAATAGTGTTTCTGCTAAGATGTCTAAAGATAACTGAATATTCAAAAACTCAGCCCTCCTAACAGCAAATTACATAAGACTTCGGCTGTTTTACTCAATCTCCAGTGGCCTTGACCCTTGGCAATACAAATTTCCGTAACCGGTCTCCTGCGGCCATGGCCTATAAGCTACTCGAAAATAACGATTCGAAGCATGATGCATCTCGTCGAGAGAAATGCCAATGAAATAAAACACAGTATAAAACACAGCTGTGAAATGCAGAATCCCGTGAATAAGGTGGACAGAAGTATCAACGAAATAGATTGAATTATTTTCAGAGGCATTTGACGTCGCACAAATCACTTATAGGATAGTAAAGTCGTTTCTTTTAGGTGATGCTTTTCAAGACGAAAGAAGCTTTGGTCGAAGGAGTGCAGCCTTTTGTTGTTTTCTACAATGCGGCGTTTGCAGAAAACGCAGTTTTCGCGTTTGGTGAAAAACTGAGTTTCCGATCTCCGATTGAGGCTATTTCAGCTTTGGTCGGCGTATATCGTCTTACCGAGCAGCAGCCAAAGGGTGCGATTGTCTCTGTGCTAGCGAACGCTGCAACAGGAGCCTCCTTCAGACTCGAGGGAAAAAAGGCTAGAAGCCTGTACAGTGAATGCGCGACAACCGCCGAAGCTATCGTCGTTGCCTTATCGGCAAATGTCACTCTAACAAATGACGAGGCGAAGCTTGAGTAAGTAGTATTTTTTTGTTTGGGGGGGGGGTCAGCTTGGTCGCGCACCGTACTTGCACCGTCTGTGGGAGCAGAAACATTATGCCTTCATCCTCATTATCCGGGAATGTCCCCAAAACAGTCCTTGAAAAAAGTTTTCATCCCTTTTTATGATACCTATAGCTCCTAGCTTAAGTGACAGTTGGAGCTTATCAGGTTTTCTTATTCTTATTCTAGTATTGATTATTTGCGTTTACGTTCTTGCTGACCTGAATCAGGACTTTGTTCTATTTTTTAAATCTAACCTTTCCAAGGGCAGCGGAGAGAGGTGGTCTTGTGTCGTACATACGGGGCAATTACAAGAGTTTTGCAATTATACAAATGTAATTTTTGGGTCTTATAATTATGCATTGAACCAATTTCGGAAAACAACTGTGACGCGCTCAAGTACCGAAGGGTTTGTTGGATCTCGGTGAAATTTGATATTTGCAATATGAATGGGTCCCCTAGATGTGCAATTTGGTGGGCTGTGGGGTGGGGGGGACGGTGGAGTCCACAAACTCTTGTGGCTCGCGTAAGGACTGAACGACTTTCGGCAACTATATATAGCATATTTCAGTTCAAACCGCTATTAAATGCCTGGCTTAGGTTATAGTGTAGTGTTCAAATATTCTAGAACAGCCGTGCAACATAATGAATGAACAAAAAAAAATGTGACCAGACCTGTTTGACAATTTCCAGAGCAGACGTACTGGTAAATATGAACCGGTCAACCAAAAAAGCTATATGGCTTTTAGCCCCGAGATATTTGACAAAAAATGTCTTGGCTGATTTATTGTGAAATGGGGCTGTCCTTTCCATATATTCGTGCGTGGTCGGTTTACGTTGTCAATGGCGATTGTGGACTTTGCCATTTTAAAACAACAAACTATCTTTGCCTACTACTTACTATTTGGCTGTTCCTTACTTCTCTGCCATGGTCCCGCTCGCATCCCTAGTTGTTACAGTATAAAGCAAAAATGACATTGTCCATTATGTTGCCATTAGGCGGGGTCCCGTCACTACCCCCACACGTCATAACCCCCACACGTCAGAACCCCCACATAATCCGTCACAACGCCCACATTTTCCGACAGTTCACCCACACGTCACAAGGCCCACATTTTCCGACAGTTCGCCTACACGTCAGTTCGCCCACACGTCAGTTCACCCACACGTCAGTTCACCTACACGTCAGTTCACCTACACGTCAGTTTGCCCACACGTCAGTTCACCCACCGTCAGTTCGCCCACACGTCAGTACGCCCACTCCTAAAATCCGACAGTTCCCCCACACGTCAGTTCGCCGACCGTCATAACCCCCACACGTCATAACCCCCACACGTCATAACCCCCACACGTCATAACCCCCACACGTCATAACCCCCACACGTCATAACCCCCACACGTCATAACTCCCACACGTCATAACCCCCACACGTCATAACCCCCACACGTCATAACCCCCACACGTCATAACCCCCACACTTTCCGACAGTTCGCCCACAATAGAGACCCACCGCCAATTAATTCAGAAAACCCGACTGAGTCAACGGTCAAAACCCAGGGGACTAATTAGAAGGGGCCGACGTTTGCGCATTTTAAGGAAGGCAAAAAATTCATTCAGAACCGCCGGAAGCTTGCTGTCAGATCTGATAGCTTTGATTTCCTTTACGAAAAGAAAAAAAAGACGAAAGAAAACACGCAGGGATCAGAGAAGGAAGCTCGTCCTTCTCGCTCGTTAAAGTACATACGAGGACCTGGCGGGTTGCATTTCAATCCCTTAAAGGACAAGTCGTACTTATTATAGTAATTCATTCTGCTTCAGTATTCCTATTTCCTCTATTAGCAACACACTGATCATCACGCTTGCCATGTTCTTCTCTTTGCGTGACGTATTAGGCACCCGATCATTGTATCCGAGGAGCTTATTCGTCCGAAGACCGGTTATGCAAATTTTGCCAAGATTGTCGTTCAAGGTAAGGGAGATGGAAAGAGGCTAAAAACAGCCGAAGCCGTGTGTAATTTCTGTTAGCATAGCTTAGTTGTAAAGTGGTCAACTACATCTGAGCAGAAACACAATGTAGTTTGAGGTTCTTTTAGGGACTGCAACCCCGTGCCTAGCCTGGCCGATAAACTTTCCAGTGCTGCGCCCAGCCTTCCTGAGAGCTGGGAAATGCTCTCGAACAGTGAGACGGGCAGTATGCTGGAGCTGATGAATCTTGCCAACAAGAGGAGAAGTCGGAAAAGGCAGAGCAAGGTAGTATCGAATGTTCAGACTAAAAGAGTTTCCCTTGAGAACGTCGAAACGTTTTCCAACTACTCCATAGGAAGATACTTAAATAGCTAAAGCTAACTGCCTCATTTGCGTTCCTGGTTTGACCATTTGATCTTTGGGTTTACTCCCACCCGTTCGTGTATATTTTCGTGTCTTTAAGGACCTTTCTATAGAATAATTGGCGAACGTTTCGATGCTGTCTTGTCGTTTGTTTTTTTGCTGTGAAAGGATTTGATCTGTGCCCAAGAAATCCCAAATATTGCTTAGCGTTTTGCAGTATACCTGAAAACCTTCTCAGAACCCTGTTTTTGGGATCCCAAAACGTGAGTGGAGGAATACCTATGACTTCGTAAGTTGTCCTTCTGTCCGTCCGTCTGTAAACACGATAAATCTCGAAGGGAAATAGATATTTTGTTAAAAGTTGGTGTGAGGATTCTTTGGGGTCACAAGTTAGGTTCGTAGATAGGCTCCATAGCCCTAAATTTAGGGGTGGGTTTTCAAATTAATGGCCGAGCAAAATGGCTTTGGTAAAAACAGATGTTGAACCAATATTTCAACTTTGTTTTCCTGCCGGACAAAGGGTTTGCCTGAAATCTGGAAAAAAAATTAAAATCCTGCCTGATGTTGGTCAGAGGTCAGATATATGGTAAAGAGACATTGTGAATCCGGTTTGGAACTTCATTTTTCCCATCGGATAAGTAGTTCGCCAGGGGTACAGATAAACATGGATTTTCTAAGAAGTATAGGACTGTTCTAAAGTCGGTTAGAGATGAAATTTTGGGGGGTAAACTTATACGTGCTAAATCCAGACCTGACCGTGGTTTTCTCCGCTGATTGCCATTTGGGCAAAATCCGTAAAACCATAATAGGTCAGAAAAAATCACTACTATACAATTGTTGTACATTTTCAAACGGTTTGTTAGGAATAAAAGGAACATGTTTAAGGGGCCTGGCGACAGTCATACACAAATCCTAATCAACGGCAGGGCATGCCTCAACTTATGGACATGGAGCTCATACGTTGGAGCACTATGCCCTACAGCAAGGGCATGGTATCCCCATAAAAGTCTATTTGAAAAGCAAATTTCCATTTCAAATTCTCAATTCAGCAGTTTTTTATGGGTCTACCATACCCTTGATGCAGGGCATGGTGCCCCAACGTATGAGAACCATTCCCAGACGTTGGAGCACTATCCCCCAAAGGTGAAATCCAACAAATATTGAATTTTTGGGATCCCATTGAAAACTTAGGTCTTGTTGCCTTGTACTTTTGAAGCGATATTGCGATATTCTATTTGTTTCCACTTTTCAAGTCGATGCACTTCGTCTAACATGGTCGAAGTAAAGTTACGGTAAGAAGTCCTTCAGATGGGCTCTCGTTTAAGTTGATACAGCGTATCTTGTGTCCATTTTTTTTAGATAATTGTATTTGATTGTTACTTCAATTTGGACCTTTGCAGCGATGTGATCCTTGTGATAATTGAAGTTACCTTTGCGTTCCGGTTTTACGCTATAAGTTTAGTTTTAAAGTTGATGGGTTTTATCTTTGCATTCAGGTTTTCATTGGATTGGCCATTTTATTTAGTCCATGGTGGTGTATAAGAGCCACTTTTTACAAGTCGATATAGCCTATCTTAGATCTTGAACCATTCGAAGTACAATGTGTTTAGTTACTGTGCAGTCGTATTGAGTTCTTTTTGTTCGTTTGAAAGAATAAATCAACATGAATTCAACGTGTTTGTACAAGGACTCTCATTTCCCGATATAGGCGCATTTGCTTGGTTGAACGAGGTGTTAGAAACGTTGCTCTGGGTTTAGAATATTATACAAAACTTCTATTGTCGGTATACTACTTTTGCAGTTGTAACTCCTAAAAAACGTTGACAGAAAGTGTCGGCATGGTTGAAAACGACTGATCAGGAAGCGTTAAATTCAAGATATGTTGAATTGCCATGGAAATAAAGTGTTATACACTTTTCCTAAAACTTCCTAAAACTGTCGTACAACAGAAAACGCTGGGGAACCTTGACAGAAAGTGTCGGCGAGGTTGAAAACGACTAATCAGGAAGCGTTGAAACCAAGATATGCTGGATTGCCACGGAAATAAAGTGTTATACACTATTCCTTAAACTTCCTAAAACTGTCGTACAACCGAAAACGCTGGGGAACCTGGGAAAAAATTAATAGAAACTGTTGAATGAGCAAAGACTGTTATGCCAAATCTGTTGAATCGCAGAAACGACGGAAATAAAGTGTTATACGCTTCCTAAAACTGTCGGAAGAAATAAAAAATGCTGGGGAACGAGGGAAAACGTCAACGAAAAATGTTGAACGAAAAAGAACTGCTTTGCCACAACTGTTGAAACGTAGAAACGTTTATTTACCACGGAAATAAAGTGTCTGCGCCAAATGGAGATTGGAAATGGGAAAAAAGTGTCGAATTTAGAGGAAAGTGTCGTAAAACTTTTTACAGTGTAGTTGGCTTTGGTTAGGTTCGCGAGGAGAGATAGGCCCTCTTCTTTTAAAGTCGGGTTATGTTCCCCGAAAGTTGCCGTTTGTTTGTATGCCGTTCGTATGTCAGGACGTTTGTCTGAAGATTGAGTTCATTTTTCCTGGCATGTAACTATATATTTATTACCGATGTTCTATAAAGTGATCTTTGGTTTTGGGGATCGTTGAAGCCCCGTTTGCATCTGCAGGCGCGTTCAAAGAGTACGAAGTACGGGAAGCAAAAGGAGGCTTTAAAATATGCTTCATCAGATTGTTGAAGTCATTCCGAGGCTCCAATGTAAGACTGTCGGACGCCAACCCTACAAAGATGATGTTGGTAAAACAAAAGGACACGATTTTGATCGTATGATTGTGGCCAAGGGCAGAAAGAAACACTTGCCCTTGGTCAGTGGGGTTGCATGTCGATACGGTTTCTTCCGTGTCTGGCGAGTTGTCTGCCATTTTTCCAGAGTAAGGGATAACGAGCGAGCGTAGTTCCCAAACTGGTTTCGAGAAAACCATTTTATCCGGAAAAGTTAAATCGTATCAGAAGTTCGTTAGAGACGAACAAAAGAATACCATGACACCCGTCAAGCAGGCGGTACCGAAGTTTTTGGCGAGCACTAAAATGTGTCGCCGATCATTATGGCAGGTTATCTCGGGTCGAAAGTTGCAAAACAAAGAAGTTTTGAGTTTTAGGAATAACGCGTTTCGTTTAGTGATGCATTTTACCGGTGCATGTTTTTTCCGATCTGAATAGATTGCCCAGCAGTTCACTGTGAAAAGGGAAAGTAGGGAGGGGCGGGTTGTTCTAGTGCAATCTGAAGGTAAAACATTGGAAAGTGTCACGGGCAGAATTCTAGGAATTCACGATTTTTAGGACAAGAATCTTTGCCCTATTGAAGCCCTTACTGAATATATACATTTTGCAAATTGCCAGGTTTGCTACTACGAAAATCTTTTCTGTTCCCAAATAGATTGGCGGGAAATTTGAATGGACATATTCTATATGATGATATATATTATTCGTTGAAGGAGTCTCTCAAGTCATTGGGTATTTATCAAGGAGAAACGCCTCACAGTATCCGTGCTGGGGCAGTAATTTCGCTGTTTAATTCCGGGACCGAGGCTGGTGTAGTACAATCTTTTGTTGGTTGGATAAGTGTTGTTATGTTACAGCGGTATACAACCTCAGATTGTTTTATTCAGTTATCAGAGGAGCAACAACTCTGGTCTGAAGCGAGTACTTCGGTTAGGCCTCACGATCCAGCTTTGCATGACCCTGTTTTTTGAGGTAACCATTGTCAGTATCCCAGATATTTGAATTCAGTAAATTCGTAAGACCACCCCCTTATTTTGGTTGGTGTTGGGTTGGGGGTCTGTGTTAGAAAGTACTGATTAGGTTGTGGTGAAGGGTACAGAGGGATTTGCGGGCAACCCCAGTTTAAACCCCGACCGTGAACGGAGAGTCCTGCATAATTTACTAGGCCGGACCCGTAGGGAGCGGGCGGGGATATAACTTTGCTTCAGTCGTTGGATGAAGGCTGAGAGTTGGGAGTCAAAGAGATGGAAGTCAAGGTGAAAGTAAAAAAAAGGAGAGAAAAGTAAAGAAGGAATTTAGTTTGGTGGATTGAAATCCATTTTTGTTTCTGACCACGGCCACTCTTCCAGTCCGCGACCTCTTCGCTGGCGTCCCCAGTTTAAACCTCGACCGTGAACGGAGAGTCTGGCATAACTAACTAAGGAGGCATGGCACATTGATTTTAAATATACTCAATAATTACTCAAAAATCTTCGAAATCAACCTAGACACGGTAATAGGCCTTTACGACGAACATTGGAAAAGTGGTTTCTTTTTGGGATCCCAAAACGTAAGTGAGGGATACATATGACATCGCAAAAGTTGTCTGTCCGTCCGTCCGTCTGTAAGCACGTTAACTCTCGAAGGGAATGAGATATTTTGATGACTTTTTGGGAGGATCGTATGGGTCAAGGGAAATGTCGAGTTCATATATGGGCTTTGTAGTCCTATATTTAGGGGTGGGGGAGGGGGTTTAAATTATGGGGCAAACAAAATATTTTGAAACAAATAATGTGATGGTCGATTATGGGGTAGTAGTTATGCTGAACACGTTGATGAAAACCATTTTCTCGCCGGACAGGTAGTTCGCCCGGAATCCGGCCGAAACCGGAAAATTTGTTAAAAACAAAAGTTTTATTTGAAGTTGATTAGATGATAGATTTAAGGGTAAGAAGAGACGCTGAATCTGTATATGACAATCGTTTTTTACCCGGACATATAGTTCGTCCGGAATCCGGTTGAAACCGGATTTTTTTTTAAGTAAAGTTTTATTTGAGTTGATCAGAGATGCTAGCTGGACAAGTAGTTCGCTCGGAATCCGGCCGAAACCGGAAATTTGGCAGAAGTAAAGCAGAAAGTTTCGATCAGTATCGTCAAAGTAGATATGGCGTCTACAGGTATATCTGAACTTAGTTTTCTCAGATGGTTAGCCTGGCGAAGACTGGACCTGGCAAAGACAAGACCTAGTTGTCTGGATCAAATATTAAAATTTTTGGTATCCCATCGAATCCTTAGGTCTTGTTCTACAAGACCGGGGTTACAACACCGACCCATAGGCAGTCAGGCACAATTCCAGTAATAAAAATCATCTGTAACAGCAGAGCCAAATGATCGAAGAGGTAATCGTTGGATGAAGGGCGCAAATGCCATCCCACCCACAAGCGAAAATTCTTTTTAAGCTTCTGTATGACCTCTTTAATTGACTTCAATCCAACAATTACTGGCTTACCTTGTCTCGACTATTTAAAATATTCCTACTTTCTTCGTCAAATTTTTTAGCCTGAGGACTATCAGGAGCAACAATCTTCGAAGAAAAGTGCGCCACCCACTCCGGTTCAAGTATTTCTGATGCATTAAAATTGGTAGTGTACATATTATTTGTTGCACGACCGAGGTGAGACATCCAAAGCAAATTTGGATCGTCGGCGATTTTTGCCGCGAGATCAGCTTTAGAATTAGCAACATGATCACGGAACGCTTCACAATCTTTTCTTTTCGCATGAATCCGGACGGCATTCACAGCGCCAGCTCTATACCTATAATTCTCTTGCCATATATGTAACCAAAATATGTAACCAAAACCAAAACAAGCACCAACTAAAACAGGATTTCTATACCAACCAAATTTTTCCGTTTTCACTCGAGACCTGCGAACAGGTACGGTAGCCCGATCTTCAGATCTAACAGCATGAATAATTTGTTCACAGTATAAATTAAGCTGGAAACGAAGCTCGGGCAGTCGGGCTCGTCAATATCTATAGAGGAAGATAGAAGGAGGTGGTACGGAACTTTCACTCTCTGCAATCAGAGGCGTTACTAGCCAAATTTTTTTTGGGGAGACAAGGTATTTACCGACTGGCTGGTCATTTCTACGGACTGTTTTTGCGGATAAAAACGACTGTTATTCAGAAAAAAACGACTGTGTTGACGAAAAATCGGCTGAGTTTAAGAAAAAAAGACTATTTTAAAGATGATATATAAACTTTCAGTTTACCTTTCCAAAGTTATCGCGACCCCACAACTCAAGTACGTCTGCCTTTTTCTTTATTGTTGCTGTTTCGGTTCGAGAGAAAAACCGCGCAGAAACCTAACATCCATCCCTCAGAGGATGCGTCGGCAATTAGAAAAGATAAAAATATGCTATGTAACTGCTAATTTTTTTCACGATTACAGTTGCTGCTTCTACACTTTCTATTTTTATTCTAAAGAAAATTGGATTAGTTAGCTTGTTTTTTACGGAATTTTCTTTTCCCTCTCCCCGCTTCCAAGCGGACTAGTTTCTGTTAGCCTCACCGTCAGCACTTGGATCAGACTTGGTAAAATAGATCCACAGGTTAGCAAGTGGAAAACCTGTCATTTGCGTCCCGGGCAATTGAGGTTTTACATATGTCTCAGCAGCAGAAAGTGAAAGTATCTCTTGCAGAAATAGCATTTTTATATTTCTGCTTTAAAGAAAAACCGATTGTTAAAAAAAATGATTGTTTTTGGGAAAAAATGACTATCTCTAAGAAAAAATTCGACTGTTTTTACTGAAATCGCGGCGCTTCGCGCAAACTCGGCTCTTTTTTACCGACTGGCCGACAACATTGGGGGGCGTCCCCCCTCCCCCCCCTAGTAGTGACGCCTCTGTCCGAAATACATCATCACATACTTGTCGAAAAAGCCCTATGTCGGTTAGATCCCACGATTTCCTGATGAACCTTATGGAAGGGCTGGCGCGCCACCTTATTTCGGCAAAAGCAGGCAGGGTCTTTGGTCCGTTTCCGTCGAGGTGAAACTTGAGATTTTGCTTGTCAATGTACGGGCAACTTGGACAAATCATCGCTTAAGGCCCCGATGGCTGGACGCAGAGATACTAAGTTGAAACAAATAAATGCTATCTGGTGTGAGATAAAATCTCGGGTTTTATGCCCCCTGTGGGTCGTCAATCCAACCGTGTCGATTAGTGTCAATGAACCAAGGTATAAATGCTCCTTTGGGTTTAATTTTCGTTTCGGACTTCAGCTGGCTTCCCAGAAAGTGTATAGTATGTCTGTTTGTTCGAGTTCAGGTCTAGGGTTAAAAAATGACCGCAGCTGGCTTTATTAAGGGGTATGCTTTGTTTGTTTGCTTTGCGGTTCATTGGCCTGCGTGAGGGTGCAAAGGGTTCAACAAACTATCACTAATTGGGATATGTTTTGGGGATTAGAAGGCGCTTGGTGGGTGAATGTACTTCGAGGATTGCGTCTGAAGATGCCATGACACGGATTTGACAGCGGAATGTTTTGAGGACCAAGATTCCTTTGATTTTGCATTATCAAAGAACTCTTCGGAATATTTCGTAGAGGGGAGGTTGAACGCAGGTTCCAAGCCTGGGAAGCTTTGAGATGAAAGTTGCCTGATAGTGATAATTTTGATGAAGGCCTCGTTCGGGTCAGGATTGGTCTCAGTTTACAGGAACATTTTAAGAGTATCTAGGGATCTTTTAATGATGTTTCTTACAAATGTTGATATCCCACCCCTGCAAATTTTCATCAGTTCGATATCTGTGTAGGGCAGTGGGGGGGGGTAGAACCACCAAGTGTAGTTTTGCCCTTGGGCTTGGAACCCAAAAAGCCTCGTTTAGTCTTGGATGTGCGATATGTGAATTTGTGAAATAAAAAGTTTGCGCTTGATGGGTTGAGAGAGCTTCGCAAGATTGTGCGATCTGGAGACTGGTTGGGCCTATTGGAGGAGACAGATATGCATAAGATCACATTGCGCTGTCAAATGAGTTTAGACAATTCTTCGCCGTCATGTGGGACAAGGCCAAGCTTTATCTGGGCTTGTGTATCAGATGCTTGGTAACATGCCAATGTATTTGCTTAGAACAATGCGCATAAGTGTCGAACGTTCAATGGACAATAGTCTCGTATCGTCGTCATCAAAGTCGTCAGCCATCAAAAAGGCAGCGGCTGTCCATGGTATTATGGGATATACTCGTTCTTATTCCTACAACGTGCCTGCGCTACCTCGGTGTGATCATTGACACGACTATACCTGCGTTCATCATTCCCCCAAATAATGTAGCAAAATTGTTGTCGTTGTTAGAGTATCTTCTAGCAGACAGGCGCCACAGTATCTCCGTAAGAGAAATGCTGAAGTTTCCGGGCTACGCAAGTTGGTTGCAGCAGTCATTCCCACGTGCCAGATTGCCAATTTTTCTGTGACTGAGTTTAGTCACAGACAAATTTAGGGGCTGAATTAAAAAAACACTATTTCAAAGAAAAACCGATTGTTACAAAAAAAAATCGATTGTTTTTTACGAAAAAACGACTATTTCTAAGAAAAAATCGACTGTTTTTACTAAAATCGCGGCGCTTCGCGCCAACTCGGCTCTTTTTTAACCGACTGGCCGACAACATTGGGGGGGGGGCGTCCCCCTCCCCCCCCTAGTAGTGACGCGTCTGTCCGAAATACATCATCACATACTTGTCGAAAAAGCCCTATGTCGGTTAAATCCCACGATTTCCTGATGAACCTTATGGAACGTTGGGGGCCCTTGGTGAATTAGACACTGGAATATTAACGGCAGTAGGAATATGATCACTACAAACAAAATCACCCAAAATAGAAACTTCATGCGAATGCTCACCAGAGAACACAGCATGATCAATGTTTGAAGTAGTATTGGCCTCAGATATGAAAGTGAACTGCTTTTTTTTCGGAAGCACATGGAACGAATTGGGCCACATTTTCCTTGCGATTTGAGCTCGGGAGCAACGATCACTTCTTAAATCACAAATAAAATCACCGATGATGAGACATAACGGGAATTTATTTATTTCATTAACTTTTTAATTCAGCTTTCGCCATAAATTAAAAAACTTAATATAAAAGCAACACTACAGCAAAACATCAATGTTTTCTTTGCATTCTCCAAAAAATGCCTCCGAACTGGTAGACTGTAATGGGGTTTGCTGCCAGGAGAATAAGACAGTTCTCCGACCGCTATAACCTTACAACCAAGGATGACCGGACCGGCTGCAGCAATGGTTCTGGACAAATGCCTGACTTATGCTCTCTCCAGCCGGCAGACGAATCAAATGCCTAAATATTCTCTTTGAACACGCCTCGAGATTATAGTATGACCTACAGATTACAGTGCACCCATAACATGAGGCTAACGCAAAGAACTGGTAGCAGTACGTCTTAAACAGCCTGATCTTAATTGCACTATTAACGAAACCAAATTTCCGTATTAAAACGTTCCCTTTCTTACAAACACTGTGCGCAAGGTCACGGAGGTGAGTATCATCGGTCAAGTGCTCATTGACGAAGAAACATAAATATCAACATCCAGTGACGTAGCAGAAATTACGGCCCGACAACAGAATGGGATTTCTGACTACAGAACAACCAATAGGTAGGAAAGCCATAGCCACAGTTTTCTTAGGATTAAACAGAATGCTATGCTCCCCGGCAATTGTGTCACACACCCTCAGACCGAACATTCTAGGGGAGAGAACAACAAGATCATCAGCGAAAAGAAAATGGTTAAAGCAAACCGCACCAACAAAGAAACCTGTATTTGAATCCTTCAGTCTTTGCGAAAGTAAATCAACATATAAGGCATTCGCCATAGAACCCCTCAAGCCATTGATCAACCCGAATGAAATACTAGTTTCACAACACCATTTTACACAAAACCGCTGCTTCCGGAACAGCAAGACCAAAGGTGTCGATGGGATCCCAAAAATCTAATATATGAAGTTGATTGATCAATACTCTTTACTTGTAATATTTAGAAACAGATCAAAGTTTAAAATTTCAAGCCCCTCTCAAAAGCCTTCTAGCAACCGACTCTTACTTGAAAGTCCATCTCCCGTGATAAACATGGTACTGTATCGTTCTTACCATGAAATATTCTGGCAAAAAATAAAAGGTATACCAACTAGCAAAAGTTGGCAACCCCGCATCACCAAAGATTCTAGAAACCAATTCTTACTTACGAGTCCATGTCCTCGTGATAAACTTGGTACCAAATTGTTCGTACCTATAATGCACAGAAAACAATTGTAGGTACGCAAAGTAGACAAAACTGCTAACCCTTCATTGCCGAATATGATTATGGTCTAACAGCCTATTATTAGACCATGAGACCATTAAACAAAAATTGACCCTAAATTTGAAACCCCTCCCCCACCCTCAAATATAAGGCTAGAGAGCCCATCTTCGAGCTTGACCTGTACTTTTACCCAAAGAATCCTCCCACCAAGTTTCATCAAAATATATCAACCTCTTCGAGAGTTATCGATAAACTTTTCGATGTCATAGGTATCCATCCACTTACGTTTTGGGATCCCAAAAAGCCAATGGGCAAAGAAATTGCACCGGAATCTTTCTACCCTGTAAAATTCTCGATCTTTTACTATAAATAACTCTGTCAAATGCCTTAGTCAAAAAGCCTTAGAAAACAAAAAATGACAAAGTCTACTCCATGTGAAGACTTGAACCCAAACTGAAAATCATTTATTCGCAAACAACCAGAGAATTTCGTAAGCACACATTTATTCAAGCAATTTAGAATTAACTCTAGCCAAAGCAATCGGTCTATAGTTTTCAGATTTTGAGGTATAGCAACCACGACCTTTTGGGATCGGCATAGTACTAACATCCATGATCGATGACGGCACAAAACCGTGCGTAATTAAAAGACTAAAAAACGATGCTAGCAGAAAGTACTTTTTATTTGCAGCATATTTCAAATGTCTTGCCGAAATACCATCCGCACTACCATTCTTGTTTACGTTAAGATCCTTCAACAAAACCTCAACTAAATCAGGGGTTATCTTATCAATCGATTCCATAGTACACCCACAGAACTAAATAAAGATGAATATTTACATTTACACAGTTTAGCTATTTTCCGGACACCGACTATCCAATGTCCCCACCACACTTTACTTAGGGCAAAAATAACGACGGACCTGTCCCCAAAAATCTCTAACGGACAAAAACGACTCAGCAAGTCTCTCTGCTCTTAAGAATCTCTCATATTTTCTACAATGCTTCAAACAGGTCTTTAAATTCACTTTCGCAGTTTTCATTGCCTCATAAATTGTTCCGAATAAAAGACAACAGGCTTGCACCCACGTTAAGAACGCAATTCTAGACGACTGGTAAATCCTGAGTAAATGCACATTCCATCCAGGAATACAAGTGTAAACCTTTCGAGCGCGAGAAGCTTGGTTAGTCGGGATTGCTGGGTGGTTCCCAAAATCACCACGATCTTTTTGCCCACTCTCACATTGCCCACGATAAAAATGCCCACGGTTCAAAATGCCCATGATCAAAATGCCCACGATTAAAATGCCCACGATTAAAATGCCCACGACTCAAAATGCCCACAAATCAGGTTAAACACCCGAAATTGAAATCATTCGAAATGCCGGCGGCTCAAAATGTCGACAGTTCAAAATGGGCAAAGGGAAGGCTAGTATTGTCTTGGTTCAAAATGCTTACAGCTGAAACTCTCCACAGGGGAATCCAAAAACACGGAAAACGAGATTATAAGGGATAGGATTAACCACGGAAAAGATTTTGAAAGAAATTATTTTATTGTTTCTTGATCAGTTCAGATTTGTTTGCGTGAAAATACATAAGCAATGTCGCATAAAATTGTGCCAATACATAAAGCAAAACAAGGTGATCCAAATGCTCCAGTTAACTTGCATCAGGAAGGTAAGAGTCAGATTCCTTATTTGAAAATAACTGTTCTAAGATCGCCGTTTGGGTCTGAGTTCAGGACTGCCGTTCAGAATTCGGCAGAGTAAATGTCTCAAAAATTTCAAGATCAGAATTCGTGTTGCATTTAGGGACCCGGAAACTTTACTCACAGATTGCATATGAATTCGGTGCTGGAGCCGATTTCAGATGCTGAAGTCGAAAAATGATCCGAAAAGACCAGCAAGTTAAAGCTCTTAAAGAAAAGGGCCAAGGGGGTTCCATATCAGTCAGAGGCTTCCTCAAGACAGCACGAACTGTCTTCAACACCTCGAATAATCCAATTGTGTACATTCTAAACCATAGGCATTTGAGTCGTGGGCATTTTGAGTCGCGGGCAGTTCGAATCGTGGTCATTTTGAGTCGTTGGCATTTTGAGCCGTGGACATTTTGAGTTGCTGGCATTTTTAGTGGGCATTTTGAGTCGTGGGCATTCGAGCCGCTAAAATAACCACATTGATGAAAGTAAGGTACAATCCGATGGATTGAATCCATCTATACTAAGTCTGTGCTCTTCGTTCTTGCAACAGGAAGACTCGCAGATGAAAGCCTGACTAGTATGACCATTTTATGCAAAAGCCGCTTTGTAGACAGTAAATAATTAAGAAGATTTTTTTGAGAAGCTGAATCCCAATCAAGGCAATCTGTTTAAATAATCTTACATGAAGGTAAATAATTCGCGACTTCCAAATTTATGAACACTATAGGTTAATTATCTGGACCAAGCTCGTAAATTATACTAATATCTTCAATCGAGAATGGCAAGCAGATGTTGTTAATATGCGGTCTAGCCATGATGTCGACCCAGAGCAAGACTCGCTAACATACATATACGAATAACTTGGCAGAAGTGTAGTTTAGCTCTTCGTTCTTGCAACATGAAGACTCGCAGATGAAAGCCTGACTCGGTTGACCATTTTATGCAAACACCGCTTTGTAGACAGCAAATAATTAAGAAAATTGTCTTTGGAAGCTGACTCCCAATCAAGGCAATCTGTATGAATAATCTTACATGAAGATAAATAATTAGCGACTTACAAATTCAAATGAACACAATAGGTTAATGATCCGGACCGAACTCGTAAAGTATACTAATATCTTATATCAGAGAATAGCAAGCGGATGACGTTAATATGTGGTCTAGCCATGATGTCGACCCACAGTGAGACTCGCTAACATACGTATCCGAATCACTTGGCAGAAGCACAACATCCGAAATAATCAAACAGTATGAAGCCGCAAAATCTGTTAGGTCATTAGTTGCGTTTTTGTTCGACTTTTCACTCGCCTTTTCGACGGCTTTTTACTTTTTTGGAGTTTTCGTAAAATGGTCCTTAGCACTGTTTGACAATTTCCCGTTTTTGTCAAAAAGGCAAACGCCGACTTTCGCCTTTTACCTCGGCTTTTTGCAAAAAGGCAAACTTGGTAGGTGACCAAGTTGCGCTCTCCTTTTGGCTTTTTGCCTCGCGACTTTTGCGACTTTACCCAAAAATCCAATAAAAGATGGATTTGACTCAAAGTGATAATCAGTATTTGGAGACTGTGTCAGATTTTAAATATTAAAAATTTGCAGTACAAATAAAATACAAGTAAAATGGTATTTGTCAAAATTCCTTAGAGGAATTTTAGAGAAAAGTCCTTAGTAGTAACGGCGATTTACAAAAAAGCGAGAATGTTAAAAAAGGCCTGAAAAAAGCTAAAAGCTAAAGCCGGAAAGGGAAAGGCAAAAGCCGAACAAACGCAACTATTGTAGTAACTACGAAGGTCCGATCTTAAAATTTGCATTCCAGTCACCCAGTGTAGCCGGGATAACGATCTTGAACGACCCACTGTTCACAGACTTCTCCTTGATTTTCTCGCACTTTAATTTTCTGACGTCACATTTCAGTTTCAGCGCTATTGAATTGGTAAGTGCAGTGGGCTCGGTTTCGGAATCCAACCGAGCAACAAAGAAGGCAGATGTTTTGCTATCAACGGCGGACTTAATCCCAGTCAGAGCATCATTAGCGGATGAAGCCACTAAGGTGTTACTTGGCCCGCTACGTCTAAAGCTTGGTCTTACTGGAACGGAGCCACTACCAACTCCCCCACCAGGTGGCTGCGGTCTTGGTGGAAGGCGAAAAATTTCCGCAAAGGAGCCTGGTAGAGCACGCGTGCTCCCGCTAGGTTGGGCAGATACCTCAGTTAGGCGTGTCTTCCCGTTACTATCGGCAAGACCAACCTCGGAACCAGATTGTACTTGGTTGCCAATAACAGAACTAGGTCAGCACCGTCGGCTACAGCATCAACATCAGTGAATAGTGTAGCATTAGAGACCGCTCGGCTCGTAAGTCTATCAGAAATGTTGAAATGTTAGCAGGGTGCGAACACGCACGAGTGCTATCGAGAATACCGTGAAAAAAAGACTTATTTATGCTGTTGATTTCCTGGCGCGGCCGAGTTGTTGTACGCAAATTATCAATTTGTGACTTGATATCTTCCGTTTGTAATAGTAATTTCTCGTAAGATTTGAGTACCGTCACAAGGTCAAAATATTGGAGATTCATCGGATGTATCCTTTACAAACCAATTGCTAGGAACTTGAGATTGGTTCTGTCTATCGACTGCAGATTACAAAATATGTCCTCAAGGGCCAATTAAGCGCTTCTACGGGTAGGGGCAAGATTATCATAGCTCACATTTCTCTCCTCAGCACTAATTATCTAGGCAAGTATTTTTTTTTACCGCAAGAATCCCATCCAACGAGTAAAACTTATCGCATTTTTTCATTATAATGTCTCACAGCAAATTGTCAATCTTATTACTAATGAAGCACAACAGAGATACTGTCAGGCATTGTATTCGATGAGTTACTTATCCGCGCGTCATGACCATCAACAAACAAGTTCATAATCCAAAATCAGATTAATCCTTGGGAACTTGGAAAAAAAATCATAGGAGTCTACATTGGTCCAACGGAATTTGAAAATAAACTGTCACACAAACTGGTTTGGTTTGAAACCCTAATTTTAGTCTGCTGACTGTCCCCAGAGTCTTTGCCCCAGAGTCATTAGGATGTAGTTTTGAAGCGCTACCATGACACATATGGCTCCATTTCAAAATTATGCGCAGAGTAGTAGACAAGTTTTAAAATGTTTGTCCAATTTGTGCTGTTTTGAGCTAATGTGACAAGGATACTACTTTTTCCATCATAAATCCAAGGTCTCTCTTGGAAAAATTTGCAAACAAATCGGTTAAATTCTTTATTTTTCAGTTTCTCTTTTATCTGTTTACGTTGCCTTACGTTACGTTTCTTAAGTTGAACAAATTTCAACTCTTGATTTTTAAGTTACGGAGGAACAATTTTAAGTTACTGAGAACTATGTAGGCTTCTTACGTTGACATAAAGTCCGTAAGTGTCTCAGGGTGAAGGGAGTACGTAAGAGCTTTTTTCAGTCTGAAGGGACCTAAAGAATAAAGATTATTATTAGAAAGCATGTGTAGTACGTTGGTGCGGTCCGGTAGTAAGAAATGTTCCTGGCTGCACACTCTGTGAAAAATGAATGAATATTTGTATTTACCCACTTCTATAGAAATAGAAATAGTGGAGTACATATAAAAAAGAAAGAACACAAGTTAAATTACAATACAGTTTTACACTTCGAACAGATTACACTTGAAACAAACGGACAAGACCGTGATGCGGAGAAAACGCCGCGACCGACAGACTCCTATGCAGCTCGTCAAGTTTAACAGTTATGTCTGTTACTGAACTTCATTATAATTTTTCGGTTTTTATACCAAATTGGCAAGTAAAAGAGAAATTTACAGTAACGGAAGTATGCGATCCGGATTGCAGCTACATCATTTTTCTTAAGCAGGGGGTAAAGCCCAGAAAGGGAAAGGACCGAGTGATCGCAGTAAGTTGCGTAGAGCTTTATATTTTTATAGTTCTGTTGTATATTTTTATATTTATATTTCTTTTTAGTTGCCATTTCTCAGATTCTGTTGTGTTTGTATCAGCTTTCAGTTTTCGGGACAGCTGAATGAGTAGCAGCTGTGTTTCCTAGATTGGCAAGATATACAACATAGGCTATTTAATGCAGGGGGATTCCTTGATATGTCCGTGACCAGTTTGTGCACAGTGCCCACATACCTGGTGATCTTTGCAGTCCTTAGCTACGTGCCCATCGGTCTTGTGGTAGTTATAGCATCAGACTGCGGGGCAGACATTCTTTGACACGGAGGATCTCGTACCCAAGTTTGGGGGGAGTTTTCGGAAAACCTTCTAGATCACTGTGGGAAGCGAATGATAATTTGAGAGCTAATGATAGTCCACAAAAATCAGACCATTCGGTCTGACCACTCCGATCCGACCATTGGGGGAGGGGGGGGGGCGAGGAAGAAGGGAAAATCTGAAATCTTGAGGCAATCACAACGTTCGAACAGGGCGTCGGACACGAATGAAACTTGACAGTTGGAAAGAGGTCATGTCGCGGATGTACCATTTTGTTTCCGGACCGGATCCCATAACTCGGGGAGAGTGGTAGGAGGGGCATCGGAAATCTCGAAACAGGCTTAGAGTGGAGGGTTGGGGACACATTGGAGGTCTTGGAGGGGGTTTTCTGGAAATCCGGTGATAACGAGTTGAAACGCGAGTTAGGGTACTTACAGGTGCACTTGGACGAACAAATTCCGCAGATGTAATGAGAACTCGATCAGATTGACTTGGAAGCAGTCAATTTCCCGATACAGCTATCTTCGGGGGAGCGGAGGGAATTGTTGGAATCCGGACTGCCAGAATTTCATGCATAACTTTTGAACGGTTGGTCGGATCTGAAGGAAACTTGACAGTTCACAAAAGGACGAGGAAACACTGGATCACCTAGAAAATGAGGACGCATTTGTAGAAATCTTACAAGCAGACGCGGCAAAAGCCTTTAACAGCTCAAGTGATCCCCACATCATTTAAGCAATGCAAGATTTTAGACCTTTTCTAAAGACAGTAGTTTTCAGCTTTCTATCACGGAGAAAGCAGTGTGTTAAACACGACGGTGCTCTGTCTGTACTTTTGAAATTATATTGCGGAATTCCCCAAGGAACTTTAATCGGGCCCATCTTGTTTCTAATCCCATCTAATTGAGTAGCGATATGGCACAAGAATCGTGCCAAATTTTCCGACGACATAACAATGCTCGCCCTGCAAGTGATCGGTTCTGTAAACAGTCTGAAACAGATTGTCGAACTGTTGGATCGGGACTTCGAAGACAAGAAACTGAAAATTAACCGCAAAAAATCCGCAGTGATGCGAATCAGTTTTCTTAAAAGTGAACTGCCACCTCCTGAAAATACTGGTGATCCAATTTTAAATAAGATGAAAATTTTAGGTGTTATTTGTAATTCTAAATTTAATTGGGATGACCCTGTATCTGAAATGACGAGGACAACAAATTTTAATTTAGAAATCTAGTCACTAGCTCCGTCGTTTTGGTTTTAATAGTGAATCGTTACTAAATTGTTACAAATTGTACGTAAGATCCATTGCTGAATACGCTTGTCCTGCTTGGCACGTTGGGTTGACCCAAGAGCAGTCTGAAGAGTTGGAGAGCGTACAAAAACGAGCCGTAATAATTATATTAGGTCAGGAACAGTCGGATTATGATCAAAGTTTCGAGAAGCTCCAACTCCAAAGACTGTCTTGCAGCCGCCACGATCTAACCATAAGTTTTGGTAATAAAGTATTCATGTCGGAGAAGCACCGAAATCTTCTCCCACCTGAAGCGCCGCAGCCAAGATATCCAACAAGGCACCAAAACAAGTTTGTGCCATGCCAAGCGTCAGTGTTTTCTCGATACAGGCGCTCGTTCCGGCAATATTTTGTACGTTACGTGAGCATGTAGGCCTAATAGTAACAATAGCAGTAATAATAATAATAGCAGTGAAATTGCCAATGAAAAATCATATTTTTATTTATTTACATGTGAAGCTGTACACTTATCTGTAAAGATACCATACAGCAAATAAACGTTATCTTATTTTCCTCGCTTTGCATAGAAAGTAATTTCTAGCTCCCTTAAAGTCCGCATCTGAACCGCAAAATAAAAAAAAGGGAACAAACTATATAGTTCATGATCTCCGACTGCCCATCACCTTAGTTCCACGAGGGTCTTGCTTAAAATTGAAGTTCTAGCACCCTTGGAGCTCGCATTTTACCTGAAAAATCAAAACAATACCCATGATCAAGGGTTTTACTGAAAAATAGCCCCTTAAAGTACAAACGGTAATATTGAGCAAAATATAAATTTGTATGACCTCAATGAGCCTATCGGACCATAATTTTTGTTTCAAGGGAGTTCTTTCTAGCGTAGGCAAGATTTGTGGTTGATTTTTATCCATTTTCAACAATTTCAACTGGAAAAGTTGAACAAATTTCAGCTTCGCAGTGAAGAACTTAAGGTGGTGCTGAAGATTTCTGTAAGAATCACTGTTTCTTCAATAAGCAATTATATTATAACCTTTTCAAGTTATAGATGTAAATACGTTCCGTTTCTACAATGTGGTTGCTCTAACAAGCGGCGTCGTTGGGGGTGGGTGGAGGGCGACAGAAGGCCACTAGGCGTCACTTTTTCGAAAACCACTTCGACAGTGTATTGCCGGGGACGATTCCAGTTGGAGCTTCTAATTGCTTAATCCCAGACAAATTAAAATGAGCGCAGCACCTGAAAACAGGTAAAAATGTCTGAAACTTGCAATTCGTTGCCCCTGCAAAATTCAGTTGTTCCCCATGCAAATCCTTGAATGTTGATCAGACCTAAGGATCTCAAGAATTGTCAGAGACATTGATAAGGTGAGAGTGAAGGCAGCTGTTTTTGCTTGTCAGCTCGGTATATGACAGGAAATATTGGGGTCGCCCCAACCGAGCAGCAAAAGCTGCAGCCGTGTCGAAAATGGTATTGGTAGAAGGTAGAGTTGTCCACAATTGCGAGTGCTGTAGCAGCTTTCGTCTTCCGGTTTCCGGTTTTCACCGTATTTTGTGGAGCTCATAACTCGTGAACCAGTGCAAGTATCAAGTTCAAACTTGGTACACTTGTGGGTATTTTGGTCTAGTTGTGCCTTTTGGGGGTCCCACCCCCTACACCCACCCGGTTCAGGGGTAAATGGTCCCAGATTGCCCAGTGAATAATGTTCATAACTTGACCAGATCTAAGCATAGGACGATGAAATTCCTTGTACTTGTAGATCCTAGGGTTGGGAAATTACTTTCGAAGTTGCACTTCCCCCACCCACCCCGTTCAAGGGCAACTGGGCCCAGATTGCCCAGGAGTGAAGTTCGTTACCCAAGACAATAATGAACGGCTATCAAGTTGAAGCTTGGCAGGTTTGTATGCATTGGAGTTTCTTTTCTTCGGGCCCCAGACCCCGACCCCCACTTGGTTCAGGGGCAATTAGGCCCAGATTGCCCATATTTTCTGTTTTAATTTGACAATAACTGTAGATAGGGAGATGAAATTCCTTTTTGCTTTTGGATAATCGGGTTGGGAATACTCATGTGGAGTTTAACCACTCCACCCTCCTTGTTGATGGGCAAGTGGGCCCAGTTTACCCATGAGTAAAGTTTTTGACCCGTGATTGGAATCAAACTGTAAGTTGGTATCGTTGAGGATATTTAGGTCTAGATATGCAATTTGATTTGTACCGACCCCCCCCCCCCCGCCCTCCTTTTCATGAGTAACTGGGCCCAGATTTCCGTTGAGGTAAGTTCGTCTATGACATTTCTCAAGTTTAACTCTTTTATACTTGTGGATATACTTGTATAGATGCGGATTCTGGTGTAACAGCGACAAATAAGACCACGCGGCGTATGTAATGCTTAATGAACAGTTGGAAACTGAACGGTTTTGTCATATGATCGATGATGTGCCGATCATCTTAATGAAGTTGTGACAAGGGGAGTATCAGGCAATAAAACGATTTGGTTTTGTTACACTTGTTATTACCCTGCTTATGGAAAAAAGGTTGAAAGTGTCGGACTGGCTAGCAAGATCTTTTTTGGATTTTCAAATGCGGTTTGTTTAAGCTTTTAAACTGGGAAGATTTCAGTTTAGGTTGTTTCAATATGTTTTGTTTATTGGGGATATGAAATGTCTTGGTTCTAACGTTGTTTGTATATAAGATGTGATTAACATTTCACTTTTACACTCCACGTCTGAGCGCTTGCACATTTGTTATCCACTGTACGGACATATGTTTCCAAGTCAGCTACGAAAGCGGTAATTCAAGTCTAAGAAATTTCGTATGCAAGTTCCCAGTTGGGTCCGAAATTAGCTCATGTGTCTCTCGACACGGAATCACAAAAGGCGTAGTCGCTGAAGATAACCGGTTGGTAAGAGCTACCTTTATGACTCGAATGGTAGGTTTTTTCAATTTCTACTTACGCAAGTATTTAGGTTGTGTATCTGGTTATTTATGTTGAAAGCTTGAAGTACCTTTTTCCTCCAGTTTTTATGGCATTTGCAGCCTCTGGCTCAAGTGCCATATACCGGTTGCAATTCCGTCTGTCTGTCGGTCGGTCCCATTTTTTTGTCCCACATGTTCGAGTTAGGGTACTTCCAGATGTGCTAGGACGATGAAACTTGGCACGCATATCAGGGACCCGACCAAACTAACCTGGAAATAATCCGTTTCCCGATCCGATCATCTGGGAGGGCGGGGGAATCCGGAAAATTGAGTAGTGTGTAACTTTCGAAAGGGTGATCGGATTGGAATGAAACTTAATAACTGAACAAATGACACATCTCTGATGTCCCATTTGAAGTTCTTATTATTATTATTTTATTTCCCCCAAGACACGCAAGTTGCTAACATGGAGTAATGACAAAGGATAAAAAGGAAAAAAAAAAATACATACACTTCTATCTCACAATAAAAAGCACTCAGAAAATTATTTTCACGGTCTAGAGTATTCGGAAAACGAGGCCGAAGTTCTTCAATGGCTGCAAAATGGTTGCGCTATACCAAAACTAAACACAAGTCGTCGGTTGCTCGTCAATAATACCTAAAAGGAACTTGGCATAACGGAAATACAGTCGGTGAATAGCTGTTTTTTCAGTTTGACTAAAAAGTTCCCAAAAAGGTGCTAATGCTAGTAAATGGGGCACAGCAAACGCATTGTAGTATCCTTCCTAGAATTGCCCGCTTATACCTGTATTTGCATGAAACAAGAAGTCCATATGTCCTTCGCAGTCTTTCACTTAAAAACTCAAGCAGGAGGGTCCTAGTATGCTTTAAACTAGAACCAATTGGGAAACCAAGGTAAGTAATACTAAACGAAGGCTTTCAAAGATGCGAGCCAAGGCGAATATTTTCAGCAGATGAGTGACCAATCGAATTTCCACCAAAAAAACTTCACTCTTTTCTGGGTTAAATCCAAGACCAATCTGTTTATACTCGTAATTTAAAATATCAAAATTCTCTTCTAGAGCAGAATACGTCCTACTTAGATTCAACACATCATCTGCATAGTTAGCAAGCGACAGATCAAGGCCTCTAAAAATGAAACTCGTTTCAACCTTTTTTTTTGCCTCCATTTCACTATTATTATAAAGAGGAGGGGACGAAACACTACCCTGTCGAATACCTTTTCAAACTCTTATACGGACCCGAGAAAGCACATAACCATTAGGAATTGGCACTTTAACAACAACGTACGCACACTATTATTATTATTATACTATTATTATTATACTATTAGTACACTATTATTATAAAGAGGAGGGGACGAAACACCACCCTGTCGAATACCTTTCCAAACTCTTATACGGACCCGAGAAAGCACATAACCATTAGGAATCGGCACTTTAACAACAACGTACGCAGCCGCAGAGGCTATATTTTGAAATAAATAATAAAATAATACCACGAGCCTCAGCACTCAGCAACAGTTGGGGATGTATTCCTGAATCAAATGCTCGAGAAACGTCATGTCCAGCCATAATCACCGTTTCACCACTTTCTTCTATTTCTAGCAAAACATGTGCAATAATTGTATGGACATGTTCGCGGCTACAACCCTTTTTAAAACCAAACAGATGGTCTGGTGTGGAACAAGCTTGATTTATATAATCAATCACCAACAGTTCAAACAAAAACACAAAATAGGCGAAACAGTAATTGGCCAGTAGGAACTACAGCTACTTTTGTTTTTCCCCTTCTTAGGAACAGGGGTAACAACACCCGCACAAAATATATCTGGAACTACTCCGCAATTAAAAATCATTTGATACAGCAGCTCAAGATGGTGAACTAAAAATTCAGTACCGTAAAGTAAGTGCAAGCCGCATAGCTCATCATTTCCACGAGATTGTTTCTTTTTCATGTTCTTTATACAATCACGGATATTTGAAGCAGCTACAGTAAAACCTAGGTCACGAGAATTTTCACAAAGAGCTTCATCTATTTGAGCCGAGAAACTGTCCTCTAGCAGAAGATCGGGTGGTAAAAATTCACTAGTAAAATAATCCGTCCACTGCTTTTCACTTGTGAATACAGGCGCAGAGGGATCTCTACCTGCTTTCTTTTTATTCAAAAACTTCCAAATTTCATTAGGATTATCTTTTAGTCTCTCAGAGAAACTGTCGATTACCGTAGTTTTATGCTTAGTCAAGGCTTTAGAGAGTTTACGCTTTGTAAACAGCCATAGTTTCATACACAGGACCGAAGCGTGGCCTCTCACATTCATTCCATAAGCCGAACCAAAACTTTGATTTGTGACACGCAGCCACAAGATCGGGGTTCAGTGACCACCTAGGCACTTCTGACGCAACACGAACCCTCCGACGAGGTACGGCTAAGGCTTCCACACTACGTAGGGCATGGGTAGTCACTGAGCAGTAAATATTCAGTAGGATTCGTTTTTCACTTTGAGGTATATCCAGGTTTATTTGAAGTAGCCTAAATTGCACTTGTATTTTTGAAAAGAATATCGTCTAGCAATGCACATGTAACCAGCGGTGTCGATTTTGCCCCATCGGATTTGTAAAACCACTTTGTTTTGACTGTACTACACTGTCAAATAAAAAGCAACGTTTTCAGCGAAACGTTCAGTAACGTATTCGGTTCAGAAAAATAACGGCGTGTTTCAACCGACAGTAACGGTAACGTTTCAGTTCTGACTGGCGGTTCCAAAACGTTACACGCTATTGTTGAACGTTATTCAAGTGTTACTCTTCTGTAACGGTGCAAAACGTTTGTAACGTAACGGTAACGTTTGAAAACATTGACGTTACCATTAGACGTTATTAAAGCGTTGATGTAGTGTAACGGATCGGCGCGTTTGTAGCGTAACGGAAACTTTTTTTTCGTTTTATTTTCCAGTGCACTGGAACATGGTTCATTATATGTTTTGCTGCCTTAATTCAGCGATTTGGCCTAATAAATAGCCTACTTGTCTGGACAAACAGTCTGTGGACTAATACAATTTTTGAGCCCCTTGATGGTTGTCAGGGTTGGGATGCAGTCTTGGAATTTGCTAGATACTGTTTCAAGTTTGGTAGAAAAGTACTCGAGCAGCTGTATTTACCACCTGTCACATGCTATTTTGTTTCAACTTGTCTGACTGATTGCAGTCTGTGAGTCTCTAGGTTAGGTTAAACTTATAGCCTATATACTTTGTAGAAAGTTAAAAAATTTTTAGGATGAGAGCATAACGATTATAAAAAAAACTTTGTGTCCGGTGAAATCGAAGATCGGTGAAGTCGTGTCTTCACTTGGCGTTCAGTTGCGATTTAACTAACAAGTAAATAAAAGATTACCGCATTCCAAATCGGGCAGAGATTCCTAAGTTTAAAACATTCCTTCCAACAAATCATTTAAAGGACACCTCGCACTACATAGTGTTTCTGCCAAGATGTTCTGAGATAGTTCACGACTTTAAGACTTAGCAGTCCTTGCAGCGTTTTATCTTTTTTCCATGTCACTTGCCTTGGATGGGAAACGTGTCAGGATTTGCTTAACCGGTGTGCTTCCCAATAAGCTTCTCGGAAAAAAAAATCGAGAGCCTGATACGTCACGTAAGGAGAACAAACGTGGCAAGCGTGATAATCAAATCTAGAATCTTGGGAACGAGAATGGATGGAAATGCCACTGAAGTAGAATAAATTAGTATCATAGGTACGAAGTGTCCTTTCACTATTACTGGGCGTTTTAAGCTTAACTCGGAAAACCCAGCCGCCCAGTGAAGACCATATGAACCGTGGGCACTGTATTATGCACGAGTGCAAGTATGCGATTGAATGAGTGAGTGACAAAGGCTATTTGATTAGTAAGTGTCACCTGAGTGATGCAATGAGACTTCCTTGATTCCACTTGTCATCGCAGTTGTCCTACCTCGGAAAAAAAAGACGTTTTTCTTTCAGGATGAAATAACCCCAGACATGCTTCGTTGCCATCCTCACCTGGCTTGATCCCGCCACCCAAGGGTGGTCAGGATGAGAGATGCTGTAGCAGTCTACATCGATGGTTGCCTCCTTCTGGTAGAGGAAGACTGGACTGGCTTCGTGTGCATGATTGCCTGCGCTTTCGTCTTCAATTTCAAGTACAACAAGAAGGCGTCAGCTTTCTGCGATTTTATTTCAAGGTAAAGTATTTTGTATCTTCGAACCGAATTTCCGAGTTAACGAACAATTCATCGCTGAAGCCTTTGCCAGAATCGTTCTAATTTCTATGGCACTTGCCCTTCGGCGAAGTGCCATATAGCGATCGCAATTTCTGTCCGTCCGTTGGTCTGTCGGTCCCGGCTTAGCTAGTTCTGGCATTTTCACATAAGGTAGGATGATGAAACTTGGCAGGCATATCAGGAACCCAAAAAGATTAAGTTGAAAATAGTCACTTTCCCGATCCAAGCATCGTGGGGGGAATGGAGGGAGGGGGAATCCGGAATCTTGAGGTAAAGTTAGGTATTTATAACTTTTAAACGGGTGATCGGATCTTAATGAAACTTGAAATTTGGAAAGACCTAGTGTCTCAGACGGCCCACTTAAAATCCGGACCGGATCCGGTGACTTTGGGGGGAATTGTATTGGGAACCGGAAATCTTGGAAACACTTAGAGTGGAGGGATCGGGATGAAAATTTGTGGGAAGAGCCAGCACAAATCCTAGATACATCGTTGACAGAACCGAACCGGATCCGGGCACAGTGGGGGGAGTTGGAGGGGGTCCGGAATTCTCGTGATCCCGGGTGCGATAGGCTGCTTCCTGATAAGCTAAGACGATGAAACTTGGCAGGCGTATCAGGGACCCGACCGGACTGACTTGAAAATAGTTATTCCTCCAATTCAACATCGTGGGGGGAGTGGAGGGATGAGGAGTCTGGAATCTAGTGGCATATGCAGAACTTTCGAACGGGTGGTCGGATGTGAATGAAACTTGCCAAGTGGAAAGAGCTGTCGTCTCAGATGTTCCGTTTCAAGTCCAGACCGCATCCGATACTTGTTGGGGGAGTTGAGAGAAGGGGGATACAGGAACTAGTGTAAGTTGTGAACGGGTGGTCTGATTCGAGTGAAACTTTATGGGTGGTACGGACTGATGACCTAGATATGCAAAAAAATATTTTCATATAATATATACAAAAAGGGATTTTTAGCTGTGGTGCTTATGAAGCGATATTTCGGCCTTTCTTGGCAAGGGTCCTCTTCAGGCTGTTAATCTTTCTGGGCTAACGCTGGGGAAGGAAACGAACTTGCAGTAAATTACTGAAATTTTTAACACGCACAAGAGACAAACAGATGGACCGATTGGGATGAAAGTTAGCAAGTACCAAGTTTATGTGGCCTAAGTGTGCTGTTTGGCGTCAGGCCCAGATTCGGCCACGTTGGGGGGAGGATGAAGGGGGTACTGGAAATTTGCAGATATGCTCCGATTTGAGTCAAATTTGATGGGACAAATTTGACCATATTAACACATATTATTATGGGTAACAGTAATCAGGAGAATTTCCTCTTTTAGGTACGTCCTTGAGATTGCCGAAAAAAACCAGTACCTGAGGCGAGAAAGCTCTACGAAGCAATGGAGGAGTCCGAGGGTCGCCCATCTCAAAGGGCGTGTAAGAAAGCCCAGCAAGCTGCTTCATTTTGATGAGTGTTGAATTCGAGTTTGAGTTTTTAATTGAGTTGACTTGATAAATTTTGATAAGTTTTGCTTCAGTGTTAATTTTCAACAGGCAGGTTACGGAAGGTGGTAGTCCTAAAAAGGTCAGAAGTAACCCGCAAACGAGCTACGATAGACCGGAAACGGGCAGCGGGTAGCCGAAAACGGACTGCAGTGATCCTGAAACGGATTTTATAAATCCTACAATGGTCTGGATTAACCCGAAATAGGACGAAAACGGACTGCAGTGATCCTGAAACGGATTTTATAAATCCTAAAATGGTCTGGATTAACCCGAAATCGGACAGTATAAACCCGAAATCGGATTATAACAGTATTAAAATCCAGCAGAAAACGCTGCATATCACGCCGGTTCCGGCGAATTGCTCTCCGAATACGGTGTGTCGTAACCCGCGAAGGGATCAATTACTGGTGCGCGGTAGTCCGAAGTCGGTTTACGACAATCCGCATTGGGTTTACCAGGTCTCTTATGCATCACTCCCATAACGGTTTACATGAATCCGCGACGTCTCCGAAAGAGGATTACAAAACCCCGTGCCATCGCCACTCCGAAGTCGGTTTACTGTAAACCGTCTTAGGTGGAACGGGAGATCGAGGCGCAGTAAACCGATTTAGGATTACGGTAAACTGCCTGCGAGATACTGCGGTTTACATTGAACCGACGTCGGAGAGATTTTTTTTTACAGTGTACTGTTATACATGCATTGCACAGGCAAATTCTAGGGATTACTGAAACACACTTGCAATTCTACTTTCCTAATCTTGGGAAATAGACCAGAAAATGTATAGTATGGGGTCTGAATGGTTTTGAAAAGCTTATACAGTCCTGTTCAATTGCGTTGAATGGGCCATGCTCAGATAGACATGTAGATAGAAGGTTACTGATTCCAAGGTGTAAGCTGGGTGTAAGGACTAGGGTCACGAGACCAGTTATCGGACCAGTTTTATTTTCGGACAAACTTACTTTTACATTACCTTACTGCTAGTCCATTTGAACCAGGGAATGAAAGGAAAAAGTATTAAAAAACAATGTATTTAAAACCACTTTTTCAGTTTAATTTTGTGACAGGAAAGTTGCTGCAACAATTTTCTGTTTACTGATACCAAGTTTGATACTTAAACTTTCTATTTGACTGTTTTATAAGCAAGAAACAGGGCCAAGGTGTGCAAAAATTGAGAAAGGTATTCAAATAAGCATGCCTCTACTGTTATACATGCATTGTACAGGCAAATTATAGGGATTACTGAAACACACTTGCAATTCTACTTTCCTAATCTTGGGAAATAGACCAGAAAATTTATAGTATGGGGTCTGAATGGTTTTGAAAAGGTTATACAGTCCTGTTCAATTGCGTTGAATGGGCCATGCTTAGATAGACATGTAGACAGAAGGTTACTGATTCCAAGCTGGGTGTAAGGACTAGGGTTACGAGACCAGTTATCGGACAAGTTTTATTTTCGGACAAACTTACTTTTAACACATTATTCAGTCAATACTCCTGAACCAGCTGAGTTATAGTAATGGAACCGACGCCACTAGATTTGTCTTCTTCTTCTGATCCGGATGGTGTGCAAAAATCTTTAGTTTAACGGCCACAGAATGATGCAAGTGCGGAAACAATTTATTTTATGCTTCAGAATCTCCAATTTCGGACAAGTTCAGCAAATTTTCGGACGAGGGTGCAAGTCCGAAGTCTTGGCGATTTGCTCGAATGTCCGAAACTAAAGTTACTTAAAACATTGTGTCCGAAGCTATGGCCAGGTAAGCACCGTAACGCTCCTTGGGATATTTAAACTTCGTATTCGTCGCATTCTTTCATTGTGTGAAAATGTGCGCTTTTTAACATTGTAAATTTCAAGTTTGTAAGTTGAAAATTGCGAGTTCTGGGGTATTTTAGGTCGGGAAAAAAGGAAGTTTGTCTGATAACCAGTCTCGTGACCCTAAGGAAGGATTTACCTCAGGTAAGTAAAAGGTAGGTAAGGTCTGTCGAATAATGGTCCGTAACCACAAGGTTGAGAGAGACCAGTAATTTTAACTGAACACTGAATCTCCCACCAACCCTGTAATAAAAGTGCCAAGACATTGCTAAAGGTGTTCCATCTGATGCAGCAGTTGTTGATGGTGAAGGATCAAACACTTCATGTGATCCTTGCAAAACAGGCAGCCACTATCACCACACAAGACATCTCACTAGCAGACACACCGTTCTGCTATATCTAGTTTGTTGTAGCACTGCAGTCAACTGCAGACGCTTCCTTCGTTTATTTATTTGCTTGTATGCTGGTGCTGTTACCAAATGTTCCATGTACCATAGAGCTATCACGAAAACGGAAAGAGTCGGCAAGCCTGCGGCAAGCACAGCGAGATAAGAGCTTCTTTGGAAATATCAGAAAAACAAACTAATACTTTTTCATCGGGTTTTCAAGATTATTTAAGTGAACAAGTGATGGGTAACTAGATTAGTTGCGTTTTTTGTCTCTGTTCTGTTCGCTGTTTTCTCTCTGTTTTATATTTTTCCCATTTTTGTCAAAACACGGAACACGCTGTTTCTCATTTTCCCGTTTTTGTACGCTGTTCCGGGTTCTTTGTTCCGTTGTCTGTTTAGCAAAATCCGGAACTTGCTCTCCTAGCATGTTTTGTCACTGTTCAGACAGAAAATTGCAGAGAGATTTGCAGATAGAAAAGAAAGAATTCCAGAAGTTCAAAGGATAAGATGGACCTTAAAGTATGGTCGTTCTGGAATTTAATTTGCAATTTAACAGATTTCCCGCCTAGGACATGCTCAGGAACCTAAAATTGCGTTTTCGTCAGGACAGCGACAAAACACGAAACACGAACAGCGTAAGCAAAAATACCATTTTTTGTCCAAAGCAGACAACTGTGAACACAGAACATGGAATAGGAACCAGAGACAAAAAACGCAACTATTGTCATATCCTAGCCCTGGTCGGTTAAACTTTACGTAAGTGTACCCTAGGTTTCGAAAATAATTAACGTTTGAGCCTGAGACACCACTATAAATGTTATACCAATGTAACGTTACGAGAGAAACGTTAAAAGAGATTTTTGACGTCAGTAATTTGCCAACAAACAAATTATTTGACGGACTCGTGCAGCGGATCAGATCATATTACTTACTTTTCTAACATATGACAGTCAGAACGAAGATTTTATTTTTTAAATAAGGACTGTTTAACGGTTGTACCTGGGACGTTACGGTAAATGTGTTTGATTAAAAAAAAGTAACGTATGCGAAGTAACGGTTACGTGATGCTAAAAACAGAAAACTAAACCAGGTAAACAAAATTGGCAAATGTAAAATATTCTACTATTGTCGAAAGCACTAGATATCGCTGGTCCTTACTCTAGCTTTG
This sequence comes from Branchinecta lindahli, assembly GCA_023053555.1. NCBI lineage: Eukaryota > Metazoa > Arthropoda > Branchiopoda > Anostraca > Branchinectidae > Branchinecta > Branchinecta lindahli. The sequence continues at coordinate 30,838,041 of JAKZAO010000010.1, forward strand.
TTATTCACTTGGTGTCCAATAAATATTCTAACGTTATAGCGCGTCCGTTAAAGCTAATTTGCCGTTACGAGGACAACGTTTCAAACAATAAATGACTTTCTTACTTTGATCATGTACCGATCAGTTCACACACGCCAGCAATTGAACACATCTGTTCCATTGATTTTTTAGCACGTTAACCTCAGAATGAAAATAGATAAAAAATCTTCGCTTTTTAACATTTGACGTTACTTTAAGCGTGTGGGGGTAAAACTGAAATCATAATTACCCCAAAACGCTGATAAGCAATAAGAAAAAGTGAAACCTATGGTTTATTTATGACCCTGATTGCATTATATGTCATCTAGATTTGCATCCTGGGAAGCTCCAAAAAACGTAACGTTTGCGACATAACGGGAACATGTTTCCCACAAAAAAAAATCGACCAGTTGTATAAAAGCGGAGAAAGTAAGCGTTTCTAATACATACTGAAGGCTCTAGATATCATTTTTTTTTTATATACGCGTTTTCTAATGCACGATCTAGGAAAAAAAAGTTAATGTTACGCTAAAAACGTTACTTTTTACTTGACAGTGTACTGATACATGTTGGCTCCACTTCAAATGTACAGGTAAGTGGGAAGTGGTCGGAAGCGGAAACACCAGTGTCCACGTGGCTCATACCTGACGGTCTGATGCCATCACAGTAGAGAAAAAAGTCTGGAGAGCTGGTGGAACCCGAGTTATGTATGTAGGTAAAATCGTGGTCACTTTCAATGGCTTGAAACCCAGGTAAAGCAGGTAGGAGCAACTGTGACCTAGCGTTAGAAATATCGGCCACGTTGCAGTTAAAATCACCGGCTATTATGACACTACCATATTTGTCGCAACAATCGTGAAGAACTTTCACGATTTTAGCACAGGCGCTGCTGAATCGCTCCTCAGACGCTAGGTCACGATAATCAGTCGGCAGATAAAAAGAAAATATACAAGTCTGGCTGACTTTCACAGAACGAAATGTTCATTTTCTGCAATTAATTCAGTGGACCACCGAGAACTCACAAGTACTGCAACGCCCCCAGAGGGCCTTCCTCTTCCGGATCGAACTGCAGGAACTGCAAAAACACGGATACTGTCATTGTATTTTAGTAGGGACACAGAGTGGGAAGTCAGAAGATGTTCTTGCAAGCAGGGTACATCATTGGAGGAGAGTGCGCTTTCTATGAATGGTAGTTTCTCAATGATAGCCCCACTTACGTCCAACGTTCAAACTATAAGCAGGGAGTTCGTCATTTGTTGCTCAGGAGCGCCTTTGATACTTGGCATTTTATGTTATAGCATGGGTGAAGTCTGAACCGGATTCGATGGCTATGGGGTGGTTGGGGGGGGAGAACGGAAATCACGAGAAACGGCTTGAATGGAGGGATCGGAAAGAAACTTGCTGGGAAGAACAAGCATCTGCTCCAGATAAATCTTTTAAACAATTGGACTGGAAACGGACACTTGGGGGAGGGGGGGGGGGGGGGTGGAGGAGTGGTTTCACGGAATTCCGGTGATGGCGGTTTTGGGGATTATCACGACGAAATTTTGGAAGCGTATCAGGGACCCGATCAAACTGACTTGTATATAAAAATTTACTCGATCCGAAAGTCGTTGGGGGATTAGAGGGAGGGGAAATCCAGAATATTGAGTCATCCGTAGGTTTGGAACGGGTGATCGGTTTTGAGTGAAATTTGATAATTGAACCAAGGACATATATCTAGTATTTTTTTCATGTCCGGACCGGATCCAACAGCAATTTGGGGGGGGGGGGGAAATACGTGACCGTCTTAAACTGGAGAGATCGGGATGGAACGTGGGGGAAGTTTTAGAGGGGGGACGGAATTCTGGTGATCGCGAGTTAAGGTACTTCCAGATGTGCTAGGACGATGAAACTTGGCTGGAATATTAGAGATTTGACAGGATTGGCTTAGAAATCGCCACTTACCAAATCCGACTATTCCCTAAAGTACCAATCCTGACCGCAAATTAAGAAAATTACTTTTATGCAAAATACACATTTTCATGATCCCCAAAAGCCCATTATCATTTTTGCCTCAAGGGTTTTGCTTTCAAATGAAATTCTAGCTCCCTACAATGTGCGCACCTTCAGCGCATGTTCGAAAAGTACTTTTTATCAAACGGTACATCTCAACCCAAGATCTTTTTTGGCACATGGGTTTTGCTTAAAAATGAAAGTGCGCATTTTAACCAAAAAATGAAAAAAATACTTTTGACAAAATTGTATATATCAATGATTCCTAAGGGCCTGTTGTCGTTTTTGCGTCCAGGGTTTTGCTTACAGGTGAGTTGCCTTTTAAAGTGGCATCAGTACTGCCAAGTCCAAAAATAAAATACTGTTTCTCTTAACCGCATTTCGAAAAGTGATTTTGATCAAACAATACATCTCAATCCATGCAAGTGCCGTATGAGCTTACAGCTCTTGTTTATTCTGTATCGATCCCATATGGTGCTACTCATGAGTAATAAAAAAAAATCATTCATAAATTGGAAGAATGTGTCCAGAACATCCTGCTGGTGAATAACCATCAAAGAGGGCCCCAAAATACGCTGTTTTTGCATAACACTAGCATCTATCTGTTCGTCGTGTTGAACTTTTCTGTCCACGAGAGTAAATAATATGTGGCATACAATGAAAAAAAAGAACTGTCATATATTGGGTTTCTTCGAGCTCGTGGTCGCAAGTGACAAACCCTTTTGCTTTTCACCTCAAATGCGGCTCAGAGACACTGGGTTTCTTAATACTGTGCAGACGGACAGACTAACTTACAGACAGACAGATTGGGGAGTATCCAGAAGAGAGTCGTAAAGATCATCCTTGGCCCAACCTACACGTCTTATGAAAGCCGACTGGCCAAGCTTGGTCGCTTGTACTCTCTTTGACAGACAACACAAAATGACCATGGAGTTCGGACGCAAGTGCCTGACCTCAGACCTTTACAGAACCATATTACCGGACTATGAAGTACCAAACCCAACTCGACCAAACACCAGACATAAAACAGCAACTTAAAATTGGACGAAACTTGTTCCCCAAAACACACATTCAACGGACTAAATTGTATATATTAAGTGTAAATTGTGGATCTTTAAACTTATTGTCAAAATATTTTAAATATAAACGTATTAACGGTTAACTGTGTGACGATCCAATGCTGGCGAGTGAATTGTACGACCTATCAAGGAAGTTAAAGATTATTCTTATTAGTGAATTTCAATTTCACACAAAATGACCATGGACTTCGGACGCAAGTGGCTGACCTCAGACCTTTACAGAACCATATTACCGGACTATGAAGTACCAAACCCAACTCGACCGAACACCAGACATAAAGCAGCAACTTATAATTGGACGAAACTTGTTCCCCAAAACACACAGTCAACGGACTAAATTGTATATATTAAGTGTAAATTGTGGATCTTTAAACTTATTGTCAAAATATTTTAAATATAAACGTATTAACGGTTAACTGTGTGACGATCCAATGCTGGCGAGTGAATTGTACGACCTATCAAGGAAGTTAAAGATTATTCTTATTAGTGAATTTCAATGGGTCGGTTATTCTAACTACACCAGTAGCGTAATTCTGAAATTATATACTTAAAGGACACCTATTGCTTATTCTGCTTTTTATGGCACTTCCGTCTCCGAGCAAGTGCCATATACCGATCACTTTTCGGTCGGTCGGCCGGGCGGTCCACTCTTTTCGAGCTAGGGTTTTTCAGATGTGCTAGGACGATGAAACTTGGCAGGCATATCAGGGACCCGACCAAACTAATCTGGAAATGATCAGTTTTCCGATGCGATCATCTGGGGGGGGGGGGGGGTCGAGGGCGGGGGAATCCTGAGAATTTAGTAGTTTTTGTAAAAACCCCTACCCCTTTCTTCACAGTAGTATAGCTCTGCGCGTAGATGATGTCATTCTTTGCTTAATCTATCAACAAACCTCGGAGAGAGCTAGTTCAAGCGAAGGTCGAAGAGGTTGGTATATGTTGTGTTGTTCAAGCTTAGTAGGGGTTGATATAGATCAGAGGGAATCCAGGAAATTGAGTAGTTTTGTCACACTTTTTCGAGTTAGGGTGCTTCCAGATTGGCTAGGACGATGACACTTGGCAGGCATATCAAGCAGCCGACCAAACCAACCTGGAAATAATCAGTTTCCCGATCTGACCAACTGGGGGGAAGTGGAGGGCGGGGGAATCCGGAAAATTGAGTGTTGTGTAACTTTCGAATGGGTGATCGGATTGGAATGAAACTTAAAACCTGAATAAATTACATATCGCTGATGTTCCATTTGAATTCCGAACCGGATTCGACAGCTATGGGAGAGTTGGGAGGGGTAGACCGGATATCTCGAGAAACGCTTAGAGTGGAGGGATCGGAGTGAAACTTGTTGGGAAGAACAAACATTTGCTCCAGATAAATCGTTTACACATTTGGACTGGATCCGGACACTGGGGGGGGGGTGAAGGGGAGTTTGCCGGAATTCCGGTGATGGCGGTTCTGGGGATTTTCACGACGAAACTTGGGAGGCGTATCAGGGACCCGATCAAACTGACTTGTAAATATAAAATTTACTCGATCCATAGTCGTGGGGGGAGTAGAGGGAGGGTGAATCCAGAATATTGAGTCATGCGTAACTTTTGAAGGGGTGATCGGATTTGAGTGAATATTTGTAGTTGAACAGAGGACATTTTTCTGGTGATCTTTTTCATGTCCGGACCGGATCCGACAACAAGGGGGGAGAATACGTGACCGGCTTAGACTGGAGAGATAGGGATGAAAATTAGTGGAAATAACAAACAGATGCTCCGGATAAATCATTTACAGAACCGGATTGGCTCCGGCGACTGTGGGGGGAATTTGAAGGGGGGGTGCGGTATTCTGGTGATTGCGAGTTAAGGTAATTCCAGATGTGCTAGGACGATGTAGCTTGGCTGGAATTCTAGAAATTCGACAAGATTGGCTTAGAAACCGCCACTTTCCAAATTCGACCATTCCTTAAAGTACCAATCATGGCCGCAAATTAAGAAAAATACTTTAAAGCAAAATATGCATTTTGACCATTATCATTTTGCCTCAAGGGTTTTGCTTAAAAATGAAGTTCTAGCTCCCTTAAAATGCGCATCTTAACCGCAAGGTCGAAAAGTACTTTTTATCAATCGATACATCTCAACGCATGATCATTTGTGCCACAAGGGTTTTGCTAAACAAATTATTTTCAGCACCCTTAAAGTGCGCATTTTAACCGAAAGGTGGAAAAAAAAACTTTTGACCGAACGGTATATATCAATGATCCCTATGAGCCTGCTATCGTTTTTGCCTCAAGAATTTTGCTTACACATGAATTTCTAGCACCTTTAAATTGTGCGTCATTACAGTCAAGTTCAACAATAAAATACTTTTTCTCTAGCTCCCTTAAAGTGTGCATCTGAATCGCACAGTCGAAAAGTGCTTTCGATCAAACAATACATCTTAACCCATGCAAATGCCATATGAGCTTACAGCTCTTGTTATAATATACCTAGCTTCCTTGTGGAATTATCAGCTTCTAAAATCTTCACATTTCTCCACTGTTTCGTTTTGTGCCTACGAATTCTTAGCGCTTTTTCTGCTGTGCCAAGTTTTGCATGTCACGCAACGCGAAATTTGCCGGAATCTTCAGTGCCCTTTGAAAATTCTTTCGCAGATAAGAACAAATCTTGTGTTTTCACTTATTTTATTTGCTTGATTGTCCAACTTTTTAACCACGACACGTTTACTTTTCAGACGTTTTGCGCCCAGCCGCCGCGTCGGAGAGCAGGCAAGCTGGAGAGAGTCGACAAGTTCTACCAAGAAAATCGCTAATTTCAGGTGGGAAGCAATGGTATTCTAAAAAATAATTTTTTTCTGATCCGGTTCAGAGGGAAAAGATCATTTCTAGGAAGAGTTGTGCTTTAAGTGTAATTTTTAATTCACATGAAAGAATGACATTCTAGCAAAAAAAGACATTAAAAACATGCCCAAAATATAATTTCAGTTTTTTTCAATACTAAACTTCCAGATCATCCTTATGATTGCTGGATTCTGCGATATTTTTGGCAAAAATGCGATTATGTAAAGTGCAGGAAATAATACCAGTGCGATTCCTGCAACACTCACCGTTCTGAACAGAGAGAGAGAGGCCGGAAACCTGCGATAAATTGCAGAATTCAGTCAGCGGTAGCAACACTGGATAAACAAATCATATCCATTTTTTTTGAAAAATCATGAAAAATAAAATGAGGTTTTGTTACGAAATAGGATTACAAAATAAGAAATTGTTCGAAAGGTCATCCGGAAAAAAGGAGATTTTAGTAATCAATTTGAAAAATCTTCTTACCATAGCTCCTATAACAATTAAAAAGCTACATCTTCCAAGGATCAAATACCTGATGTTTTCCCAGTTCGAAGTTAAACACATGACATTCACTTGACATACAGGTTGCTAAAAATTAGAGCTGTGTGCTCTTTAAGTTGTTTTAGCATTCCACGGGGTGCCGCGTGCTCCGGGCATACTCGCAACCTGCGAGGATTGTGAAAGAACCGGCAAGACTTGCCATTTCTACAGTGTCCTTCAAAGTAGCATGCAGCTTGACACTTTTTTCCGTCAGGCAAACTTCTTTTCGGGGTCGGTGGAGATGGAGTAGAAGTCGCGGTGGGTGGACGAAGTATTTCTCTTTCTATAGAACTGTACCCGTCAGTCTCGTTCTTTCTCCCAGATGATATGTCAGCCACAAAAACTCGCTTTTCCTTAGCTGTTCTTACAGAGTCTTCATCCGTCAATGTCCCTTGGTAGGCGGTGTTTTTCTCTTTTGCATTGCAGGAACTGGTGATATTTAACAGCGTGCTGCTTCTTGATTTTAGGTAACTGATATGGTTCCAATGTTCTTGTAAACGCGGCCATGGTCAACCAGAGAAATCTGTGAGTTTGTCGAAACAGGGGAAAGGACAGAATTTCATAGGCGCCAAAATGTCACAGTGTATTGCGGCCAAACTCAAGATGTTCTGTCAAAGCGGCAACACCGGTTTAACCTTCAGTTGCTTTTAACCAGTTTTGGTTGCCTCTCGCATCATAGCAAAATAACACTCGGCTCGTTTTCGGTTGCTGGATTGGACAAAGTGAACCAGTAGTTGATCTTTGGTTGTGTAAGTGTAAGTGTGTGCTGACAAACAATAACTGTTCTTTTGGATTTACCTGCTAGTGTATTTGTGAAGTACTAACAAGATCAGGGGGCCGGTCAAAGGTAAGAGAATCGAAAACCGTAACTCAAGAATTGAATATTTGAAGGGCAAGTTGACAAATTGAGTTTACAAGTTGAGTTGACTCCAGGCAAGTTGACTTCTACCAAAAAACACGAAGTTTTTCAGAAACGTTTGACTGAAAGATGAGCTTCTCACAAACAATGTCGAGAATATGATACAGTCATATTGAAAATAGGATAGCATTGCAAGTTTAAAAATCGGCGTGGTGTCGCTTTTGGGTTTAGAAGTAAACCACGACGCCGCGCCAAACATCGGCGGCACTGCGCTGAAACTGAAACAGCTAAAACGCGCCCACGAAATGGAGGCACGCGGTCACCGACGCTGATACATCGGCGGCGTCGATTCGCTTGTGTGCCGGTGTTTGCGTAGTATTTCTGGTACAGTCTAGTGCTTGTGTTGTACTGACGAAATTTATTACAAACAATCCTGTTTAAATTACGTTGCGTTGCAATATCTTTCTTCCTTGTTCACTCTCTGGACGTCGACGAACTCAGTGAAGAGGGCAAGTGTAGACTATGTTCCAGAAACTTCCCTCCAACGCAGGGAACATCACACTGAACGTGATTTCAGGTTTAAGATTCGAATTTTTGCTTCAACTTATACTGAGATAACTAATTTTGCCCTTCTGCCCAAGCTAGCCTACCGCCAGCCTCCAAATAAGAAAATTTAATCACGCTACTCTACCCAAAACATATTTTTTCTAAAATTTTCTCATTGTTTGACAGTTACTTCCACAGGAACATTAGCATTGGAATAGCATAGCATCGGAAATGAATTTATATTGATTTATATACAGCTGGAGGAATGACAATCTTTGACAATCTGGTCGGGTCCCCAATCCACATGCCAAATTGCATTATACTAGATTAACTGGTGGTATCCTAACATGTGATCATCGGAATTCACCCCTCTCCACGGTTCGATTATGCTATTAAGTATACCGGGCTTATTCTTGTTCTTCCCACCAAGTTCCGTCACAATCCTTTCACTCTATCCATGTTAAGAGATTTTTGGTAACTAGACGCCCGAACTTACCAATTATCAGGTTTGGTTCAATTCACGTCATCTGATCGTAAGTCTGCGTCCCGCAATATTCCAGAAACTCCCTCCCTCCATACTCCCCGCGAAGGTTGGGTAGGGGAATGGACTATTTCCAAGTCAATCCCTGGTTTGACAGCTAGATTTCCTGGTCCTAAGCTATTATAAAACCCTAACTTACCATCACCGGAATGACCGATCGACCGAACGAAAAGCATCTCTGTCTGGCAGAATCTGAAACAGCTCTACGAGAGAGAGAAATTTTTTAAATTAAATCCTTCCTGAAATTTTTTCTCCATTTGAAGGTACCGACCTCCAGACAGATCGAGTGAAACAAGCTCTACAGTTTCAATCCAGAAAAGAGGATAAGGTGGAAGAAGATTTTCCGGTAGCCCCCTATTTCAATTACCCCCACAGTTACTGGGTCCAGTCCGGACTTGAAATGGGCAATTTACAATGTGGGGGGATGAAGATGGAAGAAAACACCCCTTCACAACCGGAAAAGGTAAGACTTGCGAACAGGGGCTTCCCGAGGAGGGTGGAGAAAGCAGCACTCCCCAAGTCTTAGACATCCGTAAAAATTTTCGCCTTCGTCAGAAATTTGCATCGCGACAAGGCCATGATCCCCTTTTCACGAAATCAATTTTTAAGTTAACAAAATCTAATTTAAAATTTAAAATTCTAGTTTAAAAATTCATTTCCGATTTAACTGTTGGTTCTGGTTCTCGCTTTTTTTCGACTTTGTTCATTCGACCTGTTCGATTCGATCGAATCGGATTCGAGCAATCAATTTGCAAATACGGTGATATAACGAACATGTTTCTTTAAACTTCAAATCTCAGATTTAAATTTAAACTTCTCAAGATCTTGAGCTTCATGGCGTTTAAACGTCATATGACGTTGGACAAGACGTCTTCAAAGACACGAATAGGAACAACGTCTTAAGACCCTTGAACTTCACAATAACAGCCTACAGCGATCGGTCGGACAGTGACGTAGCTCAATCTGTCGCTCGAGATGTTTGTTCGCAATGCGTCACGTGTCACCCGAGCCCAGTAGTGACTCGCTAAGGCTCCTCCTTATGCTTTCTCCGGAAGAGCTCCAATTTCGATTGAGTAACCCAGATCCATAGCCAGGTGCCTTCGCTATAGTCCGAAGTAGCGGAATCGACGAAAATTGCAGCTCGAGGAAATCTTCTAGGAAGATTGACCATCAGCTATATCGGTGTGCTGATACACACACATGAGCAGAGCGAGCGATATAAGGATCAGAATCCAGTGCCACAGAAACCTGCTTGGATGGTTCTTCACTCATGGTGCTAGGTCAAGTACTATGGACCCGTCGGAGAAGACAGCTATATAGGTTTCAAATTCAGCCAGTGCAACGATGATAGTAAGGTCTGTTAGAGCAGCGGAAAATTGCACTTCTAGTCGAATTGCTCCAGTTTGAGGGGAGCGAGCTAATTGGTGCCAGACAAGTCGAAGACCAGTATTCCGAAACCATTCGAGTACATGTGTTGTGTAATTCCCTTTTCAAAGTTATCACTGTCGTCTACCGCATGCATAGTGCTTTCGTATTAAGCTACTAGGTTTTCTCTTAATGTGTAAGGGATAGCCCGTTGACTTTAAGGATATGGTTTTTAACCCGAAAAAGTTCATTTGCAGTGACGGTTCTCCAAAGACTCCCGCAAATTAAGTCGATCTGAACAGCCCAGCAGCTAGCTTACTGGGTAGCGGACCAGTGATAAAATGTTCGTCACAGTATGAAAAGCTACCAAGGCCAAGTGTTTTTGCGTGGCCACAACTCGACTCGTGAGCAGCGTGATATTTTCACCGCGAGATCGAATTTTCTCTACATCCAGAGCAACCGATGGGATTAACTGTACTTTCTTGCAGTGCAGTACAATAGACTCAAGATGTAGCACTCCATCGGCTGTTGTGAGATCATTATTACGTAACATATATGCAGAAGGTGACATTGTCAGATGTGTTTCTCCATACGGGGCGGTATCAGTTGTTCCACGTTCATCACGTCCACACTAATGCGTCAGGCAAACTGCTGTGATCTAACAGCATTCGTGCCCCCAAGACTGGCTGGGTTCCAAAAATGCACAATATCGACGTAGCCTTTATTCTGCCCTCTAACCTTCTTGCAGGTTATACTCGTTGTATACAGCATTTGTAGATACGATAAAATGTTATGCAGTACGAACGACGAGGAAACGAGCCGCGAGTTGATAAACACTTGACAGTCTCTAAATAAGTTGTATATCACACTATTTTCGTACGCAAGGCCGCACCCGCAGCCAAATCACTGCCATCGAGTGCTTTAATTTGCAGTTTCATTTCAAAGAAAGCACTCGTCAAGTCCAGAAACATATGGTCTTGATCTTCTAGCTTAAGATCGATTGGAGAATTGCTGGCTAAAGGATTAATCGGGATAGGTTTCATAGACGCTCGACTTGATTGAGATATCTTTTACCTACTCGGAGAGCAGGTTTACGCCCTATGTGAAACCAGCCATGGCGTCTAGTAGATGTCACCAAAGAAGTCACTTTTGGAGCGCTGCGGAGTTTTCTTGATTTTTGCAGGGCAGTTTGGTGGTGTTTTCTTATTGCGCTACGTCGCTTGAACTGTCCATTGATGTTTTGTTGTTTTCGATGTGGACAGCTCACTGAGACTGACGAGACGAGGACGTGCACGGCAAATTATTATACAATGACTACTCTATTGACACTGAAGACTCTCGCCTGACATCCACGTGCTTCCTGTAGTCAATCTATCCGCTTGTAAATGGTAAATCCAGAGCTCAAGCACAGAATAAGTTAACTCTCTGACTGCTTGTTGGGGACTGCTGGCGCGGAGCTGCAAGTGCCATAGTGCCATAAAAACAAACGGGCAGGTGTTCAGGGTAAGCTCATACAGTATTTTTTTTTTACCTCACTTAAGAGTCGAGATATAACTTTGCTTGTTACGATATGATTTAACCGCGACACGCTTCCAAAATGGCTCTCACTCACATAGGTGAAAATAGTCGATGGCAAAATCTCTCGATATTCATTCTAAGCATATTTCCATAATAAACCTAATTAAATGGAAATTAATTGCGACTCGAGATTTGCGTTCCAACCAATGTGTAAACATACATAATCGCCCGTTACGCACTCGAAGAGGAGCTGAAGACGGCCTAGCCAATCCAGAAACTCACTCTCATTCTCAAGAGCACAAGTCGGCGTGTAAAAATTTACAAACAACATAGTCATAACACTCGCAATTAGGTGCCATCCTACCATACAATCCTCATCCAATATATTACATCGGCATTTGTCCCAAAATTTTCCTCCAAAGGACAGATACGCGACCGTAAGGTCTTCCTACCAAAAGTTCAGTATTCTTAGCAGGGTAAACTCTCAATCTATGAAAATCAGGGTGTATACGTTGCAGGAAAACCAAGTCAGAATCAATTAACCATATTTTTTAAAGTTTAACTGAAAAGCCAATTTTGTTTGTATCATTTAACTGACTACACTGCATTATTTTGATTGTGTTAAAGTTTAACTGAAAAGCCAACTTATTTTTGTATCATTTAACTGAATACGCTGCATTATTTGGTCTGTGTAAAGGGAATTTTAATGTTTCACTATTTGCTCTAGAATGTCATTCACAATATCTACGGCCGTTCTCACAACGCAAAATTCTACTATGACGCGGAAAATTTGAATCTCAATGGAAACACGGCTTTTCAATAACCAGTGATCATCTTGCGGGAAGCAGCCCACTACTTGAATACTTATTTTTCGCAAATCGTTTTCATAAAGCATACAACACGGGTACAAGCGCGTACAGGTACCACAAATCCAACAGGGAAATTCCACTATTTGAAAATCGATTATTCGTGAACAGTGGAGCAACGAAGTTACGCGTTTTCATCGGGTCTTCAAGCCTCTTTAAGTGAATAAGTGATGGGTAACTAGATTGTCCTGTCTGAGCCTTTTTCAGTTAAACTTTAAGGGATTTTTTTCATTTTCACTATTTGCTCTAGTATGATGTTCAGAATATCTACGGCCGTCCGCACAACGCAAAATTCTACTATGACGCAGAAAAACTGAATCTCAATACAAACGCGGCTTTTCAGTGGTCAGTGACCAGCTCGAGGAAGGTGGCTCACTGCTTGAACATTTATTTTTCGTAAACTGTTTTCGTCAAGCATAGAACACAGACACAACCCAGAGGCAAATTCTACTATTTGAAAATCGATTATTCGTGAATAGCTAAAGAACGAAGTGACGCATTTTCATCGGGTAATTGAATAAGTCATGGGTATCTAGTTTCTGCTATTACATTCCTTTTCGGTTAAACTTTAAAGGAAACGCTTTCTTCTGATTGAATAAACAAAATATCAAGCAACTAAACAATATCGTGGATATTCTACTGAATGGATCGGCAATTATACGAAATGGTTCTGAGGTTCGATAACTTCGGATTTTTTCAGTCCTAGTTGACTTACTCCTGTGAATCATATTTCTACTCCGTATTCCCTTTTTCAACCTACCAAAAGTTCAGTGTCCTTAGCAGGGTAAACTTCCAATCCATGAAAATCAGGGTGTATATGTTGCAGGAAAACCCAAGTCAGAATCAATTAACCATATTTTTTAAAGAAAACACTTTCTACTGAATGAATGAATGAGGTTCTGTAACGTATTCCCTTTTTCCAACTAGAATCAAACTGAGAGTTTTCCATTAAAAGTTAACTTATAAAAAAGGTATGTAAACTCATCCTAAAATTTTTTATCTTGACCTACTGTTACACCAGAATGAGGGAAAACAAATAGAACTAGCGACTATTTCTTAGTTGGACAGGGATATAAGAGCCACCGAGATTGCTAACGCACATGAATCGACAGAACAAAAATAAAAAAGGTCAATTCCAGCATGACCAGAACAGGAGAACCGCGCGCGCTTCTACTACGCCTTTACTTTAGTCCATAGGAACATAACAACAAACGACAAACATACACTAAAACAGACACTGAACAAAAATACAAACGAAACCCACCCCATGTAAAAGATATCCAGGGGGATACCCTTCCATACGGGTTGAGAAATGGAAAATAGGTAGGACACCAAAAGCAACCTAATCATTATTATAATCTTTTAGTCGGTTCTGAAGGCTGCATACAAAGGCCGTGTGCGAGTGGTGAAGAGGCTACTGAGGGCGAACGTGTCCATAGAGACCAAGGACTCGGAACGAAATACTGCTTTGCACTACGCCGCATATGGGTAAGTGTCATACTCTACCTTGTCGATATCTCTCTCTGCAGGTCGTCAAACTTGGTGATTTTCAGTATTTATACGAAATTGACGGATTGTCCAGAGTTAACCAATTTTAATTAAAGCATTCTCTTACTGTATCCAGTGAAGTTCAGCAGACATATACTTACTTTGAACAGTATAATCTCATCCAATGACTGCGATTATAGTAAAATATCAGTCAAATCAGATCCTGAAAGGACGTCTGTGGACCTGTCAGATTAGCGCACAAAGCGCTGAAAGAAAGATTAGCAGTACTTCATTTATTTCAGTGATTACATATTTTAAAAGAATTTGCATTTGATCTCATTGATGTCTGATGTCTGTTTTATATACTGGCCAAGTGTCATATACCGATCTTTTTTATGGCACTTGTCTATCGGCCAAGTGCCATATATCGATCACTTTTTGGTATGTCTGTCTGTCGGTCTGTCGGGCCACTCATCTCGAGTTAGGACACTTTCAGAAGTGCTAGGACGATGAAACCCGGCTGGCATATTAGAGACTCGACCAAACTAACTTGGAAATAGTCACTTCCCCGATCCGACCACCGTGGGGGGAATGGAATGACGGGGAATCCGGAATTTGGACGTATTTCTTAACTTTTGAATGGGTAATCGGACCTTAATGAAACTTGATATTTGGAAAGATTTTCTGTCGAAGATATCACACTTCGATTCCGGAAAGGATTCGGTGACTTTGGGGGAGTTGGAAGGGGGACCGGAAATCGTGTGACATGTTCAGAGTGGATGGATCGGAATGAAACTTGGTGGGAAGAACAAAAATAAACCCTAGATACATAGTTGACAAGACCGGACCGTATCCGAGCACTGTGGGGGGAGTTACAGGGAGGATTCCGGAATTCCGATGATCCCGAGTTAAGATGCTTCCACATGTGCTAGGACGATGAAATTTGGCAGGCGTACAGGGACTTGACAATTTTAACGTAATAACAGTCGTTTGTCCAATTTGATCATCGTGGGCAGAATGGCGGAAGGGGGAATCCGGAATCTTGAGAAATGTCCAACTTTTGAACGGGTGAGCGGATCTTAATGAAACTTGATATTCGGATAGAACTGATGTCTCAGATGTCCCATCTCATGTGCGGACAGAATGCGATCAATGTGGGAGGAGTCGGGGGGGGGACGGGAAATTTTCTGACACGCCTAGAGCGTAGCGATTGAGATGACACTTGGTGGGAAGAACCAGCATAAGCCCTAGATACATCAGTGACAAAACCGGATCGGATTCGGACGCTCTGGGGGTAGTTGGAAGGGGGTCCGGAAAATTCAGATATGCTAGGACGATAAAACTTGGCTTGAACATTAGAGACTTGACAAGATGAACTTAGAAAGTGTCATTTCCCAGATCCAAACACTTCCCCGATCCGACCATCCTGGGGGAATGTAGGGATGTGGAATCAGGAATATTGACGTATTTTTAACTTTTGAACGGGGAATAGGATCTTAATGAAACTTGATATTTGGAAAGATCTCCTGTCTCAGATGTCACACTTCAAGTCCGGAATGGATGCGGTGACTTGTTGGAGGGGGGGGGCCGGTTGGACTATTTGGTGACTAGTTGGAGGGGGGGCTGTTTAAAAATGTTTTGTTTGCCCCTTAATTTGAACCCCCTAACCCAAACCCTAAATGTAGCGCTACAGAGCTCATCTACGAACTCGACCTTTCACTTGACCCAGATGATTTTTTTTATCAAAATATCTCACTCCCTTCGAGAGTTATCGTGCTCAAAGACGGGCGGACAGACGGGCAATTTCTGCGATGTCATAGGTATCCCTCCACTTAGGTTTTGGGATCCCCAAAATCACCAACGGTGTAAGTGGCTTTCTGTTACCGATCGTTACCTCTACTACTGTTACGGATTGTTATCTGTTGTTAACTATTAACTCTTTTCGACTATTATTATGATTACTCTGTACATGGCTCCCGAGTGGTGGGTCTAGGCGAGAACCCCCCCCCCCCCGGCGAAAACCCCCCCGTTACCAAAACTCCCCCGACCAAACCCCCCCCGGTACCAAACCCTCCCCGCATAAAAAAGACGGGTATATAAGAATAGAGTAACTGGTAGGTAGAGACAAAAAGAAGAATAGAAACCCCCCGGTACCCCCGGTAGAGTAAGGTGAAGAGCTGGTAGAATATTCATGTGACTATCTTGAAAGTGCTATCACAAAACGAGCTGAACCTTTCCCTTGACCCAAAGGATCCTCCCATCAAGTCTCATAAAAATATTCATTCCCTTCGAGAGTTATCCTGCTCACAGACGAAAAGCAGGACAACTTTTGCGGTGTCATAGGTATCCCTCCGCTTATTGCCCATCTTCGAGTTTCTGGTATGAATCAGGGATAACTAAAGAGAAATCAGGCAAGGGGCTTTACATTGCACCAATGGGTGGCATCGTAACTGCAGCTTCCTCGCTAAGAAGGGTGAGGCATTGGGAAAGGATTTGTTGGGGAGGATCGTTACACTGAGTGGAACTGGCTTTGATTTGATCATTCACATTTAACAGCTCACTGACAACAGCTTCAGTTTAATGTGGGTGTTTGGTGACTTCAGCAATTAGTCGGTCACCATCAACCTTCACCTTCACCTTACACTTCCTTTTTTATCATTGTTCTGATACCCATTGTACTTCAGACATTCTTGTAGAGTCAAGTTTGCGAAAGAAGTCTATTCTACTCTTACACTCTACCTACCAGTTACTCTACTCTTGCATACCCGTCTTTTTTTATGCGGGGGGGGTTTAGTACCGGGGGGTTTTCGTCGGGGGGTTTTGGTACCGGGGGGAGGTTGGTCGGGGGTTTCGGTAACGGGGGGGATTAGCCGGGGGGTTTGGCGGGGGAGTTTGTCCGGGGGGTTCCCCGGGGGGAGGTTAGCCGGAACCCTCGAGCGGTATGGACCATGCTTAAAAATACAAGTAATATTAAACCAAACTAAACTCTACCTCGTTTATCGGTTGGCGAAAAGCATATAATAATAATAATAATTTATTGAGGCCCGGTTTACAACAAAAGAAAGAGTGGAGTAATGAAAGAGAAAAAAAAGTGAACAACATACAAAGAAAACAAGACACTACATATACTTTATAACACTTAAAGGTAAGTTAGGCGAGTCAACGGCGATTCATATGTGTTTTTAAGAGCCAGGGATCTAGCCCGACGCTCTATGGTTGCGCACTTAGCGGAAGGATCGACAATGTTGTAACTTTTCGATAGGGCTGAGTTAGACTCCCATGGGGGGAGTCCGAGAAGGTATTTGGCCAGTTTGTAGTACTTTGTCCGAATTTGCCTTTTCTCAGAAAAGGCAAAAAAAAGGCTCTAAAGAATACAGTAAATAGACTTATTCTAGGACGTCTCTTCAATGCTTTGGTCACACCGCACTTTCTGTATATTTCTGTATATTTCTCTTTCTGTATATTCTCTCCATTTCACCCAAAATGGAGAAATATACAGAAAGTGCGGTGTGACCAAAGCATTGAAGAGACGTCCTAGAATAAGTCTATTTACTGTATTCTTTAGAGCTACAGCTTTACCGTAACCGATGAAAATACCTCTGTATGCGGAATCCGAGATACGTCCTCTGAGCATACGGATATCAGAACCGTAAACAAGACCCAAGTATTTAAGAGAAGCAGACTGAGATACAGCATTATTCTCATTTACACGCTATCGCGAGTCGTTATTAACAGGTCCATTAAAAACGAGATACTCAGTTTTAAAATAATTAACTGACAGGCCAATGCTTTTATACATATCAACTAAAAGATGAATATTGTCTTTGAGCGCGAATATCAAGAACTCAAAAGAAGTAGGTCGTCCGCGTACGAAATGTAGCTCAGGTCAAGCCCGTCCATAGAGAAGCTTCCTTGCAGGTTTCGTGTGACAGAATAAATTGCACTGTTAAATAGGATAGGGCTCAAAACTGAACCCTGTCTTACACCTTTTCTAAGCGGGATATCATCAGAATATCTAATGCGAGAGATTCCCTGTTCAATTTCACCAAGACAAATCTTAATAACAGAGTGACCATACCAAAATCTAAGCACTCTCACTATACTAGCATCCACACCAGACTCAATAAGGGCTAGGATACACTGGGGATGGAAATTAGAATCAAAAGCTGCAGCCATATCTACACTACACATAAAAACTGAAGATTTAGATTCCGTTGCGTGGCGCAAAACGCGTATAAGAAGCCGATTGGCTGTGGCACAACCATAAAATGAACGAAACCCAAATTGTTCATCACCTATGAGGCAAGATCGGATCAGGTGTGGCAATAGGATCCGCTCAAATACTTTGCTTCAAGCTGAAGAAACGGTAATAGGCCTATAGGATTTGCAAGATGACTTTTCCGCACCTTTTTTCAAAATATTTGTGGTCTTACCTACGCAAAAATTAGTAGGGACCATTCCCAAATTCAAATAAATTTGAAATAACAAACCAATGTAATCGTAGAGCAAGTTAGAGCCAAGTTTCAGATGTTCTGCGCGGATCCTATCTAGACCGGGTGCTTTACCCTTCTTTAATTTTAGTACAACAGAAGCTACATTTACACTATTTACAACAATCGGACTACGCCGGCCTTCAGACATACGGAGAGCAGTGTTTGGTTTAGCTTCAAACATGTGATTTAGATGATCATCGCGTGAACCAAACACTTTTTTGTAATGATCTGACCACTCAGAATCAGAAATTTCAGAATTAGCACTACCAGTGCCAGAATCGACTTGTTTCAAAATCCTCCACAGCTTATCAGGTCGATCCGAAATTTGGCGGGACAGATTATCAACATTTTCGGCTTTAACTAATTCCACGGCTGGCTCGTAAACTTTCTTAGATTCTCGAAAGCATCGGAAAACTTGGCCATTTCGTGGTCGATCACAACGGTACCAAAATTTGGACTTCTTTTTAACTTTTCGAATGTAAGGATTATCCCAACCGGGTTTTCGCGTACCAATTCGGACTTTAGAGACTGGGATAGTACATTTTTGAGCATACGTCATCGAGTAGACAATTTCTTCGGTAAATAAATCCAAAGCGATTCCATCTTTTTCACAATTATGCATAAGGAGTTGATAAGGCACTTTGATTTTCGTGAGCATCGAGTCAAGACTATATTTATACAGATCAGAGTTAGCTTTGTTCCAATCATCACATTTGCGCCACTTACGACCTGATATGCCGGAAATACTTGAAATGGGGAGGATTATTTTCAGACCAAGATGGTCACTACGATCACATTCTTCGTCAACAAGGGTCAGGTTGTTCGCGATTGGGAGATTACAGAAAAAATGATCAATGTCAGATGTAGCACCACACGCGAATTGTATATATGTGAAGCTATTATTTTTCGGGACTAGATGGAACGACGGTAAAAGGCAAGCTTGTAGGATGGGAAACAGGCGAGTATTATCCGGTGAGCAGTTGAAGTCTCCACACAATATAATATTTTGATCACTGTGTTTCTTTAGCAAACGGCCGAGACGAGAACAAGCATTGCTAAATTTAGTTTGTGACTTTTGATCGCGATAGTTTGTTGGTAGATACACGGTTATAATGACAACATTACTAGGTGCACGTAGCTTAATTGCTAGGTAATAATCACAAGAATCAATTAAAACGCTTTTCATATTTGCGTCAAGCGCTATCCAATACCGCCGGAGGGTCTCCCACCAGCAGAAGTTCGTTTGGCGGGGTGGAGAAAGTACTGTTTATTAGTGACCTTGTGAAATAAACTTAAATTCTCAGCTGTCAATAGGTGTTCTTGTACGCCCACTACACTGTGTTCGTTGATACGGTCGTAAAGAAACTGAAGCTTCTGCGGTGCATGACCATAAATGTTTCTCGTGTAGATAGAAAGCGAGCCGGTCATGGCTGGCTTACGCTGGCTTTCATTGCTTCTCATGGCGACTTTGCAGTTAAGACTGAGGGCAGGATGTTTTCTTCAGCAGCGAGCACATTTAGGTTGCTCTTGGCATGGATTTTCTAGCGTTGCTTGATGATCGCCTGAACAGATAGCGCACTTAACTTGCGCCTGGCAGTTCTTTGCCAAGTGATCGAAAAACTGGCACTTGTAGCATCACTGGGGTGGGGTCAAGTAAGGATCGATTCTCATAAGCATATATCCACTATGATACCAGATTTAAGTGCACTGTCGAGGGATCGTTTATCCGACAAACTAAGCTTAAAGGCAGAGTTTTTCCCCATGTGAGTAGCTTCTATGACAGAGGAATCTGCGGCTCGTAGTTCATCCTTAGTGGTTTCGGGTGGAGTATTTCTGACGACAGTCAAAAATTGCCGTTTTTCACAGTAATGTTAGACTCGGGCATCCCGGACTGTAAGTTTGCGGCAATCGTTTCAGCATCAAATGGGTTCCTCGGCAGAATGATCAGTGAGTCTTTTTTGGAAATAACTTTCAGAATTTTACCTGCCCCGCCGTGGGTGTCCAGAAAATCCTTTTGCTTGGTCACGGATGCGACACAGTAGTCCTTCGGCGGTTTCTTGACAACTATTGGGACTGGATTAGCCTCCCTTAGTGTGCAACTAAAAACGTACTGCCTA
Organism: Branchinecta lindahli; assembly: GCA_023053555.1. Lineage (NCBI taxonomy): Eukaryota > Metazoa > Arthropoda > Branchiopoda > Anostraca > Branchinectidae > Branchinecta > Branchinecta lindahli. Next base: position 30,858,291 of record JAKZAO010000010.1, read on the forward strand.
ACATTCAATTAAGTTTCGTCCGATTCAAACTTGAATGGCTCAGATTAGTCATCGCCAGGAACCTGATTGTTACCTGGCGGAATTAACTTGTAGAAACCAAGGTGTAGTCAGCTCCCTGGTGAAAGTACACCATGGTTACACCTCCCCCCTTCCAAAAAGAACCGACCTCGGTTCTGACATTCAATTTTTATTCTGCCTTAATTTATTTTACTCGTCCCTTAATCCAACCCCCTATCTAAAATACCTCCCAACACAAAAAAATGCAAATGTTGCCAAAACACAACAAAATTTTCAAAGTTATTTTTCCAATCACAATAACACAAATCCTATCGATACGGAAAAACAACATTTTCAGAAAACGTATCAAAGTGATAACGCAATTTGACCTATCGCACTGCACTATAGTCACACCTCAAGTCCTTCTTGCCGATTGTCTATACCGCACACGATTCACGATCAGCATCATCGTCAGCTTCGCCACTCCTGATGCCGAAGACGACGACTGGAAGGGCGTCAACTGGAGCATACCAAGACGACGACTGATAGTAGGTTACAGTTGACTTGAATTGCAAAACTTAGTCTAACGCAGTCATCGTAAACAATCGTAGGTAAGCAACGCGTGGTTGCGCTGATTGAAAGTGACGAACGCTGATAAACGTAAGGATGCGCAAAATGTCATCGACAAACGCAAATAACGGAGGGATGCGGATAATGACGTCGACAAACGCAGATAAATGTACGATGCGCTGAATGACGTCGACAAACGTAGATAAGCGCAAGGATGCGCAGGTTTACGACGATAAACGCAGAAACGCAAGGATGCGCAGGTTTATCCCGTAGGGAAAGGAGTACCCGGATTCCGGAACTTTTCCGTGAAATTTAGACACCTTTCCGGCACGGAAACCGCGGAATTCCGTGACAGTTTGCCTGGATTTTCCGACGTATTTCCCGGAATTCCAGGGTGAACTCCCGGGAATCGTTCCCAGGATTTGATTTTCCGGCACGGAAACGTGTTTCAATTTCACGGAAAATTGTCGCGGATTCCGGGAAGCCTTCTGGAATTTGACCCCGAATTCTGGCGTTTCCGGCATGGAAACGTGTCTTAATTTCACGGAAAATTGTCGTGGATTCCGGGACGCCTCTGGAATCTGACCCGGGAATTCCGTCACTTCCGTGCCGGACACGTGTCTCAATTTCACGGAAAGTCGTACCGGAATTCCGGCGTTTTCGGCACGGAAAAGTGTCTTAGTTTCACGGAATTTGACCCAGAATTCCGGCACGACGTTGTCTCAATTAACCGGAAAACTGTCCTGGATTCCGGGAAGCCTTTCCTGCTATTTTCGCCCAGAATTCTTCATTTCCCGACACGGAAACGATACTCCATGAAGATCCCTCTATACCGTTTTCGCTCTAATTGCAAACTGCAATAACGCGTACAAACCCATAGACCTGTATGGATTGAACATTGCTCATCATCAATGTTTTATTTAAATCATCTTTATAAAATTCGTCAAGAAGCAGGAACGCAGTCATGATCAATTAATATGGGCCGTGCCATGATCTGTAACAAATAACTTCAATTTTCACTAATAGGCTTCCTTTCATTTTCGGCAAGCGTCAGTAATTTTGGCTATTATGGCCGATTGGGGTTCCTCGGGAAACCTCGCCTTGGCCCATGCTGCAAGGAAACTGAAAATATTAAGCACCCTTACTATTGTAGCTTTAATGAATAGCTCGAATAAATACAGCTGAACACAGAGCAATCAATTATACAGGGAAATTGGTATATTCTGTGTATCGTTGGCTTGTCTGCTTGACAACGAGATTCCCTCCAACAGCTTTAATCACAGTATTGTACTATAAACTGATTTATTCAATAGGTGATGTTCGCTCAATCATAAGGCATGGAGTCAAGTATGCCGAAGAAAAACAATCACACTTAACCGCAGCGTAGAAGAACAAAGAACACTCTTGGAAAATTAAGCTGTAAATAAGCGGTCATGGAAGAGCATGCCAGCCACGCAAATTAAGATGCTTCTCAATAAATTGTGTTTACTTGACTCAACACGACGTATAAGGGTGGATAAAAAAAACAGGAGCTACGAGCTCATATGGCACTTGTGACGAGTAGGCGGTAAAAAAACGTAAATGAGAACGTCACAAACTACACCCGCCAACCAAAAATTCGGTTCGGACCTAGAAATAGAATATGCAGTTTCACTCAAGTCTGAGCGTTTCTGGCATCGATTCGGATCATCTGGAACAAATTACTGTTGTAACTTCCAAGTTTCAGCCCAATAAACCCACTGTTTTGATCCCTAGACATGCCACACGGTTTCCGGTGCCTCCCTACAAATGCCCCTACCGCGGCCGAATCTGGCTCGGACTCGTGAACGGATCTTCTGAAGCATATTCTCTCACCACCTATTAAGTTTCACTCGAATGTGAGCAGTTTTTCGGTCGGTTCCTCTCCCATCCGCACCGTGGTCGGATCCGGTTCGGACCTTAAAACATGTCATCTAGGGCATATGCTTACTCTACATTCCAATTCTCATTTAAATCGCTACACTCGTTTGACCCCTATACGAGCCACAAAATTTCCGGGACTCTCCCTACTGTGGCCGAATACCAATTGAAAACATAAAAGTCGCACATTTGACATCTCCTCTTCCCGTCCATCAAGTTCGACTGGAGTCCGAGCGTAACCTATCCAATCCCTCGACTACAAGTGTTTCACGAGTTTTCCGGTACCGGCCTCCAACCCCCTCACAAGTATAATATCGGATCCGATCCGGACTTGACACGGAAGATCAGAGACGATATTTCCTTCCACCTGCCAAGTTTCATTCCAATCCGCCAAGTTTCATTGTCCTAGGACATCAGGAAGTACCGAACCCGCGGGATCACTAGAAATTCGGACCCCCCCCCCACTCTCCCGCAGTGATCGGATCCGGCCCGGTTATGCCTTTCACGTATCCAGGAGTTGTGCTTGTTTTTCCCACAAAGTTTCATCCCGAACCCTCCGCTCTAAGCGTTTCCCAAGATTTCCGGTTCCAACTCCCCCCAATGTCACCGGATTCGGTCCGGATATAAAATGGGGCATCTGAGACTTGCTTAGACTTAGGTCTTCCCGCGCCTGGTGGCGCATAAGGCGACAACTTCTGTCCTCCACGTGACTCTGTCTTGGCCAGCATTCCATAGTTCAGTCATCGTGGTCAGACCTGACTTGGCTTCCTTCTCGAGATTTCTGCCAAAAGTGGAGCGCTGCCTACCCTTTGCACGCAGGCCAGAAGGTTTCCAGCACCAAGCGTCATTGGGAAGTCTGCCCTCATCCATCTGCACCATGTGACCCCAGTATCGCCATCTTCTCTCCATCAGAACATCTGTGACCAAGCGTTGCTTAGTTATAGCACGAATCTCAACACTGGTCACTTTAAAGGACCAATGAATCTTGAGGATACGCCTAAGACAAATGTTCTCGAATCCCAATATTCTCTTTTCAAGTGTTGATGCTAGGTTCCAAGTTTCGGAACCATAAAGAAATATGGATATAACATTACCGTTGAAGATGCGTAGTTTAAGTCTGAGCGTGTACCCACTGCTCTTCCAAATCTTTGAGAGTTTATTGAAAGCAGATCCAGCAATGCCTATCCGAGTGCGGATTTCCAGCTCAGTACTACCATCTTCACAGATAATGCTTCCAAGGTATTTAAAGTGGTCCACTTGCTCCACTGTATCATTCCCAATAGATATGTTGGACGTCAGTAGTGTGTTAACGGAGTTGTTCATCAACTTAGTTTTCTCCATATTAATTCTTAGTCCTATTCTTTCCGCTGTCAGCGCTAGCTCAGTGACATTATGCTGCATTTCTTCTTTTGTGTGGCAAAGCATTGCAGCATCATCAGCAAAGTCAACATCGTATAGCTGACGGGCTTCACTCAACTTTACTCCACCACAGAAGTGACATGAACGCATCACAAAGTCTATGATGACAGCAAACAGAAAAGGGGAGAGTATACATCCTTGTCGTACACCTGACTCAATGGCAAACCAATCGGTAAGGCCCTCCTCAGTCTGAAGAGCGCACATTTGGTCTTTGTACAGCGCTTCAATTAGTACAACCAGTTTATCGGGCATGCCATAATACCGTAGAATTTTCCAAATTGAGGCACGGTGGACAGAATCAAATGCTTTGAGGAAGTCAATAAATAGTATGATGAGCTCCATTTGCCATTCTCTTGATTCTTCGATCATCACGCGCAGCGTGAATATCAGATCAGTGCATGATCGGCCAGGTCTGAATCCATGCTGCTCATCTCTTAGGAATTTGTCAATAGATTTCTGCACACGATTTAAAATTATCGTGCAAAGAATCTTGCTACCAACTGACTGGAGAGTTATGCCTCTCCAATTGTCACAAGAGCGCCGGCTACCTTTCTTGAATGGTTTCACGATCGAACCTTTCTGCCAATCGCTTGGAACGTCCTCCTTGGTCCACACATCTGACCAGAGATCAAATATGGGTTTCGCCACCTCTGAAGTTCCAGCTTTAAGCAGTTCCGGAACAACAGCATCCTGACCGGCTGCTTTGCCGTTCTTTATCTTGCGGATTGTTGTCTCTACTTCTAAAACAGTAATTGGTTCCATCTCAATGTCTACTTCAAACAGTGGTATAACATGTACGTCGACAGGCGTTACTGGCGGGGGCCGGTTTAGAACTTCTCGGAAATATTCCATCCACCTGCCATTGATATCAGATTTGCTCGTCAAAAGACGTCCCTGTTTGTCTTCAATGGGTCCTTCCGAGGAAGTGAAGTCACCTACTATTTCTTTTGTCAGCGGATACACAGTCTTGCTTTCGCCTTTTGCTGCTGCTTTTTCTACTTGCCTTGCTTTGTCATCAATGTGTTTCCTCTTGTCAGCTCGTGTGGACCTTCTGACCTTCTATTCGCTTCCTTGTAAAGTCTATTTATGTCGTCTCGATACTGTCTGTTTCTAGACGATACTGATTCGAGCTGCTTTTTCAGTTTCTGTCTATCCTCTATCAACACCCACGACGTTTTGCTAATCCACTCCTCTTTCTTTTTCTTGGTATACCCAATCTCATCCGCAGCAGCAGAATTGATAGTTTCAACTATAGTGCTCCACTGCTCGTCCAATGACGGCATGGTATCATGCTCATCAGAGAGGGCTGCAAAGCGGTTGCAAAGGTTAGCCTGGTACTTAAGGCGAACTGGTAGTTCCTTTAGGCTTTGTATTTCATACTTCTTTCGACTGCTTTGTACTTTCACATTTGCTTTCAGCTTCAATTTGCACGTCTTCAAGGCAACGTCTTCTGAACTTTCTCACTAAAACATGGTCGATTTGATTAAGTGTAATCCCATCAGGGGACACCCATGTGTATTTATGAATGTTTTTGTGAGGAAACCACGTTGCTCCTACGATCAGCTTGTACGTGGCACAGAACTCAACCAGTCTGATTCCATTTTCATTAATCACACCCAGGCCATGCTTACCTAAAACGTTAGAAGAGCGCGCTGGATCTGAGCCAATCTTCGCGTTAAAATCACCACAAATGACTAGAAGATCATGTCCAGGTACATTGTTCACGACATCAGTTAATTTCAGGTAGAAATCGTCTTTTTCACTATTTTGGGCTTCGTTGGCAGGAGCATATACAACAATAACAGTCATTTTAGCTTGCGTAGTGGAAAAACGGGCACTAAGCAGTCGATCACTGATAGGTTCCCATTTCCTTAGAGCTTTCTTTGCACTTCTACTCATAGCAAGGGCAACACCGAACTCCCTTCATCCGCTTTCTTTTCCAGAATAAATAATGTCATAGTTTTCGACGATCTTTGATCCAAACCCCGTCAGTCTTGTCTCACTTAGTCCAGCAACTTCAATGTTTAGCTGCTCCAGTTGCTTCATCACTTGGTTTATTTTACCCGGCTGAGTATCTTCGTTTATTGTACGAACATTCCAGAATCCCAATCTGAAACTTTGCCTCGCTGTTAGAAAAGTCCGGGGGCGTGCAGGGTCATTTTCCAAAGAGATAGTACATCCGAGGCTAGTTGTTGTCGTTTCAGGAATAGTGATTTTTCTCATTTGGGTGTAGGAACAACAGATGGCAGCACTTTCGGACCCGTGGGAAAATGCCACTTTTTTTCTGTAATTTTTTCTATTTATCACTCGAAGAAGATATATTGGCTGTGGGGCCAGGGAACTGCCGCATACATTTAGTCCATCTTCAATTTGGATCTGGTGCCTGTCTGCTAGCCTGCTAGAACGGAGCTTTCCACTCGAAAGCAGAAACATGGTTTGATGAAACGAAAGCTTGGCTGCACAAATTCAGATACTCCTCTCTCACATAGGCCATACAATTCCACTTCACTTCACACAAAATAGGCTCTGGCTCGAGGACAAGCAAAAACCATCCTTTTTGCCCCAGGCAAGAGTTCTACGGAGCTTTCCAAAATGTAATGTCATATTCATCAATCCGGCCAGTGGTCTACACTATCCGTAAAAACCGCACAGGTTAGACCCTTACCAGTTTCCAGGAATACGCTAAAATCGGCAGCATAGAAAACAAAAAATAAAAAAAATGGGACAAAACCAAAGTGTTGCTCTCGCAACACAATTACTCGTGTTCCAGCCATTCCACAACAACAACCCTTAAAAATATTTTAGGTCCTGTTACTAAACTCAAACAGAGATAGAAATATCTTGTTACTTTAATCAAACAGAGATAGGGGAGACCTCGGCGAGTCCTTATGATTTTGACTTCAGGGTCTCTCAGTCAGGGTCTGGGTGTAGTGGTTTCCTCACATTTTGCTCAATTTACCTATCCTTTTCTCTAATTTTAGCTGCTTAGGAAGAGGGCCAGTAATGTTATTATCACCTTTACAATACTCTTTTAATTTCTTTTTAGTGACAAGCCTGAGGTAATCGAACATCTGCTTATTAAAGGAGCCAACCGAGATGCACTCAACAACCAAAAACTCACGCCGCTACACATCGCAGTTCTCGAACAAAACGTGGCTTGCGTGAACACGTTAATAAAATCCAAATGCTGCTTAAATTTACAGGTACGTTCCACCAAATTGAAAGGCACTAATCGGATAAACGAGTTGAGAATCAGCTATTTATCAGCTCTTCTTGGCAAAGGTTCTATTCAGGGTAGATGTATACTAATAAATCGAAGGAGGATTTACGAAATAATTTTTGTTTATACCTTTTCTTGTTTCGTCGTTTATTTTCTTGTTTTGCCTTTTTTTTCATCTTTCGTTGAGCCGTTCTGTATTTGTGTTGCGAGAGCAACACTTCGATTTTGTTGTGACTGTGTTTTTTTTTCCTAGCATCCCGATTTCCTTTTATTCCTAGAAAGTGGTAAGGGTCTAACCTCTGCGGTTTTTACGGAAAGTGTGGACCTTCGGACTGATTGATGAATACGACTTACATTTTGGAAAGCTTCGCAGAGCTCTGGCCTGGCGCAAAAAAAGATGGTTTTCACTTGTGCACGAGCTACAACCTACGGTGTGTGAATAAATATGAGGGTATAACACAATTAGTCTCAATGGTGTATCACTGTAGCTTAGAATTAAATTAAGTGTTTACGCATTATTTTGATCCTGAAAAGTTACGAATAGCTTTATAATACTAACAAAACGTCGATGGGTTGACAACTTCAGTGATAGCGAAGAAACAAAACCAAATTTTTGCTCTCGCAACACTTTAGTCGGCCGCAACACTTCGCGTTGCCCAGTCAACGTAGGTCTAGTTCTTGTTAAGCTTTGTGTGTAAACTTTGCAAATGCCTAAATATTAGGCTGTGAGCAATTTATTCATTCATTCACTATAACAATCTTATTCTGCTTATATAACTTGCATTCTGTTGAATTCTGTTGTTGGGTCTTAATGGAGGGCTAAATAATAAGCTATATACACGCTTTTTTAGTTATATTCGCTAGAATAAATCTCAGCTGTCTTATTTAATTTAATTTAATTTATTTATCGCCCACACGATACCTGAAGTAAATATGGTGGAGGAGGAATAAATAAAGAAACACAAAGAAAAAAAAATATACACAAAATTTACGAAAGAAACGGATAAGACGATGGTGAGGGGATAGGCACGCATAAGCCGTACCGGAGAGTTTTCTGTGCAGTATCTCCAACTTTAAAGTTATATCAGGAACTGAAAATGTGCAAACAAGTGTTCAAGGTGGAAGATATAGAAGAAATTTGCAGAATTTGAAATAATTTATCTGGATTCTTTTAAAATTACCTTTCTTAAGAAGGGGGAAAAGAACTGAAGCAGAAAGGACAGAATGATCACAGAAAGTAGAATAAAGTTTGGCCAGAGCACGTCTATTACACTTCCCTCGGTTTGCAACAATCTTTTCATAACCAAGCTGGATCCTACCTACCTGGATTTTTTAACTAATATCAGAAACAGTACGCTGACGCAAACTCGAAAGATTGTTAGTAATAGAGATACTAAGCGACCGGATACAATTTACAAGAGGGATAATGAAGTCATTACACTGAAGGGCAGTAGCAGTACTAGCAGTAGTACAATTATAGGAAAGAAAATCACATTTATCTATATTAATCGAAAGGCCAATATCAGAAAAAGCACCAGAAACTATAGAAACCATTTGGGAAAGACCATTTTGGAACGGTTAATCAGAAGCAAGTCGTCAGCATACGCAAGGTAAGAAACATCCGCAGGACCTGAAATCTTAGCCAACACACTAGAACTACAAATCTTAAAAAGCGTCGGGGCCAGTACGCCACCCTGCCTAACTCCTCTTCGTACCCTTATCATAGTGCCTGGTGCAGATTTTAGTTGAAGAAAAGAATTTGAATACCAAAACCTAAGAAGCATTATAACGGAAAGATTGATTCCAGAATTGTAAATAGAAACAAGACCAAAGGATCCGATGGGATCCCAAAAATCCAATATCTGATCCAGTTTGTCTTCACCAGATCCAGTCTTCGCCAGACTCCTTGAACAGTTTTACTCTTGAAACTTAGAAACAGATTAAGGCCAACCAGCTAATCATCTAAGAAAACCAAGTTCAGATATGGATTCAGCATATGTTTTTACCCCTATAAGCCGATCGAAACGATCCTGCCTTACTTCTGCGAAATTTCTGGCTTCGGCGAAATTCCAGAACTACTTGTCCGGTGAAAAAATAAAGCTCAAAAACGAAATCAGCGTACCTCCTTAACCCTATATTCAACATCTAATCAACTTCAAATAAAAATTTAACTTATAACAAATTTTCCGGTTTCAGCCGGATTCCGGATGACCTATAAGTCCGGCTAAAAAGTGATTGTAATATGCGGATTCAGCGTCTCTTCTTACCCCTAAATCGGACATCTAATCAACTTCAAATAAAACTTTTACTTTTAACAAACTTTCCGGTTTTGGCCGGATTCCGGGCGAACTAATTCTCCGGCGAGAAAACCGTTTTCATATTCGTGTTCAGCATGCCATCTTACCCCTATATTGAACATCTAATCAACTTCAAATAAAACTTTTGCTTTTAACAAACTTTCCGGTTTTGGCCGGATTCCGGGCGAACTACTTGTCCGGCGAGAAAACCGTTTTCATATTCGTGTTTAGCATGCCATCTTACCCCTATATCGAACATCTAATCAACTTCAAATAAAACTTTTACTTTTAACAAACTTTCCGGTTTCGGCCGGATTCCGGGCGAACGACTAGTCCGGCGAGAAAATGATTTTCATATTCGTGTTTAGCATGCTTTCTTACCCCCAAAGCGAACATCTAATCAACTTCAAATAAAACTTTAATTTTTAACAAACTTTCCGGTTTTGGCCGGATTCCGGGCGAACTACTTGTCCGACGAGAAAATAGTTTTCATATTCGTGTTCAGCATGTCTTCTTACCCCATAGTCGACTACCTCATTAGCTGTTTAAAAATATTTTGTTTTTCCCTTAATTTGAACCCCCTCCCCCACCCCTAAACGTAAGGCTACAAAGCCCGTCTACGAACTCGACCTTACTCTTGACCCAAAGAATCCTCACACCAAGTTTCATCAAAATATCTCACTCCCTTCGAGAGTTATCGTGCTTACAGACGGACGGACAGACAGACGGACGGACGGACGGACGGACGGACGGACGGACGGACGGACGGACGGACGGACGGACAGACGGACAGACGGACAACTTTTTCGATGTCATAGGTATCCCTCACTTACGTTTTGGGATCCCAAAAAGGAGCTGACCATGAACCACACTATCGAACGCTTTCGAAAAATCCAAAGCGCAAATATAAAACCACTTCCCTTGGAAGAATTGTCAACAAGATATTCGTTTACTGCCATCAAATATGGGTCAGATTATGTTCATGTCAGTCACAACAAACTTGACAAGAATATAGATCAATCACACTGGGTCGGCAGAGATAGAAAAAAGTGGTTTTCTCAGAAAAAAGGCGTAGAACTAAAATTTGTCCTTATGATTTCAGTTTAGGATTTGTAACCTCATTTAGTGAAGGAGTGGTCAGAGCCACCAGCATTTCAATTGATCGTAAGGAAAGAGAGGAAAAGACAGCAACGTAGGGTTTTGAAAAAAAGAAGATGAAAGTGGCGTTTAACAAAGGCTTCATCTGTTATGAAGGATGGACGAGTGGTCGGCGAGGATAGTGAAGTTAAGGCTCCTGGGGTGTGGGCTGAAGACATTCTGACACAGTAGGTGCCCACTAGCCCCAGGACCAGTCAGGAAACCGGACATAATAGACGAGAGGAAGTCTCGGGACTATAGTTCAGCCGCAGTCAATCCAGATATCCCTAATCAAGCTGGTTCACACATCCTAGCGAAGCTGGAATTCACATATCTAGTCAAGCCCGAAGCCTACTGGAGCTTCTACCAGGCGGGATAACGCGTCCACGAACATCTCCTTGCCTGGCATGTAATCAACACGAAAAGTGTACTCCTGGAGCTCCAGGCAAATCCTAGCAATTTTTCCATTTGGGCAGTCCATGAAAGGCAAAGCTTTCAAGGGCTGATGGTCCGTTCGGACCACAAAGGGTTTAGACACTAAGTAGTGTCTATATTTCTTCACGAACTCCCAAAGGGCTACGGCTTCCCTTTTGGTCGTGGAATATCTTTGTTCTACTGGGGAGAGAACGCGACTGGCAAATGCTATGGCTCTCTCTTGCCCATTCTGGACCTGAGAAAGACAAGCGCCTATGGCAAAACCGGAACTGTCACATGTTAGGATGAATTCGGATCCCTCAAAATCGGGATACAAAAGGATAGGCTCTGAAAGTAAACTGCTTCGCAGTGTCTCAAAGGCCGTGATCTGGGGTTCACCAAATTCAAAGGCTCGACCCTTACGTGTCAAATCAGAAAGAGGTTTTGTAATCTTTGCAAAACCGTCAACAAATTTTCGAAAATAGCTCAGCAATGCTAAGCTGGACCTCAATTCCGCAATATTTTGGGGATAACGGAGGTTTTTAACCGCAGAAAGTTTGTCGGGATCCGGCTGGATACCGTCCGCAGAGATCAACTGACCTAGGAAGGTAAGCTTGGGGACGCAAAATTCGCATTTGGAGGGTTTGAGCTTTAGATTGTGATCGCGGAACCGGGTAAAAACTTGTCGGAGAACGGAAAAGTGCTCAGGATGGTCTCTAGTGCCCACGCCCGTATCATCCAACATGGCAAACGTATTTAAACCCAAAATATCGCGAAGAACAATTTCTATCATCCGTTCACATGTGGCAGGGGCATTAGAGAGACCAAAACCCATGCGACGATATTGGTATAGACCGAAGGGAGTATTAATCGCAGTTTTCTCGCGGTGTGGAGGGTGGACGCTGGTTTGGAGGAAACCTTGTATAAGATCCATTTTTGAAAACACCGTGAAGCCATGCATTCTGTCGAGGATGTCATCGATACTCGGAAGGGAATAACTATCAAATTTAGTTATTTTGTTCAAACGCCGATAATCGTTCACAAGCCGATACGAACCATCCTTTTTCTTCACTAGAGAGACGGGTGAAGCCCAGGGGCTGCAACTCTCTTCTAAAACACCCTGTCGGAGCATGGCTTCAACTCGCGTTTTCAGTTCGCTCTGAAGTTGAATAGGTACTCGGTAGGGGCGTTGGCGGATAGGGGGGTGGTCACCGGTTTCGATGCGATGGGTGACAATAGTACAATCTCCAAAATCATCGTCAGACCTGGCAAAAATGGTCCGGAACTCCCACAATATTTCTTCAATTTCGGCCTTATAAGTAAGGGGGATGTGATCAAGTGGGAAATTTTTCAGGTAATCATCCCTCGAAATGTCGCTCCATCCAATTTTGACAGAGTGTACCATGGACCCAAATAATGGTTCGACCAGGTCGTTAACCAGATCAGAAGCGGTCGCATCAGAGGGGTGGGGATCAATCGACAGGAGGGATAGGTCACCTTTCCGTACTCGTATTTTCGTCAGAGAATGGTTCTCTGCGATAGATACAACAGTACCATCTGGGGAAATGGGGACCAACTTGGGAAGAACCATGATAATTCGGGCTTGCAAAGCTTCATTGCCCTCAATCAGGATGTTTTTCGTTCCCGTTGGTAGGCCTAAAGCACTGCAACTAATGGGTCTTGCATATTGCGGTCTTATGCGATAAACTCACTTAGACGGGACCAATCTTTCTCTTAGACCTATACTATAAATTCTAGGTTCCATTGTCGGAGGCTGGGACCGACCAGGGAATTTGAGAGAGAATATATCGGTGTTTGGGTCTAGCATCAATCCTGTAGACCGAATGAACGGCCGGCCGACCAAAGCATCGAAACATAGCCTAGGGATCACCAAAAAGTTGTCTATAAATGTTTGACCTAATAAAGAAAATCGTACAGTGACCTCAGAGGTGACTGTAAGCGGACCACACAGTGTAGGCGCTGAAATGCATGTTTTCGACCGGTCGATTATGCAGCTCTCAATCAATTAAGCAGTACTTTCAGACATAAGGTTGCACTCGGCACCGGTATCGTACAAAGTCTTGACACGGTAAGTCCCAAAACACAAATTTACAAAAGACAGATTTGAACTGCCCTGTACCGTGCAAACTAAACAAGACTCCGGAGGCGAGTGATCTAGCCTAAACGAAGGTTTTGCGACTTGTTCGGGCCTCTCGTTAGGCTGGGCGAATGGGGGAAACTGTGGCGCGGGTTCTGGAACCGGTACTGTTGTGGGGTCGAAGGACCGGTCCGTCGCGAAGCCCCGAAGTGGCGCGGACCTTGTGCGTTTCCCTGGTTATAAGGGCGAAAACCGCGGGCTTTGTCCGGACACCATTTTTCCTCGTGACTGACACGCAGGCAAAAATCACAAATAGGCTGGACTCCAAAAGACCTCGCGGGTGCAGACGCGGCAGGTCTTTCATTGCTAGGAAGAGTAGGCGAAATGTCAGCTTTGACGGTGTACACCGACCGAGACTGGGAAAGTGCCGCCTCATGATACTCCCTAGCTGCGCGATCAGCCCTAACCTGTCGCAAAACCTCTATAGCCTGTGGAAGACTAGTCAGATTCCTTCGTTTTAATTCATCGTAGTAAGGGACGGGGAGGCCTCTAATGAATTCGGTCAAGTAGACCCTTAGGACCTCACTTTTCGCCCTGTCGGCCGGAGAACATGAATAACGCAGATCCAAAGACTTTTGGATCAACTGACCATAGAGGTCAGGCGTCATGCTTTCTGGCTGATAGATCACTCTTTCTTCAGCTAGACGAAACTCCTCCTCCCTGCCCCGACAGCGGAGCTGGAGGGAAGCTTCGAATGCTGCCCAAGACACTTTTTGAAGTGCGTCCAAACTTTCAACCCAACTGGTCAACGGTGAAACCAGCCGAGAAGAAAGGATGGCGAACTGCTCTGGCCATCCAACGACTCCACAAAATGAAAATTTGTGTCGGGCTTGCTCAAGCCAGGATGCCGCGCTTGTTTCTCCGTTAAAAGTCGGAATTTCTTTGGCTATCTCTAACTTAAGCCGTAACCGGGCCAGCGTGACTTCTGGGTTTTCTGCCGGAGCCGGTAAATCGTTGAACACAATCAAGTCTTGGGGAGCCGGATGGGGTGGCGCTGGGGTGGGGTTTATTGGAGGGGCATACGAACGACTGTTGGGCATCGTGTTGAATGACGGTTGAGGAGGAGACGGTCAGGTATGCATAAACTGTTGGGGATATTGCTGGGGACCGTAAAAGGATGCTTGGGGTAAATACATGTTGGTTGGTTGGGTGGGGACTGGTTGTGGATCAAAGTGATCATGATACTCTTGTGACTGGTGAATATCAGGAAGATGGACCGGGTATTGATAGGCGGAATATTGCGGCACTTGTGGCTGATAATTAGGCACGCATTGAGACCACCGGGACATAGGTTCTGCCGGAGGATTGTCAAGTTGTTTATTTCGCGAGCATTCATCTTCAAAAAGCAACCGAGATGCGAGGGGTCACGATGTCTGAGGTCGCGGGACAGGGGAAAGAGAAGGATTGAAGAAGTTTTCCATTTTGACAAAAAAAAAGTGAGGCCAAAAAATCGAGGGTATGAACTGCCGCAATAAACGAAAACCAATCCAAATTGCCAAGAAAACCAAAAATATTCACTCAAAGATTCATGAGAGAAGGTGCTGACAAAAAAAATATCAAAAATTGCGAATGTAACACTTACAAAAACATATGGTTTAACAGAGACAAAGGGAGGGCGAACAAGCTCGACTGGACGTGTACACTCAGACTAAACTAAGACGCGGAACCAACTTGACATCTAACCAGGGTTTTTATTTGATGAGGAAAAAAACATATGTGGCATGAGTAAATGGCATTAACCTTAAATTTAATATGAAAAGAAAATAGGCCAGAGGCTTCATGCGAAATCGCTGCATCTGGATGGCGAACTAACACACATACTGTAGATGGCGATCAAACGCATGAAATCTTAAAGAAAAAAATATGGTGCTGGTGTGGGGGGGGGGGGCTGACAGAGGAGACGACTGGCGGAACGCACACAACGTCTATGTGGCAAATTATTACACAAATGTAGACCGAAACCAATCGAAATTCCACCAAAATGTGATGAATGAAGCGCGATGTACATTCTGAGAGATTATCTATCTCCGACAATAAAATATACGTACGAATTACCACCATAAAAAAATGGCCAATAGAGAAATAGACAAAAAAATTAAGGGTAAGCCGAACAAAAATGCCACGAATAGGAAGACGACGTCCCTTCATCACTCAACAGGGCTTGAAAATAGTGTCCTATAGACAACGTCGAGTTCCAAAAAAAGGCGAGAAGGGTTGATTTTATTCCGAATAATTTATTCCGGCTTTTATGAAAAAAAAAAATTCTCATGTCGGGATTTAAATAAAATAATCATAAGGGAGGTGGGAATAATCGCAAGCAAAATTACGTTTCCGGGTACCTGAAAAATGAAATCATTCGCGAATGCTAATTTATCAATGGTACCACAAGCACACATTGTCAGTGTTGAGAGCACTGATCTTAGACACGGCGAAAGGACGCAATGATGTACCCCGGTGAATAAACTATTGTGCCGATGCGATAACAATTTGCAGTCTGTGGCGCGAAAAACACTCACTTGACGACAAGAAGATAATAAAAAAGTATCGAAGGGATGGATAAATTGCGATCCGAATTGCGGCATGCAACGACGACCGGAAAAATCCTGAAAGGGGAAGGGGTAGGGAAAAGAAAATCCGCAGTCGGTGGCGCGAAACACACTCACATGATGACCGAAAATTCCTTAAAAGGGAAAAAGGGGGGGGGGGGAATTCGCAATCAGTGGCGCGACACACACACACATGAAGACTAGAAAATTCCTGAAAAGGGAAGTGGGGGAAAGGAGATTCGACATGAAAATAATTTTCATATAATGAAGAAAGCCGACGGACATATCAAAGACCAAAATACAACAAAGTTTCCAACCAAAACTGATGAAGGCCACAAAATCAATGCATATGAATAATGGAATACCTAAACTTACATTTTTGTTCTGGACTGACCGAGCTGAACCATAAAAAATAATTATTTATTTTTTGCTATAAGGGTTGGGCTTTAAAAAGGTGGGTGAAAAAAAAATCCCATTATTGAGGCAACGAAAAAATAATCGGACGTAGGTCCTCCTTATTGTGAGAAAATAAGGGCTTAAAAAAATAAACTTCCCACTTCTGAAACTATTGTTAAGAAGATGGAAGACAAAAAATTTGGACGTGGGTTCTCCTTATTATTAACATAAGGGTTGAAAAAAATCAACATCCCACTTCTGATACCATTGTTAAGAAGGATGGACGAGTGGTCGGCGAGGATAGTGAAGTTAAGACTCCTGGGGTGTGGACTGAAGACATTCTGACACCGTAGGTGCCCACTAGCCCCAGGACCAGTCAGGAAACCGGACATAATAGACGAGAGGAAGTCTCGGGGAATTCTATAGTTCAGCTGCAGTCAATCCAGATATCCCTAATCAAGCTGGTTCACACATCCTAGCGGAGCTGGAATTCACATATCCAGTCAAGCCCGAGGCCTACTAGCCGAGATGGACCATAACCATATTAATTAATTTACTCGTGTAAAACCATTGACAAGAGTGAAGAACATAATAGGTATAAATAACACTAATGGGTCCCTAACTAAATATATAAATAAATCTCACCGTAAATATAACTGTGTAGATAGGTCCCGCTCGGACAGTAGTTGAAAGAGAACTGTTTTGGCTACGGACTCATTCCGTAGCAAAAATACTTCGAATGGAATGAATCAAAACCTCACATTGGATTATCACAGCAGCTAGCTGGAGTTTGGGGATACAGACCGAGTGACCTATTGTCACGATTCCGGGAAATTAATGATGGTGGCGAAAACCGAAGAGATATATAGAAAAGTAGGTGATAGAGGGAGGAAAGAACTATGAGGACTATTACAGAGCAAAGTGCTATGGGATGTCTCTATAACACATCAATAAATACTTTGATCGTGTCTTTTTTGTTTTATCCTAATTCTGTTTGAAAGAAGCGGTAAATCCTCTTTGTTTGATGAAAGACGCTCGACAAACTGACCGGATTAAAATGCTGTCCGAAGAATCCATCAGATATGCTAGATACTACGTGAACTCAAACGGGAAAAAAAAAATCGTGATAAATCCTTGGATCTCTTCCGTCACGTTTACTAACTTCCTATGAGACTAAGAAAAGCCTCACATCCTACAAGGGACTTATTTCGTGACAAATAAACCAGACGTAAATCTTGAACTGAGTTTAGAAGTCTAAAACTCCAATTTCGGAGCCTCCCTGTACTAGAATTTCGGGGCTAAATTCAAGGCTCTGTCCGGATTCCAGGCTCCAAATTTCCAGATTAGGATTCCAGGCGGAATTCCAGGCTTCGTCCGGATCCATGTTCCAAATTTCCAGATCCGTGACCGTATATTCCGGATTCTAGACTGCGCGTCTGTTTCTGGATTTCAGACTTCAAATGTTCGACAACTGAGCCAAGAAATGACAGATATGTTGACACCTTAATTCAACTGGATGAATATATACTTAGGATTTTGCTCTTGTAGTAATCATACAAACAGAACTAATTGTTTCATAACCTTTTCTGACCGTATGACTTTATAAAGTCTTTAAAAAACATATTTTGGTTTCAATACCTTCTGATTTCCGAGAAAACATATAAATCCAATTGTATATAAAAAGGCAGTCTGCAAAAAACATTACAGCTTGAATAGATTTATTTAGGCCACAAGGTAAAACAATAGATACCGACCAGTACAGATTATACCTCAAGCGGGGTCTTGAATTTCAGTCGGTCACAAAGCATGAAATTGTGTTCTCTTCGGTCTTCGCATTGAGCAGATTTACCTAAATAAAAAACCCATGTCAATGAACGATCCAATATTCCTTTTTCACTTGTTGCGACTTTTAGCTTATGCATTGTTTAAATTGGTACTCTTGCTCTTGGTGCTACTGAGAGATTTGTTGACATGTCGCAAAGTGGAAGCAAGAAAAAATAATCTGACAGGACCTCCGTCACTCTATCTCTGTCATATGACTATGTGGATTCGAAAATTTTCCCATACCCTGTCCACTAGAGACGAGCCGATGTTAGTAGATTCGCGCCACATCACGTTTTGTCACCTCCACAAATAGGTCAATCGTTGTGAAGCCCCCCGCTCAGTTTTGTGTGGCATGCATAGTCGCTGCATTGGACTAAAGACAGAGGTTCAAGCTGATTATTTGTTTTTGGTAAAATTTGAAATTTTAATGTAAAAAAACAAGAGCTGTAAGTTCATATAGCACTTGCAAGGGTTGAGATGTATTGTTTGATCAAAATTACTTTTTAAGGTTCAGATACGCAATTTAAGGGAGCTAGAGAAAAAGTATTTTATTTTTGAACTTGGTTGTAATGATGCGTACATTCAAGGTGCTAGAAATTCGTCGGTAGTAAAAACAATTGAGGCAAAAGCGATCACAGGCCCTTAGGGATCATTGATATATACCGTTTGGTCAATTTTTTTTCACTGTTTGGTTAAAGTGAAACGCTTGTTGCGCAAATGATCATGGATTGAGATGTATCGTTTGATAAAAACAAAGTACTATTCGATGCGCACTTTAAGGGAGCTGCAGCTTGTAACGAATTAATCTCTAACAAACTGAGCGAAAGGAGATATTTCGTCGTAAGCATTCCCTCGCTTATGTTTCGTAACAGACCAGCTCTTTATTAGTGCTTTGCTAATAGTGCTTTAACTGGACCCCGCAAGTGAGAAACCCCTAGCCACCTTCTATCGTGAACGATTTGTACCTCGACTACTTTTGTGCTTTACCGGAAATGTCTTTCTACACAATTGTGGTCAGCAGTATTTGTATCTCCCCACATTTGGTGAACAATTGTGGTTCCGAACCACAATTCGTGAGCAACTCTAAGATTAAGATAAAAGCCAGGGTGTTCGCGCTTGTGGGGCAGTCGCAGTCGAAGTCGCAGACGCAGTCTTAGTCTTAAATGTAATAGTTCAGTTGGATTACCGATGTTTATTCTGTATGGAGAACTTCAATGATAAAAGTAAGTGTGTTTTGTAAAACATGGGTTTATAACATAGGGACCTAGGCCCGACCGTCCAAGTCCACAGCCCCGAACCAACCCTTCGAGGATACCACTCATGCTACCACTATAGTCAGCATACGTACCAACCGCTCGGGTACAAGCTACACGGTTATAAGGTGTTTGGAAGTGAACACAGAAGGTATCACTAGATACGTAATTTAACACTGGTGGCATCGTATTGCTGTGGAAGGGAGAGTTCAGATTGGTTCCCGATAGGAGAATTTTTGACGTTTTTGTTTCGAAATGGCCGGGAAAATTGAGTTATTATTAAAAGCGGCTGAGACCGTCGATTATTTTGAGGGTAGGACGGATGTGGATGAGTTTTTGGATAAAGTTAAAGATGTATCGGCCTGGGATGTAGACGTAATAAAAGAACCAGAGCTGATAAAAATAGTGCGGCACAAATGTCGGGGAGTGGCATTGGACTTTTTCCGTGCTAACGAAGGGAAATTCGCGACTTTCGCAGCACTTCGGGTTGCGTTCAAACAACGTTTCAACAACACATCAAAGAAGGATCGAGTTCTATACGAGAAATTGTATTTAGAGGAGGGGCAGGAACCCTTCAAGTTTGTTGAAAGTCTTGAGTTGAAGGCTTTGAACCAACTTGGGTTAGAAACTATGCCAGCGTCTAGTGACGCCGCAGGTTCTTCTTTCCAGCTTTTGCAGTCGCTCCTGAAAACAATGGTTCATGATCATTTGTCAAGGAGTATGAGCGAGAAATTATATCTGCGAGACCCCCATTCCTGGGGAGCAATCAAAGAGTGCTTGAGCAAATGGTATCGCGCTCACGAGAAGGTAAAGCTGCAACACGAAAGTAAGGGCGAATCAAGGGTTTACTACAACCAGGAAAAGTTCCCAAACAATAATACCAAAGAACCACAGCGAGCACAAATAATTACGAAAAATAACCAATACAATCGAAACCATACACCCGACCAGGAGGGGACTGGTAGGAAATCTGATGACACTTAGCCTAAAATCTGGCCTTTTTCGGAAAAAAGACCCACCCACCCCCGTCTGGATGGTATGAAATCTGTAACTGCTGAGGGGTACCCCAGTAATCCTCAAAAAAATCTGTATAAAAAGAAAAAATGACTCACCCCACCCCCCAAGAAGGGGTGCGAGTAGCATATCGTTCGATTGCAAATCTTAAGGATCGAAGCTTTCTCTACTCTATCTGTCGTTTGGAACGAATGTTATCCCAATAATCACATATTTTGAGCAAACTTAATGGGTTTGCATAAGGATTATCACGATTTCTATTATCAATCCACCATAGCAGCCCCACTAGCTAGTTTTCCGTTTTCACAATTTAGTGTGGTTTCATGTTGAAACTTGGTATACTTGTTAGCATTGGGGTCCAGATGTGTCTGTTAAGATCCGGTTGTGGGTCGGTGAAATTCTAGAAGTTACTTTTCATGTTGCACCTTCCCCACCCTTCTCGTTCATGCGCAACTTGGCCCGGGTAGGCTGTCAGCTTCTAATTTCCTGAATCCATATTCCATGTTAAGTTACGTTTGCAGCAGATGTTTCCTGCAGCCCATGTGTTTTCTATATAAAATATCTGATACCCTCGTAACAATCACCTATAGAAACAAATAATCTTGCCTGGACTGGTTTCTAGTGGCCTCTATCATTTCCAAAGCGGATGTCAGTTCTTATAGGACTTGCCCTTCGAACAAGTGCCACAAATTTCTGCCCGTTCGTCGGTCTGTCGGTCGGCGCACGTTTTGCCAGATCGGGCACTTCCACATAAGCTAGGACGATGAATCTTGGCAGGCTTATCAGGGACCAGAAAAGATTAACCTGGAAATAGTTACTTCTCCGATCCGACCATCTGGGGGGGGGGGAGGGAGGGGGAATCCGGAAAAGGTAAATATAACTTTCGAAGGGGTTTTCGGGTCTTAATGAAACTGGATATTTGGCAAGACCTCGCGTCTCAGACGACCCACTTCAAATCCGGACCGGATCCAGTGACTTTGGAGGGGGGGATCCGGAAATTTCGGGAAACGCTTAAAGTGGAGGGATTGAGATGAAACTTGGTGGGAAGAACAAGCCCAAGTCCCAGATAAATCGGTGACGTGCGCGGACCGGGTTCGGGCGCTGTGTGGGGAGTTGGGAGGGAAGGGGTCCGGGATTCTGGTGATCCCGCGGGCGCCGTAGTTCTTGATGTACTAGGACGTTGAAAATTGGCAGGCATATCAGGTACCAGAACAGACTGACCTTTTTTCCCGTTCCGACCATCGTGTGGGGAGCTAGTAGCATGCATAGCGTTTGAACGGGTAATCGGATTTGAATGAAACTAAGCAAGTGGAAAGAGCCATCACCTCAGATGTTCCACGTCAAGTCTGGACAGGATCCGAGACCTGTGGGGGTGGAGTGGAGGGGGGCACCATACATCTCATGAAACGCTTAGTGTTGAGGGAACAGGATGGAATTTGGCAGGAAGAACAAGAATAAGCCCCAGATCGTACATGGGCTCTTTGGGGGAGTTGAAGAGGGTTTCCCGGAATTCCGGTGATCGCGAGCTTGGATACTTCCAGATGTACTATGGACGATGAAACTGGCAGGCATTTTAGTGACCCGAGCAAATAGAGTTAAGGACCTGACGCAATGCCCCAGGAAAACTTCCGTTCCTGGATCCGACCATTTTCGGGGGAATTAAGGGCATATGCAAGACATGTGTCCGTGCCAGATTTTGTGAAATGCACAAAAACCAAACAAATGGGCCGAATTATTCGGCCTAGGTTTTTTATTTGATGTCCGGACCAGACCCGACCAGGAAGAGGAGGATAAAGCGGGACACGAAAGTTTGCAAAAATGCTCCGATTCGAGTCAAAACTGATGGGCGGGAAGAGTCAGAGATGCGATTTTTTTTATGTTTCCGAGCTGTAGCCATTCAGACACAGTTGAGAAGTTGGAGGGGGAGACCCGAAAATTGTGCTTCTAGCTTACTACGATGTTTATTTTATGGATGCCATATTTTAGGGTCCGGAGTGGATCCAAGCACGGTGGAGGGGGGGGGGTATCGCAATTTCCAGTAAAATGCTCAGATTCGAGTGAAACTTGATACGCGATAAGAAAAGATACTTTAGATCATCCATTTATGTGTCTGAATAAGGCTCGGCCGTGGAGGGGGGTTGGAGGGGAGGTACCGGAAATAGTATGGCACCTGCAGGGATCAAAAGAGTTGGGCTAAAATTTGAAGGTAGAAAAGTCATTTGCCCTAGATGATTCGAGGCGATGCCGAAAATGCTCAGTCTCGAGTGAAACTAGAAATCCTATTTCTAGGTCCGATCCTAGGGATCCTAGGGGGCTGAAGGGTGTATTTTGTGACGTCTTCTTATACTTTCTTGCACCACCTTATCAACAAGTGCCATATGAGCTCAGCTCTTATCTGTAAAACTTAAGGCAAGATGGCATACACCAACTCTCGTTCAAACACTTCAAACCCCAGATTCAGCGCCATGTTTCAGGGGCACGTGGGGCTTTAATAGCTTTTGACACAAGAAAATATCGTTATAAAAATCAGGGGCACCGCCACAGACGCTTTGGATGAGGTTGCCTATAGAGTGGGTGACGATTTAGAAGTCTGATACTGTGAAACGAATGGCAGGCTTGTGTTCGAGTGTTTAGTATAGAAATCAATTGTAACAGCTGTTTCGGCCATGTGATTTCCTGTTGAATGATACGTTACTCGGATCCATTTACAAACAAAATTGCCAAGGGGACCCACCCAAATAAAATCTGCGATTTCTTTGGAAAAACACCCACCCCCACCCAGCTAGGGTCCTCAGATTTCATACCAGTCCCCTCCTGCACCCGACAGAAAAAGTAATAACCAGGGCCAAATTACATAGCAGAAACAAGGCAATAAAACGCATACCCACAGCAGGCAAACAGAACACAGAAACGCATACGCCTGGGACGCTAGTGGGAAACCGATTTGTGTGAAATGTGCGAAGGTCGGGCACATCGCAAGGAATTGCTGGTCAAGAGGTCTTGATCCAGCAAACAAAAATTCATCGAGGCATTTAAACTGGCGAGGGGGCGCGGTTCCAGAGTAAAAAGGAATCCAGCGCCCCGCAATTTCCGTCGTCCGTCTTACATTATTGGATGTTGTTTACGAAGGGTACACGCGCAGAGGACTTAGTGTTAATATCGGTAAAACGGAAGTTCTAATTAATAATCCGACTGACGACCATACATATCTAGGTGTTAGCTACGCGCAAACTCTTCCGAAAACACGAAAAGCTCTAGTGAGCGATGTTACGACCCGAATCAGAAAGTCATATGGTTCGCTTGAACCTCTCAGGCCTAAGTTTGATAAGCGTTCTCTTGCTAGTGTGTATAATAGCGCTGTTTCGCCTCATATTTTATTCGTATCGCCTTTCTTTGTCGTATTAAACAGACAAGAAAAAACCCGGCTGAAAATTGAGTTCTGCCGTTTCGGAAAATATTTGCTTGGTCTTCCACTAAGAAAAAGCAACTCGTGGCTAATTCGGAATTTCGCATTTCCCGACCTTGAATCTAGAGTGTCAAGTATTGAACTCCAGGCGGCTCAGAAACTCGATGAGTTCTACTGGGATAATGCTTTTTTCTCTTGTATTAGCAGTGTCTGAGTTATGTTCCGTTGTGTTTGTTCCTTTTTTTTATGGCACTTGAGCTTACTCAAGTGCCATATAGCGATCGTAATGTCTGTCTGTCTGTCGGTCTGTCGGTCTGTCCGCATTTTGCTAGTTTGGGCACTGCCACATGACCTAGGACGATAAAACTTGGCACGCATATCAGGGACCCGACCGGATTAACTTGAAAATAATCACTTCCCCGATCCCACCATCAGTGGGGGAGTGGCGGGACGGGGAATCCGGAAATTAGGAATATCCATAACTTTGGAACGGATAATCGGGCGTGCATTAAACTTGACAGGTATCAAGAACAAGTGTCTTGGATGTTCACTGTCAAATTCGGATCGGATCCGATAATTGGGGGGGGGGGAGCTGGAGGTGGACACCGGAAATCTCTTGAAACGCTTTTTCTAGTTTGTGTCAAACCCCTACCCCACTAGTAAAGCTCTGTGCATGGTTGCGTCATTTGTTTGCTCAAATCGTTTGGGTGTTCGGAGAGAGCTTGTCTAATAAGATGGGTCGAAGGGGTTGGGATATGTAGTTGGATGGTGGTAGGGGTTGTTATAGATTAGGGGGCGCTAGGAGGATGAAACTTGGCAGGCGTATCAGGGACCCGACCAAACCATCCTTTTTTATGGCACTTGAGCTTACTCAAGTGCCATATAGCGATCGTAATGTCTGTCTGTCTGTCGGTCTGTTCGCATTTTGCTAGTTTGGGCATTTCCACATGACCTAGGACGATAAAACTTGGCACGCATATCAGGGACCCGACCGGATTAACTTGAAAATAATCACTTCCCCGATCCCACCATCAGTGGGGGAGTGGCGGGATGGGGAATCCGGAAATTAGCAACATCCATAACTTTGGAACGGATAATCGGGCGTGCATTAAACTTGACAGGTATCAAGAACAAGTGTCTTGGATGTTCACTGTCAAATTCGGATCGGATCCGATAATTGGGGGGGGGGAGCTGGAGGTGGACACCGGAAATCTCTTGAAACGCTTTTTCTAGTTTGTGTCAAACCCCTATCCCACTAGTAAAGCTCTGTGCATGGTTGCGTCATTTGTTTGCTCAAATCGTTTGGGTGTTCGGAGAGAGCTTGTCTAATAAGATGGGTCGAAGGGGTTGGGATATGTAGTTGGATGGTGGTAGGGGTTGTTATAGATTAGGGGGCGCTAGGAGGATGAAACTTGGCAGGCGTATCAGGGACCCGACCAAACCATCCTGGAAATAATCAGTTTCCCGATCCTACCGGGAATCCGCACAATCTCTTGAAACGCTTTTTCTAGTTCTTGTCAAATCCCTACCCCTTCTTCACACAAGTAATAACTCTACGGATGATTGAGGCATTCTTTGCTTAAATCTAATCGAACGTCGAAGGATTTGGTACATGTTGTTGAAGCGTAGTAGGAGTTGATATAGATTAGGGGGAGCTAGGACGATGAAACTTGGCAGGCGTATCAGGGACCCGACCGTGTCCTAGACCACTAGGCTAATCGTATTTGCGATTCGACCGACTGCGGGAACAGGTACAGTTTAAGGATTAAAATAAGACCAGGATTAAAATAAGACCTCTAATAGAGATTATTTGAATTGCAGTTCCGTGAAATTTACTTGTTTTAAAGAATCTTTTGGTATAATTAGTCTTTGAATTACGCGTCTTCGACAATTCCACTTATACTTGACTTCTCCGAGGAATAAAAAAAGAGATGGTCGTTACTTTTTAAGTTACTCCCGTTTGA
The DNA here is from genome assembly GCA_023053555.1 of Branchinecta lindahli. Taxonomy (NCBI): domain Eukaryota; kingdom Metazoa; phylum Arthropoda; class Branchiopoda; order Anostraca; family Branchinectidae; genus Branchinecta; species Branchinecta lindahli. The sequence continues at coordinate 30,883,805 of JAKZAO010000010.1, forward strand.
AGATTTCCTCTAGTTGCCGTCTTTTATGACACTTGAGCTTTCAAGTGCCATATAGCGATCGTAATGTCTGTCGGTCTGTCTGGGTTTTGCTACTGTTGTCACATCCACATAAGGTAGTACGATGGAACTTGGCAGGCGTATCAGGGACCCGACCAAATTAGCTTAGCAATAATCACTTCCACGATTCGGCCATCATGGGGGAGCAGAGGGATGCGGAGTCGGAAAACTCCTAACATACATAACTCTGGAACGGGTAATCGGACATGCATGGAACTTGACAAGTTGCAAGGACAGGTGTTTCAGATGTTCAGTTTCAAATCCGGACCGGATCCGATAACTGGTGGATGGGGGGCTGGAGGGGAACCGAAAATCTCTTGAAATGCTTCCACATAAGCTAGGACGAGGAAAATTGACAGGCGTATCAGGTACCCCACCAGATTGACTTGGATATGATCATTTCAGGGTTGCCACTTTACTAAAATAAATCCACTGGGCAAAAGGAAAAAAGTAATACCAAACAACAGAAGTACTCAGAACGTGTTGCTGGGTCATAGTCACCTTGGAAATAAAACCTGACAACTACCTTTTTCTTAAAATCTGCTGCCAAAGTAAAAATAAAGTTCTATTGTGGGCACAATTGTACTACCGGTGGCAACCCTGGATCCTTTCCCCGATTCAGCCACTGTGATGGGAGTGGAGGAATGCGGAATCCGGAAACTAGTAACATGAATAACTTTGAAACCGGTAATCGGACACGCATGAAACTTGACAAGTTTCAAGAACAAGTGTCTCAGATGTTCAGTTTAAAATCCGGGGGGACCTAGAGGTTCGAACCTTCCCAGGAAGAAGAGGAGTTGTAGACCTGCCTTTTTAACTTCTTTTTACTTCAACAAGTGTAAACTAAATTGATATTCGGCTCTGTATATAACTCTCAAGCAAAAAACTCCCGCCTACAGTTCGCTTATTCTTACAAGTGCCATATGAGCTTTCAGCTCTTGTTCATGTACCAAACTACACTGTTTTTAACTTCAGTGTGCAAAAATAAAATTATTATTATTATTAGTGCATATAATTGCGCAAAGGATGCACCTTTTGTTGACGTCACGTTGTGTGGAATACAGGTAGAGGCACTGGCGGACACGGGTTCCGGCATTAGCCTCATTAGCAGGGCCCTCTTCAGGAGGTTGCCACATAGAGTCCAGGAGGGACTCAAAGCAGATTTCACGTTGGTTGAAAGTGCGCCTGGGCACGGTCGAGACGTCAGAGGTGTCATCACAGATTTCGTTAAGATAGAAGACGAGTGCTGCGAGGAGAAGTTTTTCGTCAGTGATGCTTTAAGGATTCCGATGATACTAGGCTACACCTTCATGAAGCGACATAGGTTTTACGTTGATTCGGAGAACGACTCGCTGGTCAGGAAAGACTCAGCTAGGTTGTGTAATGTCGTTGAAAAAGCAAAGGTGGAGGAGGAAGACCTCACCGTTGAACTGGCAACAGTTTTGCCAGTTAAGATACCGCCGTCTACGATAAGCAGAGTATCTTTAGCTCCACGACGATTTTTGGATTTCGAAGAAGTTTTGGTCGTCGCTACGGATCAATTTGTTCAGAAATTTCCGCAACTGATTGTGCTCGATCAAGTGGCGATACCAGAGGAAGGGCTAATCTCGATTTACATAGAGAATTCGTCCGACACCGTCGTTAAAGTTCCACGGATGAGCGTGGCTACTGGGACGAAATTTGTACAGACAGAATATACAACCGTCAACAGCTTAGTAGTGGCACCAGAAAATCGCAGGAAGTATCGACCAATGACAGAAAAGAAGCGCGAAGTTTTTCTTTCACAGTTCAAGCTTGATCACCTAAAGAAGAATGCAAGAAGAAAGAAGATCATCGAAGATTTTCTCGTGGCTAACTGTGACATATTTGCCAAACACGAGTTCGACCTAGGAGAATGCGACATGGAACCATTCACTATTGACGTTGGCAACAACCCTCCAAGCCGAATGCGGCCCTACAGAATTCCTGCACACCTGGAGACATCTGTATATGCTGAAATCGATAAGATGTTGAAGTGCGGAGTAATCGAAGAATCCACTTCACCTTCGCTGAGCCCACTACTAATAGTACCGAAGAAAGATGGATCAAAGAAAGCAGTCATTGACCTAAGGAAGGTCAACAGTCTTACCAGGAAAGACTCATACCCACTGCCGTATATAGATCAACTGCTTGACAAACTTCATGGATGCAGTGTCTACAGCAGCGTGGACGCCATATCTGGGTACTGGCAATGTACGATAGACGAAGACTCCCTACCCATCACAGCTTTTGCAGCACCTGGAGAGTAATGCGCCTGCGCATTACTCTCGTCTGATGAACAGAATCCTGAATCACCTATTCAGACTAGGAGTCTCAGTCTATCTGGATGATATTCTGACCGCCAACAAGTCAAACGAAGAACATTTTGCAGCTTTATCAAAAGTTTTCGAGGCACTTAGACAGGCTAATCTGAAGCTCAAGGGTAAGAAATGTTCTTTCTTTCAAGAAGAACTAACTTATTTGGGTCATCAAATATCCAAACATGGATAAGACCATACCCAAGCAAGATATCCGCTGTCGAAGAGTTAGCGTACCCGAAGAACCTACAAGAGCTTCGTTCAGCAATTGGTCTGTTCTCATATTTCCGAAACTTTATCAGAAATTTTTCCGGAATAGCAAAATGTCTCACTCGCCTGACCAAGAAAGGAACACATTTTGATTTTGGGCTGGAATAGCGAGAGGCATTCGAAAAGTTGCGATCTTGTCTTCTGGAGAAGCCAATTATAGGACTTCCTGATTTCAGTCCTAGGGCTAATCCCATGATTTTAAAAGTTGACGCTTCAGATGTCGCTATTGGTGGGGTGCTTACACAGGTACAGGAGGGTCAAGAGAGGATCCTCCGTTTCTCGTCTAGAACATTGAACACGGCTGAACGGAAGCATTCAGCGACGGAAAAGGAGGCTCTCGCAGTTGTGTATCATATTCGTACTTTTAGACCCTAGCTGCTGGGCAAGAGGTTCACTGTCTTGTCAGATCATAGGCCTTTCACGTGGCTTATGAATAAGAACGACGCTACGGGAAAATGGGCACGTTTTCAGATGGAGCTCCAGGGTTATGATTTCGACATCCAGTACATACCCGGCCCCAAGAATGTCGTTCCAGACGCACTGTCAAGGTTGCCTACAGTAAGTGTTAATATGACGCATGTCAGTGACTTACCAGTCACATCGACAACTCATCTGCGAGTTGTACAGTACAAGGATGCTTCCTGCAAAATCATCCGTGACTACCTCACTTTAGGAAAAAAGATGCCGCATGAAGCCGAAAGACTCGTCTTACGGGAGATCCAGAATTTCATCATTGATGACCTTTCCATACCAACAAACAAGTGCCGTCGCTCTGATATCAAGGTGGTGCCTGTTCTACCGACAAGTTTGATAAGGGAGACTTTGGAGTTTCTCCACGACTCTCCGTTAGCTGGACATTTCGCCTTCACGCGAACTTACCAGCGCATATAGGAGCGCTGTTACTTCAGAGACATGTTTTCGATCATCAAAGGCTACGTCCAAGATTGCCTTAAGTGCAGTCAGCGCAAAGGCCTACCTTATACTCCCAAAGCGTCTCTTGGATCTCTTCCCGAAGTAACTCGTCTATTAGAGTTGGTCGGTTTAGACTTGTTGGGTCCATTCAGTCGGTCGGACCAAGGTAACAAGTACGTACTCGTTATAACGGATCACTTTACTAAGCACTTGACGTTGGTACCTATTCCTGATAAGTCGGCAAATCGCCTCTGGACAGCCAAAAGGTCGTATCTGACATATTTTCGGAAATACGTTTTATTGCATTTCTGTATATACGAAGGAAATACGCATCTTTTGGTCTAATTGTCGTATCTGTACGACAATTAGAAGCTGAGATATGAGCGTGGCCCTGTCGTCGTGTCTGCAGTTGCAAATACAAACTAAAAGACATTTTTTCGCTCTCCTGAACAATTTTGAAAACTGCAGATACGACCTTTTGGCTGTCCAGAGGCGAAATGTGGTCGCTAAGGCGTTTGTCGAGAAATTTGTTCTGATCTATGGCTGTTGTGATCAGATTATCAGTGACCAAGGTAGCGAATTTATAAGTTCAGTCTTCAAAGCTACCATTGATATTTTGAAAATAAAAGGACTCAGGACGTCAAGTTTCCATCCAGCCTGTAACGGTGCTACAGAAAGGCACAACAGAGAAATCGCAAACATTCTCAGCATGTATGTAAGCCGACGAGATTTCTAGGATTGGGAGAATTTTCTTCCATATGTCCAATAGGCGATAAACACGGCCTACCAAGAGTCAATACAGGACACGCCTCACTTTATGACATTTCTGTGCGACCCTCGTTTTCCATCAGATGGCATTATCAACAGTCGCACGTACTACGACTCGGACGTGAATTACAAATCAGAAATGATTATGAGGCAGAAGCTCGCTTTTGACATGGTGGGTCAAAATATTGCAGCAGCGGAGGAGAAACAGAAGAGATACTACGATACAAATTTGAAGTATCACCAATTTAAAGTTGGAGAGTTGGTTTTGCTCCATGTTCCACCGGAGGCACGACACCAGAAGTTGGATAAGATTCGTTGGGCGGGACCTTACCGAGTGACAGCAGTACTACAGAACAAACTCAACTACGAAATCACTCGAGTAAGCGACAACAAGAAATCAGTTGTACACCAAAATCGACTGAAACCGTACACGCCTTACAAGCTATGGGAAGGTCAAGTCGAAGTTGAAGAAGAGGTTCAAACAGCAGCTAAGCCACCTAAGAAGGTACGGTTCGCCGAACCGGCACACAGATATGAGGAATCTGATTCACCAGACGACGGCTCCGATTCTTCAGATGATGAAAGTGGAGACGAAGGTGGAAGGCAAGGCACTCAGGAGATACCAAACAACACCAGCTCCACTAGAGCCTCAACGTCAACTGAACCCGCCCACAACAGCGTTCCAGCTCATTTCTTCGAAGATCCAGATTCTTCTGTCGGAGGAATAACACGTTCATCTACCATACCACCAGAAGAGGAAGAGTCAGATGGTAGTGAAGAAGAATTTTCAGATTCGGCAGTCTCCGCACCAAGGACACCAAGATACAAGATCCCCAGTGAACTGCACGGTGGTGACTATTCAGATCTTCCTAGTCCATTCCGGTGGACACCGGAAGATGCGAAAGAGCGGAGATACTCGTCACCAGCGGACTGGGACATCGAAGTCACTCCGAACTTCAAGGACCGTTTCCTTGAAAGAACAAAAGCCACACCAAGCGAGATTGCGTGGGACAACTATCTAGGCCAGAAGTATGACGACTCAGTAGGAGGAGATGAAGTTTTCCTACCTAAGGAACTACTGTTCACGCCAGGACTCTCATGTTCTACCCCTTTGGAGAAGCCAATGGATACAAAGATTCCACTGCGAGATCGGAACTCGGGCAGTACAAGCCCTTCTGTTTCGAAAAACAGTCCAGAATCCAAGAAATCAAGCGGATTTACACTAACACGAAAGCCAAGGAGCTGGCTAGCAACAGTAGAGAAATGGCTGGTAGACCCTTTGTTAGGACCAGTCAATTGGGAGGCCGCTCATGAAAAGAGAAAACGCAAAGAAGAAAAATTGCACAAAAGCCAAAGCTCAAAAAGAAGTGCCGGTTCAAACCCCATATCAGGTCCGGCACATCAGACAAGTGGAGCTGACGAAGAGCTATGGCGCGAAAGATATATCAGTTTCATCAGGGTCAAGTGACCCAAAATCCACTTCGCCTGCGACGAAAGAGGAAGGTGAAGCTCCTGAACAGAGAACAGGTGGCTCCACCACAATGGATGAAAAATTAGAAGGTCAAGGACCAGAGGTTGTAACGGCCCCATGACAAGAAGCAACAGGAAACCAAGCAAGGAAGTGGGGTCTACTCCAGAATCAGTTGGCTCAGTGCAGCCATCAGAACCGCTGACGACAGAAATCCCTACGCAGCAGGCTATAGGGAAACCGTCAGTCGATATTTTTGCCCCTGTTGAACCGATCCGTGGGAGATCAAATAGTCTACCTCAGTCGACTGGCTTGGCAGCCAAACGGTTGGTAAGGAAAAGTCACATCGAACAACGTTTTGCACCAACATAAATTTGACCAAGCTACATCGAGCAAAAGGGGTAGGCCAGATTTAGATGCTACACGGGCAGCAGAACAAACATCAAAGAAAGCAAAACAGAAGGAGTACAAACTGTATCTTGAGTCGCTCTCAAGTAGACAGTCGAGACCACTACGGGACAGAAAGCAGCCAGACAAGTTAAAATACACAAAACTGGAAGGTGGGACGCAGAAATAGGGATACAAATTTTCACGATTACTGCGCGCTGGGTGAATCACAGATCCGGAGCTGTCTTTCACTTGAGCGCACTTAATCGCATTTGAACATAAAAACCTAAAATTTTAAAAGTTGTTTTTCCTTACCCTATTCTTTTGTGATTAAGGTAAAGAATTGTCTTGTTCAGTGTTGTCATGCACCAACAAACCTTGAGTGAGCTCGGTCACTGTTGGTCTCCTTGATTAATACTGTAAGATACGAAAGAATTAGGTTTGATTTGTTCCCAAGATTCATTTTATTCCCCGTGGTTTATTTTTGGATTTTCCCTAGAAGTTCATGTAAAGAACTAAGAATTTGTGCTTTAAGAGAATGTACTCCTGACTGAAAAGCAAATGGAACACCACTAAAATTAAATGGAACTTTGGCCAAGTTTCATTCGAGTAAATGCTAATAGTTAGCGAGGGGTGAGTTTGGTCACCCCTGAGCGGGAAGAAGCATGCACCCGCCAGGATAAACAGATTTCTTGGGGGTGAGTTTTTGGTCACCCCTGAGCGGAAAGAAGTACCCGCCAAGATTAACAGATTTGGATTAAGCTGTTTTGTATTTTATAGGTATTAAGAGGAAATAAGGTTGTCCCAAAAGAAAGTTTCAAACAGCAGAAGCTGCTGTAGTAATCCTTAAGGGTAAAGGTTTTAATTAGAGCTCCGTTGCTGGTGCAAAGAAAATTTGCTAAAGGGGAAAGCTGGAATGGCTTAAAGAATTAAACTAAAAATGGGTCGACAGCTAGTTTCCCATGAAAGTAAGCAAATAAGCAGCTAATGTTGTGGGTTAAAGTCCGAGTTACAATTCAGTCGAGTAAGAGATACACCGACGATGAGTTCGTCATACCAGAAGTGCTCGCACCCACAAGCAAGCGGAAGGACAAATTTACAAGGGATCGACCCAGTATCTTCAGCTAATAGATGTCGGATATCTGTCCTCGCAGCTAAATGTGCCCGATGATGATTTTCAAGCAAGGATGACTACAAACCTTTTAACAAGAAGAAGGAAAATGGTTATCTAGCCAAGAAGAGGCTATGCAGAAGAGAACACAAGCAGACATAGCCATTGAAGATAAAGAGGAAAACACAATCAGACAACGGAAGAAGCCATATGAAACGTCGGAAGAAGAGGTGACCGTTGATAGAAGGAAGATGGCGAAGGGCCATCACGAGACAAGTGGGACCTGGATGTTGAGTCCCGAAAGAAGACAATAAGTAGAAAAAGCCAAAGACGTTGCCGGATGCGTAAGTCTGAACTTACCGTATTTAAACATTCAGACAACGGCTTAACTGACCAGAATTGTGGTCGGAACGGGATAGAAGGACAAGTACCTTCTGTTGTAATAAGAGCCAAGAGACGATTTGCCTAGACGATTGGCAAGTAAAAGTTAGTGATTTGGGAATTTTAAAGTTATTTTTCCCCTACTTGACTTCAAGTGAACGTTTGTTTTTTTGGATTTAGGCTTTGGGGTTTAGGAGTTCAAGTTCTAACTAAAGTTGATTGCCCTAGCAATGAGTAAAGATAATAGGATTTTAACAGGATTGAGTTGCAAGTGTTAGGACTATAGTTCATAACGAAACTCTGACGTATTTGAGACGGTAATTATTTAGAAGTGCCCTCTATAGACTAGGATAGATTGGATAGGATTTCCCAGTTGAAAGTTGTCATATAGGCGCTATTCTTTTCTTTCTTATGGGGGAAGGTAAGTATAAAGTAAAAACCTGAAAGTTCTGATTTCAGTAAGGACAAATTTCAAATTAATTAATAAGGTGTTGGTAGTCCAGTTGAAGGTAGACTCGCCACTCGGTTCAGAAAAGAATGCGGTTAGCCTACGGCTGACAAGGGCTCAAAAAGAATACCCAGGGTCAAGTAATGGCGTGAGCTAAACTAGAGGATTAGTGGGGAGAATTAACTTCGCCACAGAAATCTGGCAACCTAAATTGAGCCATTTACTTATGTATTTTGGCTACCACAAGTGTTGCCATTGGCCGCCGTTACTAGACTTTACAAGAGATATATAGTGGCCGAACAAAAAGAAATGAGCATCGTAGTGACAGGTCTACCAGATTGGAATGCGTTGATCTCGCAATATAAAAATGGTTCTTGAAATCAGATTTTTGGGAAAGCTAAGTTAATTACTAAGCATAGCTGATATAACAACTTTCTTTGTGATGTATCTGTATTTTAAGAACATCTTAGGACATGCGTTTTGGGGATAGCCTTTGTATAGGTTTAGGGTATGTATTTATAAAGCTGGGTCAGGAGACACTTTTTCTAAGGAGGGAGGATTGTAACGAATTAATCTCTCACAAACTGAGCGAAAGGAGATATTTCGTCGTAAGCATTCCCTCGCTTATGTTTCATAACAGATCAGCTCTTTATTAGTGCTTTGCTAATAGTGCTTTAACTGGACCCCGCAAGTGAGAAACCCCTAGGCACCTTCTATCGTGAACGATTTGTACTGCGACTACTTTTGTGCTTTACCGGAAGTGTGGTTCTACACAACTGTGGTCAGCATTATTTGTATCTCCCCACATTTGGTGAACAATTGTGGTTCCGAACCACAATTCGTGAGCAACTCTAAGATTAAGATAAAAGCCAGGGTGTTCGCGCTTGTGGGGCAGTCGCAGTCAAAGTCGCAGTCGCAGTCGAGTCGCAGACGCAGTCTTAGTCTTAAATGTAATAGTTCAGTTGGATTACCGATGTTTATTCTGTATGGAGAACTTCAACAATAAAAGTAAGTGTGTTTTGTAAAACATGGGTTGTTGAATTTAGGGACCTAGGGCCGACCGTCCAAGCTCCCCCCTCCACAGCCCCGAACCAACCCTTCGAGGATACCACTCAGGCTACCACTACAGTCAGCATACGTACCAACCGCTCGGGTACAAGCTACACGGTTATAAGGTGTTTGGAAGTGAACACAGAAGGTATCACTAGATACGTAATTTAACAAGCTACAACTTCATTTGTAAGCAAAACCCTTGAGGCAAAAACGACAACGGTCTCTTGGGGATCATAAAAATGTATAGTTTGCTTAAAAGTATTTATCTGAATTTGCGGTCAATATTTGTACTTAAGGAATGGTCGGATTTGGAAAGTGGCGATTTCTAAGCCAATCAAGTCGAATATGTAACATTCAAGCCAAGTTTCATCGTCCCAGCACATCTGGAAGTACATTAAATCACGATCACCGGAATTCTGGACCTCCCCCCTCAAACTACCCACAATATTCGGAGCCAATCCGGTTCTGTTTATTATTATTTTTATTAAAACAAAAAAGATACAATAAAACGGACATTGAACAAAAAATACAAAAGAAATCTACTCCACCGAAAGGTATCCAGGAGGATACCCTTCCATACGGGTACCGCATAGAAAATGGGTAAGGCAGCAAACGCCTAAAAAAAACAAGAGCTGAAAGCTCATATGGCACTTGTAAGAATAGGCGAAATGTAGGCGGGAGTTTTTTGCTTGAGAGTTATATACAGAGTCGAATATCATTTTATTTTACACTTGTTGAAGTAAAAAGAAGTGAAAAAGGCAGGTCTACAACTCCTCTTCTTCCTGGGAAGGTTCGAACCTCTAGGTCCCCCCGGACTTTAAACTGAACATCTGAGACACTTGTTCTTGACACTTGTCAAGTTTCATGCATGTCCGATTACCGGTTCCAAAGTTATTCATGTTACTAGTTTCCGGATTCCGTATCCTCCACTCCCATCACAGTGGCTGAATCGGGGAAATGATCATATCCAAGTCAATCTGGCGGGGTCCCTGATACGCCTGTCAATTTTCCTCGTCCTAGCTTATGTGGAAGCATTTCACGAGATTTCCGGTTCCCCCTCCAGCCCCCCACCAGTTATCGGATCCGGTCCGGATCTGAAACTGAACATCTGAAACACCTGTCCTTGCAACTTGTCAAGTTCCATGCATGTCCGATTACCCGTTCCAGAGTTATGTATGTTACTAGTTTCCCGACTCCGCATCCCTCTGCTCCCACATGATGACCGAATCGTAGAAGTGATTATTGCTAAGCTAATTTGGTCGGGTCCCTGATACGCCTGCCAAGTTCCATCGTCCTAGCTTATGTGTATGTGCCCACAGTAGCAAAACCCGGACAGACCGACAGACATTACGATCGCTATATGGCACTTGAAAGCTCAAGTGTCATAAAAGACAGCAACAAGAGGAAATCTTCAAACGGGAGTAACTTAAAAAGTAATGACCATCTCTTTTTTTTTTATTCCTCGGAGAAGTCAAATATAAGTCGAATTGTCGAAAGACGCGTAATTCAAGGACAAATTATATCAACAAATTCTTTAAAACAAGTAAATTTCACGGAACTGCATTTAAATAATCTCTATTAGAGCCGGTCTTATTTTAATCCTTAAACTGTACCTGTTCCCGCAGTCGGTCGAATCACAAAATACGATTAGCCTAGTGGTCTAGGACACGGTCGGGTCCCTGATACGCCTGCCAAGTTTCATCGTCCTAGCTCCCCCTAATCTATATCAACTCCTACTACGCTGCAACAACATGTACCAACCCCTTCGACCTTCGATTAGATTTAATCAAAGAATGACTCATCCATGCTAAGAGTTATTACTAGTGTGACAAGGGGTAGTGATTTGACAAGAACAAGAAAAAGCGTTTCAAGAGATTGTGCGGATTCCCGGTATGATCGGGAAACTGATTATTTCCAGGATGGTTTGGTCGGGTCCCTGATACGCCTGCCAAGTTTCATCCTCCTAGCGCCCCCTAATCTATATCAACCCCTACTAACATTCAATTACATATCCCAACCCCTTCGACCTTCGTAAGTAGACAAGCTCTCTCCGAACACCCAAAAGATTTGAGCAAAGCATGACTCATCCGCGCAGAGCTTTACAAGTGTAGGGTAGGGGTTTGACACAAACTAGAAAAAGCTTTTCAAGAGATTTCCGGTGTCCCCCTCTAGATCCCCCCCAAATTATCGGATCCGATCCGAATTTGACAGTAAACATCCAAGACACTTGTTCTTGATACCTGTCAAGTTGAATGCACGCCCGATTATCCGTTTCAAAGTTATGAATGTTGCTAATTTCCGGATTCCCCATCACGCCACTCCCCCAATGATGGTGGGATCGGGGAAGTGATTATTTTTAAGTTAATCCGGTCGGGTCCCTGATACGCGTGCCAAGTTTTATCGTCCTAGGTCATTTGGAAGTGCCCAAACTAGCAAAATGCGGACAGACCGACAGACCGACAGACATTACGACCGCTATATGGCACTTGAGTAAGCTCAAGTGCCATAAAAAATGATTTATCCCAGAGCATCTCTTACTTGTCTTGTTCCCACAAAGTTCTATCCCGAACTCTCCATTCTAAGCTGGTCACGTATTTTCCACCCCCTCTCACAATTGTTGTCGGATGCGGTCCGGACATGAACAAGATCACCAGAGACATTTACTCCGTTGAATTATTAAATTTGACTCAAATCCGATCAACCGTTCCAAAGTTACGCATGACTCTATATTCCAGATTCATCCTCCCTCTACTCCCGCATGACTATCAGATCAAGTAAATTTTTATTTATAAGTCAGTTTTTATCGGTTCCCTGATACGCCTTCCAAGTGTCGTCGTAAAAATCCCCCAAACTTACGTTACCGGAATCCCGACTCTCCTCCGATCCCAAGAGTTCGGATCCAGTTCAATTTCCAGGATTTATCTGGAGCAGATGCTTTTTCTTCCCAGAAAGTTTCACTCCAATCCCTTCATTCAAACCGTTTCTCGAGATTTCTGGTCTCCCCCCCAACTTCCCCATAGCTGTCGAATCCGGTCCGTTCTTCAAATGGGACATCAGAGGTACGCCGTTTATTCTGTAATTACTTTTCATTCCAATCCGATCTTCCGTTTGAAAGTTAAACACTTCTCAATTTTCTGGATTTCCCAGCCCTTCATCCGCCCCGGATGGTTGGATCGTGGAACTGATTATTTCAAGGTCAGTTTGGTCGGGTCCCTGATTCTCCTGCCAAGTTTCATCGTCCTAGCACATCTGGAAGTACGGTAACTCGAAAAAGTGTTACAAAAACTGCTCAATTCTGAGGATTCCCCTTCCCCACTCCCCCAGATGTTCGGATCGGGAAACTGATTATTTCCAGGTTAGTTTGTTGGGTCACTGATACGCCTGCAAATTTTCATTATCCTAGCACATCTTGAAGTACCCTAGCTCGAACAAGTGTGACAAAAAAACGGACCGACCGACCGACAGATGGAATTGTGATCGGTATAAGACACTTGAGCCAGAGGATGCAGGTGCCATACAAATCATATTTCGGCCAATTTTCAGTGATAACAGCAAACGTGACTAGTTCTACACACCCAAATTCAATACACTTGCAAAACATGCAATTTCCGAGGATACTTTGCCCCCCCCCCCCCTCTCAACCTCACCAGGGTGTTACAACAGTTAGCGAATGATATCTGCAACGGGAAGGATTAGCATAAAAGTAGGGACAAATAATATAAGTTCAAGTTATCTTAGACTCTGAAACCCAAATCTGAATAACAAGACTCCATCTTTTAGAACTGTTATCTAGAAGTTGACTTAGAGAACCCTAAATTAACCATAATTTTGCTTCGCACAAAGCATTGCAGATTTTCTAAACTCTAGAACTGAAACTTCTTTCTGACCCTCCTCTTCCTCAGAGACTTCACATACTCGGAATTCAGTTCAGCTGATTTGAGCCTTTCGCGGAATCACGATTGTGTGCCACACAGTCGAGCCACAAGTTAAACTCGCGGAAACACCGTTTTGTCTATTTTTGGGGCGGTAAATTCAAATGTCCGAATATAAAAATAAAAATCAAGTAAAAATCTCAGTAAATAGAACTCCAGGCTTTCGTCCTTTCCATTCAGTGCAAAAAGGATCTTCAGTTTTATTTTCACATACTTGAAAAAGTTTTTAAATTTTTGGTTTTGACGTTATTTTGCTGCCAAATTTGAATTTCCCGCCAAAATTGAGCCACAAAATCGACAATCACCTCGGCAGTTGTTTGTCGTTTTTGAGCCACAAAGCGAGCCATGAAAATCTTGTTGGTCGCGGAAACACACTTGTGTGCCGCACAAAAGGCCGCGGAAAAACTCTTCTTGAGCCACAACTGACCCACAAACTGTTTGTGGGAGCACGGAAAAACGCCTATAGTTTGAATTTATAATAATATAGTAGGCTGTAGCCTAGTGGAAGTGACCCACTTTCAATATCTGTTCCTGACTGTGTGACTATGCTTAAGCTGTTATCCAGAATATGAATCTGCAGTTTTCGAACCACACACAGCAAGAAACTAGAAAACGAGTGGTTTACATATGTAAAGGCATGTTTATTTATTTATCAAGGAAACACTAATATCCATACCAGGCAGGCAATCTTCTCTGCAAGATTTGTTCTAAAGCCTCTTGTTCCATTTCTAGTTTACTGTATGCAGTAGCCTAGGCTATGGCTTATTTTTAAATAGTTTGTTCTTCCAAGTTTTGCAAATTTTACCCAGTGTTTACAGTCTACATCAAACCTCTAATTTTTGGACAACTTATTGAAGTGCTTATGCTGATCTGCTCAGTATGTTTCAATTCTGGAGTCGAGCTTCTTGATATGTTTGGATCAGGAATACATTATGCCTAGTGCTGGAAACCCTATGCTAAATGCTGGGTGTTGTGTAAACCCAATAAAATATTGACAATCCGAGCTCAGATCACAATACAAGACAAACTCGAACCACCACAAATTCAGAACTCCTCCATACAGTAAAGATATGCTTATTTGAATGTTATTACCACTGATAACATTAAATTTCCTGCCAGGTAACTCGAACTGCAAAATATTTCCAGAAAATATTTAATTAACATACTGGTTTTCTGTATGTAAGAAACAGTAAGAATATTGCTTCTGCAGTTCCTTCTTTTGAGGTTAGAAGTGTTCTATCAGCTAAACCTACCCATGCTTTCATCAAAAGTGTTTCTAGAGTGATATTGAATATCAATTTACCACACACGCCAAGTGTCACCTCCGTTCATAAAAGGCCAGCTGAGATAGTCGCTGAGCGATTCCTGGCAGTGTCGATCGATGATCAGAGTTCTGGTGGTAAACAAGGTTGATAATGGAGAATCAAGATAGTGTTGAAAAAGGGAGATAAGTCTGTAGTAGTTGCATTATAAATGAAAGTGAAAGAAATTAGGGGGGGAGAACCCCGACACTTGAAAGGCTTGAGGTGAAAAGGAGTCTTCGGGTGAAACAATCGAGTATTCCAGAAATGGGTGAATTCAAATTTTGTGTCATCCGAGTCGGATAGTAAGTCAGCGGTTACGAGGATGATTTGTTGAGGTAAGCGACTTGATATCTCATTGGACACCAAAAATTTGGAGAAAGTTTATCGGAAAACTTCCAGCACAAATCGTGCAGATAAGTCCAAGCCTCCTGAAAACTGCACAGATGGTTTATATTAGCATATGAAGGTTGAATCCTAAAATCGCTGATATTCAGCAGAAATCTCTAAAAATGGCTGAAACGAGGTTGGCCGCACAGCAGCGAATGTTGTTTTCTAAGTTCCATGTGTCTTTTTCCAAGCTTGCTGACGACTTCCTTGTTAAGGGAAAGGCTTGAGGCGTACAGACTCCAGTAGCTCATCAGCTTCTTGAAACATCACAAGTTCACGTTAAAACAACTTTTTAAATTATAGAGACGTCACAAATTTTGCTCAAATACCTCTCGACTGTTAAATTTTGTTTCTCTCAGTTCTGTGGAAGTGTTTAACTGGAGTGATTAGTGTTTAACTGGAGTGATTATAAATTGGCAGTGTCTATCGTTCCCGGACCTGGAACTGATTCCTCAAAATTATTAAGAAAACGATATTTTCAGGGTTTCTTCTTGATCAGCTAATTATCCCTCTAAGATGATGTGCGAGGGATAAATAAAATTCCAGATATTTCGGTTGCACTTCTGGCAAACCATCCTCAGCGAAAAACAAAACAAAAACTAGATCATATAATCCACCAAATACCAACAGGAAAACGATGCGAAATCAACGAACACTAAAACGTTATGTAACTAAACAAGAGCTGTAAGCTCATATGGCACTTGCATGGGTTGAGATGTAGTGTTTGATCAAGAGTACTTTTAAGGTTACCTTTGCGTTCATTTTGTTTTAGAACTTGGCTGTAATGAGACGCACTTTATAGGCGCTAGAAATTCATCTGTAAGAAAAACTATTGAGACAAAACGATCACAGGCCCTTAGGGATCATTGATATAAACCGTTTGGTAAAAAGGATTTTTTTTTCACTTTTCGGTTAAAATGTGCACTTTAAGGGTGATAAAATAAATTTTTAAGCAAAACCCTTGTGGCACAAAAGATCATGGGTTGAGATGTATCGTTTCATTAAAAAAGTAGTTTTCGACCTTGCGGTTTAGATGCGCACTTTAAGGAAGCTAGAACTTCATTTCTAAGCAAAACCCTTGAGGCAAAAATGATACTGGGCTCATGGGGATCATGAAAATGTATAATTTGCTTAAAAGTATTTTTCTAAATTTACGGTCAAGATTGGTAGGCTACTTTAAGGAATGTCGGATTTGGAAAGTAGCGATTTCTGAGTCAATCTTGTCAGATCTGTAATATTCCAGCCCAGTTCCATCGTCCTGGCACATCTGGAAGTACCTTAAATCGCGATTACCGGAATTCCGGCCCCCCCCCCCCTCAAACTCCTCCACAGTCGCCGGAGCCAATCCGGTTCTGTAAGTGATTTATCCAGAGCATCTCTTTATTATTCCCACAAAGTTCCATCCCGATCTCCCCAGTCTGAGCCGGTCACGTATTCCACCCCCCCCCCCATTGTTGTCGAATCCGGTCCGGACATGACAAAGATCACCAGAGACATGTCCTCTGATCAATTATCAAATTTCACTCAAATCCGATCAACCGTTCCAAAGTTACGCATGACTCAGTATTCCGGATTCCCCCTCCCGCTACTCCCCCCACGACTATCGGATCATGTAAATTTTTATTTTTAAGTCATTTTGATCGGGTCCCTGATTCGCCTCCCAAGTTTCGTCGTGAAAATCCCCAAAACCGCCATTACCGAGAAACTCCCCTCCACCCCCCCCCCTAGTGTCCGGATTCAGTCCAAATGTATAAATGATTTATCTGGAGCAGATGCTTGTTCTTCCCAGCAAGTTTCACTCCGATCCCTCCATTCTAACCGTTTCTCGAGATTTCCGGTCTCCCCCCCCCCCAACTCCCCCATAGCTGTCGAATCCGGTCCGGACTTCAAATGGGACATCAGAGGTATGCCATTTATTCAGTTATTAAGTTTCATTCCAATCCGATCACCCGTTCGAAAGTTACACACTACTCCAGTTTTCCGGATTCCCCAGCCCTCCACTCCCCCCCCAGGTGGTCGGATTGGGAAACTGATTACTTCCAGGTTAGCCCGGTCGGGTCCCTGATGCTCCTGCCAAGTTTCATCGTCCTAGCACATCTGGAAGTACCCCAACTCGAAAAAGTGTGAAAAAAACTACTTAATTTTCAGAATTCCCTGGCCCACCACTCCCCCCCAGATGGTCGGATCGGGAAACTGATTATTTCCAGGTTAGTTTGGTCGGGGTCCCTGATTTTCCTGCCAAGTTTCATCGTCCTAGCCCATCTGGAAGTGCCCTAACTCGAGATGAGTGGACCGACCGACCGACCGACCGAAAGGTGATCGGTATATGGCACTTGAGCGAAGCTGCAAGTGCCATAAAAATCTAAAACGTCCACGATACTTCCCCCTTTCTTTTCTTTTCTTTTTTTCCCCGATACTTCCCCCTTTCTTTTTTTCCCCGATACTTCCCCTTTCTTTTCTTTTCTTTTCTTTCTTTTCTTTTCGTTCTTTTCACTGTCATCTGTGTTGATGTCGATGAAGAAATATCTTCTTCCAATTTTCTTGTGAAATTAAGGTGCCTTGTAGACTAAAGCTCTAAAACGTCCACGATATTTCCCTCCAGCTTTTCTTCAGAGCTAGTTCTTCAATATCATCTGTCTTGAAGTCGATGATGAAATGTCTTCTTCCAGTTTTCTTGTGAATCTGAGGCGCGTTGTACACAAGAGCTCTAAAATGTCCACAGTTTTTCCCTCCAGCTTTTATTCAGAACAGGTTCTTTTCAATATCATCTGTCTCGAAGTCAATGATGAAATATCTTCCTCCAGTTTCTTGTGAAACCAAGGCGCCTTGAACACAAAAGCTCTAAAATGTCCACAATATTTCCCCTCCAGCTTTTATTCATAACAGGTTCTTTTCAATATCATCTGTCTAGAAGTCAATGATGAAATGTCTTCTTCCAGTTTTTTGTGAAACAGAGGCGCGTTGTACACAAGAGCTCTAAAATGTCCACAGTACATTTCCCCTCCATTTTTTCTTCAGAACAGGTTCTTTCCAATATCATCTGTCTCGAAGTCAATGATGAAATATCTTCCTCCAGTTTCTTGTGAAACCAAGGCGCCTTGAACACAAAAGCTCTAAAATGTCCACAGTATTTCCCCTCCAGCTTTTATTCAGAACAGGTGCTTTCAGATATCATCTGTCTCGAAGTCAATGATGAAATATCTTCTTCCAGTTTTCTCGTGAAACTGATGCGCCTTGAACACAAAAGCTCTAAAATGTCCGCGGTATTCCCCCCCTTTTAATCAGAACATATTCTTTTCGCGGCACCATTTGTTGTGAAGTCGATGAAGAAGTATCTTTTTCCAGTTTTCTTGTGAAAGAGAGTTGCGTTGTGCACCCAAGTTCTAAAATGTCAACGGTATCTCCCGTCCAGCTTTTCTTCAGATCAGGTTCTATTCAATTGTATCTTTCGTGAAGTAGATGGAGAAATATCTTCATCCTGTTTTCCTGTGAAACTGGGGCGCGTTCTATACAAAAGATCTAAAATGTCTTCGGTATTTTCCCCTCCAGCTTTTAATCAGAACATGTTCTTTTCGGTATCATTTGTCCTGAAGTCGACGAAGAAACATCTTCTTCCAGTTTTCTTGTGAAACTTGGGCTCCGGCCCTTCGGAACCCTTTCGGCCTATATTCTGAACGGGTCATTTTCGATATCATTTGTCTTGAAGTCGATGAAGAAATATCTTCTTCCAGTTTCCAAGTGAAACCAGGGACCCATAAATTTCATATAATGCCTAGCCATTCAGGGGGCTTGTCAATGATAGATTTCTGATGCTATGTTGACCGAACGGAAGATAGTTCGAGAAATACCCACGGTCCAATCACGTCCAAGACCAGGTAGACAAAATTTGGGATTGGCTACTGGCGCCTTGAGAGGAGTCTCTTTGGCGCGCACGTCCAATGAGGCAAACAAGAATGCCGATTCGACCCAAGTGGGATTTTTGGAAAGTAGGCAAGGTTCGGTCAACATAGCAACATAGAAGCATTGGAAATGACAAGCCCCCTGTAAAGGAAATGTATGGGTCCCTGGTGAAACTGAGGAGTGTTGTACACGGAAAGCTCAAAAATGTTCACATTATTCTCCTCCAGATTTTATTCAGAAGAGGTTCTATTCAGTATCATCTCTTTTGCAGTCAATGACGAAGTATGACGAGGTTTTCCTGTGAAACCAAGGCACGTTGTAAACCCATTTACTAAACCGTTCACGGGTATTTGCTACCCAGCTTTTACTCTGAACAAGCTCTAGATTCCAATGTCATCAGTCACGGAATAAAATATCGTCTTCCAGTTTTCTTGTTAAACTGTCAGCGCACCCATGTTCTAAACTGTCCGCAGTGTTTCTCCCCAGCTTCTATTCAGAACATGCTTGTGGTTTCAATGTCATCGGAGCCCCCATCCTATTTCGTTATATTTCCTGATGGGATTCGCTTTGAGATCCTTAAAGAATAATCCCTCTGTATCAGCTCCCCGGATACAGTGATTCAAGAAGATGTTCCCGAATGAATAGATTCCGGAAATAGTGAACCATTTCCCGAAATGAAAGCACCAGATGTGTCGTGTTACGTAAGCCCGAGAGATTGCGGTAATGAGAAGTTCGCTAATGATATGAGAACTTTACATAGCGACATTTACGATACAGAATTTAATTTGTTCAGCCTGTTTACACACGTAAATACAGCAAATACCTTACCGGTTCCGTAGCCCGTAGAACGTAAAGTATGGTTCGCGGTACCCTAGACGGTGCCTTACAGTATATCAGAGCCGGTGGACTAGGACCTTTTCACTGACTCGGACTCGGACCCCGCTTGTCTCGAAATCTGGTCGAGTCAAGAGTCCGAGTAAGTGCCTCGACCCGGCAAGTTTAACATCACAGGGATGTCTTCAGCGACCAAGTAAAGAGATTAGCCAAGCGATTTTTTCTACGTCAAATGATGAATTTTTCTTATATATTCCGTATGTAAAAGATTCTAGTTATTCAATAATAAAAAAAATATTGCTAGGACTCAAGGCGTGACATATTTTTTTTTATAGTCTTGTTCTGGTCTCGTTTCGAGGGATTTTGCCCAGGACTTGGACTCTCTTGACTTGAGAGCATGATCTCGGACTCATGAAGCTGGACTCGAGAGCAGGTCTGTAATACATACACACGGAAACAAATTTAAATACATCTAAATTAAATCTGCTCCATTTTATTTCATTTTAAACCTTCTAAAAAAAATCGACAAGTACCTTTATATTTTAGTATAATCGCACTCTTATATTTCTTGACAAATGTTGTTGCCTTTTAGTTTTAATTTTTGCGCTGCCATGTAACTAACTGTGACATAATTTTGAATCGTCTATTTTTTTTTACGTATCCACTGTGTTGTATTTGACAAAGCAAAACGGAGTCAGCTACATTTTATTGGAGCTATATTAGTATATTAGTTTATTAGTATATTAGTTTGTAGCTGACTTATCCGTTTTGCTTTGTCAAATATTCGCAGCCAGTTTGGGCTGAACTAATATCTATCACTGTATTGTATCTCAAGGGAAAACAATAATACTAATAATCTCTTCAAGATGCCTGGAAACAGAAACAAGAGCTGTAAGCTCATATGGCACTTGCATGTGTTGAGATGTTTTGTTTGATCAATAGTATTTTTCGACTTGTGGTTAAAATGCGCACTTTAAGGGAGCTAGATAAAAAGTATTTTATTTTTGACCTTGGGTGTAATGATGCGCACTTTAAAGGCGCTAGAAATGCATCTGTATGCAAAACCCTTGAGGCAAAAACGATCACAGGCCCTTAGGGATCCTTGATGTATACCGTTTCGTCAAAAGTTTTTTTTCGCTTTTCATTTCAAATGCGCACTTTAAGGGTAACAGAAATAAATGTTTAAGGAAAACCCTTGTGGCACAAATGATCATGGGTTGAGATGTATTGTTTCAAATAAAGTAGGCTACTTTTCGACCTGGCCGTTCAGATTCACACTTTAAGGGAGCTAGAACGTCATTTGTAAACAAAACCCTTGAGGCAAAAATGATAATGGGCTCATGGGGATCATGAAAATATGAATTTGGTTTAAAAGTATTTTTTGAAATTTGCAGTCAAGATTAGTACTTTAACGAATGGTCGGGTTTGGAAAGTGGCAATTTTTGAGTCAATCTTGTCAAATCTCTAATATTACAGCCAAGTTCCATCGTCCTAGATTATCTGGAAGTACCTTAAATCGTGATCACCGGAATCCCGGACCTCCCCCCCCTCAAACTTCACCACAGTCGCCGGAGCCAATCCGGTTCCGTAAGTGTTTATCCAGAGCATCTGTTTGTTATTCCCACAAAGTTCCATCCCGATCTCACCAGTCTAAGTCGGTCACGTATTTTCGCCCCCCCCCCAATTGCTGTCGGATCTGTCCGGACATGAAAAAAATCAACAGAAACATGTCCTCTCTTCAATTACCAAATTTCACTCAAATCCGATCAGCCGTTTCAAAGTTACGCATGACTCAATATTCCGGATTCCCCCTCCCGTTACTCCCCCCACGGCTATCAGATCATGTCAATTTTTCTTTTTAAGTCACTTTGATCGGGTCCCTGATTCGCCTCCCAAGATTCGTCGTGCAAAACCCCAAAACCGCCATAACCGGAATTTCGGGAAACTCCCCTCCAACCCCCCCTAATGTCATGATCCATCCGAAATGTATAAACGATTTATCTGGAGCAGATGCTTGTTCTTCCCAGCAAGTTTTAATCCAATCCCTCCATTCTAACCGTTTCCCGATATTTCCGGTCTCCCCCCCAACTCCCCCATAGCTGTTAAATCCGGTCCGGACTTCAAATGGGACATCAGAGGTATTTCATTTATTCAGTTATTAAGTTTCATTCCAATCCGACCACCCACTCGAAAGTTACACAGTACTCAAATTTTCCGGATTCCCCAGCCCTCCACCCCGCTAGTGTCCGGATCCAGTCCAAATGTATAAACGATTTATCTGGAGCAGATTCTTGTTCCTCCCATCAAGTTTCACTCCGATCCCTCTATTCTAACCGTTTCTCAAAATTTCCGGTCTCCCCCCCAACTCCCTCATAGCTGTCGAATCCGGTCCGGACTTCAAACGGGACATCAGTAGTGTGCCATTTATTCAGTTATTAAGTTTCATTCCAATCCGATCACCCGTTCGGAAGTTACACACTACTCCAATTTCCCGGATTCCCCAGACCTCCACTCCCCCCCCCCCGGTGGTCGGATCCAGTCCAAATGTATAAACGATTTATCTGGAGCAAATTCTAGTTCCTCCCAGCAAGTTTCACTCCGATCCCTCTATTCTAACCGTTTCTTGAAATTTCCGGTCTCCCCCCCCCAACTCCCCCATAGCTGTCGAATCCGGTCAGGACTTCAGACGGGACATCAGTAGTGTGCCATTTATTCAGTTATTAAGTTTCATTCCAATCCGATCACCCGTTCGGAAGTTACACACTACTCCAATTTTCCGGATTCCCCAGCCCTCCCCCCCCCCCCGGGTGGTCGGATCCAGTCCAAATGTATAAACAATTTATCTGGAGCAGATGCTTGTTCTTCCCAGCAAGTTTCACTCCGATCCCTCTATTCTAACCGTTTCTCGAAATTTCCGGTCTCCCCCCCCAAACTCCCCCATAGCTGTCGAATCCGGTCCGGAATTCAAACGGGACATTAGAAGTATGCCATCTATTCAGTTATTAAGTTTCATTCCAATCCGATCACCCGTTCTAAAGTTACACACTACTCCAATTTTCCGGATTCCCCAGCCCTCCACTCCCCCCCGGGTGGTCGGATTGGGAAACTGAATGTTTCCAAGTTAGTCCGATCGGGTCCCTGATGCTCCTGCCAAGTTTCATCGTCCTAGCACATCTGGAAGTACTCCAATTCGAAAAAGAGTGACAAAACTCCTTAATTTTCAGAATTTTCCCGGCCCACCACTCCCCCCCAGATGGTCGGATCGGGAAACTGATTACTTCTAGGTTAGTTTGGTCGGGTCCCTGATTTTCCTGCCAAGTTTCATCGTCCTAGCACATCTGGAAGTACCCTAACTCGAACATGTGGGACAAAAAAATTCGGACAGACCGACCGACAGACCGACAGACCGACCGACGGACGGAATTGCGATCGGTATATGGCACTTGAGCCAGAGGCTGCAAGTGCCATAAAAACAGAAAGAAACGATGCGGATTGAAACGACATGCAGATAAAATAACGAAGATAAAAGTGCGTGTTAAAATTGAGTATGTACAACTCTGAGATTATTTGCAATATTGAGCTCTATGTAAAATGTTTGTATGTACAAGTATTTGCCTGGGAAAGCACAGAAGCTTTCACCCAGAAAACGGCCAAATCCAGAAATCCATCAATATTTTATAAGTAGTGTCTATCGTTCCCGGACCTTGAACTGACACATAAATAGCTAAGAGTACTCGACCGGTCGAGTATGCTGCCACACAGGAGCTAATTGTACTCGACCAGTCGAGTAACAACTGAACAAGGGTCATGGGACCTATTAAGACTCGACCCGTCGAGGAATCAAGCCTCCAGTTGCTATCAGTACTGGACTGGTTGAGTACTCGTGTCTTGGGAAGCTAAAAGTACTTGACCATATGGAACTTGGAATCAGAAAGGAACAGGTCGAGTAATTACTACCATAGGAGTTATCTTTCCTCGACCATACAAAAGAAATCCCTAAGTTGTAAGGTCGAGTAACCAGCCCCCCAGGGACTAATAATACTCGACCATATACATGTTTAAGTAGGTCGAGTTTTCATAGCAGTAGCAGCTGTTAGTACTTGACCTAAAAAGGAGGACGGATGGGTCAAGTATTTGACGTCCCAGGAGCTAATCGCACTCGACATAATATTACGAATAGGAGGTTGAGTATTGCGGGTGATAACGGCTAAAAATACTCGACCTATTGAAAGAGGGCTGGTAGGTTGAGTACTTGACGCCCTAGCAGCTCTTCGTACTCGATCTAATATTACTGATAAGAGGTCGAATATTCAGGGTGGTAACGGCTAAAAATACTCAACCAATTGAAGGAGGATTGGTAGGTCGAGTACTTTTGACGCCCTAGCAGCTGTTCGTACTCGACCTAATGTTACTAATAAGAGGTCGAGTATTCAGGGGGGTAACGGGAAAAATACTTGCCCTATTGAAGGAGGTAGGTCGAGTTCTTGACGCACTAACCTCTGTTCGTACTCGACCTAATATTACGAATAGAAGGTCGAGTATTCAGGGTGGTAACGGCTAAATACTCGACCTGTTAAAGAAGGATCGGTTGGTCGAGTAATTGACTCCCCAGCCGCTATTCGTACTCAACCTGGCTGAGTATTTAAGGTGGGGATAGCCATTAGTACTCGACCTAATTAATGGGACATTGATACGCCGAGTGTTTGACCTCCCACCAGCTATAATTACCCGTCCTAGTCTACTCGAGCAAAACGAGAATCCACCGAGCACAAGAACATCACAACTTCTCGATCTCACGCCTAGATCACTTTCCACTCGTAGGGTGAAAGTACTTTAAACGCCATGGTTGATTAGGTCAATTATTAATAGATAGCACAACCATCAATACTCTACCCTAATTACTATACTATGTCAAGTTCGAATTGAGGGTTGATTACGAATAGCTGCTAAATCAATACTGTTGATGACTAACTCTCCTTCCAATGAAGAATCGCCATGTGCTTTGCGAAGAGTCGGAAGCTCACCACAGCTGTCCCCAAGTAACGCCGTTGATTGGTTGACATAGGATTTGAATCATCGTTCAGGCGACGTTTCTCGTTCTTTCCGATGTTCAACGGCGTGTTTTCGATTTTGTGACTCGACTTACCAATCCTTCTTCAACAGGTCGAACATTTTTAGCCGTCGCCAACCTGAATACTTAATCCCTTATTCGAAATATTAGGTCGAGTACAAACAGCGTTTAGGGCGTCAAGTACCCGACCTACCAATACTCCAAATAGGTCGAGTATTTTCAGCCTTTACAACCCTGAATACTCGACCTCCTGTCCTATTCGTAATATTAGGTCGAGTACAAACAGCATTTAGGGCGTCAAGTACTCTACTTACCAATCCACCTTTAATAGGTCGAGTATTTTTAGCTGTTACCACCCTGAATACTCTACCTCTTATTAGTAATCTTAGGTCGATTACGAACAACTGCTAGGGCGTCAAGTACTCGACCTACCAGTCCTAACAGGTCTAGTAGTTTTAGCCGTTATCACCCTGAATACTCGACTTCCTATTCCTAATATTATGTCGAGTACGATTAGCTCCTGGGACATCATATACTCTACCCATCTGTCCTCCTTTTTAGGTAGAGTACTAATAGCTGCTACTGCCCATAAAACTCAACCTAAAACATGTATATGGTCGATTAATATTAGTCCCTGGGGGGCTGGTTACTCCACCTTAAAGCCTTACGGATTTCATTTGTATGGTCGAGGAAAGATAGCTCCTAAGGTAGTATTTACTCGACCTGTTCTTTCTGACTGCTTGTCAAGGACTTTTAGCCTCCCAAGACACTAGTACTTGACCAGTCTAGTACCGATAGCAACTGGAGGCTCGATTCCTGGACTGGTCGAGTATTAATAGCTCCCATGACATTTGTTACTAGACTTGTCGAGGACTATTAGCTCCTGTGTGGTACCATACTCGACCGGTCGAGTACTCTTAGCTATTTATGTGTCAGTTCAAGGTCCGGGAACGATAGACACTACTTTAGAAATATTGATGGAATTTTGGATTTTGCCGTTTTCTGGGTGAAAGCTTCTGTGCTTTCCCAGGCAAATATTTGTACATACAAACATTTGACATAGAGCTCAATATTTTAAATTATCTCAGAGTTGTACATACTCAATTTTAACACGCACTTTTATCTTTCGTTATTTTATCTGCATGTCGTTTCAATCCGCATTGTTTCTTTCTGTTTTTTAGTTACATGCCATTTTAGTGTTTGTTGATTTCGCATCGTTTTCCTGTTGGTATTTTGGTGGATCATATGATCCAGTTTTTGTTTTGTTTTTCGCTGAGGATGGTTTGCCAGAAGTGCAACCGAAATATCCGGAATTTTATTTATCCCTCGCACATCATCTTAGAGAGATAATTAGCTGATCAAGAAGAAACCCTGAAAATCTCGTTTTCTTAATAATTGTTTGCAATGAATGGTCAGCTTGGCTTCAAACCTTATACAACTTAAGCCTAAAAAAAGAGTTAGTAAATTTCGAGTCTGTGTAAAAACCTGGGGTTAAGACTCCAAATAGATTTCAAAAGGCAAAACATAAATCAATGACTTAACCTTTAGAAATAATTGAAAACTGCTCGAAAGATACCCCAAAAATGGATATAATAGTTTTTTATCCGAAAAAATTAGGTTTGCAACACTAATATTCCTCAGTTGAAAGAAAACGCCTTATTTTCCTTATTCGCCTTATTAGCCTTATATTAAAACAATAATAAGCTTACTCTGCTGCCCCAAGTCTATCGCAAAAACCTTCCGCCCCAGCCATCAGGAACAAGCCACTTGGGCGGAAAACAGGCCCGTCTGGCAACACTGGTGTTGTGACCCCGAAGTCTTGAAAAGCTCACGTATCCCTCGCACATCATCTTAGAGGGATAATTAGCTGATCAAGAAGAAACCCTGAAAATCTCGTTTTCTTAATAATTGTTTGCAATGAATGGTCAGCTTGGCTTCAAACCTTATACAACTTAAGCCTAAAAAAAGAGTTAGTAAATTTCGAGTCTGTGTAAAAACCTGGGGTTAAGACTCCAAATAGATTTCAAAAGGCAAAACATAAATCAATGACTTAACCTTTAGAAATAATTGAAAACTGCTCGAAAGATACCCCAAAAATGGATATAATAGGTTTTTATCCCAAAAAATTAGGTTTGCAACACTAATATTCCTCAGTTGAAAGAAAACGCCTTATTTTCCTTATTCGCCTTATTAGCCTTATATTAAAACAATAATAAGGTTACTCTGCTGCCCCAAGTCTATCGCAAAAACCTTCCGCCCCAGCCATCAGGAACAAGCCACTTGGGCGGAAAACAGGCCCGTCTGGCTACACTGGTGTTGTGACCCCAAGTCTTGAAAAGCTCACCGGATCTCTAAAATCCTTAAAATCTTTCGATCAAAAGAAAATCCTAAGACATTTGTTCTAAAATGAAAATTCTTTTGAATTCGTTTTTTT
This sequence comes from Branchinecta lindahli, assembly GCA_023053555.1. Taxonomy (NCBI): domain Eukaryota; kingdom Metazoa; phylum Arthropoda; class Branchiopoda; order Anostraca; family Branchinectidae; genus Branchinecta; species Branchinecta lindahli. Next base: position 30,910,858 of record JAKZAO010000010.1, read on the forward strand.
TTATTCGTATAATTTTTGGTTACAAAATTGGCCGAATAGGCCTACACCCAAAATGCAAAAAAAAACAAAAACGACCACTATTAAGGGTCGTATCCAGAATTTATTTCAGAGGGGTTCTTACCTGCTGGTCTGATCTAGTCCAAACAAAAATGTTCTAAAAAGAAGGAGATCAAAGGTTAAAGTCTACGAAAACCGATTGTTTCTAGGTCTTTCTGAGAGGGTTAGAACCCCCTAGCCCCCCTGGATACGGGCCCTGTCATTATTCACTAAAAAGGTTGCGGGCTTTCCCTCCTTTATAGTTTCCTTAATGTAGGCTTCCAGATTATAGGTTGATAGAAATTCAAAGCCGACCTTGAACGTGAAACCAAAGCTAAATTATTCCGGTAAGAAAGCTTTCCAAGTTCATTTAAGTCGGACCTTTCAGGAAGAAAGTCAAAGACAATCTGGAAGCTCAGATTTGGAGAAATAAAGACCGAGCATTTCTCCACTCTGCATTCTATATCTTAGTGTTTTCTTAATATTTTACTCATCTTGATCCGGTGTAGCATTGCATCACTGTCTTAATTTTCAAAAATAAGGTACTAAGCAAGATTCGACTTATCTTTTTGTAATTGATTTACCGCAATGATTTCTTTTTTAGAGTTTGCTTCGGTTTCTGTGCTCTCGCGCTGAACAGACTTTAGTCTTCAAGACCTGAACGCTTTCGTAAGAGAAGTATTAAAAGCGAGACATTTTTAATGAAAATGTTATTGGGAAGAAAATTTCTTCGGATAACTTTCCTCAAACATTTTCGAAAATGTTGAGGTATTTTCTTCACGAAATTGTCGGAATTATTTACCAATGTAATCTGTTCCGCTACACTTTCAAATCCAACTAAAACTGAAATTCAGGCTTTCTTATCGTCAAATTTTCTATATGTATTCCCTAGATTTACAGACGAGGAAGCGCACAATTCCAGGCCTGTCTGGAATATGAAGCAAGTTCATGAGACATATAACTGTTACCCTGGAATTCCAGAAGATGTGTCGTAGAAATCAAGGTTTGTCTGGAATTTCAACCGACTGCCCGGAATTCCGGGCTTTTAACCAAACATAAATTCGGAACTGTCTGGAATTTCAAGAAAGTGTCCGGAATTCCGGAATACTACCCTAGAATTCGAGATATAAAATATTGTTACCTGGATTTCCAGAGGAAACTTGTCCGGAAATTGAGGTAAGTGTTTCAATACCGTGCTGCAAAATGCCTGGATCTCCTGGCACAATGCCCGGAATCCAAGCTCTGTCTGGATTGCAGGCCGTTTTTTTTCCTACGGGTCATAGACAACCCAAAGCCCGCAAGTTGAACCTTAGGCTTGGAAATTCAGATCAAAAGTTCACTTCTGGCTTATTTGTTACAATGGATGTCCGAATGTTTGTATAACTTTCAATGTTGACATAATGGTCCGTCTTAGGCCGTTACATACTGTGGAATAACTGAGGAGGCCCCTTCTCCCAGTATGGTCTGAGAAGAGACTCGTCGGCACAATTGTGGGAATTTCCTGCAAAATCATATTCAAATTTTGTCTGCATAATTTTTGACAAAAATCTGCTCTAACCTAGCCGATGTCTTTGCCTTGGTAGTAAATTAGTTTCGTAGATATTTTAAGGCACAAGAGTCAAATCTTGGCTTAGGAGCACTTTTCTCTTTCGTTTCAGTACTGTTTTTAGTAACTGTTTCTGTTCCAAAGTTCGAACAATACTCACTTCTTTCGAAATGCTGGGTTTCTTACGGATTAAATGACCGTTTTGGCTGCTTTCAGCTTCAAGCGGTCCCAAGAAACACTGAGAAACTTGTACCATTGGTAAACTTGAGCTCAGATGAGCTGAAATCGAATGAGCTGATCAGAAACGATAAGTTTCCCATCCGATCCGTGTCGAAAAATGCCAGCCAAAAAAAGTGGCAGATTCAGTAGTCTTGCATCGTTAAGGTGAATACAAATAATACAGGATTCTCTTAATCTCGGGAATGGGAATGGAAAGAATGATTTGGGGCATACAGTTCCACCTTAGAGTTCCACCATAGAGTCCATCTACACAACATTTCAACGCCTACAACATATTTTTGGAAACTTTCACGAGAAGGTTGAATTACTACTTCAGTTTTTTACGCTTAAAGTTAGCCTATTTCTTTCCAAAGAATCTGAAAGATTAGTGATGTTTGGAGATTGTCTGGGGACGTAGCTGCGATTACGGTGTCGTCAACAAAAAGACCAAAGATTTTTACGGGATCCGAGAGTTGACCATTTATCGGACTTAATAAAGAAAACACAGATAATCATGTGCACACATATCTGAATGTATAATAAACATGTACGATAGTTGGTAGATAGTCGTTGAACACATTCTGCCACTTTTTATCCCAGTGAATGACTTTGGTTACTTAAAAACTTTCCCGACCTACGGATTCTGTACATCTCAGTACCCTTCGACTGATTCTCTAGTAGTAGCGAAAAATAGGCTAGCGTGGAAACAAGAGTGGATTTTTCAGAAATGGACACATCCCGCTTAGAAATCATTGAAAAAAATCGCTTGAGAAAAAAGGAAGAAACTACGGCTGTTACTTACTCATAAATGCTAGAGCTGTTGGAAGAGCTGAAGCACATGATTCAACACGATAACAAGAAGAATGTGAATTTTAGGATGGAATACAGGGGAGAAGCGCGCTTCAGATTGCCGCTAGCGTCGGCAATGTCCAGCTGGTGAAGGCGTTACTGCAGAAGAAAGCGGATGTGGAGGCTAAGGATGATGATGGAAACAAGGCTTTACACTTGGCCGTATTCGGGTAAGTTTTGTAATTTATTTACATACAGCGTTTTATGCAGCTGATGAAACTTCGAGCTTGAGGTTCCATTGAATATTCGTAGGTGATATTTTTTATGTCTATCTTTACTTTAAGGATTTAGTGGCGAAAAGGCGGTATTCCTTGGTGAAGTCGGCAATGCTTACGGTCTGAACCATTCATCTCGGTCTGAACAATTCTATTGGTTCTTCCTCCTGGTAACTTCTGTCACGGTCTGCTTCTCTTCTAAAAGAAGCTTCTGGTATCTCCATCTACTTCGAATAATTTGCTGATTTGATTCCCCAGATCTCTTGAATATCGGGGACGATTTCCCTTCTGTGAAATTCAAGGGGACAAGTCCAGAAGATCAAATAAGGTTAAAAAGCTAGGGAATTAGTAGCCTTCATTTTGACAAATATTTCAAATGCTGAGAATAAATCCATCTTGGACATTATTACTTTTGTCCTTGAGACTTTTAATTGAAATAAACTCAGATTGATTACAAGAAACCTCTTGGGAGGCCTTCATTTATTTTCATATACTTTATTAACAGAAAACCAGGTTAAGCTGAATCTTCTCTCTCTGGCTACACTAGAACTAAAATGTGGCTGAACTTAATTATTTTGTCTAGGTCGATTTTAAATTCTTATCGGAATTACCAATATGAATCACGATTGTTTGAATTGTAGGCAAAAGCGTAGTTGTAACATGTAACCCATTGGCCATGAAGACTATCGGACGATATTACGTGGTTGTCCTTACCGTGAGACAATACCATTACTATTCTAAAAATTAAAGGAGTGAGTCTGAAAAAAACTCTGAAAAATAGCTTTCATTTTTCCAATGAGACAGAGACGAAAGCCGAGACTTCAAAACTCTGAGTTGCAGAGACCCTGAAGTCAAAATCATAAGGACTCGCCGAGGTCTCCCCTATCTCTATTTGATTAAAGTAACAAGATATTTCTATCTCTGTTTGAGTTTAGTAACAAGACCTAAAATATTTTTAAGTCTTGTTGGTGTGGAATGGCTGGAACACGAGTAATTGTGTTGCGAGAGCAACACTTTGGTTTTGTCCCGTTTTTTTTTTTCCTATGCCGCCGATTTCAGCTTATTCCTGGAAACTGGTAAGGGTCTAACCTGTGCGGTTTTTACGGATAGTGTGGACCACTGGCCGGATTGATGAATATGACATTACATTTTGGAAAACTCCGTAGAACTCTTGCCTGTGGCCAAAAACGATGGTTTTTGCTTGTCCTCGAGCCAGAGCCTATTTTGTGTGAAGTGAAGCGGAGTTGTATGGCCTATGTGAGAAAGGAGTATCTGAATTTGTGCAGCCAAGCTTTCGTTTCATCAAACCATGTTTCTGCATTCGAGTGGAAAGTTCCGTTCTAGCAGGCTAGCAGAGAGGCACCAGTTTCAAATTGAAGATGGACTAAATGTGTGCGGCAGTTCCCTGGCCCCATAGCCAATATATCTTCTTCGAGTGATAAATAGAAAAAAAGTGGAATTTTCCCACGGGTCCGAAAGTGCTGCCATCTGTTGTTTCTACACATTTCTGTTCGTGATTTCAGCTGGGTTTATCATTCGGTTTTTCGCACTTGGGATTGCGGTAGAGAAATGGTAAAAGACGTGCCTCTTAAACTTTAAAAGTTCTCTCATTGTTAAAGAAATTAGAGCAACTGCAACTTTTGCTAATTGGTGTACCCATTCTTCGTTTCCAGTGAACTTGATGTATATCACGGGAGAGGGGCTTGTAAGTAAGAATTGGTTCACGGAGGACTAGAAATTGGTGCACATTGTATTCGATTTATATAGGTCTGACGGTAAGAAAGTTCGTAACGATGGTCTATCATTGTAACCTAGAATTAAGTGTTTACGCAACGGGTACAAACGATAATGTAAAACAATTAGGTAGTTTCGTAATAATTAATAGTGTCATCTATGGTATTTTGATCCTGAAAAGTTACGGATAGCTTTATAATACCAACTAGATTATATAAGATTTTGTTCCAAGTTTTCATCCGTCGCGATGTCTACGATTGAAAAGGATAAAGTTCAACTGGCTGCAATGTCAATTTAGTACCTTCTTCCGATATTCTTTTGTTGGTGTTTTTTCAACGCTGAGGAATAGCCTGTGCTGTGACCATGTGATGCTCTCGCAACACTTTAGTCGGCAAAGCCGGACAAAGGTTGTCGTAACACTTCACGTTGCCCAGGCAACGTGGGTCTAGTTTACAATCATTTGTGCTTATTAGTCCAATGATGAACGAATCCTAGTCAAGGAAATCTCAAATAGTTAGGTTTTGTAACTGGGTTTGGTTTACGCTTCTAAGAGGATGCGCTGTCACATTTGCATCTTTATGTGTCCATCCCCTCCCAATTGAATGAATCCATTATAGTAAAAAATATATATTTCTTGTTCTTATGAACTGCTTCATCCATCCGCTTCGGTCCATGGCGAGCGTTTGGGCTTCGCTCGGTCTGATGTGTGCCATGGTCAAGAACTCGGACAGGCTAAAGTCGAAGTCGTAGATCGTCTTTGCAAGTAGATGTGGAGGCATTCGAAGCAGGTGCCCAAACCATCGTAAGGTTTGCTCGGCTGCCAGTGGCAGTGTCCAGGTTAACTGGAGAATTAATAGCAGGAGAAGACGGATCTATGGCCATAATTTTAGTTTTGTTCCAGTTTATCTGCTGTCCTACTTTTGCAGCCTCTTCTCGTAGGATTCGGAGCGCTTCCAGCAGCTGCTCCGTGGAGTCCGCCAGAATGGTCAGGTCATCAGCAAAATCAGCAGCTGAGATGGCGCGATCTCCGAATTTGAGCTCAAAGCTGAGACGCGAAGTGGTCTTTGTCATAATGTAGTCTATGATGACACTGAAGAGCTCTGGGGAAACTGCACATTCTTGGCGTACTCCTGTCGTGTTCGAAAGAACGGGCTTCGCCGGCAATTCACTTGAATCTAGCTCTCCGTTCCAATGGTGCAGAGCCTTGAAAAGTCTGCAATATTTCTCAGGGAGGCTAGTCAATTCTAGAATCCGCCTAACAGCTTCGCGATCGACTGAGTCGAACGCAGCACGGAAGTAGACGAATGCAATAAATTCTTTTTGCCGGAACTCTGTGGCCTTTTCTACTATTTGTCGAATCGTGAAAAGCTGCTCGATGGTTGAACGGTCCGACATAAAACTAGCTTGCTCCGGTCGCCGGATTTCACGAATAATATTCCGACAGCGACCCAGCAGGACCATTGAGAAAGTTTGCCAGGGACTGACAGTAAAGTTATTCCCCGGTAGTCGGAGCAGTCGCTTCTTGAGCCTTTTCTCTTCCATAAGGGGATGATGACACCCTTCCGCCAATCCTCCGGAATGATCTCTGTTTGCCAGATTGTAGAGTACAGGGTTTGGAGAAACAGGAGCATTGCAGGACCTCCATATTTTAGCAGCTCTGAGCTTAAGCCGCAGATACCAGCGGCTTTATTATTCTTGAGGCTTTTTTCTGCATTTCCGATTTCTGAGGGGCTGAACGGCTCGTCTGGAGGAGCATTTGCTTCCGGTCTTTGACTGCTAAGTGGCTGGGACTATCATTAAGAGACACAGACGGGCTCGTATTGTTGAGGAGCGACAAGTGGTCCTTCCACCGCTCAAGACAAGAACCTTCATCAGAATGTGTATTTTCTGTGAGATCTCGGAGATGCTTGAATAGGCTACCCATGTCTTTCTTTTTGCTGCTAGTTTGATTTGATCGGCTTTCCTTGCAACAAACTGGGTTCGGTCCCGGTGAATGAGTCTATTCCGCACTCCATTGACCCTTCGATAAATAGTCATGTCCCCAAGAAGTCTTGCCCTCCGTCTTTGCTCTAAGACCTGCAGTGTTTCATTAGTTAGCAACGATTTCTTCGTGTAACTCCTCTTGCAAAGCACTAGTTGTGCTGTTTCGTTGGTGTGCGATTTAGAATGCTCCAAGACATCTTCACTGCTGTTAAGTGAGCCAAGGAGCTCGAAGCGATTCGATATCTCAACTCTGTACTTCTTGCGAGTATCTGGCTTCTTTAGTTTCTCAATATTTGCAGCGACGGGTTTTCTTTCCGATCGTTGTACATGGAAGCGAAGCCAAAAATCGGCGTACACAAGCCTGTGGTCTGCATTTCCAAGCCCTGCTGATCAGGTTCTGCAGTTCTCTAGCGATGATATCCAGCGCTCGGAAATAATGACGTAGTCAATCATCTTCTTTTTGCAACCGTCATTACTATCGCACGTGTACTGGTGGATAGTTTTACGTTGGAATTAGGTGTTTGCGATGACAAGGTCGTGAGATCGGCACATTTCAAGTAGGCGAAGAACATTGTCGTTAAGTGGGTCGGGGGATACAGGACCCAATTGTGCCGTGCCAAACGCTCATATCGTCGCGCACTGTCGCATGGAAGTCGCCGAGGAGAACAGTTATATCATGGGGCGGGGGGCACTGTCGCAAGGCAGTGTTTCCTTGGAGACCAAAGTATTAATTACATAGCTCATGCAGACGACATTGTTTTAATAAGTCGAAAGCCAGTTTAAAATCTAACATAAAAGTTCTGTGTCAGAGTCTATCTTACAGTGGGTCTATCTTACATCGGCCTTTCCGTTAACCCCTGTAAATGTCAGCGCATTAAATTTGATATCACGAAAGATTCCGGTATTTCTTTTCAAAACGAGACACCCCCCTATTCCCCAGCCATAAAATGGCTTGGCATGATCATAGGTCGGTCTCTGAAAAAAATTGCGAAAACAATTTTTCGGCTGTTCACGACTCTATTCGTGTCGGACACGGAAAAATAGTTCCAGACAAAGGAAGACATAACAGAAAAGCCATTTTAATTTGTGTAAGAGCTTTTGTTCTCCCTCTATCTGTAACCACTCTGGAGTTTTCGGCATTCTGAGACGAAAAGATTTAAAGTATATCAAGACTCTCCATTTCAAAAATTTTAAATTTCTTTTACACCTTCCTCGTCGCTACAGAAACACACGCGTAACTGCAAAAATTTTACCATCTGACACTTGAGCAAAGTTATCCTCCATAGCTCAGGACCACAACGTTTCTGAATTAGACCATTTTTGCACTTTCAGTCTGGGAAGACGATTTTTTAGACCGGAACAGTCCGTTTTTTCTGTTTTGTTTGTTTGTTCCTGTTCATTTACTATGTTATCGAAAGCTCACTGTAATTTGTCCTTTCTTTATTTATATTGGACCATTTCCTTCTCCTTGGTTTAGTGCGTTAATAAAAATTTCAGCATCATCATCACACTGTGCGACTGCCTAACTAACTAAGGCTGTCCGTAATAAATTCATTCAATTCGAGAAACACGAGTTAGAAGCTTACATGGCTCTTTTAAGGTTGGGTCAGACGATTGAAATTGGAGTTTTAAATCCGTGGGTTTATTGTAATCAGTTATAAGCAAATTTTTTGAGTCAAAATTTACCATGTGCCCTGTGGGATCATAGTAATATCTATATATTTACATACCTGTTTAAAAGCTAAGCCAAGTAGCTTTGAATAGCTAAGCCATACACAGAACAATATCAATCACAAAACCATATAAAAAACAACCTCACTACTTGTCACATTCGTAACTTAATAAACCTCACTATTACTAGCATTCATAGCTTAATACCACCTGCCAACTCTGTACTAAAGTAATCGGTTTTTTTATCATATAACAAAACAAACAATAAACCTAGTAGACGTAGACTTCAGGATACCTAAAAGTAGCCCACCCACCCCGTTTTGAAAAATAGTGCCTCTTATATTAGAACACTTCTCACACCTCAAGAGCACCTGGCCCAGCCCCTCATCACTTGAAACACGAAAAAGAAAAAGATACTACGCTACCGGATCACCACTTTTCCAGAATTTTTGCCGAGTGCTGGTAGACAGTTTGCTCTTGCCGGGATTTACTGAGATTTTAAGCTTTGAATAATACTCAGTACCAAAATACTCTTTAGTTTCATGATTCGGTTTTAGACTAGCACTAGATGGCTGTGATTGTCGTACCACCACATCTGGACCTGTTGGTCTTCAATTGTCAATTTTAATGCGCTAAGAAATTCATTGGTATTTACTTTTGCGACCTTTCCGTCAATTTCATATGCGGAAGAATCCTGTATCGTGGCCTTTTGGGGCCAAAAATACTCTTGCCCTCTCTGTTGTTGTCTTGGTAGAGTTGAACGAAACTTTCCATAAGTTCTGTCATGATTTAGGACACCTCTTTCAAATTCCACAAGTTCCACAAAATTTAAGCAAACTGACTAACTTTGAATCAAGTTTTTAACTGAATTTCAAAGAAGTTATTCAAATTTACAGAACTTTCCATGAGTTCTGTCATGCTTTAAAAAACTTCTTCCAAATTTCAAATGAAGTTCCACAAAATTTAACCAAACTGAATAACTTTGAATCAAAATTTTTAACCGATCTACCTTGTCCGAAATTATAGTTAAGTTTAAAACTTTCTCTTAGGATATCAATGAAATCACTAAAAACGACCTGACATTCTTCAAAAGCTCTTTCAATGTTCAAATATTTTACCTCGCCAGTGTTGGCAACTCGGGAATAGGAATTTTATCAGGGACCCATAAATTTCCTTTACAGGGAGACTGTCAATAAGAGATTTCTGATGCTATCTTGAGCGCACGGAAGATAGTTCGAAAAATACCCACGGTCCAATCACGTTCAAGACCAGATAGACACAATTTGGGATTGGCTGCTGGCGCCTTGAGGGAGGAGTTACTGAGATTTTACACTTTGAATAATACTCCGTACCAAAATACTCTTTAGTTTCATGATTCGGTTTTAGACTAGCACTAGATGGCTGTGAATGTCGTACCACCACATCTGGACCTGTTGGTCTTCAATTCTCAATTTTCACGCGCTAAGATATTCATTGGTATCTATTTTTGCGACCTTTCCGTCAATTTCATATGTGGAAGAACCCGACATAAATTTTTGACTTGAGGACTTGCTTGTGTAGGGCAAAGTCTGTCAAACTTCTAAGGCTACTATACCAGAAGATTGAGAAAATCGCAGCCTTTCTTCGGGATGCTAAGATAGAAACGTATTTTTTCCAGCTCCCGTTTACTGAAACCCTACAGAAATTGTTCTAAGTTATGTTCTGTCTTCGATAAATACTCTTTCCTGTTTATTGCAATTATTTTTTCTCAACACAAGTATTTCCGTCTTTCGGTGTTGACTTCCGCTTTGTGCTCTCCATGTATTCCTCTGCTAGGTCTAGTAGGTTCTGTAGCTCTTCTGCCGATTTTGCAATGAGGGCCAAGTCAACAGCGAATAAAAGAAATGACAGAAACAATTTTCACAACCGGTACCCACTTCTTTTCATTAAAATCCACGATATCATTACTAATTATTGAAAATAATTTCGGTGACACTGTGCTACCCTGCTTTAATTCCATCAGACTCAAAAATGGCTTAGATTACCCTTTACCAAGCACTTTCGATATCGTTTGGTCAAAGGCAGAACAAGACCGGATCTGGGCACTGTGGGGGGAGTCAACGGATGCTCCAAAATTCCGGTGATTGCGAGTTAAGGTACATACAGATATAACAAGACGATAAAACTTGGCAAGCGCATTAGAGGTTTGATCAGATTGACTTCGAACTAGTCACTTCCCAGATCCGACCATCCTGGGGGAGGGGGGGTGGAGGGAGAAAAAATTCGGAAACTTGAGGCACGCAAAACTTTCAAATCGGTGATCACATTTTGACTACACGTGATAAATGGGAAGAGTGCATGCTTCTTGTGTTTTGCCTTTGTGGCTCAAACATTCTGCATACAAATGAATTTTCATGATCCCCAAGGGTCAGAATAAGTTTTGCCTCAAGGGTTTTGCTGACAAATACATTTCTAGCAGCAGTGAAATGCTTATTAACCGCAAAATGAAACATACACTTTTGCCTCAAGGATTTTGCTTGCAAATGAATTTCTGACGACCTTAAAGTGCTAGTTCTGTCCGCAAAACCGAACAAACACATCTGACCAAAAGATTCATTTTCTCAAGGTTTTAATAATAATAATAATTTATTTTTGACCCGCTACAAAAAATAAAAGCGGAGTAACAATAAAAGAAACAAAACAAACACTTCACAAAACAAAAAGAACAAGAAACTAAAGCAAACGAGTAAGGCCACTGTGGGCGGGCAGATACTTATAAGTAGACTGGGGTATTTTGCCAGCAAGCTCCGTAAGTTTCGACCCGATATCCGGGAAACTGTAAACAGATATGAGGTTCCGATTTCTGTATCATGGAGGCAGATACAATAGCAAACGGGAAAACCGGAAATAATAAGAACGAAGTGAACTGACCCCCATTGAGAAAAAGGGAGGCCTAAATGACTTCACTGGAGTACGACCAATTACACTGACCCCAACTTTTTCAAAGATGTATGAAAGTTTTCTTGCCGATTGGTTGAAGGCAGAAATCCTAGATCTGATTGACCTTAAACAGTTCGGGAACCTTAAGGAAACGTCTACCTCTCATTACCTTGTGAGTTTACTTGATTTAATTTATAAAAACCTTGAAAACCCTGATACATGGTTAAATCTTCTATTAATTGATCTCCAGAAAGCTTTTGATCTTATTGATCATAATATTCTTGTTGAAAAGCTGCTTTCAGAGTTTAAAGTTAGTCCTTTTTTGATTAAAATTATAGCTTCTTTTTTGACAAACCGATCTCAAATTGTCAAATATAATAATATTTTTTCTGAACCACTCCCTATTTTTTGTGGTATCCCCCAAGGTACTTTACTAGGTCCAATTTTATTTTTAATTATGATAAATAGTCTTATTTCTGATTACCCTGACCGATGGAAATATGTTGACGACCTCTCAGCTCTTGAGGTTTGTCGGCGAAATATTAAGAGCTCCGCAATGACCATTCTGGATGACATTACCCAAGAAGCTGCTCTGTCACAAATGAAAGTCAACTCCAAAAAATCTTCAATCATGACAATTAACTTTTTAAAATCCACCCCAGCTTTTCTTGACCCCATTCCCCCAGAAATCTCTATCAGAAAAATTAAGCTTCTCGGAGTTACTTTAACCAATGATCTAAAATGGGATGCCCACATCAAAAATATTTTAAAACAAGCCTCCCCATGTATTGCTGTCCTGAAACTACTTATGAAATTTTCTTGCCCTTCTAAAGACCTCCTCCAAACTTATGTTAGTTTTATCAGACCTATTCTTGAATACGCTTGTCCTGTTTGGCACTTCGGGCTCTCTTCAGAGCACACATACCGTATCGAGAATATTCAAAAAAGGGCCCTCATGATTATTAACGGGGAGGGTAAAGTGCCCTACATTTACCTACTAAAAAGGTTCAAGCTGGCTACCCTGGAAGAGAGACGAACCCACCTTAGCATCGATTTCGGTATAAAAACCCTCTCTGTTCCCCGACTACGTAATATTCTCCCTCCCCCCTATTCTCCTATACGTATTAGACCCCAGCGAGAGAAATCCCAGAAAATCCCCAAACTAGCACCTGTGGCCCCTCTCCATGAAAGATATAGAAGGAGTTTTGTTCCGGCATTTGTTGAGTTGTACAATAACCGATAAGTTTTCCTTTTAGTGTTTGTTTTTTTCTCTTTTGTAACATGATTATAGAGTAAGAGAGTGTTATTTTATTCATTTTTGTATTACGAAAAGGTCAAATTCGGCGGCAACGCTGTGACAGATACTTTTGAAACAATAAAATTCTATTCTATTCTATTCTATATCTTTTTTATGAAAACTAGGGTAAATACCAGAAAGAAACAAAACCGAGTGATCTGTAAGAACCGAATATAATTTAGCAAGAGACTTTCTATTGTATCTACCTCGGTTAGCAACAATTTTAGAATAACTTAATTGGATTTTCTTCTTGCAATCAGCAACGGCGAGAGTCCGTAAGGATTTTAGTGTGTTACTAACATTAATTCCCAGCCACCGAAATGAAGAAACCGACAGGATAGAAAAAGATCCACAGATTAGAGGAGTCGTGATATTACTATTAAATGAAAGATATTCACACTTTGAAAGATTAAGAGAAAGTCCAATCGCTTGAAGTTTAGATGCTACTGTTGAAACAGACAAAGAAAGCCCTTTTTTAGTCCTACTGATCAAAAGAATATCATCCGCATAAGCAAGATTGAAATATTTACAGAATTAAGAATGCAAGTGGATGGGATAGAAGAAAGGACAGATGATATACAGAGTTTGAAAATAGAGGGGGAGAGGACAGCACCTTGCCGGACCCACGCCGTACTGGAATTTTACTTTCTGAAACCCTCATATCCGTTTTAATACGCAAAAAAGAATTTGAATACCAATATCTAAGAAGAAAAATTACCGAAATGTTGATACCGTGACTAAAAAGGGAAAAGATAGCTTGGGAATGTGTAACGGTGTCAAAGGCTTTGGAGAGATCCAAAGCACATAAATGTAACTCGAATCCCTTTTTAGTAGCCTCAGTAAGAACATTAGTCAAAATTCGTTGGGCCTGCTGGCAACCTACCCCAGCTGAAAACCCAATCTGATTTTCACCAAGATATGCCGAAGAATTAACTGATGGGAGGAGAAGATACTCGAAAATTTTGCTTATATTGCAAGAAACCGTTATTGGCCTGTAAGATAGGATTGGGATTGAGATCAGGATTGAAGTAACTGTTCCGCACAAAAAACTTTCAGGCACAACCGAGGTACAGAAACACATTTGAAACAGAAGTTGTAAATGTTGGACAAGAGCTGGACAATCAACATTTAGGTGTTTGGCACTTATACCATCACAATCAGTAGAACTAGACTTAGGCTTCTTTGTAGCTTGTGCTACCGAAGATAAATTAACTGGGAGGATCTGGTTCTGGCGGAGTGATGTAGGAAACGCAGAAGTAAGAAGCTTCATAAAAGTGACATGAACAAAACGGTTTATAGTGTTAAAAATCTGACCGTAATATTTGCACCAAGCAGCAGGGCTAATTGGGCTGCTCGTTGACGAAGATTCGTCGATTTTATCTGAATTTACCAGTATTTTCCAATCTAAATTACTTGACGGGAATTTGCAAATTTTAGATTTTGCAGACCGTAAATACTTTTTATACTCTAATTTAGTTTTCTGTTTAAGCTGAAATACTACACCGCTAGGTGGTCGTTCGCAAGAAACCCAAATACGTAGCCAAAATTTGGCTTTATTTTTCACTGATTTTAGACCCGGGTCCCATGACCATTTAGGCTTCCGCGTATTAAATTTAACACGTTCCTCGGGAACAGCCACCCTTTCAGCTTCCTTCATGCATGATATAATATCAAAATAATATTTGTTCAGAAAATTCTTATCATTTACAAATTTAGATCCAACCTGAAGTAGCTGAAAAGGAACTTTTATCGTAGACAAAAAAGCTGTAAGGGTAGAAATATAAAGAGCCCAATGAGCCTTATTCCAGTTTCGCCTGGTAAACCATCTACGATTCACACGTGCAGTACAGCTATCATGCGACAGAGAAATACCAAGCATGAAGGAAATTGTTAGGTGGTCTATATCTATTTTGCTTCCAAATGAATTTCTGACGACCATCACTGCCATGTAAAAATAATAGGCTACTTTCGAATAAATTATACGTTTTCAGGATCGCCAAGGGCAAATAGCATTATCCTCAATGATTTTGCTTAAAAACGATTACAACAAGCACACGATTTGACAAATTCTCACAGTCATCTTCTGAACCAAATTTGCAAGGGCCATGTGAGCTTCTAGCTCTTGTTCTCCCCAGTTCCTGTTTTCCTATTTGTCTGTTTTCTTTTTTCTATCTTTTTTTTAAGATGTAAGCTCAGGTTTATTTGTTTCTCCTTTCTTCTATTTTCTTTTACCTACTACTAAATTATTCTTTAATTTGTCAACTCGTGTGCTAGTTGTGACCATTTTTAAGCAAAACACTTGCATAATATTAGTTGCCCTTGGCGATCCTAAAAACGTATAGTTTATTCGAAAGTATTATTTTTACATGGCAGTTATGGTCGTCAGAAATTCACTATCTAGCAGAACCCTGAGGCAAAATGATCATGTATGTTATGGAGACGTCCTGTCTTTATCTTCCGGCTCCCTAATTTACTATTTATTTTATCTGTTCCCCTGTCGCGTCCTTTTCCTTAGTACTGTTTAATACTTAATTAGTAACCCCTTTCATTCCGGCACGGCGCCATAAAAGATCACCTTCGCTACCGAAAGATCGCTTGAGCGATCATTTCATTGATTTCGGGCAGTCGTGATTTGGATCTCACCCCGTCGTGTCAGTAGACTATAGTAAGTTATAATTTATCGTTCATATTTTGTTTTAGGCCTAAGATGTGTATTAAAATGACAATGTTCTAAACTCCGTCCTTTGGCTGGGTTAGTCTCGAGGCTTAGCAATGGTCTGGCGACCTATCTGTCCGGTTTAGCCCTTGGAGGGATTCGGGCCTGAACCGAGATTGAGGTAGCGGATATGAATTTACCGCGTCCGGAATTTTATCTTTGGCTGCGTTTGTGGAATTGGTGTAGGCCTACCATTCGGAATGCCATCCTGACCCGGCTTCAATACCATTACGGCCTACACCTCCGAGATTACGTTATTTATATATATTATTTCGCCCATCTATTACATATAGTTGGCTCGCTGTATAATATAAACGTGAAGCCATAACATTGGTGTCGAGAAGTGCTTCTTTTTTTTGGTTCAGGCTCAAAATCCCCCCCCCTCCCTACCTTCTTCTTATTCGTCAGTTTCTTTCTTTCTCTTTGCTCTATCTTATTTATGGAAATTTTGAGAGTTAGGTTAGTTCAGTAAAAACGGAACTTTGCGTGTGATTTTGTTTCCGTTGAGTAGCTTCTTGGTAGGCTATGCTCTTCGTTGAAAGGTTGGATTCGTTCTCCCTGTTTCTGTCCGAGAGTGTGTAATAACTTCTCACTGCCCCCCCCCACTCGATTTATTGCGATTTTTTTTTCTTTTTGACACGGTCTCATTTTGAGGCCCAGTCTTAGCAGTGAGACAATTACTAAAATTAAAGAATTTATTGCCCCCCCCCCAAAAAAAAAATTTGGGCAGTTGGTGTTCATGCCCCCCCCCCCCGCCTTCAAACATTTTACGGTCTAAGGTGTTGCCCGAGAAAGTTGCAAATTTTTCGTCGGCTTTATTTTGGATTGTTTTTTTTTCTGTTGGTCCATGTCGATATGATATTTGTTTAGTCCCACGTCATTAGGATTGCTTAGGCCTCACAGAAGTAAAAATTTCCGTATTTGTTTGGTATTTATTAGGGTCGCCATTTTTGGGTGTAGTTCCCTGTATAGACACTGGCGCTAGTATCAAGTCGGACATGCGTATTCCACGGTGACATTATTATGCAGGTTACTTGGTAGTTGAAAAATGAGTTTCGGCTTCGTTGGGGGTTGATAGGTCCCGTTGTCGATATATTCGAATTGGTACGCTAGGCGGCTTTTATAGGATAGGGCGCGGAACTTGTTATGAGTTCCGGTCGTTCGTAAGTTTTGGTTGTGCATGTGAATGGTTTGTTATATTAGGATTAGGCTAGAGTTTCATTATAATGAAATATTGAGATTAGGCCGTAGGCCCTCGTGGTTATGTGTTAGCGCTTCGGTTGGTTGTGATTTTTTTTTTTCTAGGATTAAAAAGTTAGTTTCCTTCGCCCCCCCCCACCCAAATATTTATTTTTTGATTGCAGGCTTGGTCGTGTAAAAAGTTACTGTGGTCATTCCAGCCACTTCCCCCCCCCCTTCTTTATACGATGCAGTAGTTTAGCTTAGAGAGCTTCTTTTGTTATTAGGCTAGTTGTATATAATAGGCTAGTTCCCCCCCCCCCCCCTTGAGAAGCTTCGTAGGTTGTAGGCCTCGCCACAATTATGGTACACATCGACCCTGCCCTGAATATTTTGAGTGTTATAGGTGGCAGCCCCCCCCCATCATTATTAGTCAAGAAGTTTAGTTTGGTGTGTGTAGGCTTATAAGCCCTTAGTATTCGGTACGGGGTTCGGTTCTCTTTTGTTAGTTATTTTTCGTTTGTTAGGCCTAGCCCATGCATATAGTCAGGTCATAATTGCGTTTAGGATGGTTCGTGTCATAGGTTATTGGTCAGAGTTTTTTTTTGTGTATATGAATTGAACGTCTCTTTAGGTTCGTTATGAATTGCCGCTTAGCGTCTGATAATTATGGGTTTTGTTAGCCACTGTTTAGGGGTAAGTATATGTTCCGAAAAAAAAAAAATTAAAGGATTTTTTTTTAACCCTCTTTCCTTTCTTTAATTTTCCATTATTCCCTCTTGTTTTTTTTCTCTGTCTACAGGTTTGCCAGATCATTGCCATGTGCCTGAGGCTACGCCTAGCCAATCTTCGAATATTTAGTCGTACCTTTCGGTCCGATTCCCATTGTTTTTTTTAGTGTGTTTTTTTCTTCCTTTTTTTCTTTTTCTTCATTATTTTTTTTTGGAATTTGGAAAGAAATAATGGACGATCCAGACTTGATTGATTTTGATGGAAATGAAGTATATTTGTATGGTCATGTTCCGGAGGTACATCACTCGTATTACGATCAACCTATGGATCTGGATTATCCACCGGTTATGGAGAGTCTTTTGGTTGATACTGCGTATTGTCAACCCACGTACGCTTCTATGGAAGCTCCTGCGGTAAATAATGTTCATGAAAGTGGACAACGGCGCTTTTCATTGCAGCCCGGGTCCGGTTGCTTCAATCTTTACCCATTACCCCGAAGGTCCACGCCAACGCCACAGTGTGAATTGCCTTCTGATGAGACGGTCACTCGGGCTGAGAATGCGGTTCGGTCACGCGCGGCATTTTCCCCTCCACACCCTTCCGCCTTCAGTGAGTGTGCAACCAACAGGCAGTCTTCAATGACGTTGCCTAATATTGGGTCCCAACCCCCCTTATCCAATCCTTTAGCCCATTTTCCACACGCCCTCCCACGGCAATATGTAAATCCCCCGCATGTTTCTTTCGCCAAGAGTACGTATGATGGTATTGGTGATAGTATGATGCCGTCATCAGGTACCATGCACCCTGTCCCTCCCCTTACCTCAAACCCTCCCCACGGTTCGTCACAGGCTGTCCCAAATGTCGATCGTCGAAGGCCTTATCGAATCCCTAATCCCCAGCCCACTGGCCACGGTGTGAGTGGCGGTATGCCCTTCCAACCCCCGTCCCAATCCACGTATCCCCAAGGCTTCGCGTCCCAACCTGCGTATCCCCAAGGTTTCGCGTACCAACCCGTGTATCCCCAAGGTTTCGCGTCCCAATCCACGTATCCCCAAGGCTTCGCGTCCCAACCTGCGTATCCCCAAGGTTTCGCGTACCAACCCGTGTATCCCCAAGGTTTCTCGTCCCGTTCCGCTTATCCCCAAGGTTCCGCGTCCCAATCCGTGAATCCAGAAGGTTTCGCGTTCCCCGCGCATCAGGGATTCGTAAACGCTGGTTCGGCCGATTCCATGTTGGCCAAGGTTCGACTTCGTTTGGAGGTCTCAAAAGAAATCCCCTTGTTTGACGGTGAAGGTGATCCGATTTCGTGGATGGAACAGTCTCGCTCGAAACTTGCGTTTGCGGATGTTACGGAGTGGAGGGAGCAGTTGATGATTTTGGAAAGCCGGTTGCTCCCACCCATGATCGTTTGGTGCCGAAATTTGCATTCAGGTTATAAGGCATCATGGGAAACGTTTGAGTCGGCTTTGAGGTCCAGGTGTTCCGGTCGCGAGTCAGACCTTCGTCTAGTGGAGGAGCGCATAGTTTATACCCCAGAGATTATGTCGCCTGATGCGTATGGCCAGATTGTTCAGAAATCTGTCGATTTGAAGTATGGTTATTCCGCTTTGGACGCACATAAGCCAGAAGTAATTCGAGTTTACGTGGCTGAGTTTGTGCGTGGTCTTCCCGTGCCTTACTACGACGAGTTTCAAAGGCAGAAATTTCAGTCGCTTTCACAGTGTGTTGAGTTCCTCAGAATTGTTCGGACTCGTCGTGCCAGGCGCGAATTCCACGAAATGGCTCTGGGTGGATCACCGAAGGTCTATGCCGTGCAAGCAAAGCCGGAGCCTTCGGCTGATCTACCCGAGAAACCATCTATTGAATCTACTCCTCGTATGTCTCCCCCGGTTCACGCGAAGTGGGGCGAATCTGGCTTAAATGCCAGTCGGTTCAGCCAAAATCGGAATTATAATCGCCCTCTTGGTCAGCAGGGTAGGGGTGGAAATGATAACGCGTGTTATCAGAGCCGAACCGACCAACGTTTTGGAGCCCCTCCTGTTTGTCGGTATTGTTTGAGAGTGGGTCACATTGATTATTTGTGTCCTGACCAAGCGAAAGATAGAGCCCAGTCTGGTCAGAATCATTTAAACGACGAGGGTCACCGTCCTTTAGGGGTGGACGGCGTGACCAGCAGTGTAAGGACCCCTGCCCAACCAGCGATGAATCCGAATCAGCAGTAGAGTGTGTTACCCAGAAAATGAGTCCTTGTTTGGTTTGCGCCTTGCGTCACGGGTCGTCTCTGTCTTTTGTTGATATGGTGTGCCCATAGTTTTTCTGCCTTGTATGATACCGGTGCTGAATGCAATTTAATCGATGAAGATGGTCTGAAGAAAGTGGATGTATCCCATATTATTAAGTGTAATAGTAATTCGTCTGGTGCTTCCACGCTATCTGGTCCAATGGCTGTGAAAGGGGAAGTTACCCTTTCTTTTGAAATTTTGGGTCGATCTTTCGTTGAAAAATTCCTTATCGTACCACGGCTGTGTTACCCGGCTCTGATCGGTCGTCCATTTATTCGGAAATCGGCGCTTATGTTCGACCCTACCACAGACGAGTTTTGGTTCAAAGAGATTGCCCAAGAGGATGAAAGTGAATATACGAACCCTTCGAATGACAGCGAGCCTACGCATGCACCTTTGGCCGATTTCGTCTCAGACCCTTTGATAAATGTTGTCGGACTGGAAGATGGCGCGGTTCCAGTTCCAGAGATTCCGGAAAGCATCCTTCTGAAACCGGCTTACGCGTGTTCTTCCATCAAGCCAGGTTTTGGAAGGTGGATTCAGTGCGAGGTTGTTGGAGGTCCAGCACAGTTTTTGTTTGTTGAGGGATCGCCTTCTTTGTCTGAGCGAAATATCCTGATTTCCCCTCAGTGTGTAAAGGTGATTGGTGGTTGCGTGACCGTATGGGCTGTAAATATGAATGAACCTATTGATGGTGCCCCGTGTGTAAATGTCCGTGCGTCAGATATGTCCCTTGTCTGTTGTGAAGCAGATCCAGTCCAAGCTGATGTGAGTGAGGTTATTGATGCGTTGGTGGAGCCCAGTCCACCGATCGTTGGCAGTGTTCGATTTGGTTGGAAGGACGTGGATAAGGCCACCTTTATGACGTTTTTCAAATTAGACCATATCGAGTCTAAGAATCGGAACGCTATTGAAGATTTATTGTGGGAATTCTGCCATATTTTTGCACGGTCAGATGATGATTTGGGTGATTGCGGTGTGGTCACTCACAGGATTGAAACGGATGGTCACCCCCCAATTAGACAGCGCCCTTATAGGGTACCGGCTCACCTGATTGGAGAATTAAAGACCCGGATTGAAGCTATGCTACGGCAAGGAGTTTTGGTCGAAAGCTCGAGCCCTTGGGCCTCTCCAGTTAGTCTGGTGAGAAAGAAGGACTCAAGCTTTAGACTTGTAAACGACTATCGAAAACTTAACAAAATAACCAAGTTCGATAACTATGCCTTGCCTCGCATAGACGATATCCTAGATAAAATGAAGGGGTTCAAAGTATTTTCCAAAATGGACCTGGTACAAGGCTTCCTCCAGATTCACGTGGAGCCTTCACACCAGGAAAAGACGGCTATTACGACACCCTTTGGACTGTTTGAATACCAAAGAATGGGATTTGGTCTATCGAATGCCCCGGCTTCGTGTGAAAGGATGATTGAGACAGTTCTTCGTGATATGCTGGGTTTGAATGTGTTCGTATTGCTTGATGATACCGGTGTGGGCACGATCGATTTTTCGAGCCATATCGATGTTTTGCGCGGCGTGTTCTTCAGATTTAGGGGTAACAACCTTAAACTGAAGCCTTCGAAATCGGAATTTTGCGTTCCCTCGTTGACGTTTCTTGGTCACGTGATTTCAGCCAGAGGTATCGAGCCGGATCCGGATAAGCTTCAGGCGGTTCGTTTGCTCCGTTATCCAAGGAACATTTCCGAGCTCCGTTCGAGCCTCGCGCTACTTAGCTACTTCAGGAAGTTTATTCCTGACTTCGCCAAAACAGCTAAGGCGTTGTCCGATCTAACGAAAAAGGGGAGAGTTTTCACCTTTGGAGACCCACAGGTGGTTGCATTTGAGTCCCTTCGGAACGCGTTGATGTCCCAGCCGATCCTTGCATACCCGGATTTCAACGGATCTCCGTTCATTCTTACAACGGATGCATCGAATCATGCTATTGGTGCTTGTCTTTCACAAGTTCAGGATGGATCTGAACGTGTTATTGCATATGCTAGTCGTGTTTTGAATGACACTGAACAGAAGTACGCCACAACAATGCGTGAGGCACTTGCATTCTGGGAATTTTGTCGAAAATATAATCATTATTTATTGCCGAAGCTCTTCATCGTGCGGACTGATCATCTGGCATTGAAAGCGCTTCCATTTATGGATTCCCCAAACGGTAAGTTGGCCCGAATTTGTCTTGAACTGCAAGAACACAAGTTCCAGGTTGAATACAAGCCAGGAAAGGAGAATTTTGTTGATGCGTTGTCACGATTGGTTGATATCCCGGATAGTGGCCCTACCCTTGTCAATGTGTTGTCTTTATCGGAGCGCCATGATCTGTTTTCTGTACATGAGCTGAAATGTGCTCAGAAAACTGATCCCTTTTGTTCAGAGGTGTTTGCTCGCCTTGCCAGAAAGGTTGAGTTCTCCAAGGATTTCGCTTTATATGAACGGTCGATCGAGTCCTTTTGTATTGAAAATGGTGTTGTTTGTTTCCTCTTCCATCCAGCAGGTTCATATCGTGATTCGGTTTCCGTAGTCCCAGTGATTCCGGACAGTTTAGTCCCGCGGTTTCTCGATTTTCACCATATGGCGCGGCAAGCTGGACATATCGGCATTGGGAAGATGATGAAAAAGATTCGGTCTACGGCATATTTCCCGTCAATGTACAGTCGAACGAAACTTCACGTTTCCAGGTGCATTGATTGTTTGAAACGGAAACCTCCAAATAGAACCCCTTCGGCCCCTCTGGGTACGGTACCGGTTGCGACGGGCCCTATGAATTTAGTATCCCTGGATATTCTGGGACCCCTACCCCAAACCAAATTCGGTAATAACGTGATTTTGACTGCGCGTTGCCATTCTACCAAATTTGTGTTCCTCCTTCCCCTCCCTGACCAGAAAGCGGAAACGGTGGCGAAAGCGTTGGTGGAGAAAGTCTTCATGGTCCATGGAATACCCAACCGAGTTCTCACTGATAATGGGTCAAACTTCTGCTCAAAATTGATGGCAGAAGTCCACCGATTGCTCGGTATATCGCATGTTACGACGAGCCCGTACAACCCAAAATGTAATGGATTGATTGAAAGCGTCCATAGAACCCTGAAAGACGCGCTCTCGCAGCTTGTATCGGCCGCGAGGAATGATTGGGACGAGCATCTACCGTATGTTCAGTATGGGCTCAACACGGCCCATAACGAGGCGACCCT
Source organism: Branchinecta lindahli (assembly GCA_023053555.1). Classification (NCBI taxonomy): domain Eukaryota; kingdom Metazoa; phylum Arthropoda; class Branchiopoda; order Anostraca; family Branchinectidae; genus Branchinecta; species Branchinecta lindahli. The sequence continues at coordinate 30,933,433 of JAKZAO010000010.1, forward strand.
TGAAACGCCTTTCTTTGCGATGTACCTCCGTGACCCGTCTTGTCCGTTTCCGAATATTTGTTTGAATTCCAGTATTTACGAAAATGTGCAGTGTTATGTGTCTGATATGTTGGGATATATGAAAACCACGCATGGGGTATTGTCTGAGCGAATATCGTTTTCGAAAGAAAAACAGAAGTTGTCGTCGCCGGGTAGTCGTTTCGAGCCTTTCGCCCCAGGTGATATTGTATTTTTGAGAACCCCTCCAGCACCTGGACCAGGCTCGAAACTGAATAAGGAACGATTCGGTGGCCCTTATCGGGTTATCAGATCTTTAAATGAGGGCCTGAATTATGAAATTCAGCAATCGGGATCGAAATTGTAGATCGTACACTTCAATAGGCTAGTAGCCAGCCGATTGAGGTCCCCATGGGTTTCGGAAGCAGCAACCTCACCCATGCCTGTGACTGCGCCACTACCTGACATTACAAGAGATGAGACTGCCACTGCTTACCCCACGACAACCGAGTATCTCAGGCGTGTAGCTGATGAGTGTGCTTACAACACGCTACACGACAATCTTTCGCGGCGGGTTACTTTTCTCGATGGGATCAGCCCACCCCAACCCTATTTTGCTCAAACAGATACTTGGTCGACAAGCGAATTCGGTTTAATGGTGCCGGGCTTACCACCCGAGCAAATTCGAATTTTGCAGGTTACCGTGGACCCACCCTGGGGTGGAGCATTGGCCAGACCTGTTTCGGAGCCCTTCACTACCGGCGGGGAGTGTACTGCTGCAAGTCAAAGCCGCGGCAGCACACCAGAGGCCATTATCGTAATTCCCCTTGCTGACGCCAACCAAGTTACACTATCTGCCAATGAGCGTTGCATAACTCAAAGTCACGAGCCAAGACCAAACCAATCCGGTGACTACTGTCGTTCAGTCTATCATCATAGCAAAAGCAGCTCTGTACACTCCCGCGCGGCCACGTCTCTCTCCAGTCAAGTCGACATTGAAACTTCCGGCGGCACCGAATATCATCCACTACCGGCAACCTTATCCCTACCCACCTATCAGCAACAAGCCCAGTCCCCAGCTTTTCCGGCTACTTCTTCATGCTCTCAGCCACCTTCTACATCAGCTTCAACACCAGCCCATTGTAACAGCTCTAGTCTACAGTCGCCGTCTGCCCTTCTCCCACCCAGAACAGGCCAAGCCCTTTCTTCTGCAAATTTGCCATCAACGACACTACACCCCACCACATCCACTCCAGTAACTACCGAATGTAGTACTTCTTCATGCTCTCAGCCACCTTCTACATCAGCTTCAACACCAGCCCATTGTATCAGCTCTAGTCTGCAGTCTCCGTCTGCCCTTCTCCCACCCAGATCAGGCCAAGCCCTTACTCCTGCAAATTTGCCATCAACGACACTACACCCCACACCATCCACTCCAGTAATTACCGAATGTAGAACAATGTCTGTCAGAAGGTTCAACTCTATTACCAGTCGTTGGTTTTACCAACTTGCTTTCGTCAGTGGTTCAGTCCTTTGGGCCCTGTCGGATCATCACCAGCCCTCGATAGACCATCATCAATCCTACACCACCTAACTGAAAGCGTTCCTTCAACCAACACAACTACCCCTATCCCTACCACCTCCTCCGTGGCTGCGATAACTCCACTTTCTGCCAGCGACGCCGTAGTTCTTCGTCGCTCGTCGCGAACATCCAAACCCCCACTTCGATACCAGTCAGTGGACTTCAGGCTAGGCGCCAGAACGCATCAGTCCACCACCTACCCCTCCAGCAGTTCGGACGAACTGGACTGATCCAGCACCGGCGTCGTCATCCAATACTACATGCGCCAAATCTTATGGTTGAGTTATTATGTCTATTTATGTTCTATGTTTTCCCCCTTCCCCATTTTGAAGCAATTTATACCCAGCACATTTATTGGCTTCAAATTAAGTAAATTGAATTCGAGTGTCTTGTCTTTCTTTTTCACAAAGGTAGTGGAGGTAAACTTTTCTGGGCAATAGCCGGAATTGAAATTATTATAATAATTATTAGAACTATCTTTTCTTTTTCTTTTTTTGTCTTCATATTCACGTTTCCCGACATACCTTCCACGAGTGTAGCATACGGACAAAATATCCAATCAAAAATTATCCCCCTCCTTTTAAGATAATTTGGGAGGTGTAGTTTGTTTAATTTCTGGCCTTATAATAAGAAAAATTGGAAATTTATTTTTGATATAGTGATTGGCCCACTTAAAAAAGGTGAGAGAGAGAGGCCCCCTGAAGATGTCAGGTTGAGGCCCGGGTGCCGATCCTCAGATAAACTTGTTCCTAAGGCTGGGAGTGCCCATGTTATGCCCATACAATTTTAGATGTATTTAATGGCACTCCTGTAACCCACTTGGGAGCCGGGTGCATGGAATATTTGGGGGAGTAGTTGGATGATAAACAAGTTTCCGATAGCCGGTAGTAACCATTAAAGCTTACTTTTGTAACCTTTAGGGGCTGGCTTCGGTGAATATCCCAACTGCAAGGCGCTCTTGGGAAAAATCGTGGGTCATTCATTCGAAAATTGATGAGCAAAAGTGATTGTGATGGAATTTTGAAATTTTAAGGTCGAAATTAAGGTTAAAATTCGTGGGATGTTTTGTACCCTATGCTACACTCTCCCCAAAGGAGGGAGGTGTGTTATGGAGACGTCCTGTCTTTATCTTCCGGCTCCCTAATTTACTATTTATTTTATCTGTTCCCCTGTCGCGTCCTTTTCCTTAGTACTGTTTAATAGTTAATTAGTAACCCCTTTCATTCCGGCACGGCGCCATAAAAGATCACCTTCGCTACCGAAAGATCGCTTGAGCGATCATTTCATTGATTTCGGGCAGTCGTGATTTGGATCTCACCCCGTCGTGTCAGTAGACTATAGTAAGTTATAATTTATCGTTCATATTTTGTTTTAGGCCTAAGATGTGTATTAAAATGACAATGTTCTAAACTCCGTCCTTTGGCTGGGTTAGTCTCGAGGCTTAGCAATGGTCTGGCGACCTATCTGTCAGGTTTAGCCCTTGGAGGGATTCGGGCCTGAACCGAGATTGAGGTAGCGGATATGAATTTACCGCGTCCGGAATTGTATCTTTGGCTGCGTTTGTGGAATTGGTATAGGCCTACCATTCGGAATGCCATCCTGACCCGGCTTCAATACCATTACGGCCTACACCTCCGAGATTACGTTATTTATATATATTATTTCGCCCATCTATTACATATAGTTGGCTCGCTGTATAATATAAACGTGAAGCCATAACATGTACCCTTGAGGATCATGAAAATGTATCTTTTGGTCAGAAGTGTTTGTTTGGTTTTGCGGATAACGTTTTCAGGATCGCCAAGGGCAAATAACATTATGCTCAATGGTTTTGCTTAAAAACAATTACAACAAGCACACGATTTGACAAATTCTCACAGTCATCTTCTGAACCAACTTTGCAAGTGCCATGTCAGCTTCTAGCTCTTGTTCTCCCAAGTTCCTGTTTTCCTATTTGTCTGTTTTCTTTTTTCTCTTTTTTTTTTAAGATGTAAGCACAGGTTTATTTGTTTCTCCTTTCTTCTATTTTCTTTTACCTACAACTAAATTATTCTGTAATTTGTCAACTCGTGTGCTAGTTGTGACCATTTTTAAGCAAAACAATTGCATAATATTAATTGCCCTTGGCGATCCTGAAAACGTATAGTTTATTCGAAAGTATTATTTTTACATGGCAGTGATGGTCGACAGAGATTCACTTGCAAGCAAAACCCTGAGGCAAAATGATCATGTACCCTTGAGGATCATGAAAATGTATCGTTTGGTCAGAAGTGTTTGTTTGGTTTTGCGGATAAAACTAGCATTTTAAGGTTCTTAGAAATTCATTTGCAAGCAAAATCCTTAAGGCAATAGTGTTTGTTTCATTTTGCGGTTAAAATTAGCGTTTTGAACGCTAGAAGTTTATTTGTCAGCAAAACTCTTGAGGTAAAAATTTGTATGGACCCTTGGGGATCATGAAAATTCATGTGTATGCAGAACCTTTGAGACACAAAGAGAAACAAGAATCATGCACTCTTCCCATTCATCACGTGTAGTCAAAATGTGATAACCGGTTTGAAAGTTTTGTGTGCCTCAAGTTTCTAGATTTCTCCCCTCCATCCCCCTCAGGATGGTCGGTTCTGGGAAGTAATTAGTTCGAAGTCAGTCCCGTCGAACCTCTAATGCGCTTGCCAAGTTTAATCGTCCTACTATACTTGTATGTACCTTAACTTGCGATCACCGGAATTTTGGAGCATCCGTTGACTCCCCCCACAGTGACCGGATCCGGTCTTGTTCTGTAAACGATGTATCTAGGACTCGTGTTTCTTCCTTTCTATAAGTTCAATCCCTATGACTCAAGTCGGAGCATGCCACGAGATTTCCGGTTTACCCCCTTCAACTCCCCAAAAGTCCCGGGATACGGTACGGATTTAAACTCTTTTTCCCTCTATTCCCTCGTAAGGATCGGATCGCGGAGTTAACTATATCCAAGGTATTCTAGTCGGTTAATTTTTAAGCCTGCCCAGTTTCATTGTCTTGGTACATCTGGAAGCAGCTCAGCTCAGGGTCACCGGAATTCCCACCCCCGTCCAAGTTCCCCTTGGTGTCTGGATCCGGTTTGGTTCTATAAAGGATGCATCTAGAAATTTTTCTTGTTCTTCGCACAAGAAATTGTCTTAGCCTCTCCACTCCAAGCACGTTACGAGATTTTCGTCCAACTCCAACTCTCCTCACAATTGTCGGGTCCGTTATGGATCTAAAATGGAAGATTTGAGACAGTTTTCCATTCCAACTTTCAGGTTTCGTTAAGATCCAATCGCCCATAAGAAATTAAAGCGTATCACATGATTACCGCCCCCCCCCCTCAAACTCTCCCACAGTAGTTAAATCCGATTCAATTTTAACGCAGGACATCTGAGACAAGACGTATTTTCAAATAGCAAGTTTCATTTGGATCCGATCACCCGTTGTAAAGTTATCCCAAGTTCCGGATTTCCCCTCTTTCCAACCCAAGAGTTTTCAGATCTGGGAAGTGACTTTTTTCCAGTTATTTTGGTCGGGTCATTGACATGCCTGCCCCGTTTCATCGTCTTAGCAAATCTAAAAGTACCGTAACTAGAGGACAGTGGGCCGACAGTCCCACCGACCGACCGAAAAGTGATTTATACATGGCATTTGAGCGGAAGACATTTATTTACAAGCAAAACACTTGTAGCAAATTTGATCATAGACCCTCGGAGATTATGAAAGCTATTGTTTGTAATTTTTTTTCCTTTGCGATTAAGTTGCGCAATTTAAAGGATCCTGAATTTCATTGCTTAACTAAACCCTTGAGGCAAAAATGATATTTGGCTGATCGGGATCATGAAAATTTGTATTTAGCTTAAAAGTAGTTTTTGTACACGCGGTTAAGATGAGTACTTTAAGGGATGGTCGGAGAAGGGAAATGAAAATTTCTAAGCCAATCTTGTTCCAGCAGGGTTTCATCTTCCTAGCACATCTGGAAAGACATTAAATCAAAACCACTTTAATTTCTGAACTAGTGTGGCCTGGCCAAAGGCGATGTTGAATGCATGAATGGCTTTATTCGGCTCGACTGAGTGGCAAGAAGAATGAAATATATATAGACACTAGGAAGGATATCTCGCGCAAGGTGAGGTATTGGTTGCTCTTCTTCTGGTGAGGGGGATTCTCCGTCATCCCCCATTCCTTAGATTGGACCTGGGCTGTCACTCCAATGAAACTCCAATGCTGCGGTTGCTGAGCTGGGTGATAGATGATTCGATGGTTACGATGAACCTGACAACTTTGCACACTGACAAAAAGATAACGGTCGTCTGACGTCGGTAACAGCCAACGGCAAATAAAAATAAGCGAATGAGTAAAAGTCTTGGATGAATTCGCAGATGATTACCGTCAGACTGGTGGAACTTTTAATAGCAACTGCAAATGTTTACTTCGCAATAATCTAAAAACTATACCGTCACACTGAATAATCGCAACGCAAGTATCCTGTGAAGACCCTTCGAGGATACGTGGCTAGAGACGGGCGTCCATCATCTGGTCTCGTCTTAAAAAGTTCTTTGACTTCTCTTTTGCTTCGACGCTGAGAGCTACGTTTCGTTCGACTGTCTCCGCGGTGACTGGTGCAAAGTCGGCAGGCGGTTCTGAAGAGAAAAAAACACGTTCTAAATCGAAATAACTAATATTTACAACGACCCCCCCCCCTAAAAGTTTGGACATTTCCTCTGCGAAAGTTCTGCTCCAACAATAAGCCATCCCATTTGAAGCCTTTGCTTTGACTGAGATAAATAAAACGGCGTACTTGGCCCTGTTGATTGACCTGTGATCCGCATGCCCCTATCCCCTTATCGCACGCGTCACACTGTATTGTCACAGTGAGGTTCTGGTCGAAACACTGCACAAGATCCGTTTGAAAAAAGAGTCAAATTTTTTTGCCCATTGCAGAAAGTTCGGATGTGCCTTTGCAGTCAAATTGGCCAATGGCTTAGCCACGTCTGCTCGATTCAGGATGAAAGCGTGGTAATATGAAACTAGCTGCAAAAACCGTTTATAGCCTTCTTTGTATGTGGCCTAGATTAGTCAACGACCACTTTTATTTTGTCCTGCGTAGACTCCGGAAATACGTAGTGCGAAAAATATTAAAACTGGTAGGGTGACTAATATGCCTATCAAATTTCATAGTCCTAGCCTCTCGGCTAATACCGAAATATTCATTGAACAAACTGATAATATTAATAATAATTTCAAATTTACCAAGATATAAGATGCATTAAAGCTTCAAGATTTCCTAATTTCAAAATTGTTCTTCAAATATTTTCATAAAGCTCCATCCATCTTCTTTTCAAAATCTATGTGGAAGTTTATAATAATAATAACAATTTTATTTTTCACCCATCAAAAAGCACAGGGCATAGACGGAGTTGAATAAGGCACTGTCTAGGGAACCGGGAGCCGTACTTTATGTCCTACGGGCTACGGAACCGGTAGCTCTCACGTTAACCAAACCATATGAGCTACGATTCCGGGATGTGACGTCATTGACTAACGGAAACTTGTCTGTGATGGCTCCTGCTCCGGTAGTAAATGGAAATAACTCACGGAAACTGCATCGTCCCAGCTTCTCGTGCGGTAGTCTCACGGAATTATGTACGTAGAAGGTCGGGAGTTGGTAGGTGATACCGGAAACTATACAATTGGAGCTTGTTTTCCGGTAGTGTCTACATGGTATAGAACTCACGGAATAGTTTGGATGAGAGCTAGGATGCCGGGATTTTTACTAACTTAGAGAAAATAACCTGGGAAAAAATCCACTACCGGAACCCAAATATTGAGAGCTAAGTTACCGGTAGCACGAACTATTTGGTTGAAACTGACCAGCTCACGGACACAGATGGCTATGGGCTTGGGTTCCGGTAGTACCAAAAAATTTAATTTTTGAACTCACGGACCCATTTTAGTGCAGACTAGGAAACCGGGAGTGAATATTTTTAATTCACGTAACCAAATTCCCGTGGGCTAGGGTTCGGTACTGCGCTTCTCATCAGTTGATAATATTTGCTACCGGACTCTTTAAGTTCATACTTTCACGTCTCCGTGAGCTCTTTTTTTTTGCACTACCGGAACCTTAGCGCATTGGAGTTGGGTTCCGTGAGCTGGTCATTTTCAACCAAATAGTTGTTGCTACCGGTACCTTAGCTCTCAATATATGGGTTCCGGTAGTAGATTTTTTCCCATGTTATTTTCTCTAACTCAGTGAAAATCACGGCATCCTAGATCTCATCCAAACTATTCCGTGAGTTCTATATCCCGTGTAGACTCTAGCGGAAAACAAGCTCCAATTATATAGTTTCCGGTATCACCTACCGGCTCCCTAGCTTCTACGCACATAATTCCGTGAGACTACCGGACGAGAAGCTGGGACGATGCAATTTCCATGCGTTATTTCCACTTACTACCGGAACGGGAGCCAGCACATACAAGTTTCCGTTAGTCAATGACGTCACATCCCGGAATCGTAGCTCTTATGGTTTCGTGAGAACTACCGGTTCCGTAGCCCGTAGGATATAAAGTACGGCTCCCTGTTACCTAGACAGTGCCGTAGAATAAAGAAAGAAAAGTAGAAGGAGACACTATGATAAGAGGAGACCAAACAAACATAGAGACTACTACAACATTATCCTATCTAAAAACCTACCCTATTGTCGAAGAATGCCTTCCCAGTCGGCACTGTCTAGGGAACCGGGAGCCGTACTTTATGTGCTACAGGCTACGGAACCGGTTGTTCTCACGGAAAACAAACCATATGAGCTACGATTCCGTGACCTGACCTTACTGACTAACGGAAACTTGTATGTGCTGGTTCCCGTTCCGGTAGTAAAGAGAAATAGCTCATGGAAACTTCATCATACCAGCTTCTCGTCCAGTAGCCTCACAGAATTATGTATTCAGAAGCTAGGGAACCGGTAGGTGATACCGAAAACCATATAATTGGAGCTTGTGTTCCGGCAGCGTTTACATGGAATATAGAACTCACGAAATAGTTTAGATGAGAGCTAGGATGCCGGGATTTCCACTGACTTAAAAGAAAATAACATGGAAAAAAATCCACTGTCGAAACCCATATATTGAGAGCTAAGGTACCGATGGCAACAATTATTTGGTTGAAAATGACCACCAAACGGACGCAGATGGTTATGGGCTAGGGTTCCGGTATGGCCAAAAAAATAAAATTTGTAAACTCTCGGACCCATGTCATTGCAGACTAGGAGACCGGGAGTGAATATTTTTAGCTCACGAAACAAAACTCCTGCGGGCTAGGGCTCCGGTAGTGCAAAAAGATCAAATTACAAACTCACGGACTAGTGTCAATATGGACTAGTAGTCCATATTGAGTATATATGATATTATCATATACCGAAATTTGTATTTATCTCTCTTACATCATCTTAGAGGGATGATTAGCTGATCAAAAAGAAACCCCGAAAATCTCGTTTTTCATCATTTTGTTTACAATGAATGGTCAGCTTGGCTTCAAACCTTATATTCGTCAACCTTACGGGGAGCATACGGCCAATTGTATGACTGATTATATATCCATATTGAAACGACAGGCGAATGTGATCAGTCAATTGTCATTTCTATTACGTTGCAAAAAAGAACGTATTTTACTGAAGTCGACGCATTTTAATCTACACTTAGGCACAAAAAACAGTGTTTCATTTCAAGAAAGATTTGGTTTTTCAGACACTAAACCATGTCGTGAAAGCTCTGAGGTCAAAAAGGGCTTTACTAGAGTAACAGTTGTGCAAGCAGGATGAATACCTTTACGAGGTTTTGTCATGGAGAGATCATGACCAAGTTTCCACCATGTCTATGAAAGCGTTCGATCATGATTTCAGTTTGGCTCGAAACCGATTAAAAGAAAATTTTTCCAGATTACAGTACGAAAAATACCAGTCACAAAAAGTTTTCATTCCAAAAGTTTGCCCAGTCCTGCTGTGGTGGACCTCAGTTCAAAAACACTCACACAAGAACAGACAAAGGTTCTTTCAAAAGGTCTCAAGTTTAACCTTCCTCGTAATGAAATCTCCTACACTGAGATAATCAATGGGGTGGAGTCCGGAATTTTTCTTGGTCGTTCCTCTGTGGAAAAGCCGGACGAAATCAGAGCACGAGTTGTAAAAACCATGCTGGATTTCAAGGCACCCTTGGTACAAAAATCTTCTGTCAAAGATCAGTCGGTACTTAAAAATCTCAGGAGGGAAAGAGACTTAATCATAACGAAGTCAGACAAGGTAAATAATGTGGTCGTACTAGACACCGAGGATTATGAATCCAAGATCCGTACTCTGATAGGTAATACACAGGCGTTCGAAAAACTTAACCAAGACCCAACAGAAAAATTTTTGAAGGAGGTACGACAAGAGTTAAAGCAAATGGAAGACCAACACCTTATAACTGAACACATGTAAAAAAAAGTTGTTGCCAAGAGGTTGTGTAGCATCTAGACTCTACGGTTTGCCTAAAATTCACAAAGAAGGGAACCCTTTACGACCCATTGTGTCGAACATAAATTCATCCACTGAAAAAATTGGCAAATATCTAGCCACTGTCTTCCGACCTTTAGGTCAGACACAAATATCTTTCATAAAAAACTCTCCGGACCTTGTTAAAAAGCTGAGTGATTATCCAGTCACCTCAGAAACGCTGATGGTTAGTTTCGATGTCGAATCTATGTACCCAAGTTGTAGGACTCAAAAATGTGAGGCTCTTGTAAAGGCAAAGTTGGAACAACATCTTTCAATATCGGAGCAGAGCACCCTTTCAAATGAAACGCTATTAGCACTCACTTGTATGTGTAACAAATTTTCCAACTATTTGCAGTTTAGGGGAGTTTACTATCTAATGAAGAAAGGTCTTGCTATGGGTGCTCCACTTTCACCAGTCCTAGCAAACCTACAACTTCAGGATGTCGAAAATCGAGCTATTCAGAGCAGCGTTGACAAACCAACTTTGTTTTTTCTTGACCATCTTAATTCTATTGGTCCAAACATAAATTCACAGTTGAAATAGAGTCAGAGAACAAGCTTCCTTTTCTGGACATACTTACTATAAAAAGAGACGGATCTTCATTGTTCTCAGTTTACCGAAAACCAACTCACAGTGACAGATATATCCATTTTTCATCGAACCACCATTTTACTGTGAAGCAGGGTGTCATCATAGCTTTAATAGATAGGGCTCTCCATGTATGTTCACCGCAGTTTTTGGATCTTGAACTAGACCACATCCGCGATGTTTTATTTGGAAACGGATATCCGATAAAATCTATTGATACAACAATTGAAAAACGTGAAGAAAAGTTTCGTCATACCCCTCACCTTCAACCACTGAACCTGAGAAAAAGGTCTATGTGCCCCTACCCTACTTCCATGGACTAACAGACAAAACCAAAAATATTCTTACCCCTCACAACATTTCGGCATATTTCAAAAGCTCAAACACGGTGTCTTCTTATCTTTACTCTGGTAAAGATCCTATTTCTGAGATAAACTGCCAGGGGCTTATAAGATTCAATGTTCGTTTGACAAATGCATATTGGTAGGACGATCCAGCACCTGTCTGATCGCCTGCACGAGCACAGAACTAGCATAGACACCACTCTTAGGTACCAAAATAGACCCGAGAATTTTTCTAGTGCTCTCGCGGAACACATCTATCATCACCCTGATCACATTATCCGTTTCGATGACAGTAAAATAATAGGGAGAGAAACAGGCTTGGGCCTAGTTTCTTGGACCTAGCTCTAAACAAAGATACTGGAGACTTTCGCATAAACCCAGTGTACTACAGATTTCTAGAAAAGGATGCCGCATTTTTAAGACCCCCTCAGACCCCACCTAGCGTTCCCCCAAACCTACCAATTACTTCAAATATTCCTTCTACTAATACTCGACCGACTAGACAAGCAGCCTGTATTGCGAAGATACGAATTCGCCAAGCGCTGAATAAAGAACTATGCCAAAAGCACCCTCAGGGCATGCATTGAAAAGAGGCTATTTTGCGAATCGCGCACAAATCTCGTTAGTGGCCAGTTCTGTGGAAGTGTTTGACTGAAGTGTTGGTAATTTTATTGATGGATCATTGGATTTTTCCGTTTTCTGGGTGAAAGCTTCTGCGCTTTCCCAGGCAGATAGTGTACATATAAACATTTGCACAGAACTGTAATTTTAAATAATCTCAGATTTGTACAAACACATTTTAACAAGCACTTTTATCTTTAGTTATTTTATCTGCATGTCGTTTTAATCCGCATCGTTTCTTCCTGGTTTTTGAGTTTCATACCGTTTTATTGTTGTTGGTTTCTCATCGTTGTCCTGTTGGTATTGTTGTTGGATTTTATGATTTAGTTTTTGCTGTTTTTCGCTGAGGACGGTTGCCGGAAGTGCAGCCGAAATATCCGAAATTTGTATTTATCCCTCGCACATCATCTTAGAGGGATAATTAGCTGATCAAAAAGAAACCCCAAAAATCTCGTTTTCATCATTTTGTTTACAATGAATGGTCAGCTTGGCTTCAAACCTTATTTTCGTCAACCTTGATACGTCTGCAAAAGTTCAACGTCCTAATACATCAGGAAGTAGCGCACTCATGGGATCACCAGAATCCCGGACTCCCCCCAACTCCCCCCATAGGGCCCGAATCCGGTTCAGTTATGTCAATGATGAATCTAGGACTTGTACTTGTTCTTCCCACCAAGTTTCATCCCGATTCCTCCACCCATAGCGTTTCAAAAGATTTCCGTTTCCCCCCCCCAGCTCCCCCCAAGGTCACCGGATCCGGTCCGGATTTTAAATGGGTCGTTTGAAGCACAAGGTCTTTTAAAATATTAATTTTCATTAAGATCCGATTGCCCGTTAAAAGTTATAAATACCTCAAGATTCCAGATTCCTATTCCTATTTTCAACTTAATTGTTTAGGGTCCTTGATATGCCTGCCAAGTTTCATCGTCCTAGCTTATGTGAAAGTGCCCGACTAGCAAAACCCGGACCAACAGACCGACAGACAGACCGACGGACGGACAGAAATTGCGATCGTTATGGCTGAAGGGCAAGTGGCATAAAAACAGGTTTGATGGTGCTCTTAAAAATAAAATTAATATCCAAATCTACGCACGTAACAAACTTTTGGTTTTGATTTATTTTTGACAAGAGTGTTTTGAATTTTGATGAGTGAAAAAGATCCCGATTCGCCGACAAAACTTTCGCTTAGTTTCATCGGCTGTAGTTTTGACGTAGTAATGTTTAGTTATGAATGTACCGTGTACCGTTTTATTTGTCCCTTCGACATGTTGTATTTTCTTAACTAAACAAAAGTACGTGACACTGTTAAAACACATATGAAAGGTTTCTCTCTTCCTCAATATTCGTCTGTAATCTCACTTCCAACTTCTGTCCGGGTCTCAGTACGCGACGGATAACAGAAAAGTTCGCTTAAAGTCAGTGTACGGTCAAAATAGATAGTTTTCGAGCTGTAAGTGCTTCCTTACATTTTCATCCGAGAAAATGTGGAATTTTACGAAGGCTTTGCAGATGTGCTTTAAGACTAGCATCGTATTCAAAAATGTACCTCCCGACTTGAATGAGCTATTCCAGGGTCTGTAGTACCACTCCTGCCTTGGGAAAGGAATTTTGGATGAATATAAAAATTTGCCTTGCCCTTTTCAAGCGTTGTACCCACCCACCTCAACCTCGCTTTGTAATCGATATAATTTCACTGTACTGGATACACTTAGTTAGGAAGGTCTTGTGGGATTCCTGTCGTTTGAATTCTGATGGCTTTTCCATTTCGTTAAAAATGTCATGCCCTTTTTCCACTAGTCCGTGCACGCTATCTTGTCTCTCGCGTCCGGCTTAGGTGGCTAAAAGTTGGAAAAGATATTCTGTGCGAATCTACGAAATGTTTTGAAAAACCTTTTGAATATTCGGGTTGCATGGTTGAAAGACGTCGGTGAAAGAAACTGATATTTCTTACACACCTTGAATCACATAACGTTGATGAGCTATTTGAATTTAGTTTCTGGGCTACGTAAATTTAGGAAAAAAACTTTTCCCACTAACAAGAGGACACTCTCCGTAGAGAGTTGAGACTCGTACATTGCAGATAGCTTGCAGATATACTCAGAGACGGTACACGGAAGCTTGGCACTGAAGTCCTGGATTATATTATTTGTATTATGCTTTTACTTTCCATTTCCGTGTGAACTACTTTACATCGTATTGCCAATCAAAAACCTTCACTGCTCGTTACTCTATTTTTCCTTTTAATATTCTCGCAACAAGCTCTTGATATGTGTGACCAAATGTTTACGTGATTGTCGGCTCCTTCTGATTAAAACCCTGGGGTTTACTTGGTTTTCTCAGATGATTAGCCTGGTGAAGACTGGATCTGGCGAAGAAAATACCCAAGTTGTCTAGATCAAATGTTAATTTTTTTGGATCCCATCGAAAACTTTGGTCTTGTTACTTTTGTTTTCATCTTTTACCTTTTCCAGTGGAATTTGCCGCAGAATCTCGCAACAAGCTCTTGATATGTCTGATTGAATGTGTACGTAATTGTCGGCTCTTTCTGATTAAACCCCTGGGGTCTTGGTGCTTTTTCATATATTACCCTTCTTCTATCTATCTTCATATCATTCTTTACGCAAACATAAAAGTTACACCCATTAGCATCTCGTCTTGACCCTAATTAACCGAGAAAGGTCGCCCCATCTGAGTAATCTCCTGGGACTGAGTGCCTTTCTTTCACGGACTTTAATGGCAGGGTCGAATTGAGCTGACTATTCCCCTGGGGTGGCGGCCTTTTTCATAGATTTAACAATCCGGAAAAGCTGGGTGTAAAGTCAGTGACGGATTTCAGGAGTGGGCCAACTGACGGATTTCAAGGGTGGGTCAACTGACGGATTTCAAGAGTGGGCCAACTGACGGATTTCAAGAGTGGGCCAACTGACAGATTTCAAGGGTGGGTCAACTGACGGATATCAAGAGTGGGCCAACTGACGGATTTCAAGGGTGGGTCAGCTGACGGATATCAAGAGTGGACCAACTGACGGATTTCAAGAGTGGGCCAACTGACAGATTTCAGGAGTGGGCGAACTGACTGACTTCAAAGGTGGGCCAACTGACGGATTTCAAGAGTGGGCCAGCTGACGGATTTCAAGGGTGGGTCAACTGACGGATTGAAGGAGTGGGCCAACTGACGGATATTAAGGGTGGGTCAACTGACGGATTTCAAGAGTGGGCCAACTGAGTGACGGTTGGCCGAACTGACGGGTGGGGGTAGTGACAGGTGGGCGAACTGACGGGTTGGTGAAATGACGGGTGGGCAAGCTGACGGGTTGTGAGAAGTGACGGGTGGACGAACTGACCAATTTTGGCGGGCCAACTGACGGGTGGGTGAACTGTCGGAAAAAGTGGGTGAACTGACGGAATTCTTAGACGAACTGACGGGTGGGTGAACTGACGGGTGGGCCAACTCACGGGTTCCCCTGACATCAGCGATCAGGCGCTTGGCTAGTGAACGACTAGAGCCTCATAATCCTTTACCGTGCTGTCAAATTAGCTGGATTTGGATATTTCCGAGGATTTGCCTGCCATTACAATCTTGCGTTCTGATGTTTGTGGGGGGTTTCTAGCCCCCCTTGCGAGTAAGTCTTCGTTTGCTGTTTTTGCCACTGCTGAAGGATGTCGACTAAATTTTTCATAGACGAGTTGCTTTGCTTCTTTGTTACGCGGCTTGATGCTGGGACACCCAAGGATCTTCTCATCAAACTCTGTGCTGATTTCTAGACAGTGGAGGAGATTAATCGAGCCAAGTCAAACTTGGTGAATTACACGCCGGCGGAAGTCATTGCTAACATTACGAAAGATTTTCCTGATTTTGTGAAAACTCGTTCCGGACAATCTTCTAAAGCTCCTATCCTTAGCGAAATATTTTCGATCTTATTACAAGTGGATCGTAAAGTTTTCCCTGCGTTTGTTGCACGGAATCTACTTCGTCTCCCTGCAATGTACCTGACAAATTTCGATTTTGCAAGCATTCTAGCTTCATACAATTCTCTGCAGAATGAAGAAGACGAACTAAAAACTCTAGTTAAAACGATCGCGCCCTGTGATGTTACCAGCCTCAGGGGTGAGCTCATTGAGTTGAAAAATACATTGGACTCGGTCGCTGCTAAGCAACGAATGCATTGCACTGATAACGCGTCATCGGGGCCTTCCCAGGTACCGACTGGAGTGCCGCCTAGTGGTATCACTGAATCAGCAGTATTTAGTGCGATGATTCCCGCAAGTCCTTCTAGAGCGCGTAGTGGTTCCGAAACTTTGTCTTCCATGTTGGCTAGTGTACCAGAACCGCAGACTGGCCCATCTTTTGCCTCTGTGGTTAAACATGGTGGGTAGAGGAAGAAGCGAGTTCCCAAAGTGAGGAATCCTGTTGCGCCTCCCAGTGTGATAGGGCCAAAAGGAAAGGGGCCTAAGGTCACCATAGGTTCAAGTATTGCGGGCCGTTCTGATCTTAAATCGGTCTTGCAAACAAAAGAGCTGAAGTTATTTGTCACTCGATTTGTGCCTGAAACGGCTGCTAGTGATGTGGCGCTTATCTTGTCTCATAAGCTGAATAATAGAAAAGTGGAGTGTGATAGAATCAACTCGGCTAATAGTTTCAGTGCGTCTTTCAAAGCTACTGTTCCCGCAGTGTTTACTGAGCAGGTTTTGGATGCAAAATTCTGGCCTGCGGGCATCCTTGTGCGTCGCTTCTATGAGCCTCGCCCCGCTCGTTCCCCTGAGGGTAGCAGTGTACAATCCGAAAATGTGTGATTCAGGCATAAGAATTGCATCATTGAACTGCCATTCGGTGAAATGGAACATCGCCGCGGTGAGGGCTCTGTGCGAAGAAGCGGATATAATACTGCTGCAGAAAACGATGCTGTTCGACTTCGATCTTCCCTTTCTGGACACAATTCATGTTGATTTTTCGGCTTTTGGAGTGTCGTCTACGAAGGCCGGGGATGGGCTCGTGAGAGGTAGGCCAAAAGGTGGACTTGCGATCCTCTGTAAACATAACTTGAAAGGTATGCTTTCTTTTCCTATTCCTGCCGATGACCGTCTGCAGCCAGTTTCTCTGAAGTGCGGCCTTTCTCGGATTCTGCTGGTGAATGTCTACATGCCTGTGTGCAACCCCGAAAATTTACCAGAATTTAATATGTACCTTGGTAGACTAGTGTCGTTTATTGATGATGATATTGTGCCGACCCATTTGTGTTTTGTTGGTGATTTTAATGCGGATTACTGTAAAAAATCCCTTTTTTACGTTGAGCTAGACCAGGTGGCTCGTGATAATGACCTTGCGGTAGCTGACGTGGATTGCCTCAGTGATACATCGTTCACGTTTATGAGCCATGTGGGCTCTACGTCGTGGCTTGATCACGTGATTGTGTCACAGTCTCTTCGAAATTTTTTACAAAATGTTCAAGTTCGTTATGATATTTTTTGTTCTGGCCACTTTCCAGTTGTTTTTTAGCTTGCCCCATCGCTGCTCATCCGGGACGTGAGGGAACGGGGCCCCACTGTCCCTACTCTTTCTCCCCCGGTGGTGGCTTGGGATAACGCTACTAATAATCAACTTGCTGCGTACAGAGATGGCGTTGAACATGGTCTGAGGGTTTTACAACAAAATCTGCCTGTTGTGTGTAAAACTGGTGGTGGTTTTTGTTCGGATACTGGTCACAGGTGTAGCCTCGTACATTTGTACCTGTCTGTATGTGCAATACTAATAACTAATGCTTGTGTGTGCCTACCTTTTGTTGCACAGAAAACAAATCCTGGAAGAAAAGAAGTTTTACCTGGTTGGAACAGGCATGTGAAAGTCCACTTTACAGCAGCCAAGGAAGCTTTTAGGGAGTTTCTGGCTAATGGCAAATTCCCAGGTGATGAGTACGACCTGCTAAGAAGAAGCCTAAATCAGAGGTTTCGTGGTGCTCTTCGCTGGTGCCGGAAAAATTTGGACCGGCTCAAGGCTTCAGCGCTTGCGGCTTCGCTCACAAAATGTAAGTTGAAGGAGTTCTGGAAGAGGGTAGCCAGAAGTAGTAAGTCCAGTGCCCCAAAGGCGGCTGAGCATGTTGGTGGCGTATCTGGTCCAGCAGCCATAGCTGAATTATGGGGTCACCACTTTGCATCGACTTTTTCATCAGTCCCTTCTGATCTTGAGTGTGTTGTGCGAGATGCGCAAAATGCCATCGCTCTTGCTGACCTTGAGCAGCTAATTTCACATGAGGTTGTTTCTAAGGTGGTAGCTGGGCTTTCAGGTAGTAGGAGTGGGGGTCTCGATGGTTTAACTGCGAACCATCTGAAGCATGCTGGCCCGCAACTAACTTGTTTTTTAACTGTCCTGTTTAATGGTTTTCTTTTGCATGCATTTGTGGCTGATCCTTTAATTGAAGTTTGTCTGATACTCATCCCAAAGTCGGTGACGGGTGACCTAAGTAGCCTTACTAACTATCGGCCTATTGCTATGGCAGCTGTTATCTCTAAGGTTTTCGAAAAATGTCTTTATGATATTGTCGAACCTAAGATACGCTCGTCATCATACCAGTTTGGGTTCAAGCCCAAATCTTCTACTGATTTTTGTGTCTTTATTCTAAAAGCGGTGATAGAGTATTTTTGGCTATTTTCTTAAACTGTGTTTGTCTGCTTTATTGACGCTAAAGCTGCGTTTGATAGAGTTAACCAGGCAAAGTTACTAAGTAAGATGTTAGCAAAAGGTGTGGACCCTAGAATAGTTCTAACCCTTGCATGCTGGTTTCAAAACCAGAAATTTTGTGTTAGATGGGATGGGGTTTTCAGTCGCCCATTTCACGTTTTAAATGGTGTTAGACAAGGCGGAGTTTTGTCCCCTATTCTGTACAACCTGTATGTGGATGAACTTAACAGTGCCCTTGTTAATGCAGGTGTAGGTTGCTTCATCCAGGGTGTATGTTTTAAGAATATTAGTTATGCCGATGACGTTGCGCTTCTGGCCCCTACGGTTCATGCACTGAACCAACTGTTGACTATTTGTGATGATTTTGCTTTACAGCACGACATAATATTCAACACGAAGAAAACGCTATGCATGGCTTTTATCCCTCGTGGCATTCGCCTGCATCACCTTCCAAAAGTTTTTCTTTCAGGGCAAACTCTTCAGTTTGTGGATGAATTTAAATACCTAGGGTTTACGTTCACCCCTACGCTGAGCGATGAGCTGCATGTAAAAGCCCTATCACGGGCACTATGCGCTCGAGCTAATCTGCTGATTAGGAAGTTCGGGGCTTGCGACTCGCACGTCAAGACTTTTCTTTTCAGGATGTACTGCACTCAGCTTTACTGTGTGGCTTTTGTAACTAATATTAGGGTTAGGCGCGAAACCAGTTTTCGTGTCCTATACAATAACTCTTTTCGTTGGTTGCTTGGGTTCACGTGGAATTGTAGTGCGTCATCAATGTTTGTTGGTGAAGGCCTTCCCTCTTTCCCAGAACTTAGACGCTTTTCTGCCCTCTCCCTGCAGAAGCGTATTCTTGAGTCCCAGAATCCGTTGCTTTCTGTCCTGGCTGGGCCGCATATGAGGCTGACGCTGCCATTATGGTTGTCGTGGGGGAAGTTGCTCTTCTGCAATTTCTCTCCTTCAGTGGACTAGTGTTTTGTTCTTAATTTTGTTTTGTTTTGTTGTTGTTTTAGATGTATATGGCCCTTGTTGGCCGTCCATTTAGTTAAATAAATAAATAAAACTCGCCTTGCTCAACTCCCACTGATCGCCTGCTCGTCTCCCGCTTGCAAACCGCAGCGTCATGGAAGCATAATGTAAGAACTGCTAGTGGAACTTGTTTTTAATTCTTCTTTTAAATCTGAGTTTAAAAGGTTTAGAAACCATGATCCTTCAATTCTGAATTGAATATAAACGGTAAATATGATAAAAACCATAAATATAAAGAGAGGAAGACCCTTCTAACACAAACAACTAATCAGGTTGCAAAACTAAGTTTAGATGTGTCTTCAGTATGCATGTTCATCCCTAGCCAATATCACACCACTAATTGACTTTAAAATAGTCTTTTACTTTGACCAAATTCCTTGTTTTAGCTGTCTTCCGGGCCAATTGCATGCAGAGCAAAAGAGCCGATGACACCGAGGGGCGAACCAAGAACCAACAGATGACCCCGATATGAACCTCTAATCGATTTACGAATGAACTTCTGTCCACCAAATATACGGATTCCGGGTAAACTTCTTGTCCGACGAGAAAATTAGTTTCAAATTTGGACTCAACATGTCTCCTTACCGTATATATCGACAGTCTCCCTGGGTATTAAAACTTCGTGGTAAATTTCCAGTTTCGGCAGGATTCTGGGCGAACTGCTTGTCCGGCTAGAAAATAATGTTCAGAAGCGAAATAAGCATGTCTCGTCATCCCTACATAGATAGAACTTCTAATCAACTTCAGATAAAACTTTTACTTTTCACAAAATTTTCCGGTATTGGCCGGATTCCGGATGTTTTATTTGTCGGGCGAGAAAATAAAATTCATATTCAGATTCAACTTGTCTCTTTAGCTACAAAATGACTATCTCATTAGCCCTAAACAAATTTTTTCGAGCCTTCATTTTCAATCCCATCTACCACCCCTAATATAGAGGTACAAAACCGCTCTTCGGACTTGACCTGTACTTTGACCCAAAGAATCCTCATGCCAAGTTTGAAAAAATACCTTGTCCTCCTCTAGGTTTTTCACTCCGGTCTTTGCTTCCCTTCTTTCTTTTGGTTACCTTTCATTTTCTCCCTCATCTTCTGTTTATATTTTAAGTTGAAGCAATGGGGTAATTTTCTTTCTAGTATGTTCTTTGTTTCTTTCTTGATTTTTCTAGGTAATCTGTTCCTTTTGTTTTTGGAATCCCAAAACAAAGAGTCGGGATACCTATGATTTCGTATAAGTTGTCCGTCTGTTCGTACGTCCGTCTGTTTGTCTGTCCGTTTCCCTGTTTGTTAGCACGATAACTCTCAAAGGGATAAGAATTTTAGTCAGACTTGGCATGAGGACTCTTTGGGTAAAGTACAAGTCAGTTCGTAATTGGGCTCTGTAGCCCTACACTTAGGTTAAGGGGAGAAAAATGTTTTCAAAAGAAAATGAGACACGCTGAATCCAAGTGTGAAAACTATTTTCTTGCCGGACATTCAGTACACCCGGAATCCGACTGAAACCGGGAAATCTGTAAATCTGAAGTTGATTAGAGGCTTGATTTAGGTTATAAGTAGACTTGCTGATCCGAATATGAAAATTATTTCTCACCAGACAAGTACTTTGCCCGGAATCTTGCCAAAATTAGAAGATTTGTAAAAATTAAAGTTTTATTTAAATTTGATTGCATGTTCGATTTAGGGTTGAGAAGACATGATGCTGAATCCGTATATGACAATTGTTCCGGACTTGTATTTGGCCCGGGATCCTGGTGAAACCTAATTTTTTTTAACAGTATTTTGTGTGTGAAGTTAATTATATATTTAATATATCGGTAAGACGATTTTTTCGTTTTCTAGCTATATTTTTTACCAGATGACGATTCCGACGATGAAACCGATGGTCTTGTTTTATTTAGTACTGTTCTGTATATGCTTTCCTGGCGAGAACTTTACGTTAGTTGTGTATTTAAACTGTGTATGTAAACTGTCTGAAACCTATGCATACTTGCGATAATAGCCAGTGTTACGGAAACACTATGAAAATATTCTGATGTTCGTAGAAAAGAAAGGAATGAAACTAAAAGAGATGAAAATTACATAAAATCCATGTCGAAAATGTTAAGTGAAATATAAGACGATACCAGGTTTACCCAAGTTCTGGCAAATCGTCGGTGTAGCCTACAAGACACTTGTTTCGTTACCTTTAGACTGTTTTGCAAGTGGCGTGTAGGCTTTAAAAACTGTTTCAGTTTCATTTCAGTGTTTCAGCTTCAACAAGACCAAAGGTTTCAATGGGATCCCAAAGAGGAATATTTATCGAGCCTCTTTGTCCACATTATAATGTCTTGTAAATCTCCAGTCTTCACTAGATCCCGTAAACATCCTATTTATCAGTTACCAACCACTTGATCAAATCTGCTAGCTAATTACTTTGTGTATTTAACTTTAAGTTTAGCTTAGATTACGACGGGAATATCATGACTTGTTGAAAACACAGAGAATATTATGATCCAACACTTTATTTATCTGTATTTAGCTCGGGTAAATACACCACCTTTATAAGTTTTATCACATGATTCTGCTCTTTCAAAATTTTCCAGTTTTCATAGAAATGCGATATTAAGGATATTCTTACAAGGTACCGTTTTTCCATCTACACCAAAATAAACAGCTGGGCAAAAACATTTAATAAAACTGAAATATATTATATTTAACTCGGCAGACCTAGCGATTAGTAGGAAGACTGAGAAAAGGGTCTATTTTCTATGTCTTCTTATCATTGGATCGAAATTCTAGACACCCGATGAAAACACGATAGAATGTTTAGCAAATTCCAGGTTTTCACCAGGTTCCGTCAGTCGTATCAACCCAATTATCAAGTAAAGAAAGAAAAAAAGTGGAAACCGGGTTTAGCTTGTTTCCTTATCCATAAGTAAACTTTTAGTCAAATTTCCGTACAACGTTGATGTTTTATAATTTTTCTGGTTTCGGAGCGAACTATTTGTCTAGTGAAAAAACAAGTTTCAGGTATGTATTCAGCATGTTTCCTTACTGAGAGGTCATCTATCTAACTAGCTTTTGAAAATGTTTTTTGGTCCATCCCTCTAATCGAAATCCCTCCCCCACTCCTAGAGATGGGGCTACGGAGGCCATCTACGAGCTCGACGTTTGATCAAAGGGATCCTCCTAACAAGTTTTAACGAAACATCTCAGCCCATTTGATAGTGACCGTGCTAACAGACGGACAGAAAAACTGACGGACGGAAAGACGAAATTTTTTTCTAATTGGTATCCCTCCACTTACGTTCCTGGATTCCAAAAAGACTTTAAGTAATGAAAAATGAATATCATGGAATGTCTTCGCAACCTGAAATAAATATTTTCAAATAAAAATGAAAAAACTGGATACCTGCTCTTTATGAGATTTCAAGTACCATTCCTCCTCGATAGCCTAGTCGCACTGAAGCAACTAAACGAACAGGATCGATAACATGTCAGTTCTACAGTATCAGTATTTGATTCTGCCTAAGGATTTTGATCATACATACTTTGTGCTTTACGGATTTTCGTCTAACACTGATCATGCTATCATGATCCATCCGAAGATTAACAATAGATTTGTTCCTGCGAGTAAGAATGTGCCTATAAATGACAATCAATGTTTGTCGTTTTCTCATATGGCCCATGTCCCTCTGTCAAAGGCTAGTTTCCAAAATTATAATCCATGATCACAAAAAATTAAGTAGAATGTTTCTTGCACCCCCCTCTTTCATGAGATGCTGCATTTCCTGTCACGTAAGGTTCGGATCACATCATAAGAGTTCAAATGTTGATATTCTGCATGTCAGTAAGTCAGTAAGTCTGTAAAGTCTATTTTGTCAGTAACGAGTAGGGAGACATGGCTGAATATAGTAATCTAGTCCCAGTGAACAGCTTAACCAAATGTGAATGAGAGCCAAAAATCAGTGTCTCAAAAATTATTACCTTGACAAAAGGCAAATATTCTGGAAAGTCATTAATGTAAAGTAGGAACAAAGTGGGAGCAAGGACAGACCCCTGTGGTACCTCAAACTCAACATGTTTGGTTTTCAATGGTCAATTAGGTCGAATGGTCGAGGTTGGAGACGGTAGCACTGCTATCAGAGATGTATGAGAAGGGTAGAGATTTGTCAATAAGACTATGAGCGACAGGCAAAGAGTCGAAAAACAATTTATAACGTACAGTTGGTATTAGAAGATCAGTATTGACGTCCCCAACAACAGCCCATTTTAGTCTTTTCCTCGGAATGTCTGAGAGAAGTGTTCCGATTTTCTGACAAGCCTTAGCAAATGAGCTGTGTCACAATGCTACGCTGGTCACATGGTATATATATGTCACAAGAACAATTTTACCTAAAGGAACGGCAAGAGCATAACGTCCAGACTGATACAGTTCTGGTGGAGCTGGAAACTTGCTACATTTCGTAACGATGGCTAACCAACAAAGGACGACTTCTTGTTTTCATTGCCGGCTGGAGAGTACTTTTCTGTACTTTTACTACTTTTTCTTCTTTTTTTCAGAGGCGCTGAGGTAATGATGCTCCTTCTCGGGGAAAAAGCAAACGTAGATGCAGTCAACAAAAAGAAACAAACGCCACTTCACGTCGCAGCGTTAGAGGGTCACGTGGCATGCGTGAAGATTTTGATGCAATACAGTTGCAGCTTGAATTTGCAGGTGCGTCCCACCATATTTCATGGCGCTAAGTGGATCAATCACCTGAGATATATTGTAGCGATATTTTGGCTCTCCTTCCGAGGATCGTCTTTACGGTCCAGCCAAAAATTATTCGTAAGACTTTTTGTTCCTGTCAGAAATAAGCAATTAATCCTTTAAGTTTGACTTCAAACGGTTTCTATTTTAACACCCAAATATACTTGACTCCTTTGAAAATCAACTGATATACTTGACTCCTTTGAAAATCAACTGATATACTTGACTCCTTTGAAAATCAACTGGTTTTAAGAGAGATTACAAAGTCATTTGGACTGTTTTCAGTTTCCAAGAAATGCGACAAAACTTGCAGAGCTGGTATTTCTAACCAACGATCTCATCAGAAGCGATAAGTTTCATTATATCCAGTCCATGCCAAGATGCTCCTAACAAGGAAAATAGAATATTATCCGTCGATTCGCCCAAGCATCATTTCTCCAAACGAAATCCATCACAACCCCGCCTTTTCCGACAGTTCGCCTACCTGTCACAAGTATGGAATGGATCTAGAGGTAAAAAAGACGAAAATGTATCCGAGAATCCCTTAAATGTCTTCGAGAAATCGGTGTTTGTATTCTAGAATTGAAAGAAAGTCTTCTAGATTTTTTCTTTGTCTTCGAGAAACTACAAAAAGTCTTTGAATTTTTGTTTTTCAAAATCAGTTCCCGCAAATTCTGTCTTCGAGATCACAGAAAATGTATTCGACAATGCGCAAAATGTATTCCAGGATCATAAAATGTACTTGAGATCATCACGAACTTTTTGAATCAGCTCCGAAAAAGTGCATCCTCGAGGATGCAAAAATGTCTTCGAGAATATGCGAAAAATATATTCGACGAACCGCAAAATGTATTTGAGATTACGAATTTTCTGCATCAGTTCCGTGAAAGTGCATCTTCGAGACTGCAAAAAAGAAGTCTTCGAGCATACTAAAACATATTCGAGAATATCGCATGCATTTGGGGTCAAAATTGGCAGAAATGTTGCCGATAATGCACGGATTGTCGCCGAGAATCCATGAAATGTATCCGAGAATGCTGCTTTTGTCGCCGAGATTTTTTATGTGTATCCGAGACTGCAATGTTTGTCGCCGAGAATGACAACTTTGTAGCCGAAATTGCCACTGAAAATCGTGTCGCCGAGAAATACAGATATGTGTTCGAAACCAAAAATCTATCCCGAGAAGAAAAAAAGGATCGCCGAGATCGCTAGAAATGTCGCCGAATGCATGATATGTAGCCGAGAATGCTGCATTTGTTGCCGAAATTACTTGCGAAAAAAGCGTCACCGACGAGATTGCTATGTTTGTTGCCGAGAAAGACAACTTTGTAGCCGAGATTAAATCTAGTTCCCGAGATGAAACGAAGTGTTGCCGAGATCGCTATAAGAATATAGGAGAATTCCAACAAATGTAAGTTCTGAACTTTAGCCAAGAAATGGCAAAATCTTGCTGAAATTACACGGCATGCAGTCCAGAATGAACGAAAAGTTGCCGAAAACGCGTGAAATACATAGCCCCCAAACTATACCAGAGTTTGCATTGATTGTCGCCGAACATATTAGGCTAGACAAGAATAACTTACCTACGAGAATAAGCCTCCATGCTCCAGGACTGTAGCGAGAATCTCGGCACTCGAATTTCATATCACGTTCTAATTACTCAGTCCGCTAATCACACAAGGTTGTGCGCAGAAAGTTCATTCTCAGAAGTTATACATTCTTGGTAAAAACCCAAACTCCAACTCCAATCTTAAAAATAGTGTAAGTCGGTAAGGCATTGGTACAATCCCGTCTAGGAAAGTGCAACAGTACATTCCGATCGGAAAACGGAATTTGGGACACGTGCCAAAAAATAGCAGGTCCAAGTTTTCGGGGTCAAGTTTGTGAGGGACGTCGAGGTTATTATTGGTAAAAAGTACTATTATGGAAGGCACTGTCTAGGAAACCGGGATCCTTACTTTTGTGTCCTATAGGCCACGGAACCGGTAGTTCTCACGGAAACCAAACCGTAAGAGCTACGATACCGGGATCTGACGTCATTGACTAACGGAAACTTGTATGTGCTAACTCCCGTTCCGGTAGTAAATGGAAATAGCTCACGGAAACTTCATCGCATCAGCTTCTCGTATGGTAGTCTCACGGAATTATGTACTCAGAAGCTAGGGAGCCGGTAGGTGATACCGGAAACTATATACTTGTAGCTTGTGCTCCGGTCGTATCTACATCGGATATAGAACTCACGCAATAGTTTGGATGAGAGCTAGGATGCCGGGATTTTCACTGACTTAGATAAAATAACATGGGGAAAAATTTACTACAGGAACCCAATTATTGAGAGCTAAGGTACAATTAGCAACAGCTATTTGGTTAAAATGACCAGCTCACGGACACAGATGGCTATGAGCTAGGGTTCCGGTAAAAAAAAAAAAAAAAACTCACGGACCCATATTAGTGAAGACTACGAAACCGGGAGTGAATATTTTTAACTCACGGAACCCAACTCCTGTGGGCTAGGGTTCCAGTAGAGTAAAAAAAAAATACAAACTCACTGACACGTGTCAATATGGAGTGACTACTTTTAACTCACGGAACCCAACTCCTGTGGGCTAGGGGTCCGGTACTGACAAAAAAGAACTCACGGAACCAAACTCCTATGGACTAGGGTTTCCGGTAGTTCCGGTAGCTGTCATCCAAACTATTCCGTGAGTTCTATACTCCATGTAGACACTACCGGGTCACAAGCTCCAATTACATAGTTTCCGGTATCACTTACTGGCTCCCTAGCTT
The DNA here is from genome assembly GCA_023053555.1 of Branchinecta lindahli. NCBI lineage: Eukaryota > Metazoa > Arthropoda > Branchiopoda > Anostraca > Branchinectidae > Branchinecta > Branchinecta lindahli. Next base: position 30,960,320 of record JAKZAO010000010.1, read on the forward strand.
CTGAGTACATAATTCCGTGAGACTACCGGACGAGAAGCTGGTACGATGAAGTTTCTGTGAGCTATTTCCATTTACTACCGGAACGGGAGCCAGCACATACATGTTTCCGTTAGTCAATGAAGTCAGATCCCGGAATCGTAGCTCTAACGGTTTGGTTTCCGTGAGAACTATCGGTTCCGTAGCCCGTTGGACATAAAGTACGGCTCCCGGTTCCCTAGACAGTGCCATTTTGGAAACTCTGTCTTTTTAGGGTTTTATTCATTGTTAGGCTATAAAAGTATAAACATGATCTGCATAGCCGTCAAACCGGTGATCGCTCCGTACAGAACTTGATAGTTGGTGAGGTCACATGTCCTTGTTGTTCCCTTTATTAGTCCTGACAAACTGTGACTCTTCGCTGCAATACAGGTTAACTAACTTAATAAGTGCTATATTTGGTATCGGATCATGATGGTATTATTCTTTCCTCAACAAATTGAACAGTGTCAACGTGAACAACCATTGCTTAAAAGTCGGATACACAGGAAGTTTCAAGGGAAAGGATATGGATCACAGGTGCTAACAAAGAATAATTGAAAAAAAAGTCAAAATAGTGACCACCTTCAAAGTTTTGAAAAAATAACCTTTTCACCAAAATCTGGTCATGGAGGCTTGATTTTGACGTCGACGACTTGCTTTTCTCTCCCATTAAAGTCATCTGAAATAACTTGTAAAATGGTCGGGGTTAAGGTTCAAGCATCCAAACATAGTTTGTATGATAGTTTGGTTGTCAACAGGATGTCACATAGTTAGGGTTAATGTCCAAGTCTCCAAACATAGTTTGTATAGTTTCTTTCTTCTTAACAGGAAATGTAAGGTAGAAAGCACTTTGTAGCATCTCCGTGACAGGAAGTACAAGTCCATGCCAGGCCCATGCTTGTTTATGGTTTCACAATCAAGTCGGAGATCAGAGCTTCTGAGAACTTTCACATCAGCAGAGACAGGAATGTGCTCAAGCACACTGTTTCCCGACTGTGCTATCAATCATTTGTTAGGATTGTAATTGTTCAACTGTACTTCAGAGAAAAGAAGTGGTTTCCCTGATGTGTTGGTGGAAATAAACAAGACATTTCTGTCCACACACTTCTTCCTGATACAGCTTTTCACCTTGAAATTCCAGCTTCTCTACTACTACAGATCATCAGAAGCTGAGGGACGTATCTTTTGCATGCATGCTTGATGTATTATTTGTCAATTAATACACTTCTTTTGAATTTTTGCTATCAGCCCTTGACTTAACGTTTCTTCTAGCGTATTCCTTCTTTTGGACAAGTTCGAGTTTCCATTACACGGAACTTTAATGGCAATTTCCCACACTGCATCATACACTTTTGCATCCATCTTCGAATTTGTGATGATACTGGCCGAGTCAGTTCATGTTTCTTGATAAACGACTGTGTCCTGGAAAGGAGCTCAACTTGGGCAGACATAGCAGACTTCAGAAGTTACAGTGATATTGTAAAGTGTTCAGCTATTAATTAGTTTTATTCCTTTTAAAAATAGCATTAGTTTATTTAGTTTTTTGTGACAGTACTTGAGACCGACTCTGGAGCCATCAAGCTAACTGATGGCTTTTTTCCTGGCCTAATTCAAGCAGCAACTCTTTTTTTCGAGGACAAAAAAAAATTTGGATCAGGAACAAGATACTTTTGGTTTGTCATTTTGGCAGCGAATGCTAAAATCTTAAAGTTCACAACCTATTTAAGAAGCCGGGTTGCGTGAAATAATTAATTTCAACGGTCTATTACTTTAATGCAGCTACTTTGAAACTACTATTAAAATAAACTACCATTAAAATGTACCTTCTTTATTATTCAACAACAAAAATATCCTGCTTTAGAAGATGAATTATTTGCTTATTCAATCTCAGGCAAGGAGACTTTAGCAGCTCTTTGCTTAAAGACATTCTAGGACTGTTTTGGAAGAGTTGCAAAAACTTGAAGCCATTGCGCCAGAGAGCCAAAGTGTTGGCTGCATATACTCACAGAAAACTGTCAGTAAAAGTGCCATTGACAAAGGTATTTCCGTCAAACAAAACTCAAGTTATAATAAGACATGAGCTACTTGAACCTCTCACAGAACTTTAGCAGAGGCTGCGATGGCCTTGAACTTCTAACTTATCTTTGGTAAATGATTTACTCCTTCGGGAAACTGTACATACTTCATTAACCTACCGAATCGAGCGGACACTGAAGGTAGGCCAATGAATAATAAAGCTAAATGCTCCCATTAACACACTCAAACTTCCTGAATCCTGAATAATTCTTAATGTTTTTCTAAATTATTTTGTCTGAGTGATTTTAGGCTACTCTGAAGATGTCTCATTTTCCGGAAACCTAGAGGGGAAAGAGTCTTCTTATTGGGCTGAGGAGACTGGGGTATAGGGGCACTTCAAAGCGATTTGGCATACTGGGGAAATACCTAAGAGTAGAAGACTGGTGGATTTTTGGCTAGTCTGGAGTGTTTAATGGTTAGAAACAATTGACAAGAAAGACAGCAGCAAACAAATGTTGAAAATTGTGCAAATTTTAAAAAAAGTAACAACAATTCTTAAAAGTTTAAGATAAAAGTCATCCAAAATAAGAAGAATTTGGTGCAAGGTGAAGCCCAGTATCCAGAGAAAATGGCAATTGTGTGCTTCCAAATTTGTGCCTACTGCACCTAAATAATCTGACTGTTGTTCTGTATATTCCTGCTCTGCTCCAGGCCCCCTTATAAGCCAGCTGGCAGATCCCCCTCCCCCCCAAGCAATACCTTAGATTCTGATTTTCTGACCTCTAATTCAAGCAACCCTCCACCTGACACTCCCCTGTTGAGCCTAATCATTTAATCAATTTAGCTGCTTTTTTTCGGGTATAGTTACAGCGTAGTTTCACTGTACAGTAGAGGTATGCTTATGTGAATGTTTGTTGACTTTGGAAATTCGGACTTTGCAATTTTCATACACTTTCTGTGTCTTAAGTTAACCAGCTAACTACCAGTTAGCCAAAGTAGGTAAAACAAAAGGCAGCTGAAATCACCTGTAGTGGTATTTTGGATTTTTAGTCTACCATTTAGCCCAAAACCTGCAGTGTTCACCTTAAAGACAAAGTAACTGTTCATATAGGCATACAGTTGTTACTTTAATGTGAACACTGCAGTTTTGCGCTAAATGGTAGACTGAAGATCCAAAACGTCTGTACAGGTGTCTTCAGCTGCCCTTCTTACCTACTTTGGCTAACTGGTAGTTAGCTTTATACACAGCAAGTGCATGGAAATGGCAAAGTCCGAAGTCAACAAACGTTCACATAAGCATACCTCTACTCTACTTCTACTGTAATTTGACGTATTTTCTTTAGTTATGAAAATATAATATGCCGAATGAACAAGTAAAGAGGTAAGAAGCCAGTATAAAGCAACTTTGAGACAAACCAAGAGAACAAGAGTGAAACTCCAACGAGACTACAGTACATCCAAAATTTTGTCTCGGCAGGCACACTGAAAAATAAGAACATAGGTTCGGACAGTACCTTCACCTACCTGCTTCGAAAGTGATATCATGAATGATCCATGAAATTCAGTCCAAGTCTGGAAGACTGGAAGAGAATTCTCAGTGGTCACACCTTTTGTGGATTTTGAATCCTGGCGGTACCTCTGTACCTGCCTGTTACAGTTCTTTGCTGAAAATCCCCAGCGCTGTAAGAACAAAAGGCTAGCAAAATCTGAAAAGTAGTAGAAAAAAAGGCACTGTCTAGGGAACCGGGAGCCGTACTTTATGTCTTACGTGCTACGGAACCGGTAGTTCTCACCGAAACGAAACCATATGAGCTACGATTCCAGGATGAGACGTCATTGACTAACGGAAACTTGTATGTGCTGGCTCCCGTTCCGGTAGTAATGGAAATAGCTCACGGAAACTTCATCGTACCAGCTTCTCGTCCGGTAGTCTCACGGAATTATGTACTCAGAATCTCGGGAGCCGGTAGGTGATACCGGAAACTACATAACTGGAGCTTTTGTAATGGTAGTGTCTACATGGTATGTAAAAAGTTTGGATGAGAGCTAGGATGCCGGGATTTTCACCAACTTAGAGAAAATAACATGGGAAAAAATCCACTACTGGAACCCGTCTATTGAGAGCTAAGGTACCGGTAGCACCAACTATTTGGTTCAAACTGACCAGCTCACGGACACAGATCGCTATGGGCTTGGGTTCCGGTAATGCCAAAAAAATAAATTTTTGAACTCACGGACCCATTTCAGTGCAGACTAGACTAGGAAACCGGGAGTGAATTATTTTAACTCACGGAACCCAATTCCCGTGGGTTAGGGTTCCGGTAGTGCCAAAAATTAAAATTACTAGCAAGCCGACACGTGTCAATATGGACTTCGAGTCCGGTAGCATATATTATCAGCTCACGGAACCCAACTTCCATGGGCTTGGTTTCCAGTAGTACGTGATTATACTTTTAATACTTCTCACGAGTTGATAATGTTTGCTGCCAGACTCTTTAAGTCCATACTTACACGTCTCCGTGAGCTCGATATTTTTGTGCACCACCGGAACCCTAGCGCATGGGAGTTGGGTTTCGTGAGATAAAAATAGTCACTCCCGGTCTCCTAGTATGCACTGACATGGGTCCGTGATTTTTTTAACTACCGGAACCCTAACCCATAGCCATCTGTATCCGTGAGCTGGTCATTTTCAACCAAATAGTTGTTGCTACCGGCACTTTAGCTCTCAAAATATGGGTTCCGGTAGTAGATTTTTTCCCATGTTATTTTCTCTAAGTTAGTGATAATCCCGGCATCCTAGCTCTCATCCAAACTATTCCGTGAGTTCTACATACCATGTAGACACTACCGGCTCGAGCTAAAAGTATATAGTTTCCGGTATCACCTACCGGCTCCCTAGCTTCTGAGTACATAATTCCGTGAGACTACCGGACGAGAAGCCGATAGTTTTCGTGAGCTATTTCCATTTACTACCGGAACGGGAGCCAGCACATACAAGTTTCCGTTAGTCAATGACATCACATCCCGGAATCGTAGCTCTTACGGTTTGGTTTCCGTGAGAACTACTGGTTCCGTAGATCGTAGGACATAAAGTACGGCTCCCGGTTCCCTAGACAGTGCCAGAAAAAATGATCACATTTCCTTTCTTTATCTCTTCTTTATCTTTAGACAAAAACCACAATCTTCAATATAAAAATTTTTTTTCCTATTCACTTTTGTTTTTGTTTCGTCTTTCTTTCGTTCATTTTACCAAATGGGCAAAAGTATTCACAAATCCAAGAAGACAGGTCTTTTGTCTTTTGACAAAAGACAAGCGAGTTTTATATATTATTATTATTTTATTATACCCCCCTTGGGAACTTCTCCGGATTTCCGAACATAGCCTGCCTGCCCTGGTAATAAAATTACGGGTACCTCTCCCCAATGCAAATACACAGGAAATTAGCAAATCACGTATAAACAGTTTTAGGGACAAGCATTTTAATTTTAATTTTAATTCTCGTTTTGACCCGATTTACCCCTTCATGCAAATCTAATTAAAAACTGCTGCAGATTTGAATATTAAGAATTTTTCCGTAGAGCTAGACACGCGAGTCAACTTAAACGCGTAACGGCGGCTCGCTGGTGGTGGTGGGGGGGCTTTGTCAGTGGAATCCTGCAGAAATCGCACTTACGGCAAAATTCTCGTTAATTCTGCGATTTCAAATTAATTTGCCAGTTTGAAGGCAAGTCTTTTCCGTAAAAAGCGATTTATTAGTTTTACGAATATTAGATTCACCAATTGTATTGGCGCCAGGAATGCCAGAATGTCACAGATTTTTCCTGCCAAATGTCACAGGTTCTGTCAGAGAAAAGGCAACACTGCTAAGAATTTATCCGCTGAATTCAAAACTATAAACATGGGCTGGGGATCCAGAGTGGAACCCAAGTGCCAGCCATTTGGAGGAAGGAGGAAGGCTAACAAACTGTTCTTCAGGAAGTGTTTTCTCCATGACATGAAAGGTAAATTCAGAATTAAATACCAGTTCACAAATGAGTCAATAGGCACTGAGCTAAGGTAGAGGTATGCTTATGTGAACGTTTGTTGACTTCGGATTTTGCCATTTTCATTCCAACTATCAGTTATCCAAAGTAGGTAAGAAGAGCAGCTGAAAACACCTGTACAGGTATTTTGGATCTTCAGTCTAGCATTTGGCCCAAAACTGCAGTGCACTTGCTGTATTTAAAGCTAACGATCAGTTGGCCAAAGTAAACAAGAAGAGCAGCTGAAAACATCTGTACAGGTATTTTGGATCTTCGGTCTACCATTTGGCCCAAAACTGCAGTGTTCAAATTAAAGTAACTGTTCACATAAGCATACATCTACTGTAGCTGGCCAGTTTACCATAGGCATTGACACTTGATTTGCAAAACAGGGTTTGACATTATAGGGTATCCACAATCCAGGGGGTGTGGGCCATTTATGATAGACTGTAGCAGACATCATAGACTTAACTTAGCTGTCCTGCCTGCCCAGAAAGGCCCAAGTCGTGCCATGAAGCAACGCTGACTAGCTTTCTTTCTTGAAACCTGCAAGCCCTTTTTGTCAGAAATATTTTTTTCTTCTTAGATTAAGAATAATGAGGAATACAGGATACCTTGGTATTTGCGCTGCCATCCGTATTTGTGCCACCCCTAGTAAACTTATGCAAATATAGACTAATCACAAGGATTGCTTGTCAAATATCAAAATACATCAGTCCTGACCAGGTCCTGACCTACTGAATTGATATCAAAAGTTAATCACTTCGGCGACATTTCTCGGCGACACTTTTTTTCTCGGGAACTAGATTTTTCGTTTCGAACGCATACCTGTATTTCTCGGCGACACGATTTTTAGTGGCAATCTCGGCTACAAAGTTGTCATTCTCGGCGACAAACATTGCAGTCTCGGTTACACACAAAAACTGTCGGCGACAAAAGCAGCATTCTCGGATACATATCATGGATTCTCGGCGACAGTCCGTGCATTCTCGGCAACATTTCTGCCAATTTTGACCCCAAATGCATGCCATATCGTGAACGACAAAATACATCGAGATACTGGATATATAGCTATTTATAATTTTAAACACTCAACAATTGTCATAGGATCCGTTTTGATCAATCCATGCAGGCTAGAATTTTGTCACTAACAAATCAAATAAATCCAATTCTTGAAACCAAAATTACTGGGAATCATATATTCAAGCAATGCATGAAATGGATACGTCAGCTAAGATGGTTATGCAGCGATGTTGCAGCCCTTCTTTTTAAAGGTCCTTATTAGGCTGTCGAACCTCAGGGATAACGTTGGGGGAAGGAACGAACCTGCAATAAGTAGTTGCAGTTTCGTCAAGAAGAGCCGAAATACCGCTGCCGAAGCATCGTAACTGACGCATCCGTTTTAAACATTTTCTGAACATATGCTCAACGAAGTCTTATTTCCTGGGGAAGGGGGAATCCAAGATCTTGGAGCCATATACGTTGTGAACTGGTGATCGGATTCCACTGAGATTTAAAGGCTAATCAAGGCACATGACATCGAAATGTTGTGCCATTCAAAACTCAAAACGTATCAGACGACTATTACCGTATGCGACCTATTTGGGAGTTGCAAGAGGGGGAAAAGTGGGATATCAGGTAGTTTGCGTGCAGCACAGTCACAAGCTTCACGTGTCCATTAGCAGATAAGGACCTGATATGGGAACTTTGGAGGGAGTTGCGAGGTGGTTGATGCATATCTTGTAACATGTATAACAGTCGATCAGATCCGGATGGAACTAGTTGGCTAGAACAAACGTCAAAGAAATTACATCTATATGCCTGAAACGTATGCGACCCCTCTCTGAAATACACGTTAATTGCCCTTACAAGTACCGAATGGGCTAATCAGCTCATATTGGTGTGAGCATTTACTCAATGAGCAGTTTCAATGGGGGCCCCAGGATTTTCACTGAGTTTAATGAGAATTGAAGATACATAGGAGGTTTTAAGAAATAGGATATGCGTCACAGGCAGTAACAAAACTAGAATAAATACGATCATTAAAATCAAAACATAATTCGAACTGATATTCACGAATAACAATTGTGTTACCAACTTGAAAGTTCAGAAATACATTAGGCTACACTTCTACACAGTCGTCAGTCAGAACCTGAAGGGTAAAGACGTATTGCACCGATGCAAGTGAAAACAGATCGAGGATTATTACGTTGGCTGAAAATTTGATTTTTGATACTAAGTCCCAGGCAAAAGTGGGACACCGCACAACAAACTCTACTGCCGGAGTATATTATTGCTGGCAGTAAGCGAGGTAACAAAGATTAATTTGGACTTTTATCGATGTCGAACCCGAGATGTCGGAATTGTAATGAATCGTTAAGCCTACTGAAGAGATATACCGTCGTATGTTCGACGCTGGCTGGCGGCTGTGGCAAGCTTTGCCATAAAGTATGTGAAGCGACTTATGAACTGTACGCAGAAAAGCATAAGCGTTCTTTTCCTGTCTGTGCAAGCTGTAACGCAAGGCATAGCCAAATTGATCAATCTTCTGTGTCTTCAGTTTCACCGTTCTCCGATATGGGAATGCCAATGATTTATTCGCCGGTTCTAAGCTTTTTCGTACACAGTGTCGAATCTGGCATCCAAGAAGAAAAGCTAGTCAGTGCCGCCTCCCAGTTTTTCCCATTACTTGAACTGAATGAAGTTTGCAAAACTCTAATAGACGTTGCCAAACCGTCTAAATTATATCCTGGACGCCGCGGCGATTCCGCAGCTGCGTCTCTGTGCAAAGACATTCATTCAATCCTCGTGAATAAAGACAGTGAAAATTCTCTGCAAAATCTACCGTTGTTCGTAATGAAGGCAAGTGATCCAATTCCGTCGATTGCGTGCAAAAAAGAGGCGGAGTTTGCACGAGCTTTTGTGACGTGGGACAGAAAAGTGGATTGCATCGCTGATCAGGTGAACAATTTATCAGAACAGGCGCTTGCTGCCGCTAGCGTTAGCGACACTTGCAATAAAATAAAAGACCAGATTTCTGCGATAAATTCGAATCAATCAGGTAGACTTGCCGCTTTTGGGAATACTGTATGGCCGCCGTTGCCGAATCCAGGAGATGCCACAGTTGATTTGTTAGTTGAATCACCCCCTCCCGAGTTAAGTGACCCTTTGAAACGAAAATCAGCGCTGGAGAATCTCTCGGGTGCTGCAGTGATTAGACAGGTGCGGCTAACTCGTAATGCCGGGTGGTTGATAAAAACATGTAAAGCTGATGCAAAGTCTCTTCAGGACAGTTTGAGTGCGAAAACAGGATGTGAGGTCCGTGTTCATCAGCCGGAATTTGCGGGTTTGATCTCCAATGTTGACTTTAATCCTGATACTGAATCGGTGAAGGCCGGTAATGTTGGTGTGGTGAATTTAAAGCAGCTCGGAAAGTCACGGTCATTTAAAGTGTTGTTTGAATCGAAGAACGTTCAGTCATTCTATCTTCGCCATGGACTTTTCGTCGGCTACGAACATTTCCATGTCAGAGACTTTGTCAAAGTACCAAAAATGTGTTTTAAGTGCTTTTCTTTCGATCACGTTGCTAAAGATTGTACCGCGACAGAAAGGTACTCGAGGTGCACGGAAACTGACCACGTTAGTTCGGTTGACGATCAGTAGTTGCGTTCGTTGCACTCCGGTCTGGTTCTGGTGTTTAGTCACCAGTGTCCGGTTCTTTGCTTATAACGCGTTTTTTCGTTCACCAGTGAGTTGATGAAAACTTGCTAACTCTTCGCTACAGCGGGGCTCACGAGCAGGTTCTGGTTAGTCCGCACCGGTGGGCACTAACCAGACACTGGTTAGTTCGAAAACGGGTTTTAAGATCGGTGAGTAGTCACCGATGAGTGCAAAAACGCGTTATAGGAAGCACCAGTGAGTAGTCACCGGACAACGAACGCAGCTAGTGTCAAAAGAATCTCAAGTGCGTCCATTGCGGTTTGAACGATCATCATAGTTTCAGTCTGCGTTGCAAGATTCTCCGAGAGAAAGCTAAGCTCTCTTCGTCAGAATAACTTCTTTGAAAGCTATCTCGTTTAATGTTAACGGTGTTTCAGATAAAACTCACGTATTACGGCATTTATTGTCTATTTCGGATGTACTTTGTTTGCAGGAACACCATTTGCTTGATTTTTCTGCTGGTGTTTTAAGTTCTCTTTCTGTGGATCACCATTGATTTTTTGTTCCTGCAGCACCTACTGGTGGGCGCCAATCCGGGGGTATCTGCACTTACGTCCGTAATTCGTTTGAGTTCAGTGTTTTTAATTCTTCGCAACTTTTCTTAGTAGTTAAGATCTTTAATACGTGTGTTTTCAACTGCTATTTACCTACGAATTACCGTACTCCCATCACTGATTATAATTTTTCGTTCGCATGTGCTGAGCTTAAGCAGGTTTACAATAGTCTACCAGGGGGGTCGGATTGGCTTTTGACTGGTGATCTGAATTGCGATCTTACAAATTGTTTGGATTCTCGTTCTTCTACTTTTTTTATCGATTTTTTCTTCTTATTTTTTAGCTCTGAAAGATTCCGATGCTACTTTTATTCATAGTTCTGGTTCTTTTTCAAATCTGGATCATGTTTTTGCATCTAGTCATTCTGTAGTACCTGAATGCGTGCATGTTGGATATGATTTTCAAATTAGTGATCATCTTTATTTACGTTTTTCACTTGTTACTGTTGATCCAATATCTTGTGTTATCCACCATTGCAAAGCTCGTTCTGCTGTTCGTATTCTGCGGTGGATAAGTCAATGGTTTCTCGTTTCCATGAAAAGTCTGATCTTCTTTTGAATAAGATAGTTGTAGACCCAGAGCCAGACCAGACTAGTGTAATACGGTGGAAGTACGACGGATGTTTGGACTCGTGGTCCTGTACTGTATTCGGTAGCGTGGAGGGGGAGGCTCGTGGGGTCTATCTCCTAGGGTATTGTAGAGTCAAACAAACTAGAGTGCGAATATAGATTTAATAATAGATTCAACTTACTCAATACATGTAGCTCGTACACTGGCTGATACACTATAGCACTTTTCACTTACTGACGAGCGACGTACTTAAGACTGGCTTAAGATCGACTGACTGACTGACTTAAGACTGGCTTAAGACTGACTTCCGACTGACTGACTTAATTAATACATGTACAAGGGTCCTCATATACTGGAAAACTTACACTAGTTTAGCAATGTAATAACGCAGTTTCATAAAAATATGCACTGACTGGAGAATGGTTTCAGAAATAGTTACTTCACGATACAAAGGTAATTGGCGAGAGTCTCTTGAATCGAGTACCGATTCAAGGGACTTTCGCTGGTTCGGAAATCTATTCAAGGGGGAAACGTCGGGGTGATCTTGGTGAGTACGTAGATTCCTCTCATTACAGTCGCCCCACCTTACCAGCTTTAGCCCTCCGGGCTAAACAACACCTACGTTTAATAGTGAAACTGGCTCTGTAGATTATGTAATGCGATAAACTTTATAACAATGGGTCCAGATACACTTGGTATCGAAGTCGGGATCCCCTAGAAGGGTGCCCCTTAATAACAATAAGGACATATATAGGGAGTGCTCGGGTTTTGCCATTCGTGTACTAAGCGCGTGTCACTGGTGCTGGCGGGGCTCTCGGGGTGCCCTCTCGCCGTCATTATATGGGTGCTACATGGTTTATGCACTGAAATATATATATATGTATATTATTAATTTTTTTTCTAGGATTGTCACTTGTCACTAGCACTTGTCTATCTTTCCCTACTCCCCTTTCACCGTCGGATGAAAAAGTTCGACCCGGGGGGGTTTGATCAACATAAAATCAAAATTAAACTTGGTATGTAAAAAGAAAAGAATCCGATGCTGTCTTGTGGAATTATTCCGCGATTTTAACTGATTCCCTGCATCTCCCGCCGTCCGCACTTTCCCATCAGTCCCTCCCCCACACTATTCACGGTATCATGCGCCAATAGGCAGCATAGAGGACACTGCAGTTGTATGTTCTGACCTTTCTCTCCTGAGGAATCTGTTGTTGAATGTTAAGGTTATGGTATCCTTACTTCCCAGTGAGGGGTCGTTGCAGTTGTTGGTCCTCTCTTCCAAAAAGAAGGGTATCTTCGGTTACGTGGCTTCGTGTGTTAGTGGGGGTGGAGAGTCGATGGTGCAGCGCCTCGGCTTGGAGGTGCAGGTCGTCTCTCGGCAGGTAATATCAGCCTATAAAAGTAATTGCGTAGTATCGGACTCCCTTTTTTTCCATTGGTAGACTTCTGTGGTCTTATATTTCATAGTTACGAGCGCTACGGATCATCCTTAATTCACGTTTTCGTGTTAGACACTCTAAAAGCTTAACTACGTACATCTCATAAATCATTCGGAGAGCTGGTAAGGTGAGAATGTGGGACTGGCTGGATTCCTAAGATATCACGACCGTGACCTTTAAATGGTCCGAAGTGCTGAGTCAGCTTCCCGCTAATCGTCAGATATCTCAGGTGAGTTACAACATGGCAACGTGGAATTCTGACGGTTGTAAGGGTTCTTGGAATAATGTTTAACGAAAGCTTCAGTGGCTGACTGAGCCACTGGTGATCAGTCGGCTTTCCAATTTTATGTCGTATGGGGTCTTCCTTTTCTTTTTAGCTAGACAACGTTACTTAAAGCAAGCTTGGCTAAACAAAAACAATAAAAAGCGAAGAGCAAGATCAAGCATGGTTGCAAGTCTCGTGCATTAACGAGCGCTAGTTTGCGGGTTTATGATAAAGCTACAAAGAATGCTTGCTAAATTGGCTTTTGCAAACTAGCCAGATTGGCTAAATTGGCGTGATATGTTAATTCATTCAAAAGGAGGGATTTCTCGACCTCGTGCATGGGTGCCAAATAGCATGCATTGTGTTAGTGGTCACATCACTCAATCGTTGGCATGCGGCGCTAGTTTGCGGGTTTATGATAAAGCTACAAAGAATGCTTGCTAAATTGGCTTTTGCAAACTAGCCAGATTGGCTAAATTGGCGTGATATGTTAATTCATTCAAAAGGAGGGATTTCTCGACCTCGTGCATGGGTGCCAAATAGCATGCATTGTGTTAGTGGTCACATCACTCAATCGTTGGCATGCGGTCTGTTTTCTCTGGTTAATTTACTAGTAAGGTTTGGACTTACCTAAGTCTCAGGATTAGGTGCTGTACCTACTGATGGGACAACTTCCTTTGGTAAGGTTGTCTGAATGAGCATATCCCAGTGCTCTAAGTCCTCCAGGGTTGGGAGTAGTGCTGATGCCCCAATGCTATCTAGAAAGTCTAGGGACCAGCTTGGGCTTGTGCCTTCCCGGGCTTCTTCCTTGACTTCTTCCTGGGCTTCTTCTATCTGTGGCTCCCTGTCGGTGTTTGTTGAGGGCGCGTCCATTTGTTTTGACCTCAGTTCTGTCTGGTTTAGGCGGGTTACTAGCTTTGTAGACCCATCCTTGGTCATTTCTACTAAAGAGGGATCGGGCGGCGAGATTGATTAATAAGCGGCCTACCACATCAATTGTCGGAGACGGAGGATGGAGGGGAGGGGCTACGATTAATAGGGACATCATTCCAATATAGCTAACTCCATATCGAAATACAGTCCTAGTAGTTGGGGTATTCCGCATTAAAGCGATGTATTTATTGGTTTCGCGATTTTTCTCTTCTGGAGTGCGGCAGGGTAGGGCCGCGTTACCCTGCCGTAATCCGGTGTGAATCGCATAATTTAATTTACCCTTGATCACTTAATTTGCGCATGGCCGTCGGATGAAAAAGATTCTAGTCATTGGCGGGCGACCGAGCTCAAACTCGCTCAGGCGTTTGCGGGGTGCTGTACGCGACGAAAAACTGCAATGGCTTATTACAACCATAAGGGTCGTCTGGATCTGACACATCGGAATCCAGATCGAACCTTTCTCATCTCATTGAGTTCCCTAGCAAATATCAGCTAGGTATGAAATGCCTCAGGCTACATTAGGAAAGCAATTACTTACATTGTGGCCAAATCGCTTGCCTGATCGTGGATAACGTCAATCTATCGGCTGAAGTCCTTTGGTAATTTGTGACGGTTCCGACTCCTTATCCAGCATAGGTGGCACCACAGCCCAAATCCAGGTCTTACATTGGTCGATTCCATGACGTCGAGGCGCTACAGCTACAGGCACAGCATGTGTTCCGTGTCGACACCAAACATCGGAACCTCAGAGGCTTTAGCGGGAGTGCCCAACTCCTCGCTGCCACTCGAACGTCTACAAAGTCCCCACCTTTCGCATACGTCTCATGCACAATTACCCCGGAGCTTCACGTCAGGTAATGAGCCATCTTCGGCTCACACAAATCTCGTGAAATCAACAGCCTACGTACTAGGCTTAAATCTCATCATTCATTGTCGCTTCTTAGGCTAAAGGGTTGCCGATGTCGGGATTTCCGACAATGCCTGAGCCCGAAAAGCCCTTGCTATGGACAATTTTCCTAGTTTTTCATTCCCTCACTTGCACTTGTCCACCTCACCTGTGCTTAAACCCTATGGGCATTAACCGCGTAATCAGAACTGTCGTTACATTTAAATGTCAGCATTTTCTGACTGGATATGACGCTTCTAGCATTATCACACGCGAACGCTGCCTCTGAGGGAGCAACTGTTACCGAATACTGTTTCTAATCCAGCACTTCCTCCTACACTGAGTAGAGGGTATCTCGAGGGTAATTACATAAGTTCTTCCTCCTATAATATGCGTAGGGTAAAACAGCGTACCATATTGGTCCCGCTATGCCTCCTTTCATACGGATTTGCCTTCATGCCGTGAAATAACAACTACACCTAAGATTCGGATTCCTCGCCCTTTAGCTTTTTTTTTTTTTTTTTTTTTTTTTTTTTTTTTTTTTTTTACACGTCTCGTCCGAACACTGACAGTTGTAGGGACTATCAAACACCAAAGATAGTGAAATACCGATACATTAATTTTTGGACAGTTCACTAGATACGAAAATTAACTAAAATCTACCAAAGCAAAATACGCTACAATATAGCACACAGCCGAATGCCTAAGAAACACCACATCAAAACAATCACTGTTCTGTAAGCTAGCCTATAACTCAACTACATTTTTGAAAGCTAAGGGGGAGGGGGGTAATTTGATTTGAAATTTCCTTCGTTTTGTTTACCTAAAGCCATGTCAGTCACGTTATAGTCCCCCTTTTCTTACGTTTTTTCTTTTTCTTTACCCGTTTCATGTCTCTCGCTACTTTTAATCTAATAATTCATAACATGTCACCCTAGTTTGTTTCACTCACGTCACCCTAGACCGCCGCTAAGCCACCACTGTAATACGGAGAAAGTACGACGGATGTTTGGACTCGTGGTCCTGTACTGTATTCGGTAGCGTGGAGGGGGAGGCTCGTGGGGTCTATCTCCTAGGGTATTGTAGAGTCAAACAAACTAGAGTGCGAATATAGATTTAATAATAGATTCAACTTACTCAATACATGTAGCTCGTAGACTGGCTGATACACTATAGCACTTTTCACTTACTGACGAGCGACGTACTTAAGACTAGCTTAAGATCGACTGACTGACTGACTTAAGACTGGCTTAAGACTGACTTCCGACTGACTGACTTAATTAATACATGTACAAGGGTCCTCATATACTGGAAAACTTACACTAGTTTAGCAATGTAATAACGCAGTTTCATAAAAATATGCACTGACTGGAGAATGGTTTCAGAAATAGTTACTTCACGATACAAAGGTAATTGGCGAGAGTCTCTTGAATCGAGTACCGATTCAAGGGACTTTCGCTGGTTCGGAAATCTATTCAAGGGGGAAACGTCGGGGTGATCTTGGTGAGTACGTAGATTCCTCTCATTACACTAGTATTAATATATTGTATGGTGAAATTATCCACTCTCTAAAAGTGGGTGCACAATCTACTTTTGATATTGTTTCTTCTGTACCGGGTACGCGTAAGTTTGGTTGGAATTTTAACCCTATGGTACTAAATGCTAATAAAAAGGCTAAAAACGATTTTAATTTGTGGAAAATAGCAGGTAAACCACGATCTGGTCCTTTTTTCAATGCGATGAAGTTATCAAAAAGTGCTTTTAGAAATGAACTGCGTTTTCACAATGATTGCTTGGAAAATTTCGGGAAACCGTAATGGTTTATGGAATTTTGTTTCTAAAATGAAGAGTAATAGTGTTTCCCCTGAAGACAAAAGTTTATTATCAGAAAGTGATTGGATCCAGCATTTCTCATCTCTTTTTTTAATACATGATCCGATTGATAATGAGAGATTGGAAGATAATTTTCGCTCAGAACTTGCTTCTCACCTGCTGACGGAAGTGTCTGTTTCAACTGCGGAGGTTACTACGGCCCTAAAGAAATTAAAGTCGAAGCATTCTGAGGACCATGATGGTGTGAATTCGCGTCTTCTGAAATGGTCATCGCCCTTAGCTATTTATTTTATTGCCCTTTTATTTACTCTTATTATTCGTACTGGTTTTATCCCTCGAAGTTTTTGTCAGTCAACTACACGCCCCCTTCTAAAGAGAGGTGGTAAGTTAAATGAGTAGTCAACCTTAAAAAGTTTCATTATAGGTAATTTAACGAAAGTGACATCAAATGACTAATCATATAATTATTTTCATTTTTAGAATACCAAGATATATGCAGTGTGACGATCCACTCCGTAGTTTCTAAAACGTAGTCTCTGGTTTCTTCTATCTTTTTGTTTCTGGTTCCGTTGTTTTTTTTTCCGATACGATAATAGAACCACCAAAAATACATTTTTTGGAATTTCAACCGTTTACGGCGGGATAGTTGTTCGTACACCTATAAAAAACAACTGATCTTTCTCCTATTGTATTTAATTCCCTAGAAAACAATCGTAAAAAACAACTATTTTTCCAACTGTGTGAGGCCGAAAATACAATTGTAAAAAAATAGCTGTGAAAAATGATTTTTTTTCAATTGTATTATGGGACTGAAAATACAATTGTAAAAATGCAACTGTAAAAAAAATTGTTTGTTGAAATTGTATTATGGGACCCCGAATACAGTTGTAAAAATACAATTGTAGGAATTGCAACGGTTTACAAGTGTATATAATTGTAAATGATACATTTGTAAAAAAAATAATTCCAATTGTATGTCCGGTCCCATAGTACAATTGTAGAAAAATAATTGTTTTCCGTTGTTTACAGTCACAATTATTTCCATAAGGGTTGCTCTACTGACTTTCACAATGATTTCATCTACCTTCGACATTGGGTATGGATTCGAGTCCTCGGTGACGTCATTTAAGTTGCAGTAATCCACACAAATGCGAACCGTTCCATTCTTTTTAGGAACGACAACTAAAGAAAAGGAAAATTTACTGTTGGACCGGATAATGATGCCTAAGATTAGCTTCCGTATTATTGCTTCTTCGACCGTTTTTGCCTGTTCAGCAGAATTTGATACGGCGTTTTTCGGATAGGTTGAGCTCGGGTTACGATCTTATGAGTGTTATTCCCGGTTGCTTGCTAAACCTCTTCCGACAACGCTGTGCCGTTGAAACTCCCTACTTCTCCATTCGACTGGGCGTGGTATACTGAACTCTTCTTTGATTTATCGCCTACCAATTTTAGAAATTCCCTCTCAGGCTGGCTTAGAAAATTCGCCGCTTGGTCGTGTACCAAATATTTGGAGAATCCGACCCTACTAAAGAAATCTTTCAATGCTTCGATGACTTTCTTTGACGAACAAGAGCGCATAGCGATCGCCTCCGGCCACTTAGAAAAGTAGTCCACCATTGCTAGCAGACACGTGTTACACCGGCTGCTACGGCCCTACAAAGTGCAATCCTACCCACTCGAATGGTCGACTTGGACATTTGATTGGTTAAACCGGTGCTTTGTCACGTTTGGTAGCTCTCGACACCATCTGGCAATCGGCGCACGTTGTATAGTGCCTAACAACGTCGGAATATATCCCCGGCCAGTAGAAATTCCGCTTGATTTTTTCCACCGTTTTAGCCCTACCTAAGTTTCCGCCCTGTGGCGAGTTATGCGCGAGGTCCATATTTTTTGCCTCATAATCCTCATCAAAACTAACAGCAATCACTCGCTTCCAGTGGCTCTGTCACGGTCAACCCTGTACAACCGATCTTTTCGAATAGCAAAACTTTGGCCTACCTTCTCATCTTCCTCTTCGAGATTGTTTACTTTTTGCCCAGGCTGACCTTATACTCGGGTCCTGACGCTGCAACTTCTCGAACTGCAAATCCGCAGGAAACGCCGCCGCTAAACTTGCTCGTTGAATTTCTGTTTCTCTTCCCGCCTTTCGGATCCGGACTTCGGTTCCATTTTTAGAAAAACTAGCCGACATTTCTACTTGGATTTCTCGGACAAAGCCGTCATAAATGTCCACTGCTAGCGAGCAATCAGCTTCGTATCAAGAATAAATAAGGGAGAGAATTGAAAACTCGCATAACCTTGATTTCAGCAACCTGCGTTGACTTCTGCCCGGAAATATTTTACCGGGGGTGGAGACTGGGTGGAGCTTCGCGTGTTGCCTCTTGCAGTATTAAGCGTTACCTCTTGAGCAAAAGTGATGAAGCAGCCAGAAAAGGCGGGAAGTTTAAACAGTACTGATTTCTGCGAATTATACAAATGAAAACGACTTTCAATCTCGGGTCAGATTTCCAATAAGATGCTTATTTTTATCGCGACCTTTCACAAAGACTATGAAGCCCAAGGGCGGCATTTGATGACTCAGGGAGCAATTAGGAGCAAACGTTGATGCACTTGAGGAGTTGAGGCAAAGACCTAACATGCGTCTTTGGTCTGATGGATTGGTGTGAACATTAGTACTTTTATTTTAGTCTTCTCAGGACTGTAAAGCATCGATTCTAGAAAAGGTATGGACTTAAGTTATTTAGCTGGCAAAAATATACTGAATGAGTTATTATGTTTTGTTTTTTAATTGTGCTCTCTAGTCTCGACACAAAATTTAGCTCATATCATTTTCTCGTATAGTTGCGAAAAACAGTTGACTGTAAATTTTTTCAAATTTATATTTACTGATTATAAGAAATCCAAAACGTCCCTATTTGTGATAATAACTTATTATTCTTGGTCAAAATGTCTATGATTATCTCGGGTGGTTTATCTATGCTATTATAATCTATGCTATTATTAATCTGTTATTTCATCATCGTTTTTTTCAATATCATGTTTTTTCATCATTCAAATTTGAATTTTAGGCATAAATGGCACAATGTACTCAAAGATTTATTCTGTTTTGTTTTAAGTTGTATTCACTACACAAAATTTAGTTCATACCATTTTCTCGGATAGTTCAATAAAAACAATAAATTCTAGTCTTACACTAATAACTGATAACTGGAAATGATACGTACACGCACACTCAGGATCTGCCAGAGAGATTAAATGATTATTTATGGATGAAAAAAAAGGGTGAGTTGTTCTTCTCACTTTTCCAGCGACGGATATCATAACTGACTTTCTAAGCCTAGAGTAAAACATTTGGTAGTACGTCCCTTCTTTTCTTTAATTTGAACTTTCAGTCCAAATTGCTGTCGGTCCTTTTCTGCCTTTATTTTTGTCTTCTAAATTCTCCCCTTCTTTATTCTTGGTATAATCCTCGGAAATCAGCAGTGTTTGAAAATTCCCGCCTTTTCTGACTGCTTCATCACTTCTGCTCTGGAGGTAACACCTAATGCTGCAAGAGGCAACACGCGAAGCCCCACCCAGGCTCCACCCCCGGTTTTTGAGACCGGCTAGAAAGGAAACTAGCTTGATTCGACTCTTCTCAATTCTCTCCCTTATTTATTCTTGTTCGTATGCCAGTCTTGTATCAGCACTGTCGTCCGTCTCGCTCCTTATAAAACATCAAAAATCAGGAAAGTGACGACTAAGTAATCTTTCGAACTGAAGACTGTCTGAAACTCGCTTGTAAATTTGTACTCCATTTAAGGCTCAATTTGTTTCTCGTATTTTGATCTCCACCACAGGATCTACTTTAACGTCAGAATGTATGCAGCCAATTTTAAAAAGAGAATTTTCGTCAATCTGTTCTTGCGGTGCGGACTTATTGTGCAAAAAAGTTACTTCGCTGCTACAACCGACCAAGAATGTCAGTTCCTGACCGTTAACGAACCCGTTTACTGTCTTGGCCAATAGTTCCGTCTCGTTTCGATCAGCTATAGCTATACAATCTGTCGGTCTGTGGCTGGCAGATGCATATTGATCTGATTCAAGTACATGTACTGTATTTTCGACTTTCGTTCCGTTCCGACTTTCGTTACCAATTTTTTTGTTCGATTCCTTGGAACTTGGGCATTGATTCTTACAATGTCCAAGTACTTCACACTGAAAACATGAATTATCCCTACCTTTTGGTTTCGCAGTATTCGGTTCTCGACCCTAAGGGCTTAAATTCCGGGTACGTTAGTTGGCTGGCCTAAGTACAGGCATCGCTGTAGTTGTCTGCCATCTTAACAGCTCACAGAATCGGGATTTCTCTGCCGTAAGTACGTCTTCAGTCCCAAAATAATTGGAACAACCTATAACGAATTTTTCAAATAGCTTTTATAATACTTCTGATATTTTTTTTACCGTTAGACGTAGCTTTGTCTAAATCTGCCTCAGATATTTCAAGCCGTTTCCGGGCAGACAATTCTAGTTTCCCGAAAAATTCTTGAAAACTTGTTGAATTGGATTTGACGAAATCGCGAAAATTAACCAGATATTCATCGCTGTTCACGCTATATTTCAAAAAAAAACTCGCTTTTACGGAAGAAAAATCGGAGAGCTGTGCTTGCGACAAGCTCGAGACCAATTCTAGATCTCTTCCCCTCAGGAGAGGCATAAGCTTTACGACTTTTGCGGTGTCGTCCCAAGCACACAAACGCGGAATTTTTTCGAATGCGGTTAGAAAAGAGTCGAAGTCGTCGTTTTCCCACATTTTCTGCTCTTTGGGATTTGACAAGCGTGCTGATAGTTGCTAATCTACTTTATTGATGTTTACGAAGCTAATAGTAAGCGATAGTTGCTAAGCTAATCTAATCTATTTGTCGTGAAGCAGAGTTTTTCTGCATAATTCCGTCCGGAAGTATGTGTCGGTTCAATTCTCAATCGCTCCGTTTCCCAGCCCCATGTTATGTCGACTTCCAACAGAAACCTCTAGAAACTCAAATTTACTGCTGGACTCAGTAACCCCTCGGCTATCGACGTCGTCAAATCATCTAAATCGCCGGAAACTGTATCAGAAAACTAACTGATTCCTTTGTGTGATCGACCGTGTGCTGGGGTGTCTCACTAGACCCCAAGCAATCCCACAAATTACGCTCGACTAAAACCGCAGTTTTTGAACATTTCCTCGAGCTTATTTTGGAAACTTGTAGACCCCCCAGTACACTTAGCATACACGTTCACCGCAGAAAGCTTTTGTATTGATCCTCTCATTGGAACTAGTTGCTGGTGCCGGACAGTCCGACCACTACAACTAAATCTCGTTATACACTTCGCTTCTTTTTCAGCCACCTTAGATAACGACAGGCAACCCTTTCTTACCTTCCACAGAAAAATCCAACACAATTCCACCGCTGCCACCAATACGATAGCTTCCTTAGATGTTCTCGCTTCGAAAGCTAACTTTATTCTGAAACACACTGTACAACAAATCAATCACCAAAACATTAATTTGCTCTGAATGAATGAGTGAATGAATTTATTCCCAATAAAGCCCAAGGGCCATGGTGGGAAACATAACACAATAACAAAAAAAAATATCATACACTCCGAAAACAAACCACAAATCAACTTCTATAAAAATAGTTCACGGTGGGTCATAGCTAACTTCAGGAATCTACCCAGCCTTCGGAGGTCACCAAAACACTTACTTCCCATACTAGAAACCAAATCTTTTTCCTCCCAAACCTCCCGAACGAACACTTCCTTTCTTAATCATTTTAGCTCCTCGCAATAACATATCATATGTACCGCATCCTCCCCATCAATACCACACATTGGACAAAAATAAGGACCAGTACCTTTCCTCTCTCTACAAATGTAATTTCTCCGCATCCCCACCGGAAGAGCGTTCGCCCTAAGACTCACCATTCACCTCAATTCTGTCCCTCCAATCCCAACTTAAAATATAATTCTTCTCCCCATGTCTCTTTGGCCATACCATACAACTTCAGAGAATGATGCTCTGAAACACCCCAATGCCAACTCTGAATCTCTTGATCTCTTAGCCTTTCTTTCCCTAGCTTAGCTACCTACCTACCCCTTCAGATGGTGCGGCGGCGCTTGAATCGTCAGGGGTTTGTCACTTCATGGCAACAGTCACACATGAAATGTCGGTGTAAGTTTTCTGAGGGTGAGTTAGCAATTAGGCTTTCGCTTCATACGAAGTCAGTCAATGACCCCGTGAAAAAGTCAACCAGATCCCAGTACTGAAGTCGGAAGCCAGAATTGACAAACATGATAAGTTTGACAGAACAGACTTAGATAAAGAACAAAAAGAGGCAACGACATTTTAAACAGCTTCAAACATAGCTAACCCTAACACGCACTCAAAATAATAAAAAAAAAAACTAGGTAAACGTACACCGGAAAGTAGCGTTTCATAGTTTATTTTATGCTAGCACATCTACCGATAAAAAAAAACTAATCTGGAAGGACTTCAATGAAGGGATTAGTGACTCTTTTATTAACTTAAAATCGGCGACCGTGGACGCAAGAGTGGATCGTCCACGAATGAACACTCCTCTAAATAATCATTGATAAAAATTCCTTGAAAGTAAACGAAGAAAAAAGCTGGTGGTAGTGCTGACGCACATGAATTAACAAAATTACAAAATAACAAAATTAATTTTAGGGTGGAGATCATGGCAGAACTGCGCTTCAGATGGCTGCCTTCGACGGCAATATCGATTTAGTGAAGGCGCTACTGCAGGGGAACTCGGATATTGAGGTCCAGGACAATGATGGAAAGACGGCATTACATATAGCCACAATGAGGTAAATTTCATTGTCTCTCTGACAGACAGCTTTTCATGCATCTCGTGAAAAACATAGTTGAGTTTGCGACTGAATATATGATTTTTTGGATTTGTGTATCAAGTCGATAGATGCTTACTCTTTTCTTACTTCTAGTAACGACAAGGCTGTGTTTTCTTGTTGATATTGCTAGTGCTTACAGGCTCGACATTGACCCTGGCTGGATTCTCTTGGCTGTTTTTGCAGGTCGCTTCTGTCATGGTGTGCTCATCTCTTGAGATAAGGTTGATGAGCTGAGTGAATCATGAGAGTTAGTCTATCATGGCATGGCCGAGATAAATCACGATCGTTTGAATTTGCAGCAAAATCATGGTTGTAACTGGTAACCCACTGGCCATGGTGACTGTCGGACTGAAAGGCTGGGTGGTTACCAGAAGGGTAGCCTATATAAATTTTCATATGTTCGACATGAATCATCATAATCAGCAGTTTTTTTTGCTCTTGAGATTTTTAATTTAGATCTCAAGCTCAACCGGATTACAAGAAACCTTTGAGAGGCTGTTCCTGATCAGGATCGACTTGATGGGTTCCGGCTAAAACCCCCCCGGCGAAAACCCCCCCGGACAAAACCCCCCCGCCAAAACCCCCCCGGCGAAAACCCCCCCCGGTACCAAAACCCCCCCGGCTAAACCCCCCCCGTGACCAAAACCCCCCCGGCGAAACCCCCCCCGTGACCAAAACCCCCCGGCGAAAACCCCCCCGTGACCAAAACCCCCCCGGCGAAAACCCCCCGGTACCAAACCCCCCCCGGCGAAAACCCCCCCGTGACCAAAACCCCCCGGCTAAACCCCCCCCGGACCAAAATCCCCCCGGCTAAAACCCCCCCGGTACCAAAACCCCCCCGATACCAAAACCCCACGGGTACCAAAACACCCCGGTACCAGAACCCCCCGGGGAAAATAATCTTACAAAAAAATCTTAAAAAAAGTATTAAAAAAAAAATCTTGAAAAAAAATCTAGACATAACTATAATCGGAAAAAAGTGCCTTATTATTGTACATAGCCTTAATTGGACCGAAGTAATAGCCTAGTTGTTAAACTTGTAAAAAAAATGTTTTCCCTTGGAACCAAAAAAAAAAAAAAAAAAAAAAAATGCCCCTTAATGGTATGAATTGCAACTTTCACTGCTGCAACTCGTACAATTTTCCCAGTGAGCGCGTCCTCGTCGCAAGGGGCGGACTAATTCCAGTGGAAGTACAACTGAGAACTGACTAAGCTTCACTGTCTTGTTGTACCAGAATTCCATTTGAATTAGAACAAGATCACGGGAAGTCAAGTGAAATTTTTTGGATTCGTGTTAAATGTAAATGAATCGAGCTTTTGGTACCGGGGGGTTTTCGCCGGGGGGGGTTTGTTACCGGGGGGGTTTTCGCCGGGGGGGTTTTGGTCACGGGGGGGTTTTCGCCGGGGGGGTTTTGGTACCGGGGGGGTTTTCGCCGGGGGGGTTTTGGTCACGGGGGGGTTTTCGCCGGGGGGGTTTTGGTCACGGGGGGGTTTTCGCCGGGGGGGTTTTGGTCACGGGGGGGTTTTCGCCGAAGGGGGTTTTGGCGGGGGGGTTTTCGCCGGGGGGGTTTTAGCCTAGACCCCGACTTGATACCCCTAATCGGAGGTGCTATTATGATTCCCGATCGTTTGAATCGCAAGCAATATCATTGTTATAAAGTTGTGAACAACTGGCCATTGGGACTATCGAACTATATTTTCGGGATGCCTTAACTGTTTTAAAAAACCGTAAGATATTTGATATATAAGATATACCAGCGTTATTTCCTGTAAATTCCTGTGAAATTACAGCCTTTTCCAATAGTCTGTCTTGCTGTTTTTTGCACGAAACTGAGTGCCAAAACGTCCTTGACGAAATTTAGTTAAAGTTCTTGTCCAGAATCCCTATGCCTGGCCAGAATCTTAAGGCAGAATAATTATAAACAATAATAAATCCCCAATAGTAAGGCAGAATAAAAATAAATAATAATAAATCCCCTAATGATAATTAATAATAATAAAAAACTTCCGCTGCCGGGATGCAGACAAGGGTATCTGAAAGCGACACTAGTGCCGAGTTAAAGTGGACAGTAAATTTTCCCTTTCCTCAAAGGATCACTCGCACTGTTTATTGTTTAAGCTTCATTAAAAAAATAAAATTTTTTAAACAAGGCTCTGCTTTAAAAAAAATTACCCACAGCTTGGCTGTTATAAGTCTTTGTCCTGGCCCGTTGACGTGTATCTGGTTTAAACTTAGGATCACCGTTTGTTCTAGCGACGGAGCTTCTCGTTTACAACTCTCAGGAGCATGGTATACAGGAGGGGTATCCATCCTCAGACAAGATTTCTGTCTGGCTTAAAAAGGAGCCAACAAATTTGACAAAAATACTAGATTAAAGTTAGTTGATTGGTTTACATATTGGATTAATAATTATTGCTTCAGTATTTCTAGTTAAACTTATTTTTCTTTTCAAACAAGGTTACTTAATTTTAACCTCACCTCGATTGACTCAAAAATGATGAAAAAGGAAGAGTTAGCAAAGTCAATAGCCAGAAAACAGGATTTCAAAATACCTACAAAAGGAGAAAAAGGCACAGAATTTGAATATTTTGGGACACATGACTTTGAAAAAAGTCATATTTTGCCTCTTGACTGTCAGGACAGCTTGTACATTTCCATTTTAACAATTTCGCGGCAAAAATCGAGGTGTGTAAAAATGAGGTTGGATACCCCTCCTGTACGTCGAAAACAGCAAAAGAAGCCCAATGAATTGCCTTTCCAACTCCCCGACAATGCACGGATCCTGTCCGGTCCTTTCAACTATGTAAATAAGACTGAAATAAGACTAAGCACAAACAATCGATCAGTATCGGGGGTTCCCGGACTGGAATTCCTGCTCGGATTTTCCTAACCATCATCACTTCCATAATGAAAAGTTGGAAATTTATTCAACTTTTCCGTATGGAAGTGATGATGGTGGGAAAAGCCAAGCAGGGATTCCAGACAGGGTGCGCTCAACCCTGAATGTGTGCTTGCACTATCATCCCGACTCCTTTACTCTGAGTTTGCCACACGATATCCGGTCTCTCCGTCCAACCAGAGTCTTTAGCTCTATTTTGGAAATGAAGTGTAACATGTGAGAGACGATGTTTTTCAAAATATCATATTTCATTAAGATCTGAATCCCCTTTTGAAATTACAAATACCCGAAGATGCCAGAATCCTCCTTCCTCAACTCCCCGCAAGATGGTAGATCAGGGAAACGACTATTTCCCAGTTAATTTTGTCGAGTCCCTTTGGCCTGCCAAATCTCATCGTCGGGTTCCGGCTAAAACACCCCGGCGAAACCCCCCCGGACAACCCCCCGCCAAACCCCCCGGCTAAAAACCCCCCGTTACCAAACCCCCCGACCAAACCTCTCCCGGTACCAAAACCCCCCGACCAACCCCCCCGGTACCAAACCCCCCCCCCCGCATAAAAAAAGACGGGTCTGCAAGAGTAGAGTAACTGGTAGGTAGAGAGTAAGAGTAGAATAAACTTCTTTCGCAAACTTGACTCTACAAGAATGTCTGAAGTACAGTGGGTATCAGAACAATGATAAACAAAGGGAGTGTAAGGCGAAGGTGAAGGTTGATGGTGACAGACTAATTGCTGAAGTCACCAAACACCCGCATTCAACTGAAGCTGTTGTCAGTGAGATGTTAAATGGGAATGATCAAATCAAAGCCAGTTCCACTCTGTGTAACGATCCCCCCAACAAACCCTTTCCCAATGCCTCACCCTTCTTGGCGAGGAAGCTGCAGTTACGATGCCAACCATTGGTGCAATGTGAAGCTCCCCTTGCCTGATTGCTCTTTAGTTATCCCTGAAAACTCGAAGATGGGCAATAAGCGGAGGGATACCTATGACACCGCAAAAGTTGTCCTGCTATCCGTCTGTGAGCAAGATAACTTTCGAAGGGAATGAATATTTTTATGAGACTTGATGGGAGGATCCTTTGGGTTAAGGGAAAGGTTGAGCTCGTTTTGTGATAGCACTTTCAAGAAAGTCCCAGAAATATTCTACCAGCTCTTCACCTTACTCGTGCTTGTCAATGGTAAAACTGTCACATGGTTGTTCGTTTTATTGCCCAGTGGACTACAAAGTTGTAAAAACCTTATCCAGTCAGGACGGAGACAGAGAACCAATCTCAGTGTAGGGAACATAAGAAAATATTGAGAAAGTAAGAAAATCGTCAGTCAAATTTACAAAAAAAATAATTCACTGTTGTAAACCCGGCTAAAAATTTCGTAAGTTTCTTTTATAACAATCGATATGACCTGAATAAAACTTGGCAATCGCATAACTACGTAGCATGGTAGCATCTCAGAGAAGGATCTCAGTCTGACCGGGGTCCGACAACTGTGAAGGGAGTTGGAAGGGAGGAACCATGAAATCTTGTGACTGGAGGGATCAGTACGGGAAAGAACAACGATAAGCCCTTACTGTATCATTTGTACAGCCGGACCAGGCCCGGACTTTGTATAAAGTTGAAGGGATGATTCAGATGGAGACTGACATGAGGCAAGATGACCCGGACTAGATCCGGTCACTCTCGGTGAAGCTGAACAGGGGAAAGGAAATCTAGTGCCAGCCAGGATGGGTAGGCTAGTTGCAGATTGGCTAGGACGACGACACTTGACAGAAAAAAATAGAGATCCTACCAAATTGACTTGTAAAAATCATTTCCGCATCTGACCATTGAGATGTGAGTGAAGGATGGGGAAGCCGGAATAATGCGGAACAAGCTATCTGATCTGGATGAAACTTGGTAAATGACATGACCACCGTTTTGTTATTCCGTTTCAGTTCCAAATTTGATCCGAAAACTGTGGGGGTGGAGGACTCAGGGGTGTAGTGGGCTGGATATAGAAGAGTTTGTAGCACGCTTGGAGTTGAGGAACGGGGAAATTGAATGAGGTGAGAGACGTGGAGAAGCCCCAATTTGGAACCGACATACCTCCTTCCTAGTTCGGATGGAGGCTATCTGATGTACCTGGATTATCAGTTGTAGGCCTTTTCCAAATGTTGACGATTTTCTATCGGAGCTGGAGAAATGGATGGTCTTGGGTCAGCCGCAGTAGGTGAGCCATCCTGATCTTTTTAGCGGATGATGTTAGTACCAGTATGTATCAGTATGTTAAGTGGTTCCTCCACTGGCAATCGTAAGTCCGTCGTAACCTTGCTCGTCCGGACCCGGCATGCTCTCATTGGCTGAAAACCGCCAAAATAGCCGCTTACGACAGGTTACGATCGCTTCCGACAGCTTACGATGGCCAGTGGAGTACCCGCTTTAGTACCAGATTGCCAACAGACGGTAGAAAAGCAAGACAAAAAATATGTATATATATAAATATATAGCTAATGTGATAGTTGATTATGGGGTAAAAAGACATGCTGAACACGATGGTGAAAACCATTTTCTCGTCAGACAAGTAGTTCGCCCGGAATCCGGACAAAACCAGAAATTTGTTAAAAGTAAAAGTTTTATTTGAAGTTGATTAGATGTTATATTTAGGGGTAAGAAGACATGCTGAACAAGATGATTGTAGCGGATGCTATTTCATTTCGTTTGCCCTCAGGGTATGCAATCACTCTGAGGGAAATTCGCGCATTCATTTTTGTAGTCAGTACGCTGGGGAGAGTTGCCAAGAAGAGATCTATGATTTTTTGTTTGGTTCTACAAGGAATAAAGTGTTTAATAACTGCTGTAATTGATTAGTTTTCATTACAAACCAGGACAGTGGTGTCAGAAGTGTACAATATTAAAGAAAAAGGTTGTTTAAAGTGAACGAATTCGCCCCGATTTCGGTCCCAGATTCCGTGAATTTTGTTTGAAGATCACGTGAGATTATCGTGACGGGAAAAGTCAATTTGGATACAGCAAGCAGCATTTGGATTAGAGATCTGATCTACCGTCGTTGCGTCATCGAGTTTTCACCGTTTCCGTCATCACAGATTTTGCGGAACCTTTTATAGACAATAGCGGCTCAATCCGTGATTTTTCTTCGAACAGTTTAAATTTCATTTTGAATTACCATAGACAATTCGTGTTTTTGAAAGATTAATTTCAAGTTTCGGAAATTTTTTGTTGAAACTAAATCGAGTTTCCTTAAAGTTTAACCGAAAAGGACTGGGATAGGACAATCTAGTTACCCATCACTTATTCACTTAAATTGGCTTGAAGACCCGCTGAAAATGCGTTACTTGGTTGTTCCGCTATTCAGGAATAATCGATTTTCAAATAGTGGAATTTCCGTGTGATTTGTGGTACCTCTAATTTGTTGTATGCCTTACAAGAAAGATTTATGACTTTTTTTTGTTCAGGCACTAAGCAATCCTCACCAATATCGCCACTGCCCACTAAAAAGCCTTGTTTGTGTTTAGATAAAAATTTCCCGCGTCATAGTAGAATTTTCGCTGTGGGGACGGCCGCAGATATTCTGAACGCCATAACTAGAGCAGATAGTGGAAAACAAAAAAATCCCTTTGCAGAATCCAAATAATTCAGTGTATTCAACTAAATGACACAAAAATAAGTTGGCTTTTCAGTTAAACTTTAAAGAACCAGTGACAGAATCACATTTTTGTCACAAGAAGTGTGTTCCGTTAAAGGCTTGTGGACATTTTCCCTGAAATAGAAACAAGTTCTGATCTTAGAGTTTGTGTTCGTTAAAGCACAAGTGACATTCTCTTGGTTTAAG
The DNA here is from genome assembly GCA_023053555.1 of Branchinecta lindahli. NCBI lineage: Eukaryota > Metazoa > Arthropoda > Branchiopoda > Anostraca > Branchinectidae > Branchinecta > Branchinecta lindahli. Next base: position 30,990,200 of record JAKZAO010000010.1, read on the forward strand.
ACATTATCGGTTTTTCGTTGAAAAATCGACCCCAGTGTACTCGTTGTCGTGTTCAGACAGGCGATTCCGTGTCGCAAAAATAGACAAGTAGTCAACGAGGCTATTTTGTGGGATTTTCGAATTCCGTGTGCGAGTACTCCCGAGTACTTGTGTTCTTTTGCAATTTTATTGCGCAGTGAACAATCCCTGAAACAAGAGGCGTGATTACACTCTTGTTTGTGCCAGGTTGTTCCAGTGGCCGTGCCACAACCCTGAATATTTGTGAGGAACCGTTTTCATTGAGGGAAGCTGCCATTTGCCGTCACATCATATTCGTTCCCGTTATTGGTCTACCATTACCAATTTGGCAGAGTGGCTCTGGTCATTCTAGCGTGTGTGCTTTTCAGCACGAGATTTGTGACTTTTGTCATATTTAAGCGTGTGCTTTTCAGCACTTTCCTGTGATTTTTATCACATCTAAGTGTGTGCTTTTCAGAACTGAAAAGTGACTTAGGTCGCATCCAAGTTTGTGCTTTTCAGCATACACAAGTGATTTTCATCACATCCAAGTTTCTGCATTTCAGCATACCATATAGGGACTCTAGTCCTATTTAAGATAGTGCTTTTCGGCACGTGCCTATGATGTTTACATCATATCCAAGTGTGTGCTTGTCAGCACTCAATAGTGATTTATATCAAATCCAAGCGTTTGCTTATCAGCACTCTACCGTGATTTACATCACATCCAAGTGTGTGCTTCTCAGCACTCTACCGTGATTTATATCACATCCAAGTGTGTGCTTCTCAGCACTCGACAGTGATTTATATCACATCTAAGTTTGTGCTTTTCAGCACTTCTTGTGATTTATATCATATCCAAGTGTGTGCTTCTCAGCACTTTACAGTGATTTACATCATATCCAAGTTTGTGCTTCTCAGCACCTGCTCAGTAATTTGTACCATAACCAAGCGTGTACTTCAGCACTTGTCAAGATTTCGTCGAACGCGGCAGATGATTCAGTTCATGTTGTCGCATTAATCCAGTACCGACACAGTCTTCAAGTGCCCGAAATTCATCTGGTGTGGAAACACGTCAACAGGCGAGGGAAAGAGAATTAAGAACTGGGTTTCCGGTTGAGTACTATCGGCTAACTACGTCAGTCCGACCAAGTACCTCAACGTTATCATCAAGGACCTGTTCGGAGGCTTCGATTGTCCAATCAGATCATCAAGCTGACGAAGTAACCGAAGAGGTGAAACCAGAGTTACAGTCATCATCGTCTGAGGAAGAATTCTTCTTGGAACTCTCACCAAAAGAAGAAAAGTTCGAAACCCACCAGAAATCATGAACACGGAACAAATGTTGGAAGTTATCAAGAAGTCACTGGCCATGACAATTGAGGCGTCACAGAGCCAACTCCAGACGACTTTGGAAACGGAAAGGCAAGCAACCGCTTCTTCGATCAGAGCCTTAACTGATCAACTCCAGCCACTGTATGCAGCGATTCAAACAAATCAGATGGCTATGCAAGGATCATCAAATCTGTTTTCGGGGTCCAACGTCAAAATCTCAAGATTTGAAGAAGGCACAGACGTAGACGCTTACCTGACAATGTTTGAACGTGCAGCAACTCAAAATGGCTGGAATCGAGCAATGCACTGAAAGCGGCTATTCTGAGACGGTATGAACTTACCGAAGAAACGTACCGCCAACGATTTCGTTCCATAGAAAAGGAAAGTGACCAATCTTTCATCGATTTTGGAGCGAAGCTTGAACATCTACTGACCAAATGGCTGGGACTGGGTGACTACAAGAGCATTGAAGATCCAGAGATACTTATCACGCTTATCAGCAGTATTCTTCAAAAAATACTGGTTGAACAGTTTGTGAATACTCTACGTAGCGAGCAGCTACAAATAAGAATCAGAGAGCTGAAATCCCCGACTTTCGAAGTTGCAGTGGAAACAGCTGAGAATTTTCTTCTCGCAAGGAAAGCTTACCGTTCTTCTGCGTCTACAAGCCGAAACACCAAGACAGTAAAAGTGAAGGGTGAAAAACAAGAGGACTCGACGATGACAACACCTGAAAAACCAAAAGGTTTTGATTCGAAACAGAAGAACCAGAAGGATCGTCAGGTTTTGGTTTGTTTCAAATGCAAAAAGGAAGGTCACATTGCGAACCGTTGCAAGTCTTCTGAAGAAGATGGTCTTCTTGCCAGAAGTCCTACAAAGTCACCAGACATCGATAAGTTCTTCTGGTATGACGGCGAAGTCAACGGCAAGCCAGCTCGAGTTATGGTGGATGCAGGAGCTACTTCTACCATCGTCCACAGCAAGTTCATTCATCAAACTTCTCCGTTTGTTGACAAGATTGATATCTGCTGCGTTCACGGCGACAAGAAAACATATCCTATGAACAAAGCAGAAATAGCAGTCAACAAAGATGGCGAGAGATACACCTGCAATTCCGAGGTGGCAGTCAGTGTTAATCTTCCCGTGGATGTCCTGATTGGAAAATCGCTTCCGCGGTTCCTTTAGCTGTGCAGAGCCAATGCAGTGTCCAAGAACCACATGGACGAGGCCTTTCTGACAACTAGGAGCCGAAGTTACAGTTGCCAGCCGACGGATTTGCCAGAAAACGACTTGACTGGAATCGAACCGGACTTGGTCGTCAACAGCACAGACCTTGACAGACCTAGACAAAGTCGTCAGCAGAAAAGGATTGAGGCTCAGAGGAGAAGCGAAGGAACGTCAAACACAACAGAACAGATCGATCCAGAAAACCTTTCTTTGAAGGAACTGGAAGAACTGCAGAAAAAGGACAACTCGCTTAAACTCTGTTTCAAGAAAGCAATCCTAGGAACAGACTTCGAAGTTCAGAACAATCTCCTTTACCGAAGATGCGTATCGCGACTTGATGGAAACGAATCACTTCAGTTGGTGGTCCCAAAACCGTGCCGAAAAATTATTTTACAAGTTGCACATGACCAGCTAATGGGAGGGCATGCTGGAAAACATCGAACAGCGGATCGAGTTCTTCATTGATTCTTCTGGCCAGGAATCCGGAAGGATGTCACAAATTACGTTCGAACATGCCATGCCAACTCACAGCCAGACTCAAACCGAAGGAGAAAGTCCCGATGGTCAAAATGCCTTTGATCGTCGAACCGTTTCGCCGCATAGCAATGGATATTGTGGGTCCTCTAACTGCATCCCGCAATGGCCACAAGTTCATCCTTGTTATCTCGGATTATGGAACAAGATACCCGGAAGCCATTCCGCTCCGGACAACTAATGCGAGGAAAATAGCCGAAGCTTTAGAGCAGTATTTCTGTCGGGTTGGGGTACCAGAAGAGATACTGACTGACCAAGGAGCTAATTTTCTTTCGAAGTCACTGAAGGAACTGTACAAGACTGTGGGCATCAAAGCTATCCGTACAACTCCATACCACCCGCAGTGCGATGGGTTGGTTGAGAACTTCAACGGTACTTTGATAGCGATGCTCAAGAAATTTGTTGCAGAAACCACCAAAGATTGGGATAGGATGCTACCCTACATCCTATTCTCCTACAGGGAAACAGCGCGAAACTCTACAGGTTTCAGTCCATTCGAGCTTCTCTATGGAAGCAGGCCACGCGGACCTCTGGACATAGTCCGAGAGCAGTGGGAAGCCGAGGTCAACAAGACTACGTCGAAATCAGTGGTTGATCATCTACTGACCATACGAGCTCGCCTGGAACACATGGTCGAAAAAGCCAAAGACAACCTGGAATTGGCTATGACAAAACAGAAGTCATACTACGATCAAAAAGCTAAGCCACGAACGCTCGAAGCAGGAGATGAAGTACTAGTTTTGATGCCAACTGGTACCCACAAGTTGGAAACAAAATGGAGTGGACCCTACAGAGTTCTGAGGAGAGTCAATGCCGTCGATTACGAAGTGGAGATGACTGATGGCAGGAAGAAGTAAAAAGTCCTGCATATAAATCTTCTGCGGCGTTTCGAACGTCGAGAGCCAGAGTTCGACTTGTATGCGGAGGATGTGGGCTTCCTTCAAAGCCCATCCACGAAACAGTCATCTGCTGACTTGGAAGAGAAATTCAGAGATTCACTACAGCACTTGAATCACAAGAGTTGAAGACAGTTACTGAAAATCGCCGAGAAGTTCAAACATGTTTTCAGCGAACTTCCAGGGCGTAGCTCAGCTGAGAAACATCACATAGATACTGGGAACACAAAACCATTCAAACAGCGTCCTTACCGTATACCTTAGGCTCGACAGGCAGCAATGCAAGAAGAGGAGAAGTGCATGCTTGACCTTGGAATTATCAGACCTTCGAGCAGTGCTTGGAGTTCCCCTGTTGTCATGGTTTCCAAACCAGATGGTTCAACGAGATTTTGCCTTGATTTCAGGAAAATCAATTCGGTTTCAAAGTTTGACTCTTATCCTCTTCCCAGGATCGACGAGCTCCTCGAAACAATAGGAATCGCCAAATACATTACCGTTATTGATTTGACCAAAGGATACTGGCAGATCGTACTAACTGAGGAGAGCTGCGAGAAGACTGCGTTTCAGACAAACTCAGGTCTGTACGAGTTTACTGTGATGCCGTTCGGTCTTCACGGGGCTCCTGCTACTTTTCAAAGACTAGTTGACCGTATCCTCAGGCAGTGCCGCAAGTATGCATGAGCGTACCTAGACGACATAGTCATCTTCAGCAACAGCTGGGAAGAGCATTTGGCACACCTAGAAGATGTGCTGCGCAAGATTGAAGACGCTGGACTTACAATTCATCCAAAGAAATGCCGCTTTGCCGAGACCGAGACAACTTACTTGGGACATCGCATCGGTAACGGTATGGTTCGACCGGTTGAAGAACACGTCCAAGGGATCAACAACTTCCCAGTTCCAAAAACGAAGAAGGAAGTCAGATCGTTTCTGGGGATGGACAACTACTATCATCGATTTGTGCCAAGGTTTGCAGAACGTGCTGGCCCACTAACTGCTCTGGTCAGAAAAGACCAACCCGAAAAAGTTACGTGGACAGACGCATGCCAGAGGTCCTTCGTTGATCTGAAATCTTCCCTGACATCATCACCGATTTTGAGGACTCCAGACTACCAACGGGACTTCATTTTGCAGACGGATGCATCGAACACTGGACTTGGAGTAGTGCTTTCGCAACGATGGGGAGATGAAGAACATCCCATTGCCTACAGAAGCAGAAAAATGTCCCAAGCCGAATGTCTTTACTCCACAATTGAACGAGAAGCTCTCGCTCTAAAGTGGGGCATAGAATGCTTTACGTATTATCTGACGGGTCGGCACTTCTGCGTAGAGACTGATCACAATCCTCTGCGTTGGATGAACGTGTGTCGGTCCAAGAATGCTCGACTTGCAAGATGGTCCCTTGCACTTCAGGAATATTCGTTTACAGTGAAGGCCAGACCGGGTGTTGAAAACGGAAATGCCGACGCCTTGTCGCGGCTCCTGTAATGTGTATATATTGTGGATATGTGCGTTTACATTTCTGTGAGAACATATCTTTTATTTCAAATTTAAAAATTTCATTTCATTTGCCCTCAGGGTATGCAATCACTCTGAGGGAAATTCGCGCATTCATTTTTGTAGTCAGTACGCTGGGGAGAGTTGCCAAGAAGAAATCTATGATTTTTTGTTTCGTTCTACAAGGAATAAAGTGTTTAATAACTGGTGCATAACTGGTGTAATTGATTAGTTTTCATTACAAACCAGGATAATGATGAAAACAATTTTCTCGCCGGACAAGTAGTTCGCAAAGAATCCGGGCGAAACTGGAAAATTTTTTAAAAGCAAGAGTGTTATTTGAAGTTGATTAGATGTTCGATTTAGGGGTAAGAAGTAAGAAGACATGCTGAGCACGATGGTGAAAACCATTTTCTCGCCGGAGTAGTAGTTTGCCCGGAATCCGGCCGAAACCGGACAATTTGTTAAAAGTAAAATTTGTATTTGAAGTTGATTAGATGACAGATTTAAGAGTAAGAAGAGACGCTGAATCTGTATATGACAATCGTTTTTTACCCGGACATATACTTCGTCCGGAATCCGGTTGAAACCGGATTTTTTAGAAGTTAAAGTTATATTTGAAGTTGATTAGATGTTCTTTATAGGGATAAGGAGATACGCTGAATTCGTTTCTGAACTATCTTTTTTTGGCTGGACAAGTAGTTCGCTCAGAATTCGGCCGAAACCGGAAATTTGGCAGAAGTAAAGCAGGAAGTTTCGATCAGTATCGTCAAAATAGATATGGCTTATACCAGTATATCTGAACTTGGTTTTCTCAGATGATTAGCCTGGCGAAGACTGGATCTGGCGAAGACAAGACCCAGTAAGTTGTCTGGATCAAATATTAAATTTTTGGGATCCCATCGAAACCTTCGGTCTTGTTTCTTTCCTCGTGTGAAGCAAGAGATTTTGGTGGATTCTTCACAATGACAGCGTACGAGCGAGAAATGGAGACATTTTTTCTCTACAGGTGCAATAGGAGCAGGACCCCACTGTAAGGGCAAGGATGCCGACTTTTCCATGAAGTTATCAATCTTTCTGGCTATTTCGTTAAATTTAGTAGTAATGCACCCACTAACGGACGGACTGACGGACGGACAGACGGACAACTTTTGCGATGTCATAGGTATCCGTCACTAATGTTTTGGGATCCCAAAAATGGGATTGACAGGATCCCTGTTTTTTAGTACTTTTGGTTCCATACTCAGGAGAAACAAGTACTAAAATTGGGAATGCCTGTCCCCTGTTCTTTAGCACTCGGTTTCATTTTCATCAGAAGACAATACTAACAAAACCAAAGGTTTTGATGGGATCCCCAAAAAATTATATTTGATCCAGACAACTAGGTCTTGTCTTCGCCGGATCCAGTCTTCGCCAGGCTAATTATCTGAGAAAACCAAGTTCAGATATACCTGTATAAGCCATATCTATTTTGACGATACTGATCGAAACTTCCTGCTTTACTTCTGCCAAATTTCCGGTTTCGGAAATTCCGGGAATTCAAATTCCGAGCCAACTACTTGTCCAGGAAAAAAAAGATAGTTCAGAAACGAATTCAGCGTACCTCCTTATCCCTATTAAGAACATCTTATCAACTTCAAATAACACTTTAACCTTTAGAAAAATCCGGTTTCAACCGGATTCCGGACGAACTATATGTCCGGGTAAAAATTATTAATATATACAGATTCAGCGTCTCTTCTTACAATTAAATCTGTCATCTAATCAACTTCAAGTACTAAAATCGGGAATGCCTGTCCACTGTTCTTTAGCACTTTCATCAGAAGCAATAGCGAAAAACGGGAATGACAGGATCTCTGTTTTTAATACTTCTCCCTCTGCTGCAGGAGGAACACAATTGGTAACCCTGTTTCCTACTTCCTATTCTACTCTCCCTGCTGCAGGAGGGACACAACTGGCAACCCTGTTTCCTACTTCCTATTCTACTCTCCCTGCTGAAGGAGGAACACAATTGGAAACCCTGTTTCCTACTGCCTATTCTAGCATGAGTTCCTTTTTTCAGGTTCCTCATGGATTGCAGGTCCGAATACTTGTTGCTTTGCCACCGAATCCTTGCGGCTCAACTTTTTACTTCCTTTGTATCTGTGACACCATCTTCACTAGCAAACAATAAACGATTTTTAATAGTACTTTTAGCAACTACAGACAATTCCTCATTCCCCGTAGTTGTCTTCTTTCCCAACCCGCATTTTTCTCCTCGTCTTCGTTGTCCTCTTCTTCTTCTTTGCGTTCACCTTTGCTTCTGGAATGTACATTTAACAGTTCGAAGTACTCCTTCAGGCAGTACATCTAAGCGTCCACATTGCGATATACTTAGTTGTTTTAATCCTCTTACACGCCACTCAATCTTCTCAAAAACTTTAGTACTCTTTTGACCTGCGCCGGGAGATCCGTGAATAGTTTATTAGCAATGGTGACCTTTCTTTCAAGAGTCCTCTGTTCACTTGTTAAATTTCACTCAAATCCGATCACCCGTTCCAAAGTAACGCATGACTCAATATCTGGATCCCCCTCCCTCAACTCCCCCCACGATAATAAGGATGGAGTAAATTTATATTTACAAGTCAGTTTCATCGGGTCCCTGATACGCCTCCCAAGTTTCGTCGTGAAAATCTCCAAAACTGTCATCACCGGAATTCCGAGAAACTCCTCTCACCCCCCAACCCCCCAAATGTCCGGATCCAGTCCAATTGTGTAAATGATTTATCCTTTGCAGATGCTGTTTTTTCCCAACAAGTTCCACTCTGATCCCTCCATTCTAACCGTTTCTCCACATTTCTGGTCTTCCCCCCAACTCAACCATAGCTGTCGAATCCGGTCCGGACTTCAAATTTACATCAGACATATCTCATTTATTCAGTTATTTAAGTTTCTTTCCAATCTGATCACTCGTTCGAAATTACACACTACTCACGTTTTCCGCATTCTTTCCGCCCTCCACTCTCCCCCCTGATGAACGGATCGGGAAACTGATATTTCCTAGCACATCTGGAAAAGCCCTAACTCGAGCTGAGTGGACAGACAGACCGACCGACCGAAAAGTGATCAGTATCTGGCACTTGAGCGAAGCTTCAAGTGCTATAAAAAGGATTATTTTTGTACGTCCTGGGGCAGGGGTTGAACCCCCTAGCCCCCCTTGGATACGGCCCTGCTGCTTTAGCCCTGATTTGCTAAGAAGAAACGAGATATAGCTCCAATAAAATGTAGCTGACGTATCAACTTTTGCATCGTCAGATAACATAAGAACCCCGGTGTCGCCAAACAAATCCACATAGCAACTAAACAAAGTCATCCTCCATGAATCTTCGCATTTCTGTAAATTTTCGGACATCCCTTCCAAACCCCCATTCACCAATGTGGATTTTCGGCGAGTACATGTTTCATCCAACTCGGTCCGTTCATTTGACCCATAGGCATAAGACAAATTTTCCAGAATTCCTAACAACCCCTTCCCATCTTGCGTTTTATTTTAAAACCCATTCTTTTAACTAATTTTTAGTATTTTTCCACACTGTTCAGATCCGGTCCTTACCTTAGACCTTAGACCTTAGATCCACAAAATCCGACAGAAAAACTCGCAGCGTAAGACAACCGATAAGGCTGATCGGAGCCTCTTCCTAGTATTACCGTACTCCCATTCCTTCGCAAATCACGTGGACAAGTCCTTCGTCAGAACTGGAGAAAGGTCGTAGACATATTTCCGACATTACGTAAAGACAACAAAACCCATGTTCATCTGAAGCAGAGAGAAAAACCTTTCAGATTTGCTTTGCGTCCCGAAAAGAAAGGGCGCATTGACCCATTAATCCTTGCTTTCTGTATCAATCGGAGGTCTCTCTGTGAGACCCTGGACCAATTTATTAACCACCCCGTAACCCTGGTCGTGATGTCAGGCACCGAAACCAAAGGTTCTAGGCTCTAACACCCGTTTTATTTTTGGAGATCCCACGATTTTTATCTGGGATGATGCCGCTACTTTTTGTAGTAATCACCTGATGACTCCAATTTTGAGCCACTTAATAAAAACCTTATAATCTATTAAAAAGGTTTTGCATTTTTAATGCTTATCAGAATGGCCTTAAAGCACTCAACACACACTAATTTGCTGGCCTAATCAAAAAGGTTTTCGAGTAAGGAACGGCCCAAATAAACAGATACTCCTCAAAACCAAGCTGAATGCGAATCATATCTGACTATGCTAAACGGATACGTCAGCTGAATTTCGATTAGAGCCATGTTCCGGCCCTTCTCGGCAAGAGTCCTCTTCAGGCTCACAGTTACCCAGGTTGCCAATGAAAACCCAATTAATGCTCACGGAATATTTTTAAAAAGAAATATCATCAGCCCCCCATTATTTTTTGGTTGAGACCTTAAAGCACTCCTAAACAGTCCAAATTAGTGCCAGTTTAAAGGAACTTGATGAAACAAAATGCTAATCACGATCAACGAGACCGATGTTGTTGCCACAGTCAACGCCAAGCCAAAAAATTGTCTCTTCCTACCTGCGCTGTCAGAGCTATTCATTGACGGCTACAAGACACACGAAGCAAACATCGAGAACAACAAAGGTAGAGGAATTATTGTCTACGTCAGAAGCAACATAACAGTCACCTCTGAATCTACCACTAGTCAAGAGTGTGTATGGCTATCAGTGCATACTACCAGCGGTAGGCTTCTGAACTTAGGGATATTTTACAGAAGCCCACACAGCACTATGGAAAATGACCGGTTTCTTTTCGACAAGATCAACAAGAAATGCAGGAAAAAAAGAGCGACCACAATCATAGTAGGAGATTTAAATTACCGAGAAATTAACTGGAAATTTCCCATCCACGGGTAGATAGTGGCCCGACGTCACAGAAATTGTTCATCAGAACAATAAATGACAACATCCTTGAACAGCTTGTCAATCAACCTACTCGAATACGTGGATCAGATAAACCATCCCTGCTTGATCTGTTGCTTGCAACAGGTCCCGAAGTCATAAAGTCGCTCGAGGTTGGATCGCCTGTCGGAAAATCAGATCACGCGACGATCATGTTTGAAGTTGACGTCACCGTGAAAAATGAAGAATATTATCGAAATCGGAAAAACTACGCCAAGGGGGATTACAGCGCGACGCGAAATGTTGCTGCAAATATCGATTGGTCAGAGAAGTTCGCGAATCCTGGATCAAGTGAAGAGATGTAAGAAAGTTTCACGACAGCTCTTCAGGATCTAGTAGAGAAGCATATCCCAGTTTACCAAAAATACAAACGTCCAACCTTACCTCGAACAACCGTAAGCTTCATAAAAGCGAAATAAGAAGTGTGGAAGATTTCAAGGATATCTGGAAGCCAAGAAGACAGAAAAAGAATTGTCAGACTAAGAAACAAGGTCCGTAATGGAACGAGACACCAACAAGACTTTAAGGGAGCAATGTATTGCGGAGCAGTCGAAAACAAATCCTAAAGCCTTCTGGAGATTTGTGAACTCGAAGCGTAAGCTTAACCACGGAGTGTCGGAACTTCGAGACCCAGACTCAGGCCAAACGACAACTAATGCGGGGGAAAAAGGCAACCTTCTAAACAAACAGTCTGAATCAGCTTTCATACGGGAACCTGAACGAACTGAGGAGTTTTCGTCTGACAATGAGAAAGTGCCTATCCCAGAACTTGATTTTTCGGTAAATGACGTTTATATCAAACTAAAACATTTAGACCCTCACAAGTCCCCAGGACCCGACAACATTCATCCTAGGGTCTTGCGCAAACTGGCGTCTGAAATTCAACTACCACTTTATGAAATATTCAAAAAATCATTGCGCAAGCGGAAGGCTACCTTCACTAGGGAAAAAAGCCATCGTTTCTCCCATATTCAAAAACGGTTCGAGGCAAATCCCATCAAACTACAGACCAGTAAGTTTTACAAGCATCTCATGCAAATTTTTGAGTCCCTCCTTGCTAATCACCTCTGCAGACACCTGACTGACAATTCTAAAAGCCAGGTTGTATTCGTGCGCAAGCGATGTGCAGAAGCCCAGCTTCTACTTGCCAGTGGAGCCTGGAGAGCAATGATCGACGCAGGGATACAGGTGGATGTTCTCTATATGATGATATTTATTTGCCTTAAAAGCCCCAGGGCTATAACAAAAAAACATAAATAAATGGGCATAAATAAAGAAGAACTGACACACTACGATTTAACACTAACCCCCACCCAAACACTTTTCCCTGTGTAGACTGGCCACTCTGAGGAACCTTGCCAGTTTCTTATACTAAGAAAAGCCGTACTCCCTATAACTTTTATTAGCCACTCCCTCGCATGAATCCCCCCTTAGAAATTTCCTTCTTCAAATCCTCTAAATCATCGCAACCACACATAAAATGAATAAAATCCTCATCTCCCTCGCCGCACAATGGACAAAAGTAAGGACCAGATTTCTCCCTAACACTACCCAAATATTTACATCTTTCACCAAGTGGCAGACTACCTGCCCTTAAATTTACAATTAATTTCACTTCCTCTTTATTTAAACCCGCTTTAAAATAAATTCCTTTTCCCCAAATCTCTTCAGCCTTTGCATACAAACTCAACGATCAACTATCTCTGATCCTAGCTGACGAAACTTGGATTTCTTGGTCAAATAACCTACTTCTCACTTCTTTCGACACATATCCTAGCACATATCCGATTATATTGACCTACAAAAAGCTTTGATAAAGTCTTTTATTAATAAGTGTTGAAGGGCGGGTGGTCTTTGTTTTTTTTCTTTCACAGTTGCTCGGGGTGGGGGGCTGAAACTGGTAAGGAATAAATAATAAAGATTTTTGTTCTATAGTATTCATGTTATTCTTTATTTTTTGTGTAGATATTTCATCGGCTAGGCGGATAATTGTAAGTTGTTGTGTTTAGATATTGATTTATTAGATACAATTAATAATAGGAACTTTCTTTTTGCTGCAATAATATATTAGTCGTGTCATTTTATTTATGTTTATATTTTGATTAAAAATAAAACCTACTTACCTACCTCCGATAAGAACTGATCCCAACTGTATTCTTTGGCTTTTGACGAGATGCGAAAACCATCAAGAAAGTGGTTCGGATCCGTTTTGCTTCAGCGACATACCTTCTTACCCACTACATTGCCCCAGTCAAGCTATTTGCGCATTTTGCCACTCTTAGGAGGTTTGCGCAAAGGGCCAGGATGTGCTCGACGAATCCACTCAGCCAAACGCATCGGACAGAATATTTCAAGAAGAAGAGGAAAAACATGATGAATTCATCCTTACCTTGAAGAAGTTTGAGTTTATTCGCATGACGGACTAGAGTGAATTTGATTAAATTAATTTTTGGTTGGTTGGTTGAGCTGAATAAAATTGTTAGAAAAAATGACAAGAGCTGTAAGCTTATATGGCTCTTGCAGGGGTTAAGATGTATTGTTTGATCAAAAGTAATTTTGGACTGTGTGATTCAGATGCGCACTTTCAGGGAGCTAGAGAAAAGTATTTTATCGTTGAACTTGGCTGTAATGATGCGAGCATTAAAGGCACGAGAAATTGATCCGTAAGCAAAACCCTTGAGGTAAAAACGATAGCAGATTGATATATACGGTTGGTCAAAAGTATTTTTTAAAATGCGCACTTTAAGGGTGCTAGAAATAATTGTTGTTGGCAAAACCCATGTGGCACAAATGGTCATGGGTCGCGATGTATCGTTTGATAAAAAGTACTTTTTGACCTTGCGGTTAAGATGATCACTTGGAGCTAGAACTAAAATTGTAAGCAAAACCTTGAGGCAAAAATGAGAATGCGGTCATGATTGCTACTTTAAGGAATGATCGGATTTGAAAAGTGGCGATTTCTAAGCCAATCTTGTCGAATTTCTAATATTCCAGCCACGTTTCGTCGTCCTAGAAGTACCTTAACTCGCGAACACCGGAATTATTCCGGACCAGCCACTCAAACTCCCCCCACAGTAATCGGAGCCAATCCGGTTCAGTTTTGACTTGTTTTTTATTCCCACAAAGTTCCATCCCGATCTCTCCAGTCCAAGCCGGTCACGTATTCCCCCCCCAATAGTTGTCGGATCCGGTCCAGACATCACCCGTTCCAATGTTACGCATGGCTCAAAATTCCGGATTCCTCCTCCCTCCGATCCCCCCACGACTATCGGATCAAGTGAATTTTTATTTACAAGTGAGTTTGATCGGGTCCCTGATACGCCTCCCAAGTTTCATCGTGAAAATTCCGAAAACCGCCATCACCGGAATTCCGGGAAACTCCCCCCACCTCCCCCCAAGTGTCCGGGTATATTCCAAATGTGTAAACGATTTATCTCTAGCAGATGCTTGTTCTTCCCAGCAAGTTTTACTCCAATCCTTCCTTTATAACCGTTTCTCGAGATTTCCGGTCTCCCCCCGCCAAATTCCCCCATAGCTGTCGAATTCAGTTCGGACTTCAAACGAAACATCAGAGATATGTCATTTATTCAGGTATTAAGTTTCATTCCAATCCGATCACCGGTTCGAAAGTTACACATCACTCAATTTTCCGTATTCCCCCGCACTGAAGCACATATACAAACCCCTTTGACCTTCGAATGTACTAGCTTTTTCCGATGTTCAGAGATTTAAGCAAAGAGTGACATCACCCCACGCGCAGAGCTATACTAGTGTGAAGAAAGGGGTAGGGATTTGACAAAAACTACTAAATTCTTAGGATTCCCCCGCTCTCCACTCCCCCCACGGTGGTCGGATCGGGAAAGTTACTAATTCCAAGTCAGTTTTGTCGTCCCTGATATGCCTGCCAAGTTTCATCGTCCTAGCACATCTGCAAGTACCCTAATTCGCGATCACCGGACCGACCGACCGACGGAAAATTGATTGGTATATGGCACTTGAGCGAAGCTGCAAGTGCCATAAAAAAAGTATGTTAACAGAGTAAAACGCGTTAGAAAGCGGGAATCGGTCTGGGTGGGGTCGGTCTTGCTGTTGACATTCAGGGCAAACGCGCATGTCAGGTGTGTGTACCGTCTAGTTGTATTGAAAGATCACGTCTCATTTTTACTATTAAAATACCTACTAGTCCTTGCTTCCGTTTATAGTTATACCCGTCAAAGGCTCGTCTGGTAGGGCGCGAGACTTTGGATCAAGAGGTCCCTTGGTCGATCCCAGGTAACGGAAGCCTTCGACTTGGTCCGTCCTTTGCTCGTTTCCTGCTGCGTGCTATATCACGGAGCCATCTATTGTTAATTTTCACTCTGAAAAGCACAAGTAGTGCTACGTTCAACTTATAGGTATACCCACCAATGGTTCATCGGGAAGAGCGTGAGACTCGAGATCAACATGTCCCTGGTTCGATCCCGGATAACGGAAGCCATTTGACTTGACCCAAGGGGTTGATCATGGTGTACAAACAAGGGAGGTGAGGAGTTGCTCACTGTAAGAAGGGTGTACAGGGTTTCAAGGTGCTGCTCACTGGATAAAAGATGTATACTTGATAAGTGATGGGCTACTCACTGGGTGTACCAGAGAAAGGTTGTGAAGGAGTTCGACTCGTACGTGAACCAATCCCAGGTGCTATGTGTATTTGAGCCAGTCCTAGGTGCTAGGTTTGTGCGAGCCTCTCCTATGTGCTCTGTGAACAAATCCCAGGTCCACGCGAGGGGCTACTAACTTGGAAAAAGTCAAGAGTTAGGAACTGGGTCTACCTCAAAGGGGATTTTGGTATATTAGGCCTACGTGTACGACAACAAATCTGATCAGGAATACCCACCTTATATAACTACTGCAGGCACTCGCTGTGGCTTCCAGGGGTTGATCCAAGGTGTACCAACAAGGAGTTGCTCATTGGTGAACCGGTAAAGGAGTAGTCGAGCGGTTAGACACTTGGGTGAGATAATCCAAGGTGCTAGATGTGTGTGGGAACCAATCCTAGGTGCTCGGTGAACCAATCACAAGTCCATACGAGAGTTTACTCACTTTGAGAACAAATCTGAAATTCAGGGGCTAGGAGTTGGGTGTACCTCAAGGCCTATTGGACCTAGGGTTACGACCACAAATCCGATCAGAAATTAGGACCTTACATAACTACCATCATGCGCATAGGAACCCTTGATCGATCTTTTCGTCAGACATTATATGGCTCGGAATTCTAAAATGAGGTCCAATCGCCTAAAATGAGTTTCTTGTAGTTCTTTTATGAGCACGATTGTGCAGCTGGTACAAAAAAAGAATGGACCTGTGGCTAATGAAAACAGAAAAACAGAGAGAGAAAATGAAGGGAAACAAGTAGGAAACAAGAAACTGGATAGAAAACCTGGAGGAGATAGCAGTAGGAACTTTTTTCTATAATGACTCTTCGGTGCTCGTTTGAGATAATATTATTCGAACTCCGGATTTCCAAGGGTGGTAAAATTTTAAATAATAATCCAGTAAATGTTCCAAATAGTTCCAAATAGATTTTGATATGAAGTTGGGAGGAGGCTATTTAAAATATTTGAATAACAATTTTGCATTCTGAAAAATGTTCAGTCTTCGATGCATATATATCTAGATAAGCTTGAAATGAAGATGAAACAGGTGATATTACCTTACTTGGGTATTATCAGACAAGGTAGGACTATGAAATTTGTCAGGCATATTTGACTCCTGACCAATTTTTTTCATTTTTTATAAATTACCTAACCTTTTTACTCTAATTTTAACTGCTCATGAAGGGGTTGAGTAGTAATATTATCACCTTTATGATGTTATTTCACTTTTAGATACAAGCGTGACGTAATGGAACTCCTGCTCCTGAAAGGAGCGAACAGAAATGAATTCAACAACCAAAAACGTACTCCTTTTTACGAAGAAAAGGTAGAGGAACATTTGCCTTGCGTGAAAACATTGCTACAGTCCAGCAGATTGAATTTACAGGTATGTTCTACCATAGTCAATGGAAGTAAATGGATAAATCTGTTGCGATTTGTTCCGACCATGTGTCAGCTCTTCTTGACTCTTCAGGCTTAGATATAAAAATGAATAGATAGAAGATTTTGGAAATAATAATTTATATTAAATCTTTACGTTCTTCCTTCTGTATTTCAGGATAAGCGTTTATTTATCTTTTTTGCGTATGTATTGTGCAAACAAATATCCACTCGCCCTACCAAACCGTCGTGGGGGGAGTGGGGACGGCTAACTCCAGACTTTAGTGACATGCATAACTTTCGAATGGCTGAGCGGACCTTAATAAAACTTGATATTTGAAGAGACCTAGTGTCTCAGATGACTCATTTTAAGTACGAATCCGATCCGACGAATGTGAAGGAAGTTGGAGGGGGAAACCGGAAACCTTGTAACAGATTAGAGTTTAGTGATCAGGATGAAACTTGGTGGGAAGAAAAAGCAAAAGCCCTAGGCATATCGTTGACAGAACTTGAACAGGTTTGGTTGCTGTCGGGAAGCTGGAAAGTGTTTTGGAATTCCGGTGATCTGGGGTTAAGGTACTTCCAGGTAGGCTAGGACGATGAAACTTCGCGGACATACCAGAGAGCTGATCAGATTCACTTGGAAATAGTCAATTCCAACTATCGTGGTGTGTGTGGAGGCAGGGTGAATCCGTAATCTTGAGGTCTTTTGAACGGGTGATAGGGTCTTCATGAAACTTTATTTTTCTGGAAAGGTCTTTTGTCTCAGATGTCCTTTTTGAAGTCCCGACGGAATCCGGTAATGTGGGTCGGAGGCAGAAACCGGAACTTCTGTGACACTCTTAGAGTGGAGCAATTGGGATGAAACTTGGTAGGCAGATTAAAAGCAAGCCCTTGGCACTAAAATGACAAAAACCGTCGTAACGGATTTGGGCACTGTGAGGGAATTGGGGGTTTCCAGAACTGCAATGATCTAGAGTCTAGAGTGAAACTTGGCTAGCATATCAGGGAACTAACCAGATCTACTCGGAAATAGTCAGTTCACGCTCTGACCTTTGTGGGTGAGGGATCTGGAATCTTTTGAATGAATAAATTAAGGATTCATGGCGCACTGCCCAATAGCGTAAGTGCAGTAAAAAGGACAAACAAATGTAACATAAGCGCAAAACACTAAAAAAAAAATTCTATAAAGGCTCACTAATTTAGAATAACATTGATGGGAGAACACAAATTAGAGGAGAGGGCTTCAAGCATCAACAATAGGTAGGAAATTAAATCTCATATATCTGAAGTGTGTCGAGCGTATGCGTCGAAGGTGTAACTTCCCAAGCCCAGGTCTGAAATACCTCGAACGGTTTGGCACAATTTTGCAGTAACCGAATCAAATTCTATTATCGGCTGATTTGAGTGCTTCCTAGCAAATATTGTGCATGATTTGCGCTATTGTTATCCAAATCCATCGAATTTTTTCCTCGGTTACGAGAACATTGCCTCAAACATTCAGATAGAGTTTCCGAGGACGTGGCGTGGATTTAGAACTGTTTCTCGCCAAAAAATGGCCGAGAATACACGATAGGTAGCCGAGAATTTCAGAAATGCAGACGCGATTGCTGCATTTGTCGCTGAGAAGTTTTAAATGATTTTAAAAGATTATCAATATAGTTTCCGAGAAAATGTGACCGAAACTCCCAGATATGTTGCCAAAAATGCACGACAAATCTCAGAGATCGCAGAAAGTGCAGCCGAGGTTACGCAAAATGCAACCGAAATTTATAGAAACAAGACCAAAGGTTCCGATGGGATCCCAAAAATCTTCGCCAGGCCAAACAGCTAATCATTAAGAAATCCAAGCTCAGATATGGATTCAGCATGTGCGTTTACCTCTATAAGCCGATCGAAATGATCCTGGCTTACCTCTGTGAATTTTGCGGTTTTGGTGAACTTCAATAACTACTTGTCCGGCGAAAAACTAAAGCTCAAAAACGGATTCAGCGTATCTCCTTACCCCTATATCCAACATCTAATCAACTTCAAATAAAAATTTAACTTCTAACAAATTTTCCGGTTTCAGCCGGATTCCGGACGAACTATATGTCCGGCTAAAGAGTGATTGTCATATACGGATTCTGCATCTCTTCTTACCACCAAATCTATCATCTAATCAACTTAAAATAAAACTTTTACTTTTAACAAATTTCCGGTTTTGGCTGGATTCTGGGCGAACTACTTGTCCGGCGATAAAATGGTTTTCGTATTCTTGTTCAGCATGTCTTCTTACCCCTACATCAAACGTCTAATCAACTTCAGATAAAACTTTAACTTCTAACAAACTTTCCGGTTTTGGCCGGATTCCGGGCGAACTACTTGTCCGGCGAGAAAATGGTTTTCATATTCGTGTTCAGCGTGGCTTCTTACCCCTAAATCAAACATCTAGTCAACTTCAAATAAAACTTTTACTTTTAACAAACTTTCCGGTTTCGGCCGGATTCCGGGCGAACTACTTGTCCGGCGCGAAAATGGTTTTCATATTCTTGTTCAGCATGTCTTCTTACCCCATAATCGACTATCACATTAGCTGTTTCAAAATATTTTGCTTGTCCCTTAATTTGAACCCCCTCCCCCACCCCTAAATGTAGGGGTACTGGGCCCATCTACGAACTCGACCTTACTCTTGACCCAAAGAATGCTCACACCAAGTTTCATCAAAATATCTCATTCCCTTCGAGATTTATCGTGCTCACAGACGGACGGACGGACGGACGGACAGACAGACAACTTTTGCGATGTCATAGGTATCCGTCACTAACGTTTTGGGATCCCAAAAAAACACTGTCCAAAGAAAACCCGTCACCGTAAAAATGTAGCCGAGATTGCGCAAAATGTAACCGAGATTTCCAGAAAAAAATACAATGTCTAAAAGGTTAATATAATATTTTGGTCCGAATTAAGATTTGGTGAGGCCACTGGTGGGGTCCTCGCAAGGTCTTGTTCCCGGTTCTTGGAATAGTTCAAAGATCCATTTTTGAGACTTCGTTTGATACATTTGTTAAGGGAATACCACCTTTCGAGGGGTTATTCTGTTTGTTGAGCCCAAGTTTGACAAATTTCGGATGGTTAGGAAGGGGATAACACCTGACATGTACACTGAACATCTAGGGCATGCAGAGGGCATGTATTCTCTCAACTATTAAGTTTCCTCCAGATCTAATAACGTTGTTCGGCTGTTTGCATATCACAAGAAGCCCCTCCTCCACCCCCTCCATATTATCAAAATCTGTTCCGGATCTTAAAGTGTACTCTTAAGAGCTGTTTCAGCATTTGCGGGAGTTTCGATACTCTGCATCGGCGATTTACTATAAACTAGACCTTAGAAAATGTATGTCTGAAAATACAACAAGAATCAATTTTCCGTAATCTCCATTTTTGGATTTCTAGGGGACCCTTTTTTGGATCCTAAAACGTAAGTGGAGGGAAACCTATGACATCGCAAAAGTTGTCCGTCTGTCCGTCCGTCCCTCCGTCTGTGAGCACGATAACTCTCGAAGGGAATGAGATATTTGGTATGAAACTTAGTGTGAGGATTCTTTGGGTCAAGAGTAAGGTCGAGTTCGTAGATGGGCTGTAGACCTACATTTAGGGGTGGGGGTTTAAATTAAGGGGCAAACAAAATATTTTGAACCAGCTAATGTTATAGTCGATTAAGGGGTAAGAAAAAATGCTGAAGACGATGATGTAAACCATTTTCTCACCGGACAAGTGGTTCGCCCGGAATCCGGCCAAAAGCGGAAAATTGGTAAAAGTAAAAGTTTCATTTGAAGTTGATTAGATGTTCAATTTCGAGGTGGGAAGACTTGCCAAACACGACGGTGAAAAGTATTTTCTCACCGAACAATTAGTTTCGCCCAGAATCCGGAAAAACCGGAAAGTGTTTTAAAAGTAACAGTTAATAATAAGCTTTTATTCCGCCAAAAAGACGAGTTTAAAAAAATAAATCGACAACAACTAAACATCGGCATCATAAACACAATCATAGCAAACCACTATATAACTAATAGACAAAAAAATACGACCAATAATCTATATCGAACAAAAACTAACGTGAATAAACTTTTCACTGAACTTTTAAAAGTTCACTTTCAGCGTGTAATTTTAACATAAACCAAAATATTTAATAAAAACTATACTTGAGCAAGATGGTGGTTGAGTTCCTGATACCGGGCAGACAGCTTATCTTCCTTACTTCTCGCAACAACAATAGGGTCTTTCAGATTTAGATCTCGCATCATTCTTGTATTAGACGCAAATCTGTTGAATTTGCAGAGCCACTTACCAAACTTAAAGAAAGTAACTCGAAGGTGTGTTATATCTGAAATTCTAAAAAAATTAAAAACTGAACTAGCAACTAGAACTTGGGGGAGGGCAACCGTATTAAAGATCCTAGCAAGAATTCGTCGTGTTAAAAATTCTCGTAGGCAAACAACCCGACCAAAACTAGCGCATATCCGGTTTTCAATACTCTTGACGATGAGGCCTCTGGTAAGTCGTAAAGTAGAACCATACACAATACCCAAGTACCGAAACGAAGAAACTGCTTTAATTACAACCATGTTTATCCTAATGCAATAATTACCTTAAATTACCTTGAATTGCACTTGCAAGCAATAAGGATGTTGCATCCCGATGAGTAGCTTGCGGATGATGATGGTGTTATTTTCTGGTTGCTGCTTCCGGGGTGCACCAGTCCACTTTCCAGGGCTCTCGGTGCCAATCCTCGTCGAGTCGCTTTTTGAAGCCGTCGGGTGTTTCGCTGGTTACAGTTGGTTCAGACAGGCTGTTCCACAAAGGAACAGCTCGGTTGCTGAAGAAATGCTGGCGAACACGAGAGGTGCAGAATTTCCTGGACAGTTTCCGGGAGTGGCCCCTTGTTCGTGAGTGCTTGTCGGGAGCGAAGAGGGAGGGAAGACAATTAGAGCTGAGAAGTTTGTAGGCTAGTAGCATGTCCCCTCTCTTCCGCCGGTAAGTAAGTGTCGGGATCTTCAGTTTCTGTAGTCGCTGTTCATAGGGTAGTGCTCTAAGGCCTAGGATGGATTTTGTTGCTCGTCTCTTGACACCTTCTATGAGTTTCTTGTCTTGTTTGTAGAAGGGTGAGGCTAGGGTGGCACCGCTCTCCAACTTGGGCCTGACCAAGGCTTTGTAGAGCTTCAGCATGACAGTTGGTTTGCGGGATGCAATTGACCGTTTGATCATCCCTAGGGTCTGATTGGCACTTGCCACTACCTTTTTGGTGTGAGAGTGGAATTTCAACTTGTCGTCCACAATAACTCCGAGGTCCCTTTCCTCTGAGGTAGAGGGGATCGGGACTGGGGTGCTTGATCCATGGCTTCTCATATGGTACTGTCGCTTTGGGTTGTTGTGTCCAAAGTGGAGAACACGACATTTGTCTGGGTTGAACTCCAGTTTCCATTCACTTGACCAGTCAGTTAAAGTGTTGAGATCCTCTTGAAGGGTGTTTGTTAAGGCATTGGCAATTAGCTTTGAGTCATCTGCGTATTGTGGCATGGGGTTCTTCAGAAGCTGATGGGCGTCATTGATGTACATGTTGAAGAGGGTTGGTCCTAGTACTGTTCCTTGCGGGACTCCACCGAGTACCGCAGCTTCCGACGACAAGACCTCCTCACCTGCTGTTCCGAAGATACGGACTCTTTGCTTGCGTCCAGTCAAGAAGTTCTGTACCCAGTCCGAAACTTGAGCGTGGATAGAGCATGCGTCAACCTTGATGCGTAGTCTTCGATGACTGACTTTGTCGAATGCTTTTGCCTGGTCAAGGAGTGTTACGTCAACTGGTGTAGCTTGGTCCAAAAAACTGGTGACAATCTCGTAGGACTCTATTAAGTTTGTGTCCACAGACTTTCCTTTGACGAACCCATGTTGGCTTTGGTGGATGAAGTTGTTTGCTGCCAGGTCCTGGGTAATTTCTTTGTTGACGATGCCTTCGATGACTTTGGATACAACAGATGTCAGGCTGATTGGACGGTAGTTTTCTGGGGAATTTTTGTTTCCCTTCTTGTAGATAGGAGTGATGGTGGCAGTTTTCCAGTCCTCTGGTACAGATCCTTGGTCAAGCGATAGCTGAAATATCCTTGTCAGAACTGGAGCTAGAACAGAGCTGGCTTCTTTCACTGTCCTTGGGTGTATCCCGTCTGGTCCCCTAGATTTGTTGGGGTCTAGGGCCGCAAGATATTTTTCCGCATCTGATTCGGAAACCACAATCCTTTGCATGGGTATGGTGACGATGTATTTTGTCATTTCCGGTAGGTCCTTGTCATTGAGGTCATTGGTGTACACAGATGCGATTTGCTCGTTCAGGGACTCAGCAATTTCCAGAGGTGTGGTTGAGGTTGATCCGTCAGATCTTTAGAGGGGGGGATAGTACGCCGAACTGGCCTCAAGGGCTTCTTGACTTTGGTAGTTGGATTTCCTCAGAGACTTGGGAAGATGTTACAACTTGTGAGACCCTTGATGCTAAGGTTTCTCTGTTTCAATCAAAATTAATGAAACAATACACGTTTTTTTTCCCAGAAGTAAAAAAAAAAAATCTGCTCTTCGGATAAACCTTATATCACTGTATAAAATCACTTATTCAACAAAAATTAAAACTGTTTCGTCATGGAAAAAAAGATTCTTCAATTGCTTTGCGTAAAACAATAGCTGCTTCCAATTACGGAAAGACCAAATTAAATGATCTTAAAGAAAGTAAACCCCGCCAGTGGTTTAGAAAGGCTAAGGAGCTTGGTGGTCGTACGCGTAAGAATCTGGATTTCCATTTGGACGAGCCACCTCTGCAGACGGCAAATGAGCTCAACAAGCACTTAGCCGCAATAGTCCAAACTTTCCCCCCATTTTCAACTAGCCATAAAATCCCAAGCACACCAGTAGAAAATATTCCATTAATTACAGTTAACGAAATTATTAGTAAAATAAAGAAGCTTAAAATAACTAGCATTTGCCCCATTGACATCCCAACTGCTCTAATCAAAGCTTTCCCAGATAAATTATCTATTCCGCTGTTAAGTATTTTTAATGAAATTAGTAAATCGGGAAATTATCCGTCTTGTTGGAAGTTAGGGTATGTTACCCCCATTGAGAAAAAGGGAGGCTTAAATGACTTCACTGGAGTACGACCAATTACACTGACCCCAACTTTTTCAAAGATGTATGAAAGTTTTCTTGCCGATTGGTTGAAGGCAGAAATCCTAGAACTGATTGACCTTAAACAGTTCGGGAACCTTAAGGAAACGTCTACTTCTCATTACCTTGTGAGTTTACGTGATTTAATTTATAAAAACCTTGAAAACCCTGATACATGGTTAAATCTTCTATTAATTGATCTCCAGAAAGCTTTTGATCTTATTGATCATAATATTCTTGTTGAAAAGCTGCATTCAGAGTTTAAAGTTAGTCCTTTTTTGATTAAAATTATAGCTTCTTTTTTGACAAACCGATCTCAAATTGTCAAATATAATAATGTTTTTTCTGAACCACTCCCTATTTTTTGTGGTGTTCCCCAAGGTACTTTACTAGGTCCAATTTTATTTTTAATTATGATAAATAGTCTTATTTCTGATTACCTTGACCGATGGAAATATGTTGACGACCTCTCAGCTCTTGAGGTTTGTCGGCGAAATATTAAGAGCTCC
This sequence comes from Branchinecta lindahli, assembly GCA_023053555.1. Taxonomy (NCBI): domain Eukaryota; kingdom Metazoa; phylum Arthropoda; class Branchiopoda; order Anostraca; family Branchinectidae; genus Branchinecta; species Branchinecta lindahli. The sequence continues at coordinate 31,014,339 of JAKZAO010000010.1, forward strand.
GCAATGACCATTCTGGATGACATTACTCAAGAAGCTGCTCTGTCACAAATGAAAGTCAACTCCAAGAAATCTTCAATCATGACAATTAACTTTTTAAAATCCACCCCAGCTTTTCTTGACCCCATTCCCCCAGAAATCTCTGTCAAAAAAATTAAACTTCTCGGAGTTACTTTAACCAATGATCTAAAATGGGATGCCCACATCAAAAATATTTTAAAACAAGCTTCCCCATGTATTGCCGTCCTGAAACTACTTATGAAATTTTCTTGCCCTTCTAAAGACCTCCTCCAAATTTATGTTAGTTTTATCAGACCTATTCTTGAATACGCTTGTCCTGTTTGGCACTTCGGGCTCTCTTCAGAGCACACATACCGTATCGAGAATATTCAAAAAAGGGCCCTCATGATTATTAACGGGGAGGGTAAAGTGCCCTACAGTTACCTACTAAAAAGGTTCAAGCTGGCTACCCTGGAAGAGAGACGAACCCACCTTAGCATCGATTTCGGTATAAAAACCCTCTCTGTTCCCCGACTACGTAATATTCTCCCTCCCCCCTATTCTCCTATACGTATTAGACCCCAGCGAGAGAAATCCCAGCAAATCCCCAAACTAGCACCTGTGGCCCCTCTTCATGAAAGATATAGAAGGAGTTTTGTTCCGGCATTTGTTGAGTTGTTCAATAACCGATAAGTTTTCCTTTTAGTGTTTTTTTTTCTCTTTTGTAACAAGACTATTGAGTGAGAGAGTATTATTTTATTCATTTTTGTATGACGAAGAGGTCAAATTCGGCGGCAACGCTGTGACAGGTACTTTTGAAACAATAAAATTCTATTCTATTCTATTCTATAAGGATGACATGTGCCGCCAGAATCTCTTCGGGTTTGTTTTTGCGTCGTTGGCAAGGGATTCTTCATGCTTGGATATACATTGGCTGATGGCCTTTTTGCATATTTTTCTGGCATGCTTGTAGGCTTCCAAATTTTCTGGGAGTAACTTTTGACGGTACTTGGACCAGGCCCGCTTACGCTTTTTTATTGCTTGCTTAACAGATGCAGATAGGTAAGGTAGGGTTTTAGGTTTCTTCACGAATCTTACTGAGGTGTGTTTCCTTTCAGTTTGGGGTCTTCAGTCTTCAGTTAAGGGTCTTCTGTACCTAAAACTAAAAACTTACACTTATCAGGTCTAATTTTCAAACCGCAGCATTCCAACAATTGACAAAATTTATTAGCATTCCTCTGTAAAACCTCTAATGACCGACTAAACATTAATACATCTTCTCCATAAGCTAACCATGAAATATCAAATCCTCTGAAATTAAAAGAACTTGGAAGCTTATTCAAACAAGGTGATAGAGACACATTGAAAATACTTCCCTGTCGGAGACCACGATGGAGCCTAATGGAATATGCCGAAACCTGATTCTTCCAGACAACACGTAGATACGAATTCCTATACCAAAAATCTAGAACTCTAACAACTGATACGGGGACACCATTATCATGCAGTTGGAGAAGTGCCCAAGAATGGCGAACAGAATCGTATGCCTTTTCAATATCCAACGATAAAACATATATTTTTTATAAAAACAAACACGACTGAAGTAATCTTATAAAAATGGAATGTGCTTTGTCGCAATCGAGACCGGGTTGAAAACCAATTTGGTTGATACCCTGGTCGCATGAAACAAAAAATTTTAACATACATAATTCAAATAGTTTGCTAACTTGGCAAGACACTGTGATTGGGCGGTAAGAGCTGCAAGTTCGAGGGTCGCTTCCACGCTTCAGAACTGGGGTGGTTGTTCCTCTTGTAAACGAACAGGGCACGCTGCCGACTTTCAAAATAAAATTAAATAGGGTAGCTAAAAGGTTAATCGCCAGTGGTGACGCTAACTTAATATGATTAGAATGCAGACCATCACTGTCATAGCTCTTTTTACTTTTAAGTTTCTTCACTGCTTCCCGCACATCGCCTTCCAACACAGCTATGTCAGGGGATTCACATCTGCTAAGTAAAGTCGAATTCAGAGCAAGCTCTTGATTTTCAGCTGCTTCCACCTGATCTATTGGCACTTTAAAAATATCATTATAATAACTAATCCAGTCTGACAGTGTCAGCGTGTTTTCGTCTTCTTGGGCTTGGTCTTCCTCCGAACGAGACTCCATAAGTTGTTAATGTCTCTCGAAACGATAGACGCCAACTCATCGCAAATTACTTCGTTGTGGTATCTGAGCTCCCGCCTGAAGTCAGTCTTAGTTATCTTCATAGTCTGAAAAAATGGGCCAAACCTTGGCTTCCCTGCCATTTTCCATTGATGGAAAGCCTGTTTAGCAACACTGTTAGCAGCTACAAGTGAAGGGTTCAGATCCCGCACATAAACTCGCGTACCAAGACGATATGTCTCCTGCCCGAATGCTTGATTTGCTGCAACTTTAAGAGAATGCACTATCTCATTGTAGAAAATATTTAAATCTATGTTATCAGGACTTCGTTCTGGTGAAAACTCCGGTACTTTAATTTTGACTAATAAACTATCTAACAAATCACGGCACTGACTAGACTTATCAACATCCCATAAAACCTCGGTAACTTTTGGCTTACTCACAATATTATTAACTCTAACCACAGTGAAATAATCCGTAATCTGCACTAAAGCCGAACTAAGGTTCTCTCTTACAAAAACGCATGTTCCTCCAGAGGGTCTACCACCAGTTGGTAAAGCAGGAGCAATGTAACACGTAAAATCTCGTGACAAATTAGTCAGAATAGAGACCGAACTACTCGTTAAATGATGCTCCTGTAGACAAAAAACATCACAATTCTGTAAAAAATCAGTCAAAATTGCGACTTTTCCTGCTACTCGATTAGTGTTAAGCGAAATAACACGAAAATTGCGACTATTCATTTTTTAAGGGTACTAACGTACCGATGAACTTTACCACATCTGAAACTGTAGCTCGGATGGTCTGTACTTCCACAATGGCAACATCGCGGCTGTTTCTTACAAGGATCCGCCTTCAAGCTGGTATGGTCGTCTGCACTGCAGTGTCCGCATCGTGGGCTCCTGTTGCAGTTCACTGACACATGATCAAACGACTGACACCTATGGCACATACGCGGTAATCGTTTGCATTCAAAAACACTGAAATGCTCGTACCCACTGGTTACACCTTGTCGTATATAATAGTTCAGAGCGTTTTTTGACTCGAAAAGTAGTTTCACTGTGTTCGATTTTCCAATTCTTCTCGCTTCTGACAGACCGGGGTTATCCGCGACGAGGGTTTCAAGCACACAATTTTCATATTCAAAGTTTCGGAGGATTCCAGCAAAACGATTCTCTTTCACATCTATTTCTGTCTGAATGACACTACTCAGAGTTGACTTCAATTCCTCTGCATTAGATTTTGTTACATTTATTAGCCAGCTCCTGTTAGTCATTGCCTTCATAGAGGCGATACCGGCAGAACCTGGTAAGATCTCAATCGCACGTTTACGTTTCTGAGGATTATCCAGGTCACGCGGGGGATCTTTCACGACAAACGAGACAAATTATTCAGTCCTTACCAGTTTAGGCCATTCTTCAGCTTTTCCACGATCACAAGTATTCGCAAACTCCTTCAGCTCGGACAGTTTCGGCTCAATTTGATTACACACCTGTTGCGGTATACTCGACAACTTAGTTGATACCCCCTCGATTCGATCAATCAGTCTGCTTATTTTACGGTCCCATGTCGAGATAGAACGCGCAACATTTGCTTTGCTTTCATTTGAAATGCAAGGTAATTCATCGCCAGCGGTCAAAACGAAAGTTGGCAAATCGGTGTTTGCAGCCGGATTCGTTTCTCTTGTAGAGAAATTTTTTGAAATGTCCTCGGACAGAGATAGCGTAATATTATCACCGCGTCGCTCTGGATACTTTGGGGGTGAAACTACGCGAAAGAGGAGAAGGGAACGGGCAGTATTAAGTTCATCTTTGCTGAAAAAAGTCGTTGAGACGGCAATCACATCCTCGGGATCATAAGACGAGAGATAATCTTGAAAGAAACTTAACACTGGCGAGTAGACTAACTGTTTGGGATCTTCCGTACCAGTGGCCATTTCAATCGACTTTTCGCTTGACAGCCGACAGGAGAGTTGAGCAGAAAGCCAATAAAACGGGCAGTGGTGTATCGATTAATTTGGGAACGATCTTCAACCGGCTACAACTGGCTAGGCTGTAACCGGCACTGGTGCTTGCTAAAGAAATGTCTTTAACACCAAGCCCGCGTTCACGCTGAGAATCACTTAAATTTAATAAATCACGAACAGTCTCTGCTCACTCTCCACAATACAGCAATATCCAATATTCAGCTACAATATTATCCAGAAACACAGCATTGCGAACACAAGCGAAAGCAAGGTCCGCGCGCTTCGGACTCTCAGAGTGAACAGAGTTGTATTTGAAGTTGATTCGATGACAGATTTAAGGGTAAGAAGAGACGCTGAATCTTTATATGGCAATCATTTTTTACCCGGACATATAGTTCGTCCGCAATCCGGTTAACACCGGATTTTTTTTTTATAAGTTAAAGTTTCATTTGAAGTTGATTAGATATTTTCTTTATAGGGATAAGAAGATATGCTGAATTCGTTTATGAACTTTATTTTTTTTTGCTGGACAAGTAGTTCGCTCGGAATTCGGCTGAAACCGGAAATATGGCAGAAGTAAAGCAGGAAGTTTTGACCAGTATCGTCAAAATAGATTTGGCTTATAGAGGTATATCTGAACTTGGTTTTCTCAGATGATTAGCCAGGCGAAGACTGGATCTGGCGAAAACAATACCCATTTGTCTGGATCAATTTGGGATCCCATCGAAACCTTTGGTCTTGTTTAGTTTGATAATGTATTTTTCCCGTAATTCCGGTGACATTGGTTGTTATTTCGGCTACACTTTTTTTTTCAGTGATAGTCTTTCAATGTGTTTTTCTAGAAATTTCAGTTGCATTTTCCGTACTCTCCTCTGCATTTTCGGTAATCTCGGTGATTTATTTTTATTTTTAGGGGCGATATTCCTAGTATTATTGGTTACATTTATGACTATCTCGGAAACTACACTGATAATTTTCGGCTACCTTTTTGTACTTAATTTTTACTTTATTTTTCTTGAAAATCTCTGCTTTAAAGGCATCAATATCGATGACGAAGGTCTTTATCTCCGGTACGCTTAAAACGTCTCATGGGGATCCTCCCGAAAACGGGACCCCGGGACCCCGGACCTCTTTCCACCGGACCCTTCTGGCAAACGAAAACAGGACTCTTGAAAACGAGAATGAGACCCATCTGTCTAACCGAAAACAGAACCCCTTACAAACGAAAACGGGACCTACCTCCATAATACGGACAGTGGACAGAATTTTTGAAAAATGGTTCTTAAGCTTAAGCTTAGATATTTTCTTTATAGGGATAAGAAGATATGCTGAATTCGTTTATGAACTTTATTTTTTTTTTGCTGGACAAGTAGTTCGCTCGGAATTCGGCTGAAACCGGAAATATGGCAGAAGTAAAGCAGGAAGTTTTGACCAGTATCGTCAAAATAGATGTGGCTTATAGAGGTATATCTGAACTTGGTTTTCTCAGATGATTAGCCAGGCGAAGACTGGATCTGGCGAAAACAATACCCATTTGTCTGGATCAATTTGGGATCCCATCGAAACCTTTGGTCTTGTTTAGTTTGATAATGTATTTTTCCCGTAATTCCGGTGACATTGGTTGTTATCTCGGCTACACTTTTTTTTTCAGTGATAGTCTTTCAATGTGTTTTTCTAGAAATTTCAGTTGCATTTTCCGTACTCTCCTCTGCATTTTCGGTAATCTCGGTGATTTATTTTTATTTTTAGGGGCGATATTCCTAGTATTATTGGTTACATTTATGACTATCTCGGAAACTACACTGATAATTTTCGGCTACCTTTTTGTACTTAATTTTTACTTTATTTTTCTTGAAAATCTCTGCTTTAAAGGCATCAATATCGATGACGAAGGTCTTTATCTCCGGTACGCTTAAAACGTCTCATGGGGATCCTCCCGAAAACGGGACCCCGGGACCCCGGACCTCTTTCCACCGGACCCTTCTGGCAAACGAAAACAGGACTCTTGAAAACGAGAATGAGACCCATCTGTCTAACCGAAAACAGAACCCCTTACAAACGAAAACGGGACCTACCTCCATAATACGGACAGTGGACAGAATTTTTGAAAAATGGTTCTTAAGCTTAGAGCGAAAATAGAACAAGAGAATAAACAAAAAGAACGAAGAGTTTAGTTGAGATCCAACAACAATTTCTAGTACATGTGAATCGGCATCCGCGAAACAGCGGTAGGATTGGATAATGATCGTCAAAAGGCATGTAGATGTAGACTCTGGCCTTTTCTATGGGCATCATTAAAAAGAGACGACAAAGCTTTATGCGCATGTTGACATCCAATCCCCGACTTGAAACCAAACCGGTTCGCATCGTAATCAACATTATCCTTAACATTGGGAAGCAGTATGTACTCAAACAGTTTGCTAAGGTTACATGCGACTGTAATTGGTCGATAAGACCCACAACTAGTAGGATCTTTACCACGCTTTAAAATCGATGTCACAGTACCGCATAGAAAACTATCTGGTACAAAAGAATTACAAATACACATCTGGTAAAAAAGCTGCAGGTGACAAAGTAACTCTTGATGAAGCAGGGTTAAGGTGCTTTACACTAATCCCATCCAAATCTACCGATTTTGACTTGAGACGTTCAATCGATTTGGAAATAGATTCACGCGATACAGGTATGATGCGCTTTTGCGACAAAGAAAAGGGAAGAAATTTACGGACTTGAGCAGAGAAATGAGCGTGCACTTTCTGATTAATATTTGAGAATATTTGCCCATAATGCTGTAGCCACGACGATTTAGGAATAATATCACTTTCGTGATTATCACTAAATTTGGAGGAATTAGTCACCTTTTCCATTCATTGATATTTTGGGGGAAATCGGTGCCTGACACACGCACAGACCGTACATATTTCTTAAACGATAACTTCGTCTTTTGCTTAATCTCAAAAACAATACCATTTTTAGGCCTCCCACAAGCTATCCATATCCGTAACAACATTTTTGCTTTATTTTTACTTTTTTCAACTCGGGTCAACTTTCCAAATTGGTTTACGGGTATTACATCTTATCCGAACAACAGGAACTGCAGCCTCTCCTGCCTTCTTAAGGCAAACAATTATCCTTTGATAATATAAGTTCAGTTCAACTAGGCCATTTTTGGAAACAACATTCATGCAAAGTAGATTGAACGGAACTTTAACAGACGAGAGTAGAAACGCTAGTGTTGTTAGGTATAGTGGCCAATTGGCGCAATCCCAGTTCCATTTGACTGACCACTTACGCGTTTTCACTTGCCTGGGTTTATCAATTAACGTTAGACACACATCCACAGAAAGTAATAGGGGGAGGTGATCGTAGTCTCTCAGATCTTCATCAACATGGATATCGGAAGTAACTAGACTAGGGCAGCACACACCGTGATCAATGTTAGTGGTAGATCCCCTATTAGGAATGTAAGTAAAAGGTAGGTCCTTGGGTATGATCTTGTATGATAGGGGTAGGGTATCAAGAAAAGTATCTGTACGAACCGTAGCTTTGGAAATATCACAATTCAAGTCACCGAGTAGGAGCCACTCGTACCCAAGGGCGCTAACAGTAGTAATTAAGCTTTTCAGCTTACCACAGCATTTAGCGTAACTTGTAAAAGACTGGACTGTCTTTTTATCATGGGGGAGGTACGTATTCACAAGCACCACATTACCGATTCTGACTGCAATGAAATTTTCGTCAGATTTGTAGCAACGCGGTGAAAGGTGACAAAGTGATTTTTTCACAAAACATGCCAGCCCGCCGGAGGGTCGACCACGTGTACGCCGAGCATTAGTAGCAAACACGATGTGATCGGGGCTTCTGTGAAGAAAGTCAACGCTGATTCCAGGAAGAAGGTGTTCCTGTAGTAGGACAACGTCAAAATTAGTAAGCATCTCATCCAGGCACAAATCTTTATCTTTTGTACCGTTAATATTGAAAGAGCAAACAGAAATGGATGTTTGGTTCATTTCGCAACTTTGGTTTTCACAGCAGCTTGAAGCTTGGGACAACGAAAGCTGTATGAGACATGGTAACCATCGCAGTTGGCACATTTGGATTTCAGGGTGCACGGAGAGTCCTTTGTTGATTCGTGAGGACCGGCACACCTTGGACACTTAGCTACGGAGCTATTACACTGGGCCTTAAGATGATCCGGGGACCGACATTTGTGACAGCAACGGGGCAATCTACGGAACTCACTGATACGAAGAATCTCAAAACCGACTTTAAGGCCGTTCTTGAGAGCACTGGCAAGAGCTTGTCCGTTACAGAAGGACACTTTAACGGAAAGAGATGATCCCAAACGATGGACATCAGACACGCCTACGCAATCTTTCAGGACCGAAAGATCAAAGCCAGGGTCAAGACCTTTGGCAAGGCCCAAAAAATACTTTTCAACAACCTTTGCACTGGAAGTGCTCAATACCGTTGGAACTGATTTGCAAAAATTGGCTGCAGCCGTATCATCAATTTTCACAATGATCTTGTCTCCGGATGAACGAATGGCGTTGACAGAATCATGGCCTTCAATTTTTTCCAATAGTTCCTTCCTTTTCGTGGGATTATCAATTGTCCGAGGGACATTTGAGATGATAACAGTGGCTCTGCTACTGTCATCTTGGGATGAAGGAGGCGGTAACGGGGGGAAAGAAGTGTCATATGTAGAGAGTTTCGCATGAACACTTATTTCGTGTTTCACTTGGCTAACTTGAGTAGCTAATCGTGAGTATGCGACGGCTGGGATGCAAGGCACATCAGTTGGCATACGTATAACGTAGGAGGGAATCACAGTGTCTTCAACATCGCATTTTCGAAACAAGTCCAAAATGTCCTTGCAATTGCTTATCATTGCTTTAGCTCCTTGTCGTTTGGGGCAATTTTCACCAGCAGCAACAATAGCCCAAAGGCTATTTTTGGCTGCTGAAATAGCCGCTCCTTCAAAGAAGTCAGTAGCGTGCTTAATCACAACTTCATCTTCAACACCGGCTTCAAAGTTCGTTTGTAAAAAGTTCAAAACAGAGGAGATAATCAACTCCTGATCAGCTTGCCTTCCACTAGACGAGTCACTCATAGCGAGAACCGGTTTCCTGGCAGTATGACAACAAAGCTATTTATTTCACGTCCGCACGGCAGGAGAGCTGAATGAATACTGAATACTTATCGACTTAATTTATGGCACTTTTGTGATATTTAGCACTTTTTCATATTTAGTACTTTTTTATCCAATTGACTTGTTACCTTTATTCTTAGTTAGTAGTGACCTTCTGTGTTCCCTACAGACGTTGCCAGTGCTTACGGTTTGGAAGTTGACCCTGGATTGTCTTGGCTCTTCTGCAGCAATCATCTGTCACGGTGTTCTCCTCAGTGGAATTGAACTTCTGCCATCTCCATATGCTTCAAATAATTTGCTTATTTATATCGGGTATAACTTTCCCATAGAGAAAGTTGAAGGGAGAAGCCCAGAAGAAGTTAGGTTGAGTTATTGACATCACATTCTTCAAATGATTACAAGAAAAAAGGAGGCAATGATTTAGTTACTTATTGATAGAAATTAATTTCAACACTTTATTGGAGTAGCCGATACGAATAAGGATCGTTTGAATCGCCAGCAAAATCTATGCATTGAATAATCCACTGGCCATTGTGACTATCTGACAAAATTTCCGGGTTGGTGCGACAAACACCACAGGATGCTCAGATCCTCGGCAACACTATTATGATTCTTTCTCCCTATACAATCCATGTGAAATTGTAAATTTCAAATTGAAATTGAAACTGCAGCTCTGATCTCCGACTTGATGGTGACACCACGAACAAGCATGTGCCTGGCATGGTTCCAGTCATGGAGATGCTAAAAAGTGCTTCCTACCTGACATTTCATGTCGAGAAGAACGAAACTATCATACAAACTATGCTTGGAGACTTAGCCCTTAACTGTAACCATGTGAAAATGCTGTTGCAAGAACCAAACTATCTTACAAACTATTTTTGGAGGCTTGAACCTTAACCCTAACCATTTTACAAGCTATTTGTAGGTGACTTTATTGGGAGACAAAATCAAGTCCTTGACGTCAAAATCAAGCCTCCGAGAACCAGATCTGTGCGCAAACGTTATTTTTCATAACTTTTAAGGTGGTGACATATTTTTGATGGTATTCTATATACCCATTAACGCTATTCAATAATTTTTTTTCTTTATTACTATACTTATTCTAGCTTTGTTAGCTCCTGTGATCCATATCCTTTCCCTTAAAACTCCCTAAGCAATAGTTGTAACTGAATTTATTGAGGAAAGAATATTACCAACAAGAGCGTACCAAATATGGCACTTATTAAGGTAGATAGCGTGTGTTTCAGCGAAGAGTCACAGTTTGTCCGGGCTAATAAACGGACATCAAGGACATGTGACCTCACCAACTATCAAGTTCTGTGCAGATCTATTACCGGTCTGACGGTTATGCAGATCATTTTCGTACTTTTAGAACAATGAATTATACACGAAGAAGACAGAGTTTCCAAAACAGTACTTGTTACCAATGAAGACCTCGACGTCCCTCGGAAATTTGACCCCGCAAACTTGGGCCTGCTGTTTTTGGCACTTGTCACAGATTCCGTTTTGCGATCGCTATGTCCTGTTGCGCTGTTCCTGACGGGCTTGTGCCAATGCATTACCGACTTGCACTGTTTTTAAGTTTGGACTCGGGAGTTTGGGTTTTTACCAAGAATGTATAACTTCTGAGAATGAGCTTTCTGTGCAAAACCTCGTGTGACTAGCGGACTGAGTAATTGGAACGTGATTTAAAATTCGACTGCCGAGATTGTCACTACCGACCTGGAGCATAGAAGCTTATTCTCGTAGGTAAGTTATTCTTCTCTAGCCTGATTTGTTCGGCGACTAGCAGTGCAAACTCTGGTAAAGTGTGGGGGCTTTATTTTTCACGCGTTTTCGGCTACATTTCGTTCATTCTGGACTGCATGTCATGTAATCTGATCAACAATTTGCGATTTCTTGGCTAAAGTTCAGAACTTGCATTTGTTGGAATTCTCCTATATTCTTATAGCGATCTCGGCGACACTTCATTTCATCTCAGGAACTAAATTTAATCTCGGCTACAAAGTTTTCGTTCTCGGCAACAAACATTGCAATCTCGGACGAGCAAAAAAAAAAAAAATCCCGGCGACTCTTTTTTCTCATGTGAACAAATGCAGCAATCTTGGCTACAAATAATGGATTCTTGGCGACATTGCATTATTCTAGCGATCTCGGCGACACTTTGTTTCATCTCGGGTAATAAATTTTTGGTCTCTCAACACTGGAACCGTATCTCTTCCCTTCGCACTCAACATATCTCTGATTGCTCATATTACGATTATGTTCACAAGACTAAATCTCCTTTTTCTTAACGGTGGAAATACAGATATAAAAATGTGAACTTGATCACTCAGCTTTTAAGCCTCATAAGAACTTTACTATTTTTAATCCGATAAAAATTTGACTGGTGCTCCCAAATACCTTTGGTCGGCAGACATGACCAAAAGTTCCAACGGGAACCCAGAGGATGATATTCATGAAACTATTATAGCTGGAATCCTGAAGATCAAGGGATATTACGATCCATGTTATGCTTCCTTATAAACGGCCCTTGTCAGATTAATCGGAAGACGATTGTATTAAGTAGTCGGTATCTTTACAAGCTTTTACAGAATAGCTGGCCGACGACAATGATAAGTCAACTTTTTCAGTCATGTTTTTGCCGGATTTATCTGTTATTATAGTAGTTCCGGGCTGTGCCTGATTTTAGCTAATCGGTCCAGCATGAAAAATGGGCTCACACTCATAACGCCCGCGATCACAATGCCCACGGCTAAAAATATTTGGTTTGTACTTTCGCGTAAGTCATTCTAGTTAGATCAAATTTAAAATAACCATTTCACAGTATTCCGCAGTAGTCCTGTCCCTTGTAATCTCGCTGTCCGTTGTCCCAGGACCTTTTGTCCCCTTAACCCCCACCGACAGTTAGTTGTTTGTTAACCAGGACGATTTTAGTCTTCCCTGAGAGCATTGTAAACTGTGGGCATTTTTGACGTTGACATTTCTGACGATTTTGGTTTCAGGGTCTACAAACTGAATTATGGAATTTTTAACCGTGGGCATTTTGATCGTGGGTATCGTGGTGATTTTGTGACCCAATCGAGAAATGTATCTGATATACCGATTTTTGCTTGTTTGTTTAAGATTTTCTTGCCCCTATCTTTGCAGTCTAATCGATTCTGATCAAACTTTAACAAGATATTACTTACCGTTATTCAACGACACGAAAATTAGTGTTACTTGGCCATAGAACAAAACTTTAATCAAGCAAGAGAAAAACTGGAATCTCACATCGGGTTATTCATATTGTGACTGTTAATATCCAGTTTCAAAGAAGCGCAAAGAGTATCACAAGTAGACCGCCAGACTGCGTGTCGAATTGATGAAAAGCTCATTGCGGGAGATGTTACAGTGGGAAGACATTTCGGAAAATGCTTGGTTCAGACAAAACTTCTACTTTTGACACATTTTCCGGTTTTGGCTTGATTCCGGACGACCTTATTGTCCTGCGAGAAAATAAGTTTCAGATATGGATTCAGCATGTCTCCTTACCCTAGATCGACTATCTTATTGACTTTTATAAAAAAAAAATTCGTCCCTTAATTTGAAACCTCTCCCACAACCCCAAATATGGGGCTACAAGGCTCATCTACGAACTTGACCTGTACTTTGACTCATTTGATCCTCAATCCAAGTTTGAAGAAACTCTACCTCTTCGAAAGTTATCGTGCTGACAGAAGGACAGACAGACGGACAACTTTAACGAAGCCACACATATCCCTCCACCAACGTTTTGGGATCCCAAGAACACTTCACTATATAATACTTGGAATATTACCTGTGATGATTTTGAAAATGTTGGGAATATACTTTTTTTTTTAGTTTTTTAGTTTAATACTCTTTATTAGACAAACCAATTTACATATACTAAACTACATGAAAAAACTTTTTATAATACTCTTACCATTCTTTATACATGTAGTCATACCTCTGGGCTCTGACTGCAGGAAAGCCCTAATGGGCCTGTGGGGGCAGTCAAAAAAAAAAACTTCACTTTACATTAATTTTCACACGCTTTGTCAAAAAAAGAGAAGAAAACTGAACGAGGAAGAAAAAAAGAAAAGAAAGAAGAAAAGAAAGAAAAAAACACGATAAGTGGGATACCATGCCGTCGTATCAAAAACAACCACTTATCAAAACAAATGAAATAAAATTTTATTCTGTCAATGATGGTCTGTCAAGAAATTTTTCTTTAATCGGTCCTTGAACTGTGGTAAACTTATCGAATTCTGTATTTCACATGGAATCGAATTCCAAACTGTAGTTCCCATATGCTTTATTACGAATCCTGAATGTGTAGTTTTTCTCGCTTGGCTTGCCAGTAGTTCTGCATTTTTTGTAATATACTCGTGATTGTTTATTTTAAAATAAGTCCGAAAACACTTTTGGTCCAAGTCCGTTCAAACACTCGTATACAAATGTTCCAATCTGGTAATCTCTAATTTGTCCAACATTTAAAATACTAAACTTTCGAAATATAGATTCTGTACTCACAACACCTCTTTCATACTTACCTATTGCCCGTAGAGCTTTGTTTTGCTATATCTGTATTTTCTTATAATTACCGTAAAAATTGCTAGCCCAAAGTGAACAACCATAATAAATATAAGGTGTTATTAATGAATGATATAACATAATAAGAACACTGATAGGAAATATATTTTTAAAACGACGCAGCATTACAACTCCTCTTGAAACTTTAGAAGACACAACATCACTGTGTTTTTTCCAAGATAAATTACAATCAACTACGAATCCCAGATAACGTCTTTCTTCTATTCGGTCAAGTGTCACTCAACTGAATGTTATTGGCTGTGGCAGTTCTTCATCTGTTCCAGTTTTTAGCGTTGACTGCAAGTAGATTCTCGAACATGAAAGTATGCAGACCTTGGAGTGCTCTGTTTGCATTGTCGACCAGTTCCTGTATTGTTTTCCCTGTTACTAAAGTTGCAGTGTCATCCGCAAAAGATGTCAGGAGTCCTGCTATATAAAATCTCAAACAATCTACAAAAATCAAATACAGCAAAGGAACTAGGACTGAACCTTGTGGCACACCGCATGACACGTCTACAACACTCGATGTTTTGTTCTGTATACATACGAACAATTTTCTTCCATGCAGGTACTCAGCTCAACTCTCAGGCCACTCAACCTCTTCAAAAGTATGCTAAAAACCACTCTATCAAATGCTTTTTTAAAATCAATGAAAATAGACAAAACATAAAATCACATCATTTACCAAATGATGTACAGCATGAAGTGTTGAGTGTTTCTTGCGAAAACCAAACTGAGATTCAGCCAAAAATCCATTTTGGTAAGGTGCTCGTATAACCGTTTATGCACTACTTTTTCATAAATCTTTGAAAGCAACGGTAGGACTGATATGGGTCTCCAGTTAGAAACATCCTTTAATGCACCAGATTTCGGGAGCGGGATTACTAGTTTCAGCGGATCTGGAAAATCACCTTGCTCCATTGATAAATTAATTAAGAAAACAATACAAGGTAGGAGATAACTTGCCACCACCTTAAAAGTTTTAAGGTTGATGCCGTCAATACCTGCACTATTCGACCGAATTGAACTTATCACTTTTTTTACTTCTGATTCGTTACATGGTTCAAATAGCATTTCACGCCCATCACCACGGTCTTCAACGAAAGTTTGGGCTGGAACAGAACTTTCAGACGAAATTTCTTAATGAATTTTATCACCAACTGTGGCAAAATGAGTTGCAAAATTTTCACTGATTTCCGTCAGGTCACTTATTACTTTGCCATTTACTTCAAGTCTATACTCCTGACATTTTCGTTCTCCTTTTACCATATCATTTATTATGGCCCACGTACCTTTCGGATCACCTGCCTTTTCTTCAAACTTTGTCTTGTAGAACTCCTTTATTTTCTTTCTCTTTAATGAATTTGTTATATTTCTTTGGCCAATAAAATGTTTCCGCCTCTCGTCATCCGGAAATTTCAGATAATCAGAGTACAGTTCATTTCTTAAATTTATCATTGTAAGGAGTTCATGGTCCATCCATGGCTTGCTTGGATCCATCCTTCTAGACCGCAGTTGCTGGAATGATCAGACCTGTTACTGAGATGGAAGTTAGTACTATCATCCGAAAGTTAGATACTAATAAATCGGAGGGAGCAGACGGTGTGTCTGCTAAGCACCTCAAATTTGCTTCTGAAAGGAAGTGCGCAGTATTATGTGCCCTGATAGTAGTATATAAGTGCCGCTTCTACCCCACCCCCACCCAAATTTCAAAACCCCATTTTAACATCAATTTCTTGAATTTTAACATCCTTTTTACCAATTAATCCCCCTTTTTATAGATATTTTGATTTTCTTATTTCCCAAATAAAGGTCCTAAGAAATAGGATATATTACCGTTTAATACATATAAACTACTACTTCTTTTTAGATTTTTAATTTTTCAATTTTTAATTTTTTATCCAAATATAATACAAATTCTGCTAAATCAACAACTGCTCAGAGTTATATAAACTACTTATAAACTAGTCTACTACTTTTTCATTTTTACTGAGTAAACAGTTCTACATCAACATATTGGTCAGAGTTCTTATTCACCCTCATAATAGGCTGTAAAACCAGATTTTTCTTTAGAAGCAACTCATCAGCAATTGCATTATATCTCTGTGGTATAAACAAATCTCAAGCTTTGTTATTATGATTAATAACAACAACCAACTTATCACCATATTTTGTCTTAGCAATTCTCATTTTAACGATGCTATATTTCAATCCTAGAACTAGTTCTTCCTTCCGGATTGTCTCATTGTATTTATTCATTCTAATTGTAGACAAGACTTCTCTGATGGACTCCATTTATTAGCGGCTGATTTTATTTAATAAAAATCCAAAGCTCCTAACTACCGGCGAGATATGCGTCACACTGAATATTCTCCAATATTTAAATGCGTCACCTCCTGCAGATAACAACACTCAGCGGAGAAGATTCGCGAATATTCGAATGCGTCACCTCCAGCAGATTTGCGTATATATAGTGCCACGCGTCTGGTTAAGGAGACAGTTGGAAAACAAGTTGAGACTAAGAAGCTCATACAGAAAGAAGAAATTTCCAATGTAAGTTTTGTTTGTTTCTTACGATAAAAATTATTATTCCCAAGTAGGTATCTAGTAACATATGAGTAGCTACATCTGAAACAGACAACTGCGCAAATAGCAAATATCGAGGGTTACCCACTTCCCCGCACCTGCTGTGCACCCTTCCCCAGCACCAGCCAGCAACAACCGAAAATAGGTGGTGCCAGCACCATTGCCGACAATAAATGGGGTGATTAATCTTTCAAACGCTTCCAAAAATGTTTTGACGCGTGACAGCCGGTGTTGGCAGGTTTCAGCCTATGCCGGCAGTGACCGAGCTTCTCGGCACCAGGCACTAAAATCGAGAGTGGGCAACGCCTCAGCAAATATTACCACTAGAGTTTCCAGATGACGATTAGTCATATGGCCTTGGCGAATCTGTAAAGATTGGGAATTAGGGCAGATAATTGTTGCGATGCGCATCACACCTGATTATGATTAGTCATATGCCCTAATTCCCAATCTGTAAAGATTGGAATTTAGGTCAGATAATTGTTGCGAAACGTAAAGGATTTATCTTGATTAGAGTGATCGTTAAAAGCTTGTTATTTTTTTTTCAGATGAACAGCAAAGTCATTCAGAAAAAAACAGCCGCCGTTCCAAAAAAGTACATGCAGGGAGTGCTCAAACTGGAGAAATCGGAGCAAGAATTATTAATCACACTGTGGGGGAAAATAGCCACAACCGCAGATGAACTCGAAGGTGAAGATTGTACGATAGCGCGTTCATCTGTTGAAAAGAAAAAAGATAATAGTGTGCAGTTTTTAGCTGATATTAAAGCGAATTTGCATACTTCACGACGGTTTGGAAATTTCAAACTAGACGTAAACATCGAGAAAGTGCTGAGCAGTAAAATATGTGGAGTCAGTTTGGAACAAGCAGAACGTATAATTATTGATTTAAATAAAGTGGAGGTGTATTTGGATTATTTATCAGTGTTACTAAAAGCGAAAAAAGGAGAAGTGTATGCGTACATGCAAAAACTGTTCAATGAGAACCCTGAAAATCAATACAAGTGTTTTTTTGAAGAACGGTTTAAGAATTATGGAGAAAACATATCAACAATTAAAAGATATCTTTGTTTGTATGGATTAGTCCGTGAATATCCAGGAATAGCTTTCTGTGGGAAAGCGTACTATCGCATCGTTGAAAATGAGAAAGCTATTCGTAAAGCGACCCTCGAGGACGAGACATTATCTTCATTACTAAAAGAGTATCCTGTGCAAGTTTTTTTATCTGAAGAAGTGTTGATCGATTTTGAGAATCTGAGTCTATAAATGTTGAATTGAATTTTCTCAATAAATTGGTGTTTCATTGATTGACATATAAGCTAGATTTTGTTGCTAGGTGGTGGTTATGTGTGAAGACTCACACTTGAGAACCATTCTTTTGAACTATTGATTCATTCTTACAATATTTATATCCATTTAAGCGAACCTGTTTCATGTATTTTTCGCGAGGAAAGAATTTAAATGTTTTACGCATTTCCCCTTCACGTTGAATAACCTCTTCAACCGTTAACTGTCCGCATTTTAACATCACTGACAATTCAGTGTAAAAATTATAAGCGGTTTTATGCTCTGACTTTCTCTCTGCAATGTTTAGATGTTTTTCGATTATTTCGATGATAACAGCACCCAAACTTAAAGAAGCTAAAGGCAGTACTAGAAACGCAGACATTCCTGCAGCTGAAAAAAGGAATTTGGATAAAAGTAAGCTATTACTTATAAGATTGTAGTATTTGTAACTCCTTCTATGAACAAATAGTCTTTTTTCCAACTCTTCCATTTATTAAACAATAAAATTGTTTGAAAAATTATTTGATTGCTTCACGATTCGGAACACACCCGCCATCTAGGCTACTTTTACAGTATGATTCTCTTTTTTTTCGAGCTTGTGAGTCAAAGTTTAAAAAATAGATGATTTTTGTCACATGAAGAGTAGTAACAAAAAGTGGGATTCAGCTACACACACATGTGTCACATGAAGAGTAGTAACAAAAAGTGGGATTCAGCTACACACACATTTGTCACATGAAGAGTAGTGAAGAATCTACGAAACCCGTGTACACATTTTTCTCACAGAGTAGTAAGGTAATAGAAATTCATTGATTTTCTTTACGGCTGAGAAAACGCAGTCAGGGAGAAATTCATTAATAAAAATATTCTCCTATTAAATGATGAATGTTGCAGAGGTTATTCAGCTTTGTAAAAAGGTTATATCGAATAACAAATCGACTATACAAAGATTACCGAATTACACGTATAATGAGCTGCGGACTTATGCGAAAATTAATAAAATCAAAACAAATGGAACAAAGAAACATGAAATAACAAATAATATAATAAACCATCTTAATAAGTATATTTTGATAGCTGAAGATAAAATTAAAATTGAACGCAGAAACGAAAGAACCCATAATAAGAAAAGACCAAGACCATCCGACTACAAACCGGACGAGAGATTAAGGGTCATCCTCGAAGATGAGATTAAAGAAAATAATATCACCATTACAAAAATAAAACAAGAGAAGGAAAAGATAACAGAAAAAGATACAAGTGAATTAAAAAGATTTCTAAAAAACAAAAACCTATCCACCCGTGGAAACCGAGATGAAGTCATACAAAAGGTTGAAGAATACTATAATAATATTATTACCAAACATAAAGATTCTGTACAGAAAATGAGAGATATCATAAGAGATCAAACAGAAAGAGGTGATAAAAATAGACACAAAGCAATCGATTTATCAACTCTCTTCATAAATAAGAAAAAAATTAAAGAAGAAAAAATAATTCCGGATCATTTATTTAGAACGGAAGAAGAACAGCAGACTACAATTTCTAGGGAAATTGAAAATTTGTATACCGTAAACGTTTCAATTGAAAGCAATGGAAGAGATGAACATACTCTTATTGCTTTTGTTTTTAATGATTTACTCCGAAGAATGAACGAAATAAATCATTACAGAGTTCAATTTGTGACCAGGGTTATATTCTATAGACAGGAAAATGATGAAGAAGTTGTAGTATTTTATAACAGTACTTCTTGGATTTTAAATAAAAATAGCATACTTACTCATAGTCATTTGGATGATAATAACAAGAGACTGAGTTCTTTAAGTAATACCCCTCGATCGGGGCTACAATTTAGTCGGTATGAAGGAATTGATTATAGGATGACTCGAATCGAATCTTATATGGGAGGAACGTTTAAGATACTGCCAGATTTCGTAAAAAATAAAAAAGCTTGCCTGAATATTGAAAATAAGGATAAAAAATGCTTTGTTTGGTCGATCTTAGCACATTTGTACCCAGCTAAAGATCATGCAGAAAGAACTTCAAATTATAAACAATATGAGAACGAATTTGATTTCAAAGGGGTTACCAACTTCCCGATGGATACACAAGACATCCACAAATTTGAAAATAAATACAACATTAAGATTTGCTTATTTCAAATTGATAAAGAGAAAATAATCAGAAGTCACATACTAAAAAGTACAATTAATGGGAAAACAGCAAAACATATCATTAATTTACTATATTTTGATAATCATTATGTGCTAGTAAAGAATCTGAGCAGACTAGTTGGTTCTGAAATATCTACAAGACAAAAAAAGATATACCTCTGCACTTTTTGCGGAAGACATTTTTCGAAACAAGAACAATTTGAAAAACATGAACTTAAAAATAATTGTGAAGACCCTGATATCATAATGCCTCCTGAAGGTTCAAGTATACACTAAAAATATTGCAAAACAGATGAAAGTACCTTATTGTATAATAGCAGACTTTGAGTCTTATAACGAAGAATACAACCAGGTAAACGGAAAGAAAACAATAAAAGTAGCTGAACAGAAACCTTTTGCGTATGGATTTCAGGTATGCTGTTCCTTTGATACAAACCAGAACAAATACTACGATTATTTCGGTGAAGATGCTGCAAAACATTTTGTTCAAACCGTTACAAAAGTATCCACAGAAATTGCAAACAAATATGAAAACAGGCAGAGAAATCACACTTATACAGCTGTAGAAATTGCTGAAAAATGGAACACACTAATGGATAAGACATGCCATATCTGTAAGACTGAAATCACTGAAAATCCCCACTTTGATCACGATCACATGACTGGAAAAAATAGAGGTTTTACTCATGCGGAATGCAATAAGAAATACAGAATTCCCAAGCATATCCCTGTAGTGATGCATAACTTATCAAAGTATGATTCCCATCTATTTGTAAAAGAGTTGATACCTGATAACGGAATATTTGAATCAGCAGAAAGTTTCATATCATTCTCGAAATCAATAAGTATTCCAAGACAGGATACAGAAATAAAATATGAAATCAGATTCATAGATTCCATCAGATTCATGGCTTCATCTTTGGACAAGCTATCAGCAAATTTAGCAAAATGCGATTGCAAAGAATCCTGTAATCATCTAAGGGAGAATTTCAAGTACACATCGAATAGTTTCAAAAACGATGAAGAGTTCAAAGAAATAATTAAAAAAGGGGTGTATCCTTATGAATTCGTAGACAGTTTCAGTAAAATGGATTGTACAAAGTTACCACCCATAGAAAGCTTTTATTCTAGGTTAACGGGAAAAGGTATCAGCAAAAGTGACTATAAGAGAGCGGTCTCTATATGGGAGCAGTTTAATTGTGAAACATTACTTGATTATACCAAGTTGTACCTAAAAAGTGATGTTTTAATATTGTCGGACGTTGTAGAGAATTTCAGAAATGTATGTATGCATAATTATGACTTGGATCCACTACATTACTTCTCAGCTCCAGGACTAACATGGGATTCTTTCCTAAAGCATTCAAAAGTAGAACTACCGTTATTCTCGAAGGAAGACATGTATACATTCGTTGAAAAGGGAATAAGAGGTGGTGTATCACAATGTATAAAAAGATATGCTAAGGCAAATAATAAATATATGAGCAGTTATGACAACAATAAGCCGTCTAACTATTTAATGTATTTCGATAAGAATAATTTATATGGTTGGGCGATGTCTCAAACCTTACCAGCCTTTAAATTCATACAGTACCTGATGAAATGAAAGAGAACACTGAAATTAATTCTTTAGATTATTATCAACTATTAAAAAATCATGTTCAAACAGAAATGAATTTGGAAAATGTGGGGGCAATTTATGAAGTTGATTTAGATTATCCTAGAGAGTTACACAAGTTACATAAGGATCTGCCATTAGCACCAGAACATTTCAATGGAAAACTATGTACGACCTTATATGATAAAAAGAACTACGTTGTTCATCACAGGAACCTAGAATTCTATTTACAAAAAGGTCTGATACTGAAAAAAGTACATAGAATACTAGGATTCACTGAGAGTGCTTACTTAAAAGGATACATAGACCACAACACAGCACTAAGAACTAAAGGTACAAATGATTTTGAAAAGGACTTTTTTAAGCTGATGAATAACGCTTGCTTTGGAAAAACCATGGAGAACGTAAGGAAACGAGCTGATATGGAAATAATAACTGATGATAAAACAAGAGAAAAAATAATAAAGAAACCCAACTTTAAATCTGAAATTATTTTCAGTGAAAACTTTTCTGTGGCAAGAATGTCGAAGGAAAAGATAAAACTAGACAAACCCATGTATATCGGTTCTGCTGTACTGGAACTATCCAAGCTCTTGATGTATGAATTCCATTATGATTATATGAAACCTAAATATGAGGATAAAATAGATTTATGTTATATGGATACCGATTCGTTCATATATGACATAAGAACCGAGGATTTCTATGAAGATATCAAACAAGATTTGAATGAGAGGTTCGATACATCTGATTATGCGAAAGATAATCCATACGGGTTTCCTAGTGTAAACAAGAAAGTGATAGGAATGATGAAAGATGAATTAGCAGGACAAATTATGACAGAATTTGTTGGATTACGATCAAAAGTATATGCTTATGATAAGGACAACCAAGAACAATGAAGCAAAAAACTAAAAGGAATAAAAACGAACATAGTGAAAGATAAAATTACGATTCAAAACTATAAGGATGTACTGTTTGGTAAAATTGAAAACCTATCTGTAACCCAGTATAACTTAAGATCATACAAGCACCATATGTTTCTAGAAGAACAGAATAAGAAAGCGTTAGATCCTAAGGATGATAAAAGGATAGTAACAAGCGATAAATACACAACTTTACCTTTAGGTTATAAACATTAAATTCAAGTACCTACTTCAAAACTTCAAGTACCTACTTCAAATTCAAGTACCTAGTTAAAAAATTCAAGTACCTAGTTAAAAAATTCAAGTACCTAGTTAAAAAATTCAAGTACCTACTTAAAAAATTCAAGTACCTAGTTAAAAAATTCAAGTACCTACTTAAAAAATTCAAGTACCTACTTCAGTAAATCTTATAATGAAAAATTCTTCCTAAATAAATGAATGAAAAGGCACCAATAAAAGTGTATGATTTTAGCAAAAAGAGCAACTATCAGAACAAACACGAACTTGCACCTCAGTGGCCATTTAGATTATTAATTTGTGGAAGTTCAGGAACAGGGAAAACCAATTTACTCTTGAATTTAATTTATGAATACATCTGTTTCAACCGAATATACTTGTATGCAAAAGATCTTGAAGAAGACAAATATAAAGACCTTATAGACAATTTAAACACTTTGGAATCCGAATGTAAAACGAATATTTTAACCGTAAGTAATGACCTTAATGATATTATCGATGTTGACGACCTAGACCCCCAGTATCAGAACTTGATTATCTTTGATGATTTTGTAACTGAAAAAGATCAGAAGAAAATAGAAGATTTATTCATAAGAGGAAGAAAGAAAAATGCTTCAATTGTTTACTTGTCTCAGAGCTATCATAAAACACCAAAGGTGGTAAGACTTCAGTGTAATTATTTTGCATTCTTTCAGTGTTCTAATCCAAAAGAAGTAAAATTAATTAGACAAAGCCATGTATCCAGTATAGACAATGAAAAATTTCTCAAACAATTCGAGGCTGCAACCAAGGGTTACGGCTTTTTCTTCATAGATTTAAAAACAAAAGATAAAACCCTGAAGTACAGGAAAAACTTTGAAAAATTTACCGGATAATTTATTTCTATAATAAATGAATAAATTTGGTAGTGTTGGAAAAAAGGTTGCTAACGAATCGAAAGTTACTGACGAAAATGGTAACATTAACCTACACGATAGACGAATTATAAATTTAGGTGATGCGAAAACAGATAAGGATGCTATTAGCTTAAGATCTATGACTGTGATTTTGAATCAATTTAAAGAACAAATGACTGCGGGACAAGTGCAAACCAATCAATATTTTAGCGAAGATATCAACAGATTAACTGCGGTAGATGATTCTCCTGATAACTCGTTGGTAAGGAATAAAGATAAAGGGTTATTTGTAAAACAGACAATTCAAGTTACTGATAAAGAAATTGATGCTGGGGATAAAGTAATCACAAATGTTCAAGACCCTAGAAACAAAAAGGATGCTGTTAATTTAGATACGTTAACAACAAACCTTTTAAAATATGACGAAAAGCTTCTTGACCAACAAACCCTTAGCAAAAGTATTGAAACAAAGATTGGTGACCTTAGGAAAATCATTGACAAAAAGACTCTCGACCTTAGCAAAAGTATTGACAAAAAGGTTCTTGACCTTAGCAAAAGTATTGACAAAAAGATCGAAAACCAAGAAAAATCAGTTTTAATATAGGAGCAAAATATTTTGACACAGAAGCCCATATCAATGGTATTGAAAGAGCAGTCGTAAACATTTTAAAAAGACTTTCAGAGCAAAAACCTGTTGATCAAGATTTTGTTACGAAAACAGAAGGCTTTATGAAAACTAAACTAAAGAAATAAAATTTATATGATAAATTAATTTTCTAATAAATGGTTGAAACAATGGAGTATATAGTTTATTTATCAAAGCTTCAGAAAGGAAAGCTGAAGAAATGTTTTGGTGCTAAACAAAAATGTCAGATACGTGTTAGTCATAGCAGACAGAATGAACGAGAACCAGTAAAGTTACTTTTAAGTAAACGACAAATTGATAAAATTGAAACATGTAAAATGAATAACAAGGGTTGTGACATTGATTTATCATATAAACAGATGAAAGAAGCGATTCAAAAGGGTGGATTACTTCCTTTCCTAATACCGTTAGCAATTACGCTTGGTAAGGCAGCTTTAACAAGCGGAGCTGCTGCTTTGGGTACATTCGCTGGTAAGAAATTAGTGGATAACATAGCAAACACAGGTGGGGCGCTTACACTTCCTGGAACACAAAAAGTTGTGGTTCGTGGAAGACCTAAGAAGGAAAAGGAGGATGCATCCGTAAAGAACACAGGTGGTGCGCTTACACTTCCTGGAACACAAAAAGTTGTAGGACGGGGGAGGCCTAGGAAGTCAAAAAACGGGGAAGTCAAAAAAGAAGCAAAAGTAAAGTAGGACCTCTAACCAATTTTGACATTATGGATGCGTTAGGGGATATACCATATTTTAGAGGTGTTTTCTCTATAGATACGTTACCTAAACAAATAAATAACCTAGAATGTGGTGTCATTAACTATGATAAACTCGGAATGCCTGGAACTCACTGGGTAGCGTATTTTAATCTACCTGATCAACCCTATGTCGAATTTTTCGATTCTTTCGGTATACCCCCAGGAAAAGAAATAATTAAATATCTTAAAACTTCAAAGAAAAAAATAGCTTATGAAAATCTTGCCGTTCAAAATTTAAATGAATTAAACTGTGGATTTCACTGTATTTCCTACATTCAGCGCAAAATGAAGTTGGTAGCTTTTCGTTTATAAAAATTGTTTTCTAATAAATGGATATTTATTGTATGAAGTGTAAAAAGAAAACTGACACTGAAGCAATGTTTAAGGCAGTGTCACAGAAAAATAATGTTCCAATGCTAATTGTGTTTTTTGCGGATCAAGGAAAAATCTGTTTTTAAAAAAAACCTCGACGCAGAAAAAGATATTTTAAATACGTATTATTCTAATTATTCAGGTGTGGATGATATTCATAGAAAATTAAAAGAAAATGGAGTGAACGTTTCTAAAGATAAAATAAAAAATATGTTGCAAAATGAGAATGTATATACCTTACACAAACCTTCTTATCATAACTTTGAAAGGAGGCGAGTCTATGTTCACTATGTGGATGAGCAATGGCAAGCTGATTTAGTTGACATGCAGAAATATAAAAAAGCGAATGATAAAACAAATTACATCTTAACTGTAATTGATTGCTTTAGTAAATACGCTTGGTGTGCCCCTTTGAAAGATAAAACGGGTGCTGAAATAATCAAGGCATTCAGTCATATATTTAAAGACAGAATTCCTAAGAAACTACAAACTGATAAAGGTAAAGAATTTGTAATGAGAAATGTTCAATCTTTTTTGAAAAATAACGACATTCACTGGTTTGCATCTGAAAGTGAATTGAAAGCGCAAATTGTTGAACGATTCAATAGAACACTGAAAGAAAAGTTGTGGAAATATTTTACTCACAATAACACTACTAAATGGATTGATATTTTACCTTTATTTGTTAGTAATTATAATAACTCTTATAATCGTTCAATACAATTGAAACCCATTGATGGTAGTAAAAAGGTAAATCAGAAAAAGGTTTACAATGCTTTGTTTCCTCCAGCAGATGACTACACAATCAAAGGACATTATAAAGTAGGAGATTTAGTCAGAATTAAAAAAGAAAAAAGTATTTTTGATAAAGGATATTTACCCAGTTACACGAATGAAGTATTCCAGATAGCAACCATTCGACCTACCATTCCCATTACTTATGAAATATCTGACAAAAGTGGGGAATTAATTCAAGGAGGGTTTTATGAAAAAGAACTTTCAAAATTTATTATGAAATAAAATTACTTGTATATAAATGGATTCAAGACGCTTGAGTGATATGTTATCAGGTATAGTGAAGAACAGAGAAATTCAGAGAAGAAAGGTTCAAGAATATGAGATGGAGAAAGCAGGATTTCGGGAAATGGCTTTAGAATTTAACGCTCCAGTTGTTATGGCAAAACATGAAGACACAAAAAGATTACACTGAAGCGATCATGAAGAAATTACAGAAGAATGATGAAAAATCAAGCGTACGGTTTCAAAGATTAGGTAATGCATTTAAAGCAACTCATCCATACCAGATCACTGCTTCAGAGGAATCGAGTTCAAAGGAATCGAGTAGAGCGTCAAATCCTGCTTTAGAACCAACTCCCGCTTTAGTCCCATTATCCATTGAAATGAATAAAGGTATTACCCAAGAGTTTTTAAATCAGATTAATTCAAAATATGCAGAATTCTGGGGTGGTAATGATCCTTATTTTAAAATGCCTATGTATTATACTCAACATCATACGGATATAGAGGAGGCTCTGGATCATTTAACAACTATAAGTAAAAGTTATGGTGGGACAAAGAGTAAAGGTTACTCTAGCCATAATCAAATTATTGAATTTATAAGAGTTTACAAGGATAGGTTAAGAACCATTCAAAATAATTTGGGATTAGTCAAACAACAAGGAACTGGAATATTTATGAACTGCAATGAAATGATTTCAAAAATGTACACTTTAATAGGTAGTAGAGTAAATGGAAATACATCTGATGAGGTGAGGAATGAAGCAATTGATATTTTGGATTCGTTAATGCGAAATAAATTTCTTACGAAGAGAGATTATAATTCAATATATAAAAAATATTTCTAATAAATGGTGTTGTTAAACATTGAAGGTAATGAAAGTATCATTGATATAACATTTAGTCAACCAATTGAATTGAATCGTAATTGGGATTACGAAATAGGTTTGAATCAGTGTACTTTGTGGTATTCGTGGCATAATATTAGTGATAAATTTGGTAATAACACATTTCAATACCGGAAAGATGAAGAGGGGGGATGGGTGAATGTTACTATTCCTAATGGGATGTATAATGATGATTGTTTGAATTATTTTTTGTGTCAGTATTTTGATACTCCCAAAGATAAATGTCCTATTGTAATTTCATCCAATCCAACATCTATGAGATTTGTCATCATATTACAAGAAAAATATGTGTTTAGATTTAATAGTGACTTGTGTCAGATTTTATGCTTTGAGAAGGATAGTGAGATATCTAAGAAAATCAATGAAGGGACAAAACTTTCGAATATAACAAGAAGCGTTGATAAAATTCAAATTCACGGCTCTCTTGTAAACAGTTCTATCGTAAACAAAAGTAAATCAGACGTCATTTGGACATTTGTTCCGAATACAGAACCCGGTTGTCAAATTGTTGAGAATCCTAGACAATTAATCTACCTTTCTATTAACACAAAAGACTTTATTTACTCCTTGAGAATGACAATTACTGATCAATTGGGAAGACCTATCGATTTGAATGGTGATAACGTTGGATACGTACTGCATTTAAGAAAAGCTTAAAGGATTAGTGAAATAAAATTATTTACCTATAAATGTTGATTAATAATAAGCGCTTACTTTATAAAAAGCAGTACGGAAGTGGAATCGGTAGTATATTCAAAAATATTGCCAATTCCCAGTTATTTCAAACGTCAGCAAAACAAATAAAAGATGGAGCATTGTCAATGTATAATAATATTATTAAACCGAGATTCGAGTTGTTGAAAAACAGAGCAATAGAATATGGGAAAGATTTGATTGATGTAAACAGGAAAGAACTCATTGATGTGATTGGAAAGAAGAAATCAATGAAGGATCTCCTGGGTACAAATAAGAGATTTTTAAATCAAAAAAGTCAGGACTTGATCAACGCGATAATAACTGGAAGTGGTTTAAAGATTCTGAAATAATTTTTATCGAATAATTTCTTTCTTATATAAATGGCAGTAAATAAAGTTATCAGTCCGCAATGGAACATTTTTGATGAGCCGCTTGTAGATGATACAGTGGTCAAATATGAATTTAAAGAAATACGAGAAACAGATGTGAATGTATCCAATAAATCAGAGTTTGAATTCGTAACAAAGAAATTGGATTCCTGGTTCTATCCAAGTGAAAGTTATCTTGATGTTAGTGTAAGAATTGTAAAAGAGGATGGAACTAACCTAGCTGCAACCGATGTCGCTACTTTAACTAATAATGGATTTAATTTGTTCAGTACCGCTGAGTATGTAATAAATGACGAATCGGTTGAAAAAATCAATCATGTTGGTATTACAACTACCGTTACGAAGTTGATTGAATATTCCGATGATTATTCTAGAAGTGCAGCCAGAAATCATTTCTGGTATAAGGATTATAATCAGGGAACAGATATCAGCCCTATAATAAGTTCATTTACCTCACCCGCAGCAGCAGGAAATGTGGATGTCATTTCTAAATCTAACCCAAATTATAATAAGGGTTTTGAAAAGAGATATAACAGAACTAAAAAGAGTCAATTAGTAAATATGTATTTACCATTTTCAGAGTTGTTTGGATTTCTGAAAGGAAACAAACGGTTTTTCAGAGGTGCATCGCACAAAATATTTTTAAGAAGAAATGATGATAATAATATGATTATAAGAACTGGAACTGGAAATACTAATTTCAAAGTAGTCATTGAGTATTTATCTTGGAAAATCCCTATCATAGCTCCTAGTATTGAAATGATGAGTGAATTGGAAAAGGGTCTTGCTAAGGATAAAAAGTATAATCTGATGTGGGAAGCATGTAATACTTATAAAAGTGATGTTAGTCAGAATAATGAGCACACTTGGAAAGTTGTGTCGGAGAGAAATAGTCCTACGAAAATCGTTGTGATGTTACAGAAAAATGAAAAGCATAACAATCAATTAATGAATAATATGGTGTTTGATCAAATGAATTTAACAGACATCGAACTTAGAATTAATGGGGATAAGTATCCTGAAGAACCACTCAAATGCGACTTTAGCGATGAGAAATGTAAATACTCCAATCTTTACAATAGGTTCATACATTTGGGTTATAAACAATTAGCGTTTGATACTGGTAGTGTTGTTAGTATAGAAGAATTTAAATCAGTGTATCCACTATTCTGTTTCGATGTTTCCAAACACGAGTCAAATATTTATAATGGAACAACTGCTGATATTGAAATAAGTTTAACATTAAAAGATAATCCACCCGTACCATATAATGTTTATTGTGTTATATATTATGAAAGAAAAGCTACACTTGATATTATTAATAAAAATATGTATGTGAGTTTGTGAGTTTGGATTTTTATTAAATAAAATCAGCCGCTAATAAATGGAGTCCATCAGAGAAGTCTTGTCTACAATTAGAATGAATAAATACAATGAGACAATCCGGAAGGAAGAACTAGTTCTAGGATTGAAATATAGCATCGTTAGAATGAGAATTGCTAAGACAAAATATGGTGATAAGTTGGTTGTTGTTATTAATCATAATAACAAAGCTTGTGATTTGTTTATACCACAGAGATATAATGCAATTGCTGATGAGTTGCTTCTAAAGAAAAATGTAATGTAATGTAATGTAATGTAATGTTTATTTATGACCCATCGTACAAGAAAGAGAAAATGATGGAGTATAAGAAGAAAAGTAGAAGAAACACACAAAACAGATCACACGACAAAGAAAAACAAAAGGCAAATCACAAAGAGAAATCACACTTATAATTCAAATAATATCAGAGAACAATCCCTTGCCACTCATGGCCGCTCTGTTTGCATTTTAGTCGTTGACAAAGCTCGTCGAGTTTAAGAATCGGGTCAACGATACCATATTTCTTGGTCATGTAGGTATTGCGCGTCCAAGGTGGAAAACGAAGAAGGTATTTTGCAAATTTAAAGTAAATCCGTTTAATTTTTAGTCGGTCCGTATCATTTAAAGTTTCAGAAAAAGGAGCTATATATAGAACATGGGGAAGCGCAACACTATTATATAATTTTGCTAAAAGGTAACGGTTTAGATGAAACTGGGTTGAAACAGTTTGACCATAAGATCGACGAATTTTGCTTTCCATGTTCTCAATAATCAAAGCTTTAGTTTGTTTCAGAGTCTTGCCAATCGGAATACCAAGGTACATCAGTTTATCACACGGCTTTACTATAACATTATCTAGAGCTACATTAACAACGGAAAAATCACTATTATCATTAAAAAGCAGCACTTCACATTTTGATGTATTCATAGACAAACCTATTCCCTGATAATTTTGCGAAATATTCTGGAAGCAATTTTCAAGGCTAGAAACAGTTCTACTTATGTTTAAAACATCATCAGCATAACACAGGATAGATAGATCCAGTCCTTTATGAATACAACACGATGGAAGGTCTGATTGGGCAGATACCGTAGCGTTGTTATAAATAACAGGTGAAGTGATAGCACCCTGCTTAACCCCAATCCGGACTGGCAATTCATCAGACAATACGGCCTTCCCCGGGATTCTTATTTTTGCTTTCATGTGACGGTACATATTCATCAACGGTCTAACAATTACAGGTTACAGGTTACTGGTTTTACAGCCTATTATGAGGGTGAATAAGAACTCTGACCAATATGTTGATGTAGAACTGTTTACTCAGTAAAAATGAAAAAGTAGTAGGCTAGTTTATAAGTAGTTTATATAACTCTGAGCAGTTGTTGATTTAGCAGAATTTGTATTATATTTGGATAAAAAATGAAAAATTGAAAAATTAAAAATCTAAAAAGAAGTAGTAGTTTATATGTATTAAAGGGTAATATTTCCTATTTCTTAGGACCTTTATTTGGGAAATAAGAAAATAAAAATATCTATAAAAAGGGGGATTATTTGGTAAAAAGGATGTTAAAATTCAAGAAATTGATGTTAAAATGGGGTTTTGAAATTGGGGTGGGGGTGGGGTAGAAGCGGCACTTATATACTACTCCTGTTCAATGCGTTTATTTTGCACGGGTTTGTTCCGGATTCTCTAATGTCAGTAAATTTGGTTCCAGTTTTGAAAAATCGTGCTGGCCTTTTAACCAGTTCTGATAATTACCGTCCCATAGCTCTTGCTACTGTGATTTCAAAAATATTTGAGAGATGTTTGGCTGACATCCTGCGTGAATTCCTACAGACTTCATCGTTCCAGTTTGGGTTTAAACGTTATTGTGGTGTAGAATTTGCTATTTTTCTACTTCGTTTTATTGTGGAGTATTTTCTACAGTATTCTTCGCCCGTGTTTGCTTGTTTTATTGACTCCAGTAAAGCTTTTAATCGGGTAAATCATAAGACGATGCTTGACATCCTCCGTGCTAGGCATGTACCAGCATGCTACCATAAAATTCTATCTTAATGGTTTCGGAATCAGAAGTTCAGAATAAGGTGGGGTACGAATGTAAGCAATGAGTTTGGCCTTCTGAACGGCCTTCGGCAGGGTGGGGTTCTTTCCCCATTGCTTTACTCGGTTTATATTGACGCTTTTTCTGCCCGGCTGTCTTCGTGGTCAGGTCGGATGCTACATTGCCGGAAGATGTATTAACCACCTGCTTTTTGCAGACGACCTAGTGGTGCTGTCGCCTACGTGTTATGGCCTAAATAAGCTCCTTAAAATTTGTGACAGTTTTGCGTTACAACATGATATTCTTTTTAATACAAAGAAAACTCATGTAATGTTGTTTCGCAAAGCCGGTATTTGTGCTGCTAAAAATGATGTGCAACTTTCAGGTCGAACATTGTGCTATGTCGATGAGTTCCGTTTTTGAGGGTTCACAGTCAAGGCTAACCTGAATGATGACCTTCATGTTAAAGAGTTGATATCGGGGCTGTGCAAACGTGCAAACGTTTTAACTCGTAAGTTCAGCAAGGCGGACCTTGATGTACGTGTTCAGCTGTTTAGAACGTATTGCTGTCATCTTTTTGCTTTAGCATTGGTAATTAATCCTACCGCTAAGAGTCTTAGCAATGCCAAAGTAAGCTATAACCGTCTGTTCGGCGTTTGTTTAAGCTACCGTCTATCTGTAGTGTTTCTTCGGCGCTCATTTCGAGAAGATGCCTCACTTTTGATGAAATTCGCCGTAAGGCTAGAGCGGCACTTCTGTGCCGTCTTTTAGATTCAAAGATCGAGGTTATTAAATTTGCCACCGAGCCAATTTTTCATTGCCTGCCTGTATGGCAGTCTCTTCTTGCTGCAACGCGGCAGCAGGAACTGACTGCATGATTTTTGTGATTTTGGTTGTTGTTGTTTTCTTTTCTGTGTGTTTTTCCGTCTCTGGCAATTTGCTGAATTAAAAGTATTCATTCATTCATTCAGAGGACATGTGGACTTGTAAATTTCCGTCACTATAGTGTTGAACTTATTAAAAGCTTCTGATGAACTTTTCTCCTCAAAAACTGTTTCCCATGACACTGCACTTATTTCCTCTTTAAATCTCCGAACGTTTCCACTTTTCAGGTCCCTGATAAATGTTCGTTCTTTTGTCTTTCGTTGTTGGGTTACAAACTGAAACTTTGTTAAAACTGGGAAGTGATCAGACACTGGCGACAATATCACATCTGCATATGTTGTGTTAATTCTCCTTGATGACACAAAAATAGTGTCGATAAGTGTCGATAAGTGTCTTCTCAGTCACTCTTGCAGGCAAAGTAACAACGGGATAAAGGTCGTCGGCAAACATAAGGTTTAAAAATTCTAAATTATCTCCACTAATATTTAAAAGATTATAATTAAAGTCACCCATATATACAAATTCATTTCCAGACTTTTTGACTTTCAGTATAAGGTACTCAAATCCATTAGAAAAATCCTCGAAGTTTGCTGTCGGTGGCTTATATGCTACCGTAAAGACCGTCGTTGTTCCACCTTTTTTTTCGGTGACACCTACCTCAATTGAAAGAGTTTCGAACTTACCCTCTATCCAAACATCCAGATCTTCTCTTAGTTTGTATTGCAGCTCATTTTTGACCAAAAAAGCAACTTGACAGACTATCACGACATCTCACAACCAATTTATACCCTGGAAAATCATAAGACGACAGCATGGTATTCCCACTTAAAAATGTTTCACAAAAGGCCATTATTTGTATATCCGGACAACGTGCAAGGACGTCAATAATTTCATCATATGGACTCGCGACGTGGCAGTTCCAGCTACATACCAAAAAACCAACGGATCTATCAAGTTTACTTAGGTCCGGCATCTCAACATATGTACTCATTTTCATAGGCTGACAACTCAATCCCCTGTCGTCTGCCGCAATATCAGACGCTAGAAACGTATCAATGATTAGAGGATTTTTGTCCAGTACATTCAGGCGCGAATGCATATTCTCAACATCTAGGCCTAGCACGATGATACAGAAGAATGTAGAAACGGCTTGTAAGTAGCAACGAGGAAAAAACAGCAACTATAAATGTCCTTGTCGCTATTAACAGAAAATGAAAAAAAAACAGATAGAAATGAAAAAGAGGACAAACATAGATGCGTTTACCCTGTAAAGAGAAGCAGGAGAGGAAAACATAAATTGATGAAAGGAAACATTTAAAGACAAAAAAATAAATAGAACGTAATTATGTAGTCGTTCGTTCAAACACAATCCGCTAGCGACTTAATTCTACGCAGTGTTGATTGGCCGGGAACTTTCGCGAGTATTTGTCCCTTGTCAGACCACGCATTGAATTTACCGTAGTGATCCCTGGCGGCACTCAGTAGTTCCCGTTTTTTCCTCTGATAGGAACATTCCACTCTTCGCCAATGCAGACTTTTCTTTGTATATCGACTATGCAGTGTTTATGTCAGAGAACCGAATTAGTACTGGAGCAACTTTAGTAGAATCATCGTTAGCGTTACTTAGTCTGAATCTGTAAACTAATAATTTGATCCTCTGCCAATCCGTCAACTCGCAATTTGTCTTTCATTAAAGAGTACACTTGACGCTTAAGCGCACTTCCTGGTCTCTGTTTCAGACCGTGTAACACCAAACTGTCTAGTAGCTTCTCTTGATCATAGTCATCAACCTTTGTTTCCAACGACTGAATTCTCGTCTCGAGACTTTTGGCCATCGCACGTAGTCCTTTAAGCGCTAGTTCAATTTTCTCAAATTTCACGTTGTACTCCAATGATATCGCGTCATAAACTTTCGTGATTATATCATCTGCGCTCGATGCAGTTTCCGAAATTTGTTGACTAACTTCCCGTGTGATTTCTGAAAGAATGTTTGCTTTCATATTCGTTAATTCGTCCTGACTGAATGCGGTTTTCTGCATAATTATGTCCGGAGTCACTGGCTCATTTTGCTTGCTATCACGAGCGTTAGCCGGGAACATTGCTAGGTAAGTGTTCGAAGAATCTTTATATGTTCGGAAAAGACTTAAGCTCTGAGAAAGCCTCCTCCATACCCGCAAATCGCAATATGTAGCCCACCTCTTTCGGTACACTTGTACCTAAAAAAGGTACCTCTTTTTTCTGATATTTTACTCCTCTTTATTTCCTCTTTCATAATCAGCACCGAGGTCTGACATAATACTTCTGATCAATCTGGCTCAAGCTATATTAACTAGTTTTCACCGTTATTTAAATCGGACGGTATAGTATCCTTCCTAATTACTCCCCTGCGACTCGATCGCTTTCTTTTGCCACGTTCAATGATAAGAGCCGTGCTGGGTCAGAGGTCGAAAAAAGTGCTGATTGTGACGAATTTTTTTAGTCTTATGACGGGTAAGCGCGCTGTTCTATAAAGTGGGGTATGTGATGGATTTTTTGGGTCTTGTGAGGGGTGGGCGAGCTGTCGTGAAAAGTGGGGGTTTTGACGGATTTTTTGGGTTTTGTGACGGGTAAGCGAGCTGTCGTAAAAAGTGGGGGTTGTGAAGGATTTTTTGGGTCTTATGACGGGTAAGGGCTCTGTCATATAAACTGGGGGTTGTGACGGATTTTTGGGGTCTTATGAAGGGTGGGTGAATTGACGAGTTGGCGAATCGACGTTGGGCGAATCGACGGACTTTAGAAGTGGGTGAATCGACGCCTCCTGAAACCGAGGTTGGTTGAATCGACGGTGGGCGAATCGACGGGTAGACGAATCGACGGGTAGACGAATCGACGGGTGGATGAATCGACGGGTGGGTGAATACGCGGGTGGGCGAATCGACGGATATTTTGGGTCTTGTGACGGTTAGGCGATCTGTCGGAAAAAGTGGGGGATGTAACGTATTTTTTGGGCATTATGACCAGTGGGCGAATCAACAGGTGGGCGAAAAGACGGGTCGGCGACACGATTTTCAATGGAAATCTCGGTGACAAAGTTGTCATACTCGGCAGCAAACATTTCAGTCTCGGAAACACACAAGGAATATCGGCGACAAAGCAGCATTCTCGGCTAAATTTCGTGCATTCTCGGCGACATTCCGTGCATTCTCGGCAACATTTTGCCGGTTTTGAGCCCAAATGCATGCCATACTTCGCTTACACGATATAAGATTATTCGAAATCCGGATTTCTAAGGGTTGGTAAAACTCGAAAGAACAGTCCAATATTCAAAATAGCTCCAAACAGATTTTCTTCGAAATAGAATTCCTCCCTGCGATGCATCAAATTAAAAGATAATAGTGAGCTTGAAATTCAGATTAACATTAGCTGTGTGTTGGACAGGTGTAGTACCTTATTTTTATCCAATAAACTAGGACTATGAAGATTGTTAAGAATATTAGGCACCTGACAATTTTTTTCCGTTTTTCACAGTGTCGCTACCTTTCTAACAATAATATTATCATTACTATTATGATCACCTTTATAACACTCTTTTTATTTCATTTTTAGAGGCCAGTCTGACGTAATGGATCTCCTGCTCATGAAAGCAGTAAACATAGACGCACTCAACAACAAAAATCAAACGCCGCTTCACTTCGCAGTGATCAAACAACACTTCGCTTGCCTGAAAACATTATTACAATTCAAATGCAGATTGAATTTACAGGTATGTTCCTCCGTATTTCAAGGCAGTAAACGAACAAATTAGTTGAGATTTATTCTAGCGATATGTCGGCTCTTTTTTGCAAAGGCTCTCTTCAGGCGAGAGATATAAAAATAAACTTGCTCCGGAGATTTCACAGACCAGTTGGAATCGATGTGAAATTTAGTAAAGACGTCGTGCCGGATTCGTTCTATATTTCTTGTTAGTGTTTATTTCCTTTTAGTTGCTATGTTGTGCAAACAGTCTTATATCAGTCATGTAATTTGCAAGATTTTGGTCGAGTAAAAGCTAATGCTGGAATTCTGTTTTCGACAAAACTGCTGGTTTTGCCACTCCATTGGGTCTTTGGAACAATACTGTGTGATTTTCGCTACAATAAAATCAACTGACTTGTCCCTTTACTGCCATCAAATATGGTTGAGGTTCCGCTTCTGTCATTAAGGAACTTGAGGGGAATATAAATCAATCACTATGGGTCAGCAGGGATAAAAGATCTTGAGCTTGGACCTGTAATATTAATAATAACGTTTGTTTACTAAGCCAAAAGGCCATTCAAGACTTAATACATGTACCGAATACCTGTTACTAGAACTATTAAATTAGCTACACTCTGCTTGAAGTCTAAACGTTTTAATTATACATTTTCACACATCTGTGATGCAGTTTGGGCTCAAGGAAGGGATAGGTTCTTTCCTAGCACCGGCACGACCGGTGCCAGGAAAGGATGTTAAGCAGGTGCCAGAGAATTGATAAGCCCTCGGTTTTAGAACATTTGTCAACGTCTCGGGAATATTTTGGAATCTATTTCATTTAGAATAAAAGACGGGGCTGAATTCGGAAAATATGGAATTTTAACTTCTGGAAATTCAAAATCCCTTCTTCATCGGATTAGTTCGGCTTTGGCTGAACGCCCCAGATGAGATTTCAAGAGACATTCAACCCCAGTTCAAGAAAACAATAGAAGGGGCTAACTGCTGTTTCTCTGGCTGTTCTTCGTGGCCTGTTGTTGTTTCGATCGGATTTTCTCTATACTCATCATAAGATGTTAAATATACCACTACGATATCAGCCGAAAATTTTGCCAAAAATTAATCATTTTTTCCTTTATTTCATACGGATTTTGGGATTATTTGGAAGAAAAGTTGATATTTTTCTAATATATCAAGTTGGCAGAAACAAGAACATTAGGTATTCCAACTTTTTAGTGACAGAGTTAAAATTTTAGGAAAAAGTCGCATCCCTCATAAATTCAATTCGAAAAAAAGGTCGGAAAAGGAGCCAGTTTAGGAAGAACTTTACTGAAACCAAATCCCTAGTGGGATTGTGTCAGGTGCTCGCTAATTTATGACGAACCGTGAACTTTCATTCCATAGACCCATCGTCGAGTTCCAATGAGAAAATAAAATTCAGATCATTTTTATGGCACTTGCCTTCCGGCCAAGTGCCATATACCGATTACTTTTCCGTCGGTCGGTCGGTCGGTTGGTCGGTCTGTCGGTCGGTCGGTCGGTCGGTCGGTCTGTCGGTCGGTCGGTCAGTCGGTCGGTCGGTCGGTCTGTCGGTCGGTCAGTTCGGTGTTTACGAGTTAGGGTACTTCCAGATGTGCTAGGATGATGAAACTTGGCAGGCATATTAGGGTCCCGACCAAACTAACTTGGAAATAGTCACTTGCCCGATCCGACCATCGTGGGGGGGGAGGGGAACCGGAATCCAGAATTTAGTGGCATGCATAACTTTCGAACGGGTGAGCAGATCTTCATGAAACTTGATATTTGGAAAGACGTCATGCTTCCGATATCCCATATCAAGTCCGGGCCGAATCCAATGAATATGGGGGGGGGTCGGAGGGGGGAAACGGAAATCATGTTAAACGCTTAGAGTCTAGCGATCGGGATGACACTTGGTGGGAGGAACAAGCACAACCTCTAGGTACATCATTGACAGAACCGGACCGGATTCGTGCACTGTGGGGGGAGTTGGAGGGAGGTTCCGGAATTTCGGTCATACGGAGTTAAGATACTTCCAGGTGGGCTAGGACAATGAAATTTGGCAGGCAAATCAGGGACGCGACCAGATTAACCTGGAAATAATCAGCTTCCCGATCCGACCATCGTGGGGGGAGTGGAGGAAGGGGGAATCCGGAATCTTGAGGTATGTATAACTTCCGAACGGGTGATCGGATCATAATGAAAGTTGATATAGAGAAAGACGGATGTCCCATTTCAAGTCCGGACCGGATCCGATGAAGCTGGGGGGGTTCGGAGGGGGGTCCGGAAACCTTGTGAAATGCTTGGACTAGAGCGATCGGAATGAAACTTGGTGGGAAGAACAAGCAAAAGCCCTATGTCAATCAGTGACAGAACCGGACCGGATTCGGGCATTGTGGGGGAGTTAGAGGGGGGGGGGGGTCCGAAATTCCGGTGATCGCAAGTTAAGGTACTTCCAGACACGCTAGGACGATGAAACTTGGCTTGAAAATTAAAGACTTGACATGATTGGCTTAGAAGTAGTTAGTTCCCAGATCCGACCATCCCTTAAAGTACTAATGCTAACCGCAAAGTACAAAAAATCCTTTTAGCACAATATAAATTTTCGTTATCCCTATGAGCCCATGATCATTTTTGTCTCAAGGGTTTTGCGTACAACTGAATTCCTTAAAGTACAAACAATACTTTTGAGTAAAATATAATTTTCGTGCTCCTGGTGATCATCTTTTCTGCTTCAAGAGTTTTGATTACAGATGATTTTCTAGCGCCCTTAAAGTGCGCACAGCCAAATGCATTGCCAAACGATACAGTCTCATGATTGCCAAGGACCCATGATCAACAAGGACCCATGATCATCCAAGGACCCATGACAAACAAATCCACGAATTGACGAATTCCTACTTTCATCCTCTGACCCAGCCTTGCAAGTGCCATATGAGCTTCCAGCTCTTGTTTGATTTGCTTTCAGCATTGTTTACCTTCATGTCAAACTTCTAATAGATTTTAAACAACGTTTTTACGTTAGCTGAATTTCCGGTTTCGGCTGATTTGGGTTGAACCAGTCCAGTGACAAAAATGATTTTCAGATATGGCTTTATTATGTCTAGTTACCCTTCGATCGACTCTCTCATTAGCGGGAAATTGGCTATCGCGGAAAGAAATGTGGGATGTTCATAAATAAACACTTGAAAACTGCGGTTATCAGTTCCTAATTTAGGGCAAAGCTGTCGCACATGAATCAATAGTCTAAAAATATCAGAACATAAATTTCAGGAAGGAAAAAATGGCAATTCTGCGCTTCAGATTGCTGCCTGCAACGGCGACGTCGAATCGGTGAAGGCGCTACTGCAGGTGAACGCGGATGTGGAGGCTGAGAACTATTATGGAAGCACGGCTTTACATTTGGCCGTACTGGGGTAAGTTTCATAGTTCTCTGAGTCGCTTTAAAGTTTGCGCTTGAGTTTGAAACTGTTTATTCGTTGATGATTTTACGATTCATATATCTAACTGAGAGATTTCCAGGACAAGCCCAGATGATAAAATGAGGTTGAAATCATATTGAATTGCCAGTAGAAGCATGGTCATAATGGATAAAACAATTGCGATTACTATACTTCTGGGTTTACTGTGCGAAAACTGCCGAAGAATATTTGGAACTGGTAAAGTGTGTTAAAATTAATTTAATGAGATTTTTTTTGTTTATGCCCCCAGGGGCCCATTCGGTCTCTCCTGCAGTCAGAGGTACGACTACATGTATAAAGAATGGTAAGAGGGTAATAAAAGGTTGCCTCAAGTTTTACAGACAAGAGCTGAGCTCGTATGGCACTTATTTAAAAGGTGATGCGAGAAAGTATATGAAGACGTCAAAAAATACCCCCTTCAACCCCCCTAGGATCGGACCTAGAAATAAGATTTCTAGTTTCACTCGAGACTGAGCATTTCCGGCATCGCCTCGGATCATCTAGGGCAAATGACTTTTCTACCTTCCAATTTTGGCTCAACCCTTTTGAGGCCTAGAGGTGCCACACTATTGCCGGTACCCCCCCCCCCTACCACGGCAGTACCTCGTTCGGACACATAAAGAGATGATCTAGAGTATATTTTCTTACCGCGTATCAAGTTCCAATCGAATCTGAGCTTTTTACTGGAAATTCCGGTAACCCCCCCCCACCGTGCTCGGATCAAGTCCGGACTCTAAAATATGTCATCTAGGGCATATTATATATCTACTCTCCAAATTTTGTTCAAATTGCTTGACTGATAAGCGAACAGCAGCCCCCCAACTGCCCCATTGTGTCCGAATGACTACGACTTGGAAACATAAACTTCGCATCTCCTCTTCCCGCCCGTCAGTTTTGAACTGAATCTGAGCATTTCTGCAAATTTCCATTTCCCGCTTCATCCTCTTATCGTGGTCGGATCCAGTCCGAACATCAAATAACAAACCGAGGCCGCATAAACTCTCCAACTTGCATACCATTCAGCCCATTTGTTTGGTTTTGTGCATATTACAAAATTTGGCACGGACACACGTCTTGCATATCTAGGCCCTCAGTTCTTATCACCCATAAAGTTTCACTCGAATCGGACCTCCCGTTCGCAACCTAAGTTAGTCAGTATTTTCCGGATTTCCCTTCCCTTAACTCCCCCGAAAATGATCTGATCCAGGAACGGAAGTTTTCCTGGGGCATTTCGCCAGGTCCTTACCCCTATTTGGTTGGGTCACTAATATGCCTGCGAGTTTCATCGTCCATAGCGCATCTGGAAGTATCCTATATCGCGATCGTCGGAAATAGGCAAACCCCCTCCAACTCTCCCAAAGAGCCCCGACACGATCTAGGGCTTATGATTGTTCTCCCCCCAAACTCCATCCTGTTCCCTCAACTCTAAGCGTTTCATGAGATGTATGGTGCCTCCCTCCACCCTACCCCCACAAGTCTCAGATCAGGTCCAGACTTGACATGGCACATCGTAGGCGATAGCTCTATCTACTTACTAAGTTTCAAATACCCGCTCA
The DNA here is from genome assembly GCA_023053555.1 of Branchinecta lindahli. Classification (NCBI taxonomy): domain Eukaryota; kingdom Metazoa; phylum Arthropoda; class Branchiopoda; order Anostraca; family Branchinectidae; genus Branchinecta; species Branchinecta lindahli. Next base: position 31,055,751 of record JAKZAO010000010.1, read on the forward strand.
AACGATATGCATGCTACTAGATTCAGAAATCCCCATTCCTCCACTCCCCACCCGATTGTCAGAACAAGCAAACGACTGTTCTTAGATCAGTCTGTTCGGGTACCTGATATGCCTGCCAATTTTCATCGTCCTAGTACATCAAGAAGTAGCGAGCTCGCGGGATCACCAGAACCCCGGACCCCCTCCCCCAGCTCCCGAATCCGGTCCAGTTATGTCATCGATGTATCTAGGACATGGGCTCGTTCTTCCTACCAAGTTTCCTCCCTATCCCTCCACTCGAAGCGTTTCCCAATATTTCCGGTTCCCCTCTCCGACTCCCCCCAAAGTTACCAGAGCCGTTTCGGATTTGAAGTGGGTCATGTGAGACGCGAAGTCTTGCCAAATATCAAATTCCGGAAAACCTTTCGAAAGTTACACGTATCTTTTCTCGATTCCCCTCCCACCATTCCCCCGAGATGGTCGGATCGGGGAAGTGACTATTCCCAAGTTAATATTTTTGGGTCCCTGATGCGCCTGCCAAGATTCATCCTCCCAGCTTATGTGGAAGTTCCCGATCTAGCGAAACCCGGATAGACAGACAGACCGACGAACGGACAAAAATTGCGATCGCTACATGGAACTTGTTCAAAGGGCAAGTTCTATAAAAACTGACCGTCCGCCTTGGATACGATATAGGCCACTAGAAACCAGTCCTGGCAAGATTATTGGTTTCTATAGGTGGCTGTTACGAGGGTATCGATGTTTTATGTAGACAACGCATGTGTTGCTGAACACATCTGCTGCAAACGTAATTTAACATGGGATATAGATTCAGGAAATTAGAACTTGACAGCGTGCCTGCCATTCACTTATTTATCTAACTGGACATACCAGGGCCAAGTTGCGCATGAAAGAGAATGGTGAGGAAGGTGCAACATGGAAAGTAACTTCTAGGATTTCACAGACCCACTACGGACTGTTGACTCAATGGTTCGCATTTGCTCCTGAACCAGGTAGGTGTTTGAACCGGACTTCTAACAGACACATTTAGACCCCAATACCAACAAGTATACCAAGTTTCAACTTGAAACCTGCCATGGTTCATAAATTATTAACTCCACACTAAACTGTGAAAACGGAAAACCTGCTAGTGGGGCCTCTACGGTGGATTGATACTAGAAATCGTGATAATCCTTAAGCAAATCTGTCAATTTTGCTCGAAACACATGATTACTGGGATAACATTCGTTCTAAAAGACATATCAAGTAGAGAAAGCTTTTATCCTTATAATCGAACGATATGCTACTCACCCCTTTTGGGGGGTGAGGCCAGAGGCGTCACTACTGGGGGGGAGGGGGGGACCGCAAAAGCAGTCGGTAAAAATGACCAGCCAGTCAGTAAATACCTTGTGCCCCCTAAATATTTTTAGTAAAATCAGCCGATTTTTCGTCGTTTTTTCTCAATATTAGTTGTTTTTATCCGCAAAAACAGTCGGTAAAAATGACCGGCCAGTCGGTAAACCCTTGTCCCTCCCCCAAACATTTTGGCTAGTAACGGCTCTGGGTGGGGTGAGTAATTTTTTCTTTTTAATCATTTTTTTTTATTACTGGGGTAACCCTCAGCAGTTACAGATTTCATACCATCCAAACTGGGGTGGGTGGTCTTTTTTTCAAAAAAGGCCAGATTTTAGGCTAGGTGTCATCAGATTTCATACCAGTCCCCTCCTGATCGGGTACTATCTTTACAAAAAGCTACTTCGAATTGATGGTCTTCCTTGTGGTCCCCGTAACTTTGTGACAAGATGGAAAGGTGAAAGTGACTGAAAAGTAACTGTTTAGTAACTATTGTAATGGGTCACTTTCACGTTCTGCTGCTGAGACAATGTGCAAAATCTCCATTACCTGGGATACAGATGACGGGCTTCCCACTCACTAATCTTTGAATCTATTTTACCATGTCTGAGGCAAGTGCTGCTGGTGAATGGAAATATGGTCAATTTTCCTCAATTACTGAAAATAGAGCCTGACATTCAGAAAATAGAAAAAAGACGCCAATTTCAGAAAGAAAAACAAAAAAAGCTAAAAATAAAACAGAAAAATACTAAAATACATGAGAGAAAGAAATTTGAAAAAACTGAAAGAAAATATTGCTTTCCTACCCAACCAACCTGGGTCATACCTTGTCACAGTCACATTCCCACAGGGAGTGCAACTTGTCCAAAGAAACAATATTATATCTGACTTATTCCAAGTTGTATATCTCTACTCTCCTCTCTTGATTTTGCTCTGTTTAAACACTCCATTAATAAAAATCCAGTGTTGCAACTTTTTTTTATGAAACCTGTGACTTTTGTTCAGAAAATAATGAAGGTTTGGCAACTACGAAACTAGGTCCTTTTCACCAACTATTAACCAGAAATCTCGGATTATCATCTTCATTGTTAGAAGGCTCAACTTTTATGCTTCATATTTGTATTTACTGGCAACGAACTGGTCGCAGAGTTCCTGCTCGGTTTGTCGAAGAAACAAAACAAATCACAGAATTCTGCAACCAGTGGAAACCCCGGTTTAAATTTGATTATTTCTATCTTGCCTAAGAGTCCGCTGCTAGATGGGATCTGCTTCGCCACAAATGAAAAAGATGGTGTTAACAAGGATTGTATTCTCATAAACAGAAATTCCAGGGTCACAACAGTATTAATTTTCTACATTTCTTTAGTAGGATAGGGTTGCCCTTTCACTAAACAACAATTCCCTATAAAAGTTGCAAACAAGTACTACTAAAGAAGATACCAAAGAAGACAAAATCTATGTTCGAAAAAGTTACATTAGTTAACATACCTCTATCTCACAGGTTATATTCATTGGTTATATTAAAATTCTCCTTGTTCTTTTCCGATATCAACCTCGATGTCGGCACTCAACCTTTATTGTCACTTTTCTATTAGTCTTTTATTTCCTTTTCAGAGGCAAGCCTGAGGTATTGGAACTCCTTCTGATGGAAAGACCCAACATAGATGCACTAAACAGAAGGAAACGCACGTCACTTCACGAAGCAGTGATCAAACAACACGTGGCTTGCGTGAAAATGTTACTCCAATTTGAATGCAGCTTGAACTTAAAGGTATGTTCCTCCATATTTAAGTGCATTAAACGGATGAATCAGTTGAGGTTGATTCTAGCAACGTGTTGGCTCTTCTTGTCAATGGTTTTCTTCAGTATGCAGGTATACAGATTAGTTGCGTTTTTGATCGAAGTTTTGTTCGCCGTTGGCTTGGCCGGTTGCTTATTTTCCGTTTTCATACGCCGTCGAAGTTCACCGTTCGCTTAATTGGCGTTTTTCAACTCCGGCGATCCTTGGCCGGTCGCCGTTTCATCGACCTTGCAGGCAAACTTCGAACTTGCAAGCCCACCAAGTTCGAGGGTCGAAGTTTGAAGGAAAACAAGAAAAATGGCGGAAAATGAAATTGGACTTTTTCCATTGGATAAAAAAGATGGAGTATTCACAGTAAAATGTAAGGATTGATTAATATATTAAAGTTGTATACGCTCTTCATAAAATCCAATACCGAATTATCGCCAGATGTGCTAGAGGAACAATAACAATCACACGTGAGAAGGGGGGACAAGTTGTCGGAATGGAGAATGAGTGATCTAGGCTTTCGGCTCACACCGACCCGCTAATTAGCCCCGTCGTAAAGTGGTTCAGCAGTCAGCAATGATGTCGGAAGCCAAAATTGACAAACTTGATGTAGACTGATAAAACAGAGTTGGATTGAGAACAAACAGAGGTAGAGGCATTTTATGAAGTTTCAAGTACGGCTAGGCCTAAGACAATTTGGAAATGGCCAAACAAATCCGGATAAACGTATACCACGAAGTAACATGTCATTGTTTACTTTATGCCAGCGCATCTAGCGGCCAAAAAAGAACTAATCTGGATGTAATTTTATGAAGAGCGTATTTAAGTAGGGCTCCACAACCTTTACTGAATTAAGCTAACTAGTAATTAAGTTAACTTACTGAATTCAAATGGACTGAAATGAAATAAAACTTGGGAAAACTATCAATTTCTAGACAGCTCTTGATGACATATAAGCTTTCTGAGCTTCCCTTCAAATCACCAATTTTTTATTGGTTGAAAGCATCCAGCATTTGGTATTGTAATCCAGCGTTAGGCATAGGGTATGTCCTGGCTGGGTATGTCAATAATGCTACACATACAGGAGGGGTATCCAACCTCAAATTTTTACAACCTCGAACTTAGCCCAAAAAGTTTAAGAGGAAAGATCAATACAGTCCTAACAAGGTCCTAACTGTCAAGAAAGACACCCTAAATGACCTAGGGTAAATTTAGGACTGTAAAGAATTTGCTTGTAGTATTTTCAGGCCAAGTTCGAGGTTATATAAATTCGAGGTTGGGTACCCCTCCAGTAGGCTACCCTGCAGTCTGCCTGCGGTAAACATAGGATATAAAAAAAGGGGTTTCTGTTTAGACTATCCTGACAGTCTATAAGGATTTCTCAGCTTCGCTCAAATCATATTTTTTTATTGGATTATCTGTAGAGTATCCACCATTTGGCACAGTGTTATCAGGCTTTACACGTAGGGCATGCCAAATGCTGTAAAATATGCCCAGCCTTCAGCATAGGGTATCCAAAAATCTGGCGTTTCTGGTTAGACTATCCCAACCTACCCAAGGATGATGGGTTAATTTCTCAGCTTCACTCAAATCATCATTTTTATGGCACTTGCAGCTTCGCTCAAGTGCCATATACCGATCACTTTTCCGTCGGTCGGTCTGTCTGTCGGTCTGTCGGTCGGTCGGTCGGTCCGGTGATCGCGAGTTAGGGTACTTGCAGATGTGCTAGGACGATGAAACTTGGCAGGCATATCAGGGACCCGACCAAACTAACTTGCAAATAGTCACTTCCCCGATCCGACCACCGTGGAGGGAGTAGAGGGCGGGGGAATCCTGAGAATTTAGTAGTTTTTGTAAAACCCCTACCCCTTTCTACACACTAGTAGGTCTGCGCGCGGCGTGACGTCACTCTTTGCATCGGATCACTCTGTTAACATTGGAAAGAGCTAGTGCATTCGAGGGTCAAAGGGGTTTGTATATGTGGTGCAGTGCGGGGGAATATGGAAAATTGAGTGTTGTGTAACTTTCGAACGGGTGATCGGATTGGGACGAAACTTAATACCTGAATGAATGACATATCTCTGATGTTCCATTTGAAGTCCGAACCGGATTCGACAGCTATGGGGGAGTTGGGGTTGGGGAAGACCGGAAATCTCGAGAAACGGTTATAATGGAGGGATCGGAGTAAAACTTGCTGGGAAGAACAAGAATCTGCTCCAGATAAATCGTTTACACGTTTGGACTGGACCCGGACACTTGGGGGGGGGAGGTGGAGGGGAGTTTCCCGGAATTCTGGTGATGACAGTTTTTGGGATTTTCACGACGAAACTTGGGAGGCGTATCAGGGACCCGATCAAACTGCCTTGTAAATAAAAATTCACTCGATCCGATAGTCGTGGGGGGATCGGAGGGAGGGGGAATCCGGAATATTTAGCCATGCGTAACTTTGGAACGTGTGATCGGATTCGAGTGAAATTTAATAACTGAACAGAGGGTGTGCATGTGGGGATCTTTTTCATGTCCGGACCGGATCCGACAACAATTGGGGGGGGGAATACGTGACCGGATTGGACTGGAGAGATCGGGATGAAACTTTGTGGGAATAACAAACAAGTCCAAAACTGAACCGGATTGGCTCCGGCGACTGTGGGGGGAGTTTGAGGGGCGGGTCCGGAATTCCGGTGATCGCGAGTTAAGGTACTTCCAGATGTGCTAGGACGATGAAATTTGGCTGGAATATTAGAAATTCGACAAGATTGGCCTAGAAATCGCCACTTTTCAAATCCGACCATTCCTTAAAGTACCAATCATGACCGCAAATTAAGAAAAATACTTCTAAGCAATATATGCATTTCCATCATCCCCATGAGCTCATGATAATTTTTGCCTCAAGGGTTTTGCTTACAAATGATGTTCTAGCTCCTTTAAAGTGTGCATCTTAACCGCAAGGTCGAAAAGTACTTTTTGTCAAACGATACATCTCAACCCATGATCAGTTGTCCCACAAGGGTTATGCAAAAAAAAAAAATTTCTTGCACCCTTAAAGTGCGCATTTTACCCGCATTAGTGGAAAAAAAAATACTTTTGATCATACGTATAATTATATCAATGATCCCTAAGAGCCTGCTATCGTTTTTGCCTCAAGGGTCTTCCTTACAGATAAATTTCTAGTGCCTTTAAAGTGCGCATCATTACAGCCAAGTTCAACGATAAAATACTTTTTCTCTAGCTCCCTTAAAGTGCGCATCTGAACCGCACAGTCGAAAATTACTTTTGATCAAATAATACATCTCAACCCTTGCAAGTGCCATATGAGCTTACAGCTCTTGTTTATATAGGAGTATCCAGCATTTGGCATAGTGTATCCGGCATTGCGCATAGGCAGTGCATAGGGTATGCCAAACAATACATATGCCCAGCCTTCAGCATAGGTTATCCAAAAACATAGGTTTTTGGCAGACTTCATAACTTCACAATATATGTTTAAAAAGAAACTTCTGTTTCATGTATTCAGTTTTGATTTGCATCTGACTGATTAAGGATTTTCCTTTGTATTATCTCCTTGTAATGAAGCAAGCAATACTATAGTACATGTATACCTTGTTGGAACATGGCCAAATAAGTAACTGTTGCCAAAGCCAAAAAAAATCAGTAAAGCCCATAACCGATGTTGTCTCCTTGTATGAAGCAGGCAATACTATAGTAGATGTATACTTGTTGGAACACGGCCAAATAAGTAACTGTTACCAAAGCCAAAAGAAATCAGTAAAGCCCATAACCTACCAGGCAACTTAAGCTGCAAATTAAGTGTAAATATTGATTGTTTCAACAATTATTTGTCCTAGGGAAATCCTTAAGTTCCTTCTCTTTCTTCGTCATTTTTTTCATGTGTAAATAAATGACACCTTCCAGTTTAGTCTACCACAAACCCAGGTTTTGGGATAGCCTGTGCCAGATGCAGGGTATATCTAGTATTTGGCACAGCCTGTGCCTCAAGCTGGATACTCTATTCCAAATGCTGGATACACACTAACCTACACTAGGTCAGGGTTAGGGTACCAACAGCTGTCCAGCATTTGACATATGGTATCCAGCGTTAGGCATAGGCTATGTTAAATGCTAGATGTACCCAGCATTTGGTATAGGGTATCCAAAAATCAACAGTTTGTATTAAAGCACGTCATGGTCATGGTATCAACAAGAATGCAATGTTTGGCATAGGGTGTTGATAAAGCATGGATTTCTGGTACACTGACGGATGTACAAATACTGAGCATGTATTATTGCTGATGCACATGCTTTAAGGGAAAATCTGGGTGTATTATTTGCATGAAATGATGAAGTGGCATCCAGGGGTATTAATTTTTCCCATAGGGCCCTGCAAGTTAAATGGCTATTTTGTTTAGTAGGGGTTCCTTCTGAATTGGCCTCCCTCACTGCACTATAGCGTCCCTGTAACACATGGGCATTCTATAGCACATGATGTATACTAAATGCATGCATGTTGATTTCCTGATTGGTGAATTAAGAATGAAGCAAAGAAAATGCATTAAGCCAAAATGCTGCTGGTTTCTCCCCTAGGAACTCAGAAATTCGCCAGTTGTAAGCTTCTCTTTGGTGTAAGAATCTGGGAAAAAATTTTAAGCAGAAGTTTTCCATTCCTTGAGAAGAAAGAGCTAACAAGTGCACAAGCACAAAAAAATGTAGTGTAAAAGTAAAAAGTTTGACACATCAGTGGCGGGTGGAGGGGGTCAGGACCCATTAAGATGCACATCTAGACTGATATAAATCCACAAGTGTACCAAAGCTGAATTTGATACCTGTCACTGGTCACAAACTTGACTTATGGCCAGTCTGGGCCCACTTGCCCATGGGCGGGGAGGGTGGAAAGGGGAAGATGAAGTCATGTACAATTTAGCCCAGTGGGCCATCAACTGGGTGTAAGTTTTTTTTAGGAACAAGCATCTTACCATCCCTGTGATTTAATTTTATCGCCATATCTTTAAGCTTGGCCCCTAAAATAGGTGGATCTGGGAACCTCATCACAGATTTACAGGTCACGAACTTTATAACGTAATTTGGGCCCAGTTGGCCGTGAATGGGGAGAGTGGGAGTGGTAACTAAAAAAGAATCTACCCAACCATAAACTGTTACGGTATTAGCTTTTATTTTTCGCCCCTTAGTTCGAAACATGACCCCTAAATATTAAGGTTCAGAGCCAAAGAATGCTCATACCGGTTTTGAAGAAAATATCTCCTCAACCACTTCGAGAGTTATTAACAGAAATTTCGCACGTATCCCGTCACTTACATTTTGGGATCCCAAGAAACAGCTTTTTGTGCAATATGCATGGATGCACGTGTAACCTTTTTGTTCATTTTACAGATGTGGGAATGATATATGAGATGACAGAGGATGACCTACTAGCGAACGGTTTCAACCCAGATGAAGTTCTCGTCAGTTTGAGAGCTTCTGGATGGACAGAAAATGGACCCAGCCTAGTAGCTAGAGAGGCTGCCAAAGCTGAACTTCTGAAGGAGGTCACAGCTCAGAACGATTCACCTATTACAGACCTCTTAAATGGTTATGTGCCAACCACAGATATCATTTGGTCTGCTGGTAAAAGCAGGAGCAAATCGTCAACAGAAAATGATGAGAAGGCGACGGTCCTCATGTTGTACCTAATTAGTCAACCTGGGAACTTGAAAAAATACAGGGAAGGCAACAGTAGAGGTATGTTTGTGCAAATTGCAGAACAGTTGCAAGAAGTTGGGTTTTTGTTGGGTGAAAAAGTTAAAGCACGAGAAAAAGTCTCAAACAAATACCAGGCACTTAGAAAGACATTCCGCAACTACAAAGTTGAGTCTGGTCAGTCTAGTAACGGTGCCAAGGACAAGCCAAAGTTTTATGACGAAATTTTAGAGATTGAGGGGCCAGGCAATCATGCCACAGACCCTCCGGTAGTCATTGACTCAATGAAAAAGCCAGTGATCCCCAGCATTACCCCAAAAGCAGTTCCTATCTTGGATGTTACAGATCCAGGCAGTCCCACAGCTGTTTATCAAGGTCCCAAGTCGTCCCTGAATCGTAAGGCATCCCCAGGATGCTCTAAGTGGGACCAGAGCAGCGAAAGCCAAGACTTGGCGTCAGAGGATGACATAGAAATAGTACCTGCTGCTGATGTAACACCTGTCAAGAAAAAGATGAGGTACAGTTCAAAGAGAGAGACAACTGACTTTCTCAAAAGTTTCGAAAAGAAACTGGATGAAAAAGGCAGAGCAAGTGAGGAATCAAGAGACTCGGCTGTGAGTGTCATAAAAGCTTACATGGAGAAGAAGCAAAAGGAAACAGAGCAAGACAGAGAGTACAGGAGAGAGAAAGACTTGCGAATTCAGAATCAAACGGACCAGTTCCTTGGGATATTTACCCAGTATGTCAAGAATATGACGTCCTCAAAAAAGTCTAAGAAACGTGAAAAGCAGAGTGATTCTGACTCTTCTTAGTTGTGCTTCCCATTTATGTTTGATTTATATTTGTGATAAGGTTTGGACCTGCTCATTATCTACCTCCTGTTCTTAACTGTAGTAGTAGGTTAGTATTCTATTTTGTAAATGAAAGAAACATAGAATGTAAATACAAATTTGAAAATGCAGATCAATCATAAACTTTGAGCAATCATATCACGCTTGCTTCTGGCTTGAGGTGTGTTGCTGTTTACTGCAGTGGTAACAATCTGTAGAGCTTGGGGTACACTGTGACTCTTTTCATCATACCATCGGCGAAAACCATCCTCATGTATCTGGCAAATATTATGCAAAACACATCCACTTGTTATCACGTACGGTATGAAAGCAAGCTCAGTGTCTACAGACCGAAGCTTTCGCCAACGTCCTTTCAGTAGCCCGAAAGCATGTTCGATGCTAATGCGAGTGGAAGAAAGCTTTGTGTTAAAGTTTGTTTGCCTTCTGGTTAGGTTTCCAACAGCTTTGTAGGGAGTGATTACGGATTCAGTCAGTGGATAAGCACAGTCTCCGATTATGTGCTTTCCACTTGGCACAATATCACGCGGAGTCGAGAAAAGTGTTTTTCCAATCTCACTACTCCGGAAAACTCTTGCATCATGGCAAGACCCAGGGTATCCAGCAAATATGTTCAAAAATAGCTTGTTGGAATCACAGATTCCTTGGAGGATTACACTGTGGAAGCCTTTCCTATTGCAATAAGCTTTTTGCTGTTCTTTGTCTTTGCACACAATAGGAATGTGTGAACCATCAACCGCCCCTATAACACCAGGGAATGCGGCCTTCTGAAAAAAACCATCTTCTTTTTTTTGAAACTCAGCCTGTGTCTTGGGCCAGCAGATAAACTTTGAACTAAGGTTGGTCAACATATAACATATCTTGCGAACGCAAACATGCACAGTTGACTTCGCAACTCCAAAGGTATTACCAACCTGCCTCATTGAACTTAGGTTTCCAAGATACCACAATGTAATTTCAAGGGCTTTTCCTAAGCCTATTGGTTCGTTCTTGGCTTTTCTGGGGTTGCACTGTGCATCACTACAAACGTGATTCGAGCTGAATGATTCATATGGGAAGTATTTCTGACACAATTCGCTCTCAAGTAAAATCTCTTTCAGTATACCAAAGGTTTTCCGTCTGAAGTCTGAAATGCTGTTGAAGACGATTTTCCGTCATCTTGGGAACAATATATTCGCTGTAGTTCTTGATCTGTATATGCTCCTAGAAACAAAGAAAACAAGTTATTAGATGAGGGACCATGACCATAATAAGAAGTCTGTACAGCTAATAGGTACAGTCCTGACTTTTCTTCAAGCTGTCTGGATGTGAACCTGATTATGCAGGCCCAGCACAACTTTTGCAGCCTGTATTTGTATGATAAAACTTAATCTGTGCTGATATGAAGCAGTACAAATACTTTGATTTGAATATGCTTCAGACTGGGACAATCCCAAGTAGTAGTATCCTTCTTGTTTAGTAGCATTTGCTGGCATCAGTTACAGTACTGCTCTGTGCTTAAGCTACTGCTGCGCTGTAAAAGTTTCTCCGAATAATGATTATAGTTAACTGCAGTATTTGCTACTGGGATTTATCTTATCGCTATTTGATATTCATCTTATGGGGAAACTAGGACATGTCTGAACAGTGGATGGGAGGGTCTTGTGTCACAAACATAATCGAATTTAAACTATCTACTTTCCTAGTTTTTATGGCACTTGCAGCCTCTAGCTCAAGTGCCATATACCGATCGCAATTCCGTCCGTCTGTCGGTCTGTCGGTCTGTCGGTCGGTCTGTCCGAATTTTTTTGTCCCACATGTTCGAGTTAGGGTACTTCCAGATGTGCTAGGACGATGAAACTTGGCAGGAAAATCAGGGACCCGACCAAACTAACCTAGAAGTAATCAGTTTCCCGATCCGACCATCTGGGGGGGAGTGGAAGGCTGGGGAATCCGGAAAATTGGAGTAGTGTGTAACTTTAGAACGGGTGATCGGATTGGAATGAAACTTAATAACTGAATAAATGACATACTTCTGATGTCCCGTTTGAAGTCCGGACCGGATGCGACAGCTATGGGGGAGTTGGGGGGGGGAGACCGGAAATTTCGAGAAATGGTTAGAATACAGGGATCGGAGTGAAACTTGCTAGGAAGAACAAGCATGTGCTCCAGATAAATTGTTTATACATTTGGACTGGATCCGACCACCCGGGGGGGGTGGAGGGCTGGGGAATCCGGAAAATTGGAGTAGTGTGTAACTTTCGAACGGGTGATCGGATTGGAATGAAACTTAATAACTGAATAAATGGCACACTACTGATGTCCCGTTTGAAGTCCGGACCGGATTCGAATGCTCTGGGGGGTTGGGGGGGGAGACCGGAAATTTCGAGAAACGGTTAGAATAGAGGGATCGGAGTGAAACTTGCTGGGAGGAACAAGCATCTGCTCCAGATAAATCGTTTCTACATTTGGACTGGATCCGGACACTAGAGGGGTGGAGGGCTGGGGAATCCGGAAAATTGGAGTACTGTGTAACTTTCGAGCGGGTGGTCGGATTGGAATGAAACTTAATAACTGAATAAATGACATACCTCTGATGTCCCATTTGAAGTCCGGACCGGATTAAACAGCTATGGGGGAGTTGGGGGGGGTGACCGGAAATATCGGGAAACGGTTATAATGGAGGGATCGGAGTGAAACTTGCTGGGAAGAACAAGCATCTGCTCCAGATAAATCGTTTATACATTTGGGATGGATCATGACATTAGGGGGGGGGGGGTGGAGGGGAGTTTCCCAGAATTCCGGTTATGGCGGTTTTGGGGATTTTCACGACGAATCTTGGGAGGCGAATCAGGGACCCGATCAAACTGACTTATAAAGCAAAATTTACATGATCTGATAGCCGTGGGGGGAGTAACGGGAGGGGGAATCCGGAATATTGAGTCATGCGTAACTTTGAAACGGCTGATCGGATTTGAGTGAAATTTGATAATTGAAGAGAGGACATGTTTCTGTTGATCTTTTTCATGTCCGGACAGATCCGACAGAAATTGAGGGGGGGGGGCGAAAATACGTGACCGACTTAGACTGGTGAGATCAGGATGGAACTTTGTGGGAATAACTAACAGATGCTCTGGATAAACACTTACGGAACCGGATTGGCTCCGGCGACTGTGGGGAAGTTTGAGGGGGGGGGGGAGGTCCGGGATTCCGGTGATCACGATTTAAGGTACTTCCAGATAATCTAGGACGATGGAACTTGGCTGTAATATTGGAGATTTGACAAGATTGACTCAAAAATGACCACTTTCCAAACCCGACCATTCGTTAAAGTACTAATCTTGACTGCAAATTGAGAAAAATACTTTTAAACTAAATTCATATTTTCATGATTCCCATGAGCCCATTATCGTTTTTGCCTCAAGGGTTTTGTTTGCAAATGACGTTCTAGCTCCCTTAAAGTGTGAATCTGAACGGCCAGGTCGAAAAGTACTTTATTTCAAACAATACATCTCAACCCATGATCATTTGTGCCACAAGGGTTCTGCTTAAAAATTTATTTCTGTCACCCTTAAAGTGCGCATTTAAAATGAAAAGCGAAAAAAAACTTTTGACGAAACGGTATACATCAAGGATCCCTAAAGGCCTGTGATCGTTTTTGCCTCAAGGGTTTTGCATAAAGATGCATTTCTAGCGCCTTTAAAGTGCGTATCTTTACACCCAAGTTCAAAAATAAAATACTTTTTATCTAGCTCCCTTAAAGTGCGCATTTTAACCACAAAGTCGAAAAATACTTTTGATCAAACAAAACATCTCAACACATGCAAGTGCCATATGAGCTTACAGCTCTTGTTCTTTTACTTTATTTTCTTTCCTAGTTGAATTCTTCTAAAAATACAAACTTTAATCAAAGGTTTGAGGTTTGAATTTAACGTTGTGTACAAAACGACCATAGATAGAAGGTCAGAAGCACAAGGGTTAACTGACGTAAGCCCAAAGGGCCTTAAGTCACCTGCATCTATAGTAATTATTTAGATAGTTACCTCTCTGTTGGACTTAGACAGGAGTTGGTCCTTGGTCATCTCAAGCCATAGGTTTCAGCATACTGATTTTCTGTGTTAGCAAGCAGGCTATCAATCAGATGTAGTAGAAAGATCTCATCATCCTCTGAACTATCAGCATCGTCTGAAATTTCATCAAGCAGCAATTTTTTACCGATATGAAGTATTGCAGGAAAATGGTCCAAAGCTGCGCTTCACACAGTTTGAATTTATTGCCGAGACACTAAATTTCGTTTTTACTCGGAGTTAACGTTGACCTGCTACGGCGAGAAGGGAACGGCGACCGGCGAAAGAAAACGGTATTTAAGAAGAAACCTGCGAACTTGAAGTTAACCTCAACCTTCGATCAAAAACGCAACTATTAATTGACGGAATATTTACGAAATAGGAATTTCTCTTCAAATGTATTTGTTTTTGTCGTGTATTGTGTTTATTTATCTCTTTTAGTGTATGTCCTGTACCTATGACTAACTTGTAGGCCACAGATAATAAATTTTTTCATTCCATAAAAAAATCTTGTTTTGCTCTTTTAATTTCCATGATTTGGTGGGAGAAAAGGCTAGTGCTGGGATATTGTTTTGGTAACGGCTTCTGGTTTTGCTGCTCTGTTGGGGTCTTCGTCATTGTGGAGGACTACAATAAAGAGTTATATTCGAACTTGAACCCTAATCAATTATATCCGCAGAATAAATCTCAGCTTACTTGTCCATTTACTGCCATCAGACATTTATCAAGTTCTGTCTCTATCATTCACAACGAATTTGAAAAGAACATAAAATAATCGCTGTGGATCGGCAAGGTTACAAGATCGTTATCGAGGTTCATTATCGAACAATGAAGAAGTAAAGTTGGGATTTTTCCTTCTTGTTTTTACTTTAAAGTTTGTAACCTCATTTAGTGTACGAGGGAATGAAACCACCGTTATTTCGGTTGATAGTAAGGAAAGAGGAAATGATAGCGACGCAGGAGTTAGAAAAAAAGAAAAAGTAGTGTTTAAAAAAAAGATTCCTATATTAATTGTTTCGATCGTGTATTTCTAGATATTATTTGACTTGCCTTCCAGCCAAGTGACATATACCGATCACTTTTCAGTCGGTCGGCACACCAGATGTGCTAGGACGATGAAACTTGGCAGATGAGGGATACGACAAAACTAATTAACAAATAGTCACTTCCCCAACCTAACCACCGTAAGGGAATGTAGGGAAGGCGAGTACCTGATCTTGAGGTGTGTATAACTTTGAAACGGGTCATGGGATCTTAATTAATCTTGATATTTGGAAATAACTCTTGTATCAGACGTCCCGTTTCAATTCCGGAAGAGACTCGATGAATATGGGGGGTAGTCGGAGGGGGGAACCGAAAATCTTGTGACACATGAAACTTGATGGAAAGAACAAGCACAAACCATCCGTGATTGCTGGCTTTGGATGCATAATTGGTGTCTGATTTTGAGTTTCTGTGTTTTTTTTTGTGACATAGGTCGAGTGTGCGTGTGCTCTAGGTCGGATTGGTTGATTGGTTTATTGGTTAGAATCTGAATATTGTCAGATGGCCAGAACACCTTGAGGTTTGAGTTCAACAGTAAGCCTGAACTGAAGATAAAAAAAATCCGGGATGTGAAAGTTCATCGGTTTCTAAAAGGTCTGGGAATGAATGCGACGAACGTATGGGCAATAGATTTGGTGTTGTTCAGGTAACACTAAAGAGCGCGGTTTTGGCTGATGAATTTGTTGAAAGGCAAAAAAGATGGATATGAAGATCGGGCACGAAAACGGATGGTATCCAGTTTAAGCTGAGAAAAGTGGGAAAAGACCAATTGTTGTGACGTTGAGAAGATACCGGGAGAGGCATCCGCGGAAGATGTTAAAGAAGCACTGAAGCCTTATAAGCAAGTTCTGAATGTAGGGCGCAAAGTTTATGACGGAGACGAGTACATAGAAGTGTTCACCGGGCGTGCTACTGCGCTGATGTACATTGAAACGCCGATCCCGCCATCCGTCAAAATAGGGGAAGAAAAAGTATTTGTTTATTACGATGGCCAGCCGAAAGTGTGCTATATTTGCCACGACGCTAGTCATGACGCGTCTGCTTGGCCGAAGAAAAAGCACCAAGGAAATACTCGAGGGCACCGACTACAAACATTGGCGGATTACGCGTCAATGATGTGTGGGGAAAAATCACTGCTGGTATGAACACCCCAGAATCATCAAGAGGAATAGATGCACTTACTCCAACTCGGGCACTGGATTTTGTACTTGGATCCCTTAGCCAAAGAGTCACAAATTATGGGATTTCCGCAGCAAGCCAGCAAGAGAAACCAGAACAGGATCTACCCCAGGAAGGTAAAAGAAATGAGACAAATGAAACAGTCCATGGAAAAATTAAAGAGAAAAATGAAGCACGAAATTCTGGAAAAAGTGCTGTCACTTCAAAAATCCCAGCGAACAAGCCAACTAGGCAGCCAAAATACGGTGACCAGGAAAACAAAAACGCAATTCCCAGAAGACAACGTACTGAGGGGTCACTAGAGTCAGAGGAGCTGCTATCACAAGAGAGAAAAACAGCCTCGGGAGGAAGAAATAACGGAAAGAAAACAAAAAATTAATAGTACAAAATCGTCTAGAAAGTTAGTATAATGAGGATTTCAACACTTAATGTTAATGGTGTAAACCAGATTCAACGGCAAAAAATGCTGTTAGATTTCATACGTGAGCATCGGATTGACGTGTTGTGTGCTCAGGAAGTAGACACTAAGAAAGTTAATCAGTTGGAAAATTATGGGTATGAATTCATGCCGGGAGTAATGACGCCTGACACGGGTTTTATTATACGAAAAAGGTTAAGAATTGAGAAGAAAAATTTGAGATTTGAAGAGCAAGGAGAGGTGAGCAGCATTAAATGGAATGGATTGGTGATTGTGAAAGTCCACTTACCATCAGGAACGAACAATGTCAATCAACGAAAAGAAGTGTTGCAAAGAAAACTTCCGAAATATTTAACTAGTGAAAATATGATTCTTCTAGGTGCTTTTAATTGTGTGGTTGAAGAAAAAGACATTGTGGTGAAAGAAAAAGAAAAATAACAGAAAGAATATGAAGCGAAAAATTAGGAGTTAAAAAATATAATAAAAGTTTGGCATTTAAAGGAAGTATGGACAGAAAAAAAAGTTTTTACTAGAGTGGATAAAAGGGGTGCGAGCCGGATCGATCGATTTATTGTACATATGGAATGATGGAAAAGTGGTGGATATAAAGAATATAATTGCGTGGTTTTCTGATCATACGGCATTAATAATGGATATGAAATAGGATAAAGACCACCCAACTGGTCTAAGAAATAGTCAATGGGATCACAGACTGTGGAAAATGGATCCAAAGATTCTAAAGAAGGGTGAGGTAAAGATAATGTTGAAAGATAGGATACAGGAGTACCAATCGATGTATAAAGAAGGTATGGACTTAACAGACTTTTGGTTGAAGTTCAAGAAGAAAGTGGTGACAGATGTTATGACTATAGAAAAGGAAGAGGCAAAGAAATCGAGCTCTTTTAAACGGCACCTATACCGAACCCTGAGCGACCTAAAAGATGAATATGACCAGGGTTTTGAGGTATGGACAGAATATAATGAAGTTAAAAACCAGATAAGAAAAATCGAAGAAGAAGAATACTGTAAGTGGAAACTAAGGAACGGGCTATCGGAGCTTGACGATTCAGTGCAAGTAAATTTGGCATCAAATATAAAGGTAAAGAGAAATAAGAATCAAAGTTTGATTAATAAACTGAAAGGGAAAGATGGAGACGTGATACAAGGAGAAAAACTGATAAAAGAACGTGTAGCCGAATTTTATGATGGCATTTAACAGAAAAAGGAAGGTATTGGGGATGAATTTTTGGGGATTTTAGAGCGAAAAGATGTATAACCGTTGAAGAAAATGAAAGTTTAAAACAGGTGATAAACAAAGAAGAGACATTCAAAGTGCTACAGTGTATGAAAAATGGAAGAGCTCTCGGGATTGATGGGCTAGGGTATGAGTTTTATAAGGAATTTTGAAGTGAAGTGGGCGATTTCTTAGTGAAAATGACGAATGAGTACGTGACAAAAGGTTATCCGGAACAGGAAATAGCTGTTATCTCATTAGTATATAAAGGAGGAGAAAAGTCGTACTTGCAAAACTGGAGGCCAATAGCGCTATTGTGTTGCGACTATAGAATATGCATGAAAATATTAGCAAAGAGATTAGAAAGTACTCTGGAAGGCATACTTGAAAATTAACAACACGGTGGAATGAAGAGCAGGAAAGCGTAACACGTACTGAGCGTGATAAGGGATTTGATACTAAGAAGAGACGAAGATCTGCTTAGAAATCTTAATCTGTGGAAACTGGTAGCCCTGATAAGTGTTGACATAGCTAAGGCATATGATTCTGTTCTCCGTGAATTGTTGTGGATGATAATGGAAAAGATATTCGAGTTCTCTGCAGAGGTAGTGTGTATGTTTGTTAATATGTTTCGGAAGCCAAGGGCAGTTGTTAAGGTTAATAATTCATTAACAAGAAGTGTGAACATGGAAAAAGGCCCGAAGCAAGGTGACCCAATGTCCAAAGTTTCGTTTGAATTGTATATAGACAATTCAGTATTTCAATGGTTCAAGTATGTAGACGAAAGGATCACAGGCCTGTCCCTAGGCAATCAGATATATCTGAAGTCCATGGCCTTTTTAGATGACGGGACATTTATTGCTGGAGGAAAAGAAGACAATAAAAATGTTGGTAAAGCTCTAGAATGGCATCCACCGAAAGAAGAGCAATATTTTACCGTTGGGAAACCGTCAAGACTATTTGGAGGTTATTAGTGAGATTTGGATTCAAGAAACAAGTAAAGCAAAATAGTTGGAGTGAACTTTGTAAGTGAGATGAAGGGAGAGACACACGGGGAAGAAACTGTGCGAAAGTTCGAGGGAATGTTGAGTGGTCAAGAGGATGGTGTTGTGGACGATTTTCGAAAGAGTTGATTTGGGAAATATTTATTGCATGCCGGTTTCATTCTATGCTGGGCCAGTTTTCACACTAGAGGAGAAGCATACAAAGAGAGTTGAACGAAGTGATTGGCGTTATGTCTGAAAAGCAAAGTTGGAAAAATTAAGCATGAAGATGTTGTATGTACCCAGAACACAAGGAGGATTGGGAGTGATAGATTTCAGATATGTTTGTGAGTCTTTGTATGTAAGAAATATGTGTGAGTTAGTGACCAGGCAAGAGTGCACTGCAGTGTTGCTACGAGGATGGGTGATTGCCTGTAATAAATGACGATGAGAAATCCAAAAAGCAGCGTTGACACTGCGGGACCTAAAGAATTCGGGAATATTTAAGGATGATATTGATAACAAGGAAAGGAAAAAAATGGTGGATTCATTTTTAAATGATAAAAGCGAGACCGAGAATGATTTCCAAGAAAAATGGAATGAACCATATATGAATTACCAAAAAGCTTTTGAAAACTGGAACGCGTTAAGAAGCCGCCCTCAAGAAAAAGAAACCATATTCATAATAATTAATGGAATTTTACCGTACAAAAACCGCGTAAGCCGTTTCTTGAGAAGCAAAACTCCGCTGTGTCATCTTTGCAAGAGTGAGGTAGTGGACGGTATGAAGCATGAGTTTCTGGAGTGTCAGTTTAATGGTGAAATTTTTGAAAATATTTTTGAAATTTTAAGAGGGAGGGTCTAAAAGTCGAAATTCTAGAAGAAAAGAAAATGGTTCTGAAACTGCGTTTTGAAAATGGAGATGCAAAAGGGAAAGAACAGGCTATGGTCTTTTTGATGACTTCAGTTTGTGTCCACGTGTGGAAAATGAGGAAAAAAGACAAAAGTATCAATTTCCCGAGGTTCTACAGTTGGATCCACAGTCTGGTTGGAGTAAATTCGCAGAGTGAGTTATGGAATATATCCGTGGATGTGGAATGGTTGAATGATGCGTTAAAAATCCTATGATTGAAGTGTGGGTGACTAGTGGGTTTTTATGTGTTTATATAACAAAAATTTTAATTTTCTTTGTTTCTTTGTTTTTGTTTTGAGCAGTCAAAGTTACAACCTGAAGGTTTTTAAGGTTTTAAGTGATATTTAGAATCTCCTTGCTAGTTTTTTATGGCACTTGCCTTCCGGCCAAGTACCATATACCGATCACTTTTCCGTCGGTCTGTCGGTCGGTCAGTCCGGTGTTTGTGAGTTAGGGTACTTCCAGATGTGCTAGGACGATGAAACTTGGTAGACGTATTAGGGACCCTACCAAACTAACTTCGAAATTGTCACTTGCTCGATTCGACCATCGTGGGGGGAGGGAGGGAAGCCGGAATCCTGAATTTAGTGGCATGCATAACTTTCGAACGGGTGATCGGATCTTAATGAAAGTTGATATTTGGAAAGGCGTCAAGTCTCAGATGTCCCATTTCAATTCCGAACCGAATCTGATGAATGTGTGGGGGGGGTCGGAGGGGGGAACCGGAAATAATGTGAAATGCTCAGAGTGGAGCGATCGGGATGAAACTTGGTGGAAGGAACAAACACAAGCCCTAGGTACATTATTGACAGAGCCGGACCGGATTCGTGCAACTTGCACTGTCAGAAGTTTCATCACAGATAGCGAATAACACTTTCAAGAATAACACCTTTTACTTAGAAATAAAGTGTTATGACCAATTAAGTTAACACTATTTCGTGCCTAGATCTCCAACAACACCTTCAATTGGTAAAAATACTAACGGGAACGAAAGAAACATAACAGATAACATCCCAAAGTGTTATCTGTTGAAACCGGGCATCCTTCTGTTGTCGTTATGTAACTTCTGACAGTGTAGTATTTTTACCGATTGAAGGTGTTGTTGGAGATCTAGGCACAAAATAGTGTCAACTTAATTGGTCATAACACTTTATTTCTAAGTGAAAAGGTGTTATTCTTGAAAGTGTTATGCGCGATCTGGTATGAAACTCTGACAGTGTGGGGGGAGTTGGAGGGGGTTTCGGAATTCCGGTGAAACGGAGTTCAGTTACTTCCAAGTGGGCTAGGACAATGAAACTTTGCAGGCAAATCAGGGACCCGACCAGATTAACCTGGAAACAGTCAACTTCCCGACCCGACCATCGTGGGGGGAGTGGAGGGAGCGGGAATCCGGAATCTTGAGGTATGTATAACTTCCGAGTGGGTGATCGGATCATAATGAAACTTGAGACCATGATGAGTTGTATTTTCATAATTTAGTGTTCTGGAGCCTGCTCTCTGCCATGAAGTTTTGTGAAATTATTTGTTGTCATTATTTGAAAATTAAATGAACCTGAACCTGAAACTGATATGTAGTAAGACCACTTGTCTCGGATGTTTCGTTTCAAGTCCGGGGCCGGATCCGATGAAGGTGGGGGGTTGGAGGGGGTAACCGGACACCATGTGACGCACGTGGAGTGGAGCGATCGGAATTAAACTTGGTGGGAAGAACAAGCACTAGCCCTATGTACATCAGGGACAGAACCGGACTGGAAACGGGTACTATGGAGAGTTAGAGGGGGGGTCGAGAATTCCGGTGATAGCAAGTTAAGGTACTTCCAGACGTGCTAAGACGATGAAACTTGGCTTGAAAATTAGAGACTTAACATGAATGGTTTAGAAATAGTCAGTTTCCTGATCCGACGATCGTGGGAGGAGTGGTAAAATATATAAAAATATATAAAATATATGTAAAATATATAATCCTGAATCTTGAGGTATGTATAACTTTTGAACTGGTGATCGGATCTTAATGAAATTTGTTATTAGGAAAGACCTCATGTCTCAAACGTTCTGTTTAAATTCCGGTGTAATCCGATCAATGTTGGGGGGAGGTGGAGGGGAGAACCGGAAATCTTGTGACACGCTTAGAGTGGAGCGATTGGGATGAAACTTGATTGGAAGAACAAACATAAGCCCTAGATACATCAGTGACAGAACCGGACCGGGTTCGGACATTTTGGGGCGAGTTGGAGGGGGTCCGGAATTCCGGCGATCGCTAATCAAGGTACTTCCGGATGCGATAGGACGATGACACTTTGGCATGGAAATTATGCACTTAAAAAGATTGGCTTAGAAATTGTCAGTTCCCAGATCTGACCATCCCTTAAAGTACCAATCCTATCCGCGTAGTACAAAAAATACTTGTAAGCAAAATATGCGTTTTCGTGATCCCTATGAGCCCCATGGTCATTTTTGCCTCAAGGGTTTTGCTTACAACTGAATACCTTAAAGTACATACAATACTTTTGAGTAGAATATATATCTTCGTGCTCCCGATGAGCCTATCATCATTTTTGCTTCAAGAGTTTTGATTACAGATGAATTTCTAGCGCCCTTAAAGTGCGCAAAGCCAAATGCATTACCAAACGATACATTCTCGTGATTTCCAAGGACCCGTGATCATTCTTATCTCAAGAGTTTTGCTTAAAAATGATCACAACAAACCCACGAATTGACGAATTCCTACTTTCATCCTCTAATGTTGTGTCGGTCTCTATGTCAAGTGTTTAACTAACTATATGTACATACCGAAGTGAACATGATCCTCTGGTACTTCGTAGAATCCAATTGCACAAATGAAGACTCAGAACTAAATAACATCCTGTTCAACTTAAGTCCACGTTAGTTGGATATTGCTTCCGGTTAGTCCGCGTCAGTTGGATATTGCTAAATTCTATACTACGTCGACATCAGGTAGCTTCCGGTTAGGAAGCTAAATTGTATGTTACGTCAGATGAACCTTCACTTGTGCAGTTAGGAGTATATAAGCTCGTCAATCATTGTCTCTAGTGTCATCATATTTTGTAAGTCGCGCATGACTTAATCTATTGTCGTTATCGACTGTGCTGTCTATTTACCCGGATTGGGATTACCTTTACAAAGAGTAAGTCAGAAAAAAAAACCATTATATGTTAACGTAAACCTTGTCTACTACCACCCTTACTTACCCGCCGCCTTACGTACGCTCGGCACACGCTACCCTAAGCTCACGGTGTACACATCCATCTCCAATTACAACAGTGGTGACGAGCGATTTTTAGGGTTGAAACGTAGTAGAAGGGTGTTACGTTAGCATACCGACGAACAGACAGACAAAATGACCGACGGAATTACCGAGGAAAGAAAACGGACATTGGAGTGTCATGTCCTCCAGACGGAACTGGTCAGACAAATGCCGGAGTATGATGGAACAGGGGATATGGACTCTCTTGTCACTTCCGTTCGAAATTTTCTGAGTATTGCGGGAATAACAGAGGTAGAAAGGTTGAGACAAATGATGTACCTGAGACTGCGAGGGGCCGCAATTTCGTTTTGGACACATTGGAAGGGGAGAACTTCGAGACGTCGAAAGATCTTTTAGACAGACTAAAAATTCGTTTCGCAAGTACTAGCCAAAAAAATAAATTGAAGTATGAGATTGTGCATCTGAGAACAGATGAAAGTATAAGAAACTACGCGGGACGTGTGACGCTAATGGGCATTGAAAAACTCGGAAAACCTACGGGGCAAAATGAACAATTCACGAGGGCGGAATTCGAGAATTTTAAGAACGGACTTGGACCTAAACTACTGCGCCTGGTGCTTTCCAAGCAGCCTGTTGACCTGGAAGCCGCATTAAGACTGATCGAACACGAACTGACTATTGACGAAGTAGAAAAGCCCAGCAACAGTTGACAATTAATTCGGTTTCGGAAGAAGGTGAAGTTGCCGCGGTTAGTAGTACCCTCCAGACTGTTTCAGGACAAAGGGGAGTAACTTTCGCGGATGTGGTTAGGGGCCAAGTAAGAAGCGCGGCTATTTCACCCAGTGTACGTGAATATTCATCATCACGTAGAGACGAACGGACTTACCGTCAACCGGACAAGCACAACCGAGGACCAGTCCGTTGTTATGCTTGCTCGCGAATTGGACACATGGCCAGAAACTGCGGAAGCCCAGGGAATTTTAACCACCAGGGGCGTACTTATCAGAGAACCTTCCCCCATAACCCGCAAGGGAGTACTTACCAGAACACCCCAATCCCTAACCACCAAGGGCAGGCACCTCAAAGATACCGTTTCCCCAGCCACCAAGGGCGCAACCCCCAGAGATCCCATTTTTCTCCCACTTTCATCAAACGTCCGAGGGCGCACTTTTCAAGGAAGTTTCCCCCCAGACAGGTCCCCCTCTAGACCTTATAACCAGTATCAAAATCGATCAGGCGAAAATTTAAACGACGACAGTCGGCTTTGAAGGGGCGCAAAGTCGGTTATTGTGCAGGTTACAGAATGAGTAAGCCCCCTGCATATTTCAGATTGAATGAAGTGAACAGTAGATATGATAGTTTTTCCAGCCTCCCTATTTTGGACGGTTTACCATATAATTACCATATAATGTCAGAAATGCTGCGAGACTGGCACAATCTAAGCTCTCAAGCGTGACCGGACATGACCTTGATGCAAGGTATGAGATAAGGTTACCAGTGGAATACCAAGGAACCACATACCAAGTGCCCTTCGTTGTTTGCAATTACCTTCCGTATCAAGCAATCCTTGGAATGCCCTTCCTCAGCAAAAATAGGATGTTGATTGACGCCGAGCACAAAACGCTGACTTGCAAAACAGTACGTGAACGTAGTAAACATTACGAGCCAGCGCAAGGCCGGCCATTCACGCAAGCACATGGAGAGAATATGAGATGGACCCAAACAAACGGACAGAACTACGACAGACGAAACGTAAACTACGGTCGAACAGAGCTTCACGAAAAGGAAACTAGAGGGAACGACCCGTCAGACCAGCCAAGTCATCCAAAAAGAAGCATAGACCGAGAAACATGTCAGAATCACACCGAGACTCAGAGACCAAGCCAGCAAAGAATCCCAGGACCACGAAAAGATGAAGACAAAGCAGTAACCATATGGAAGGCGACAGTGGCGCCACACTCTTATGAAAGGTTACAGATCGCCCTTACGACTGATGATGATAGCGAAATAGAAGGGACTGTTCGAATGCTGGCAGTCGAAGGCGCTTGGACCGGAGCTCTAAACGTTGATGAGCATATAACAGCAGCTAGCGAAGGCATAGCACACATCATAGTGTTCAACCCGACGGGAGAGGCGATACGGATTCCAAAGAAGACCTTAATCGCTCGATACGAAGTACTCATGGACACAGATATAACGACCGTGCAACCGGGCCAACAGACAAACGGGATACAATTTTCCGACGGTAGAAGTACCGGAAAAACACCAAGAATGCCGGAATACCCGATGAAGAAGCCGGAGTTCTTCGCTCAGTTCAAGTTGGGTCATTTGACAGAAGAAAATTTCAAGAAGGAAGTACAGAGCACACTATGGGAGTTCAGGGATACTTTCAGCACCGATGACGAGGATTTCGGTCACACAGACCTAATTGAGATGCAGACCGACACTGGAGACAGCGCCCCCATAGCTCAAGCCCCGTACAGGACACCCTAGAAATTAAGACCGTTTTTTAGAGAAGAAATCGACAAGCCGGCGAGGCAGGGTATCATCTACCCATGTGACAGCCCGTGGGCAAGCCCAGTGGTCATCGTAAAGAAGAAGAGTGGACCAGGACAACCGGAGCAGCATCGGCTATGCATAGATTTCAGAAAGCTCAACTCGGTAACGAAGAAAAACAACTTCCGAGTCCCGAATCTGAATGAATGCCTCGACTGCATACCACCTGACAGCAAATTCTTCACCTCTGTGGACCAAACGGGAGCTTACCACGCGGTGCCAGTCAAGGAAGAGGATCAGCCAAAAACAGCGTTCATCACAGCAGACGGCGCAACATATGCCTACCGCAGAATGCCCTTCGGCCTCGCAAACAGTCCTGCAGTATATCAGCGCCTCGTCTACACACTATTCAAGGATAAGCAGTACAAGTCTCTGATCTGCTTCCTGGACGACCTGTTAGCATGGGCTAGAACACAGAAAGAAGCCTTAGAAATTCTAAGACTGATCCTGAGCAGATTCAGACTGGCGGGCTTGAAATTAAAGCCAAAGAAATGCCGAATTTTAGTACCTTCCACAGTATGTTTGGGCCACGTCATAGGAGAAGGATGCGTTCGGCCGGATCCGGATAAGATAAAATCCGTCGAAGAAATGAAGCCACCCAGAAATCTGAAGGAACTTCGAGGCATAATTGGACTCTTCTCATGGTTTAGGAAGTTTATTCGGAACTTTGCAGATCACTGCCGCCCACCAGTAGCGCTCACCAAGAAAAGCAATACCCCTTTCCGGTTCACAGAAGAAGCAAGAACGGCGATGTGAACACCTTAAAGGGAAGCTGACATCAGAGCCAATACTACTGTCCATACTGTCGGTAGATGCAAGCCTGACGGGGATCGGCGGAATGCTCGGACAGTATAGGGATGGCCAACAACACCCTATCCACTACGGAAGCCGAGCCCTAACGGACAGTGAGACCCGGTACTCCACAGTGGAAAGAGAACTGCTCTCAATAGTTCACTTCACACACCATTTCCGCGCTTATCTTCAAGGGAAAAAGTTCCTGCTCAGGACAGACCAAAGATCTCTACAGTACCTCAAAACGATGAAAGAGCCGCAAAGCGACCCTAACAGCCGGCTAAGCAGATGGATCCTGAAACTACTGTCCTTTGACTTCGACATCGAATACATACAAGGGAAGTCCAACATAGTCCCTGATTGGCTAAGCCGGAAATACGAAGTCAACACCGTTAAAGCACCAACGACAGCCGGCAGAACTAACTAAACATCATCAGGAGTCTTATCTACTCGAAACATCTCGGAATATCAGAAGAAGGACGGACTCTGCGCAGCACTTAGAGAATACTTCCTCGAAGAAGAACCACTTGGGATGGACTACCGGAAGCATATGAAGGAGATCGACAACTTCACCTATGACGTCGACACAGACCTAGTTTGCCGACTTGTATGCCCTGGACAAACCTACCGGAAAAAGGATGTGAAAATGGTGCCATTAATACCAGAAGCGCTCGAGGGTAAATGCCTGAAGTACTGCCACGACGTACTTAGCGCCCACTTTGGCACTATGAAGACACTAGCCATGATCAGGGAGAACTTCTACTTGCCGCAAGCAACTGAGAAGGTGAAGAACTTCGTAGGTACCTGTGAAGCATACGCCCGGCGAAAAACTCCACCCTACACTTGGACGGCACCACTCGGTACATTCCCGATCGCAAAGCATCCATTGGACATCTTGAGCATAGACCTCGTCGGTCCCCTCCCAACAAGCACCAGTGGATACACCTAAATACTTTCAGCGATAGACAACTTCACTTCGTACTGCTGGGCCATTCCGCTAAGAGATATAACGTCGGAAACAGTATGTAGAGCGCTCACAGACCTGTTCTTGACGTTCGGGAGGCATAACACTGTGATGAGCGATAGAGGAGCCCAGCTTATTTCAAAACTGTCAGTGGAAGTAGCCAAACTGATGGGCATAGCCAGATGGAAAACTTCAGCCTACCGACCCTGCTCGAACGGCAAGATTGAGCAAGTGCACAGACAGTTCAACAAAATACTGCGCATTACAACCAAGGAAGACAGGCTCTCATGGGACAAGCAGCTACCATATCTCTGCCACAGCATCCATACAGCCTATTCCGCAGTGACGGGGGATAATAGCTCCTTCTTGATGTTTGGCCGAGACAGCGCACTTTCCAGGACAGATATCATCGAAGAGGAGCCACAGACCCATCAAGGCTACAAGGCGGAACTTATTACAAGGATGAAAAGTGCATACGCTGAGGTCGAGAAACATCTCACCCAGGCGAAATTGCAACAAAAGGAGTTCTAAGATAGGTAGGCAAAACACTTCAAGAAATACGAAGTAGGAGGCCTCGTGTGGCTGAAACAAGAACCGAAAGGCGCCGGGAAAAAGCTAGAGGATAAATACACCGGACCATGGAGAGTAACAGAACGATTCCCAAATGACGTAACCTACAAGCTACATCACATCGAAGAGATCAAAAGGGATACTGCGGCACACATGGACAGAATGAAACCCGCAGTATTTAGAAGCCCTTGGCAAGCCGCACCATTATCCGACTCCAGCAGCAGCGATTCAGAGAACGAAGAAGAAGAAGAAAATTACGCTGATCCGAGGGCAAATCCACTATCTTGTTTGCGACCATTCCACTGGCGCTATGACGAAGATAGCACAGATGAAGAAAATGCCCTTAAAGAATATCTGCAGTCCACAAATGAGGGGCCCGGAACAATAAGTACGGGGGTGCGAACAACCACAGAATTAAATCCTAGCGCCCTGCCATTCCGACTGCAGCTGCCAACACTTGAAGAAGAAATATCAGAAGAAGAAGACGAAGAGGAAGAAAGACCTCTTCAAATGTTCCACCCCTGGGAAAAATCCACCCCAGCGCCACCGAGAATAAATCCAACAGATATAGTGGAGCCGGTTAGCCCAGTAGAACACGACAGGTTGAGATACGAACATCCTTTTCAACCCACCCCTGTGAGACCTGAAGAAGAAAGAAGGGGCTGGTTATCTAAGAAACCTAGAGAGAAGTTACATCATATAACAGTATCAGACGAATACCAGGACAAGAAGAAAAGGCCCCGCAAAGAATGGTCATGGATAGATTACATACCTGACCCCCTCGAAGATTTAACCGGCGGACCAATGGCAAGTCGATGGGGACGAAGGATCCCACGGAAATACAGTTCTGGCAGCTCAGCAAACAGCGAGTCCCCCAAAGTGCCACCAGCCGCACCCACACGGGGCCATCCGAATGAAAATGAAGCTGGAGGTTCCGGAATGAGACGCGAACCTACAAGAACAATCCAAGGAGGGATTGCACCTCTCAAAGAAGATGTAGACGTCTTCGACATTTGGGGCGAAATACCCCCACTCTAAGGAAAAGCAGGGGACTTACTTGAAGAAATCCCACGTACCGCTGGACCACCCCCACAGAGCAGGAGCGGAACCGCTGGTCCAAGCACGGCAGCAGCAATGAAGGAAAATAAGGTTAAAAAAAAGAAGGCACACGAGAAGAAACTGCTAAGATTCGATTTGCTGAAGAGGAGGCCGACGTTCAAACGGGGAACACAGAACCCAGATGCACAGAACGCAAACCAAGGGAACTACATAACAAGGTCAGGAAGGGAGTCGAGACCGACACAATTTTATCCGTCGGGCAAATAAACTGGACGAAGAGACGGCAGTGGCAGAAGAGATTCCATGATCAGCAAACTCCATAAGCAACACATAAATGGTAATACAGATTCATGAAAGTTAAAAAGTAAACAGAGAAGGAAAAAAAAGGGGGACATACAAATTTGTGTGATGTCGGGATATATCAGGGGTGTGGCCATCCCCTGTGACGACCCGAAAATCACTGGTACATTTTGAAAATGTTATAGATTGTTACATCACGACGTAGCCGATAAAACCCGGAAGACGAAAACAATAGTTTAACTGAATGAGCCCCTGCTTTACAATTTCCATGATTACTGAACGCCAAGTCAGCAGCAGCATGTCGACAGCTATTGCTCAATCGGTATCATTTAATCGTGCACACCTAAATTTTGCATCGTGCAGTGACGTCATGCACCGATAAACCTCGAGTGAGCTCGGTCAATGTTGGTCCCCTTAACCGAAACTGCACGGTACCGAAAATTAGACCTTTATTTTGTTGAGGAATTTGTTTGAAGAAAATAAAGTACTATTCGGCGAAACACTAAATAGCTCAATAAATAAGTTGTGATCCCCTAGAGTAGGCTACATTACGCTTTGAGTGGTTATAAAATGCAAAAAAAAGAAGCCACCGAATCCGTACAGACGGACAGATAATTCACTCTCCCCGATGCCCACGGAGCCCAAGTGATAGATTATGCCATAGATATGGCTACTGGATTACCCCCTCCCCTCCTAGAAAAAGTGGACCCAGGGAAAATGACCCAATACTGACGAGTATAGGGCTGGGCCAATGTATTAATTACTGACATATTATGAGGGGTAGAAACCGCGGATACCCGCTCAGGCTCGCTATCTCAAAGTTGGAGAAGTTGTAATCGGTGCAGGCACCGAAAGCGAGGTCAAAAGAATATGCCACCCGCAGGGTTGCATATTCCCGCAAGAGCATCTGGGCGAATGCCCAGTAGACTATGGGGGACAACGGAAATGGAATGCTTCCTAAAACAGAAGAAGCGAGATCACCATTAAATGAAACGGCTAAGACATTCATCGTGAATTTTTATTCTAAGAAGGATAAATGAATGCCTATAGAATATCCGGCAAGCATCAGGGTTTACTTGCCGGATCGGGTTGAAACAAAAAGTAAAGGAAACAAGATTAAAAGACAAAACTACGATATGAGCCCTGAAAGCATTGGCATACAGACCAGTTAAGATATGTGAAATTCAGAACTGCATTTACTGCCTATATAGCAAATAAATTTGAGTAATTTTGTTGAACAGTATTTAAAGTTTATAGTTTAAGTTTGAGTTGAAAGAAAGTTTCTATACTAAAATTATATGCATTTAGCAACTCTAGTTGCCGTCTAGAAGACAGATGTCTTATCAGTGTTGTGTAAATAGGATTTTCATAGGTTAAAGTCACAAATAGAGAATTGTCCGCATTATGCTAAGGCCACATTTTTCCACCCATTTCGCCTTCAAAGAAAAACATGTTTTCTGCCGAAAAATGTTTCAGGTAGTCATTTTACTCCACCAAAGAATGAGCTACAAATCCCGTATCCCAACGTCACAACGCCAAGGGGAAACCACGATAACATCTTCGGAGGACTGTGAGCCAAACACAGGCTCTCGACAACAACACAGCAGAAGCTCAGGAAAGGACGAACTTCGATTCACGACAGCGACCCCGCAAATCGGCAACCAAACAACTACGAATTTTCACATTTTCCCACCACAACGGAAAACAACGAAGCCCGACATCAATTGCGTGCGGTCAGTGAACCATCTATGAACTATCCAAGCGTGTCGTTGAAATTCAAACATGAATATCTCCTGAACGTGAGCTGGTTGCTACAAACAACAATAGCAACAACATTTGTGACGTTTCAAGACTGTGTCCTCGAAGATCGAAAGCAAGTGGGTAAAATGAAAGTTAGTTAGGTCGTGGTAGGCGGTTGCGGTGTGAAGATGCGAGATGCGTAGTGAGTTAGTAGGACTTAAAGCACAGCTGAACTGTCCAATCCTTGGACAGCAAAGAACATTTGAGCTAAAGGTGACCTCTATAAGCACCAGCATTGTTTGGACTTGCGGAAAGAAAAATATCTCCCCGCTGAACTCTGAACCGCAAGGTGAATGGGGAAGTTATTGGAGTGAGAATGGCCATCAAAACCTTTAAGACTTGCTGCGGAAAAAATTGGCCATTAACGGTTAAACAGAAATCACTCCAGCGGACACTAGAGTGCGGCTAGGAAAGGAAGAAATTGTGAGTCAAAATTTATTTTTAGAATAGGGTGTACAATTTTGGGCAAGAGTCGAGCACTCCTACGGAGGACCCGACAACCAATCCGCCTGGACTCGTTGTCCTTCTATGTATGTAATCGGGATTAGGTTAAGCTAGGTTTGCGTTAACGTTAGGACCCATATAATCGTAAGATATTTTAAAGAGGTTCTCTCTTACACATTTCCCATATTAATCGCATGTTAATCGAAACATATTTTTGCTTTTTAGCTTTTCATTATTCAAAGTAACTTTCACTTTATTGTATTAGCACATATTAATCGAAGCATACTTTTTGTTTCTTGCTTTCCATTAATCGAAGCCTTTATTATATTTACCCATATTAATTGAAACATAATACTTATGACAGATCGTTAGCCCTCTTAATTTTTTTCGCGTGGTAGGATTAGTTTAGAACTTTAGACCGGGAGGTCTATATCTTTATAGGTTAGAGGAATGTTGTGTCGGTCTCTATGTCAAGTGTTTAACTAACTATATGTACATACCGAAGTGAACATGATCCTCTGGTACTTCGTAGAATCCAATTGCACAAATGAAGACTCAGAACTAAATAACATCCTGTTAAACTTAAGTCCACGTCAGTTGGATATTGCTTCCGGTTAGTCCACGTCAGTTGGATATTGCTAAATTCTATACTACGTCGTTATCAGGTAGCTTCCGGTTAGGAAGCTAAATTGTATGTGACGTCAGATGAACCTTCACTTGTGCAGTTAGGAGTATATAAGCTCGTCAATCATTGTCTCTAGAGTCATTCATATTTTGTAAGTCGCGCATGACTTATTCTATTGTCGTTATCGACTGTGCTGTCTATTTACCCGGATTGGGATTACCTTTACAAAGAGTAAGTCAGAAATAAAACCATTATATGTTAACGTAAACCTTGTCTACTACCACTCTTACTTATCCGCCGCCTTACGTACGCATCGGCACACGCTACCCTAAGCTCACGGTGTACACATCCATCTCCAATTACAACACTAACCCAGCCTTGCAAGTGCCATATGAGCTTCCAGCTCTTGTTTGTTGTTGTAAAGAAAGGAGATTTTAAATCTGGAGTTTGGTGCTTTGGTTTCGATTGGTTTTTGTAGGTGAGTGAAGGAGTAAGTTTTTTTACTTTCGTTTTTGTGAACTAATTTTTTGCCACTGTAAGACAGATGCTCTAAGGACGGTAGAGAATCTTGACACAGGTAGTGCGTGAGTTAAAGTTTTGGTTTTTGTTGGTTGTTTCTTCCTGATCAAACCTATAAAATTTGACTGCTTGATTCGAAGTGAAGAAAATTAATATATGTTTCGGTTCTTATAAGGTTTTAAAAATATCTAATGTTAAAGGAAAAAAAATTTAATTGAAAAATGAGACGATGAATTTAGAAAAGGGAAAAAGCCAAGAATGGTCAATGTGGGTTTCGGAAGGCGCTTGAACAAAGGTAATTACATTTAAAGTTTTCAATGTGCAAAGAAGAACGCGGGACAGAGTACAAGCTTTAAGATGACAAACAACTACGGCAAGAAGTTTAATATGGTGCCTAGATAATTATAACACGTCTGACATATGTAAAAGACTTCAAGATAATTGCAAGCGTTGAGATAATTGCAAGCGTTTAACCTTTACATTTTAATATCGATGAGTTAAGACGGGACTGAGATCCCATCAGGTGCGTAGGAAACCTTGATGGGATTTTTCCTAAAACTGTATGGTTCGGAATACTGAAGCGAGATATTAGGAGTTGTGCACCTGCATGTAATTCCAGAATCCACGTGACGCCCTTGGGTCATGTTAACATAGTAGTCATGTGAGGAAACCGTTTTGATCAAATAAAATTCAATAGCTTTAAACAAACTCTTTATATTTAAAAACCTTTTCCCCTGTCGATCTTACTAATTGATTGGGTAGAGTTAGAAATGTAGAATATCCAAGAGAAAGGACAAACTAAACTGGGATGAAACCTTATAACATTTTCAGAAGAGAATATAAGATTCAGGTTTGGTTTCCTTTCCTCTGTATCCTAGCTAACTTATAGCCATCCTGTTAAGTATCCTTCCACCAATGAGACATTAGAAACGAGTTCGGGCTAGCTTCCTAAGGCTACTGGAAAACTGAATAAAAAGGGCCAGCTTCCCAGTAGGCAAGTCAGTTCAAGTTGGGGCATAGCCTCAACTCAGCCAAGGCGAGCCCAGGGTTGGGTTTATTGTGCTAGTGTCAGTGTTGTATCCTGAATCAGTTTAAACTTTTATAAAGCTTTAACAAACATTAATCCTTGACCAAAACTTGTAAAATTTTACACGCTTGATCAGCAGCAGCGTCATGAACTGCCACGCAATCGATTGTGTAAGCTTAAATTATTTCCTTAAATTTTTCCATAGTATTATAAAATTGGGTATTATAAATATTATAATAGTGTTAAATAAATAGTAGTATTAAAATCGTATTGTAAAATTTAAACTAAATTGAAAATAAAATATACTGTAGAATACAAAAACATTAATTATAAATAAGAGAACAAGAAATGAAAAAAAAGAACTGAAAATTTAGATACGGGAGCGAAACGAATTAGAAGAATATATCCTCACAAAAATAAAAATTAAAACTTCCAAAATCCATGACCCTTTCCGTCTTCCGGTGGATTTTTTAATAAGAGGTTCATGTATGGGCAACTGAACTGGGATCGCTGCCCAGGAGCGGGCATGTAGAGCGAATAATAGCAATCTTGGATCGAACATTATTCAAAAATATTTTCGAAAGTTAATTATGCAGTGCAAAAGCGTTTCTCACGTTTGCTCGAAAAAAATTTGCCGTCACGTATAAGTCAGAGACATGTGATTCCAGTTGAAAAGTCGGCTATTGTTAAAGGTATTAAGGGTTTAACATCAAAATCCTTTGATCTTGATGGGATTAGTGTCTCGACTCTCGTTCCTGATTCATTCGAACTGGCATCTCATCTCCAACTGTTTTTTCAAATGTGTCTTAGTAGTTCGTGTGTGCCCGATTCGTTCTTATGCGGTAGCGTCACGTCACTTCTAAAAAAAGGAAAAGACCCGGTTTCTTGCATTTCTTATAGGCCCATAACGGTAGCATGTACTCTTAGCAAGCTTTTTGAATACCTCCTACTACCTTATATTACTAAGCTTACTCTAAATGATGATAATCAATTTGGTTTTAGATCTGGGCTAGGCTGTCAGCATGCTCACCGTGCTTTGACTTCTTTGTTAAAAGATGCCCATCGCACTCGTCGCGTACTTCAATTCGCAACCCTCGACTTGTCTAAAGCATTTGATAGTGTGTGTTATACTCGAGCATGGACAGCGTAATGCCAGAGAGGAGTAAATCCGTCGGTAATTCACGTGCTTCGTTTTTGGTACTCCCATTCTTACCTTCGCCTTAAGTCATTAGATAATTCTTATTTTGGTCATATCCCTGTTCGTTGCGGAGTAAGACAAGGGGGAGTTCTTTCTCCGTATATTTTTAATGCTTGTACTGAAGATGTGTTATCAAAAATATCGACTACGTGCCTACTAGGACTATCTGATATCTCATATCTGGAATATGCGGATGACCTGGTCTTGCCCGTTCAATGAAGTCAGTTACTTCTGCTTTTCACGATATCGGCTTGTACCTAAATATTGACAAGTGCGAGTTTCTTGTTTTCAACGGTAATCGTTGTTCAGAATCACTATACTGTGGTGGTTTTAATATTCCCGTGTCAAATCGTTTCGTTGGCTTGGCATAACAGTTTGCGATTCTATGAATGCTCTCCGGTCTCGTGATGTCAAAGATATTAGTGATAAGCTGAGGCTCGGTTACTCTAAGATCGTTGCAAATCGCGGACACTATAGGAGAAGAGCGCTAACTCGGCTTTACTCCAAATTTTGTGATCATTCTGTACTCTTCTGTACTGGTATTCGGCCACTTCTGTTGACCGGTGATCTAAAACGTATTCGCATAAATTATTACCGGTACTGCAAATTTCTCCTATATCTGCCTTGTTCTTACCGCCGGAATACAAAACTGATAAAAAAGTATTGTGCGACAGATATTACTGGTGTTTTCGAAAAATTATGTGCCAATATAGCCATTGAAGCGCCTTATAGGCTAGGATGTTTTCATCGCCTTATCCGTCTTTTTTCTGTTGGTGATTAACTTTGTTTCTTGTTTTCTCTTGCTGTTTTTATGGCACTTGCCTTCCGGCCAAGTGCCATATACCGATCGCTTTTCCGTCGGTCGGTCTGTCGGTCGGTCGGTCAGTCCGGTGATCGCGAGTTAGGGTACTTCCAGATGTGCTAGGACGATGAAACTTGGCAGGCGTATTAGCGGCCCGATCGAACTAACTTGGAAATCGTCACGGATCGTAATCGTAAACGGATCTTAATAAAACTTGATATTTGGAAAGACACCATGTCTCACATGTTCCAACTCAAGTCCGGACCGCATCCGATGAATTTGGGGGGGGGGGTCGGAGGGGGGAACCGGAAGTCATGTTAAACGCTTAGAGTGGAGCGATCGGGATGAAACTTGGTGGGAGGAACAAGCACAACCCCTAGAGACATCATTGACAGAACCGGACCGGATTCGTGCACTGGGGGGGGGGGTTGGAGGGAGGTTCCGGAATTCCGGTCATACGGAAGTAAGATACTTCCAGGTGGGCTAGGACGATGAAACTTGGCAGGCAAATCAGGGACACGACCAGATTAACCTAGAAATAAATAGTCAGCTTCCCGATCCGACCATCGTGGGGGGAGTGGAGGTAGGGGGAATCCGGACTCTTGAGGTATGTATAACTTCCGAACGGGTAATCGGATCATAATGAAAATTGATATATAGAAAGACCACATGTCACGGATGTTCCATTTCACGTCCGGACCGGATCCGATGAAGCTGGGGGGGGTCGGAGGGGGTCCGGAAACCTTGTGACATGCTTGGAGTGGAGCGATCGGAATGAAACTTGGTGGGAAGAACAAGCACAAGCCCTATGTAGATCAGTGACAGAACCGGACCGGATTCGGGTATTGTGGGGGAGTTGGATGGGGGGTCCGGAATTCCGGTGATCGCAAGTTAAGGTACTTCCAGACATGCTAGGACGATGAAACTTGGCTTGAAAATTAGAGACTTGACATGATTGGCTAAGAAATAGTTAGTTCCCAGATCCGACCATGCCTTAAAGTACTAATGCTAACCGCAAAGTAAAAAAAATAATTTTAAGCAATATATACATTTTCGTTATCCCTATGAGCCCACGATCATTTTTGCCTCAAGGGTTTTGCTTACAAGTGAATTCCTTACAGTACAAACAATACTTTTGAGTAAAATATACATTTTCGTGCTCCTGATGATCATCTTTTTTGCTTCAAGAGTTTTGATTACAGATGATTTTCTAGCGCCCTTAAAGTGCGCACAGCCAAATGCATGGCCAAATGATACAGTCTCGTGATTTCCAAGGACCCATGATCATTCTTATCTCAAGGGTTTTGCTTACAGATGATTAAAAGAAACCCACGAATTGACCAATTCCTACTTTCATCCTCTGACCCAGCCTTGCAAGTGCCATATGAGCTTCCAGCTCTTGTTCTTTTGTATTTACTCCACTTAACCTCTTGTAAAGTGGGTGATAAATAAATTATTATTATTATTATTATTATTCTATCCTTTTCTCTTTCATTTCACTACTTTTATTTCTTGCAGTAGGACAAAAAAAGTAAGTGACCTTCGTTTTCTCAAAGAATGTGAGAGTTTGTTTACAGCAAAAGTCGCAGAAGACAAAAGTCTGTGTTTCAAAGTTCACCAATAACTCACTCCTTCTCCACTGCTAAGTTTCTTACAGATCATAAAAAATTATGTGAATAAAAAAAAAAGTATGTAGTCGCTAATCAGTGTATCTCTATTGACATTTCTGAGATAATTTCCTTAACGATTTTTTTTTAATAAGTGATCTGAACTGAATTTCAGCATCAAGCAGCTCCCAAGAAAAACGGCAAAACTTCTCTAATCGGTGAGATAATCGAGTGAGCTCGACTGAGTGGAATGAATTGAAATCGAATGAGCCTATCAGAAACGACAAGCTTACTGTCCGTTCCGCAAAAATGACAACCAAGAAAAGTGTTAGAATCATGGGTCTTGCGCCGTTAGGGTGAATTCAAACAATACGAATTTTCTGAATCTTGGGAATGGGAATGAGTAGACAGACTTGGGGCATAGGGTTCCACCTTCTATATTCTCAACTAATCCATGTATACGACATTTCAGCACTTACAATGTGTTTTGAACGTTGAATTACTATTTCAGTATCTCTGGTCTGGTATCTCTGGTACTATTTCAGTATCTCTGATCTCTCGACGAGATCCGAAAGGTGACTTTTGTCAGACATCTTGATACAGAATGATCGTGTGTATAAAGATATAAATGTATCGTAAACTTTTCTATAAAATTTTGCTTCAGTTCAATTAAGTCTCATTTTCCTAACCGGTTGTGAATACTATAAAAATAAAGTTGACATCTGTTTTTTTTTATGAGTATTGAATATTCAGTCCACTCTTGGATGTGGTTGAGACCGGCTTGAAGGCTTGCGCTTTCTGCCGGACTGAGGAGCTTGGAATCATCGGCAAATACTGTGATATTGTTGCAGACCCTGGTGACTAAATTTGTGTTGTCTTCGCCTTCGTGCTTTTTTGCAATAAATTTCATGTCAAGGATCATAGTTTATCATATACTGAAATAAAGTGGCGGATCTTTCGCTAGATAGTTGTTGAATATATTCTGCCAGTTTTTATCCCAATGAATGACTTTATTTAAAGTTTAACTGAAAAGCCGACTTATTTTTGTGTCATTTTATCGAATACACTGAATTATTTGGATTCTGCAAAGGTTTTATTTGTATTTTCCACTATCTGCTCTAGTTATGACATTCAGAGTATCTGCTGCCGTCCCCACAGCGTAAATTCTACTATGACGCGGGAAATTTTAATCTCAACACAAACGCGGCTTATAAGTGGGCAGCGGTGAGATTGATGAAAATGGCTTAAAGCCTGAATACAAAAAAAAATCATAAATCTTTCTCGTAAAGCATACAAGAAAAACAAGCGCATAGAGTACCACAAATCACAAGGAAATTCAACTATTTTAAAATCGATTATCCGTGAATAGCGGAAAAACGAAGTAACGCATTTTGAGCGCGTCTTCAAGCCAATTTAAGTGAATAAGTGATGGGTAACTAGATTGTCCTATCCCAGCCCTTTTCGGTTAAACTTTAAGAACTTTTCAACCCTACGGAGTAAGAGGCCTACCAGCTAAAACCCTCGAAAAATGGATATTGAGCAAAAGTCTGAGAAATCCAAGGAGGGAACATCGAACCATCGAACAAAAAATATCAGTCAAAGAAAAACAATTTAGTCTTTGACCTATAAACTGACTTTTCAACTCTACCGTCTCAAATTTCCGAGTTATGGCTATTTCCGGAAAAATACTTCTCTGATGACAAAAGAAAATTCAGGTCTGTTTATTCTTTTCATCAAATCGAATCCCTTGTCGACTTTACAAGAACGTTTCTACCGAAGATAAGGTCTGGTTTTAACCGGATGCCGAGCGAATCAGTACAGTGACACAATTTTTGACATGGAATCTGTATATCTCGTTACCGTTCGATTGTCTCTTTCACTAACAAAATCAGCTACGAGGAAGCAAGTGTTGATTGTTCACAAATGAACACATCTGTTAAAAAATCATTAACAGATTTGTTTAAGAAACAAGACCAAAGGTTCCGATGGGATCCCAAAAACCGAATATTTGATCCAGACAAATCGGTTTTGTCTTCTCCAGTGTCCGCAGACTTCTTGAAGATTTTTACTGTTGAACTTTGGAAAAGGATTAAGGTGAAATGTCTTCTTACCCCTAATTTGAACATCTAATCAACTTCAAATGAAACTTTTACTTTTAACAAACTTTCCGGTTTTGGCCGGATCCAGGGTGAATTAATTGTCCGGCGAGAAAATGGTTTTCATATTCATGTTCAGCAGGCCTTCTTACCCCAAAATCAAGCATCTACTCAACTTCAAATAAAACTTTTACCTTTAACAAACTTTCCGGTTTTGGCCGGATTCCGGGCTAACTACTTGTCCGGCGAGAAAATGATTTTCATATTCATGTTCAGCATGCCTTCTTACCCCTAGATCGAACATCTAATCAACTTCAAATAAAACTTTTACTTTTAACAAATTTTCCGGTTTTGGCCGGATTCCGGGCGAACTACTTGTCCGGCGACAAAATGATTTCATATTCGTGATCACCATGTCTTCTTACCCTATAATCGATTATCACATTGGCTGTTTCAAAATATTTTGCTCGTCCCTTAATTTGAACCCCCTCCCCCACCCATAAATGTAGGGCTACGGAGCCCATCTATGAACTCGACCTTACTCTTGACCCAAAGAATGCTCACACCAATTTTCATCAAAATATCTCATTCCCTTTGAGAGTTATCGTGCTCACAGACAGACGGACGGACAGACGGACGGACGGACGGACAGACGGACAACTTTTGCGATGTCATAGGTATCCCTCCACTTACGTTTTGGGATCCCAAAAACGATAAAAAACTTAGGCTGTTATTTGCTTATGTAGGTTAGACCTGGTGGATGTGTTGACGAACATGAATCAACGCAAAAAATATAGTTGCGTTTTCGCAGATACCATGGTTTGTTTTACCTATGTACCTGGATCTGCAATTAGTCGTTTGGTCTTTTGACACCAAACATACCACGTGCTCTTCAAAAATGACTATTGCCGAAACTGCTCTTTTCGAAGTCATCCCAAAACAGAAACTGATATCCAGTTTTCTCACTAACTGCTAAACAACTTTCCTTAATGTCCTCAATTACCTCAATTCGCACTTCGGAGCGATAAGGTCCAATGGATCTGTGTGGCTCCGTTCAGACCAGTAACATCTGTTACTATGACCACTCGTTATCCAGTGACTTCTTGAAACTTACAGGTGAAGTTGCTGACACTGTGGACTCGAAGAGGGAATTCCACAACAAATTAAAATTTACATTTAAGAACACTTGACAAAAAAAAAAACTAAACATGGCTGCAATCTTCAAATACACTCTAAAAACGCACTAAATACCCTTATAATTTTGACAATTACACTAAACGGCTCCAGGAAAAAAAAACAAGACCAAAGGTTCCGATGGGATCCCAAAAACCGAATATTTGATCCAGACAAATCGCTTTTGTCTTCTCCAGTGTCCGCAGACTCCTTGAAGATTTTTACTGTTGAACTTTGAAAAAAGATTAAGGTGAAATGTCTTCTTACCCCTAATTCGAACATCTAATCAACTTCAAATAAAACTTTTACTTTTAACAAACTTTCCGGTTTTGGCCGGATCCAGGGTGAACTAATTGTCCGGCGAGAAAATGGTTTTCATATTCATGTTCAGCATGCCTTCTTACCCCAAAAACAAGCATTTACTCAACTTCAAATAAAATTTTTACTTTTAAGAAACTTTCCGGTTTTGGCCGGATTCCGGGCTAACTACTTGTCCGGCGAGAAAATGATTTTCATATTCATGTTCAGCATGCCTTCTTACCCCTAGATCGAACATCTAATCAAGTTCAAATAAAACTTTTACTTTTAACAAACTTTCCGGTTCTGGCCGGATTCCGGGCGACCTACTTGTCCGGCGACAAAATGGTTTTCATATTCGTGATCACCATGTCTTCTTACCCTATAATCGATTATCACATTGGCTGTTTAAAAATATTTTGCTCGCCCCTTAATTTGAACCCCCTCCCCCACCCCTAAATGTAGGGCTACGGAGCCCATCTACGAACTCGACCTTACTCTTGACCCAAAAAATGCTCACACCAAGTTTCATCAAAATATCTCATTCCCTTCGAGAGTTATCGTGCTCACAGACAGACGGACGGACAGACGGACGGACGGACGGACAGACGGACAACTTTTGCGATGTCATAGGTATCCCTCCACTTACGTTTTGGGATCCCAAAAATGGCTAATGATGTCGTTGGCACCAGTCGTTGACCACTCTTT
Organism: Branchinecta lindahli; assembly: GCA_023053555.1. NCBI lineage: Eukaryota > Metazoa > Arthropoda > Branchiopoda > Anostraca > Branchinectidae > Branchinecta > Branchinecta lindahli. The sequence continues at coordinate 31,096,991 of JAKZAO010000010.1, forward strand.
CAGAGAAAATTTTTTGACGCATTCTTGTGCTCACGTGGCATTTGGTAAGTTTCTTGGACTGGCCTTTGTATGGGATTGATGGGACTTGTACAGGTTGAGGAGACTAGATGTGTTGTTGGAGAGTTTTTGTAGTAAGTAGCATGTTACCTCGTCTGCGGCGGTACACCAGTGTAGGTAGTTTGAATTTGTGGTCTTTCTTCGTAGGGCAGATCTTTAAGCCCTCTGCTCATGAGTAGGTCAAGTCCTGCGTTAGATCTGGAAACCACCTTTCTTGTCTGGGAATGAAACTTGAGCTGATTGTTTGGTTCTTCATTACGGGTTAGAAGATCAATCTGTGTTCGCTTGTCGAGATCCCACATGGAGTAAACTGCGTTTTCGTTCTATGGTCCAAAGTGTAAGACGCGGCATTTGCTGACAATGAATGACAATATCCACTCTTCAGCCCACTCTTGGATATGCCTGAGATCTGCTTGGAGGGTTGCGCTGTTTGCCGGACCGAGGAACTTGGAATTTTCGGAAAAAAGTGTAATATTTTTGCTGACCCTGGTGACTAAATTGTTTATGTAAATCAGAAGAGGGTTGGGCCAAGGACTGTACCTTGTGGGACACCACCGATGACATCGCAAGGTTATGAGTATATCCTTCTTTAAAATGGGAGCCACATGTGCCTCTTTCCAATCAGTTGGAATAGTGCCGGAGTCGAGCGAAGACTGGAAGAAGTTTTTAAGGGGTTCAGCGATGATGCTTGCAACTTCTTTCAGTAACCTCGGATGGACGTTGTCTAGCCCAGCAGATTAGTTGGCATCGAGGTTTGAAAGTCGCTGAAGTACGGTGGCTTCGTCTACGATTATTTTGGTCATAAGTCTGGTGGTGTTGGGTTTGGGCGCTGGTGGTAGCTGGCCATCGGGGTCGGATGTAAAGACGGAGGCGAACTGTTGGTTGAGAAGCTCTGCAATTTCTCGAAGATCGATGGCTTCACTATTGTCTTCCCTCGCTAGACGTTTGACGTTGCGGCGATCTTGATCTTTGCTTGAGATGTAGTTCCAGAAATTCTTGGGGTTATGTTTGCAGTCGTATGCGAGTCTGGACTCAAAGTCCAAGTTTAGTTGCTTCGTCAGTTGGCGCAGCTTGTTAAGCGCAGTAGCAAATCTCGGGTAGTTAGCTTTATCCCCCTTCTTTTTAGACTTATTCCAGTAGCGGGGTTTTCGGTTCCTCTCTTTTCGGATTTCCCTGGTCATGTATCGTAGGGTCTTAGGTTTGGGGATCATTTTCACCGATGTGTGTCTTGATTAATGTCTGGATTTCTAGCAGTCGGTGGTCGCTCTTTCCAACTGGTGGCAAGTAATTGACTTTCTGGACTATTTTTGGGTTGTTCACGAAAGCTAAGTCGATGAGTGATGATTTCTGATGCAAACAATACCGCGTTGGCTGATCTACAAATTGGGTGAGGGAGAGATCGTGGATACATTGGATGAATGGAGATAACTCGTCTTGCGGGGATTTCGATGGTTACATTGTAAGGGGGAATCCATCTTTCCAGAGTATATCAGGGAAGTTAAAGTCTCCGGCAATGAGTAGGTTTCCTCTCAAGTTGGTGGGGACTTTTTCGAAGACAGAGGCAAGTGCCAGCTCGCATTCCAACATTGACGGCGAGAAGGGGCTTCTGTAGATACATCCCACCCTGATTAGATCGTCGTGTGAGTTCTCAGCTTCAAAAAGATCAAACCTTACTGTTTCAAGGTGTTTTTATTTGTTTAAATTTTGACTAATAGGACAGGTTTGATGGAATACGAAGCTTTGACAAGGGCTATAATACCTATATGGCAATCAGGGCTTTAAAGGTTGGATATTCGCTGGTATCCCGGGATTTTAACATGTTGGTCAGTTTGATCATTATCTTTGTTATAAAGTGCTTACCTGAGTTCGTTAATTTTGTTCGGTAGCTGATCTACATTCGTGATGGCTCCGCCGAGATCGGTGTATATCCGCACTACTTCTTCACCATCTGCTTTCGAGTCACTTTTGCTATCATCAATAGAAAAAAAGCTCATTTCTTCTTCTTCTTCCTAGGAACCTCTGCAGTTACGAACGAGTCTGAAGAATAATCACGAATAATGACACTAAGGGTTTACTCATCATTTTGTTTTTACCAAAAAGAGCAGAACTATTTACACTATACACTGATGGTAGGGTGACAATTGGAACCACACAACATTGCTTCCGGGTTTTTTTTTGACGATTTTGTTGCCTCGAATAACCAGATCTAGTTCCTCAGTAGAAACACGACGACGTAGTTCTGCTAGTAGTAGTTTTCTCGTTTCCCTGCCAGCTTTAACCTTGTTGGCGAAACTGTACAGTGTCGTTGTTGTTTCTTCTTTCGTAAGACGTATTCACGATTTTTCTGGGATAACGATGGGTCGTTAACCGTAAACTCGTGAAGATAGTTAGTACCGTGGTGTTGGACGGATCATGAGCGGACGCTGAAGAAGGTTTCTTATTCAGTCTCCTTACACTAGTGCCAGTAACAGGCATGCCGTATTCTTATTGTAGCAATTCCATGATGAAGGCTTTGTCGGCTGTGTTTTGCGGTTCAACTTACAAGAGTCGGGCTGATTGGGACCCGAATGCGACAAGATGTTTTTACACTTTTGTCTTTCTCAGTCATTTCGTACCGCCTCAGCTAACTTCTTGTCTATTTCACTGCCTAGTGTCTTTGAAATAGCTTGCAGGCCGTCGTCTAACTGCATTTTTACTTCTGTCGAAATGTCATCCATTGGCCAGAAATTAACCAATTCACTTTCAATGTCCCCAGCTCGTTTCGTAAGGCCAAACAGCACCACTTCCATGTCGCTTTTAATATCTTTCTTAAGTTGCTCGGTTGAATTTACAACTATGTTGTTTACTGACAATGCAACTATGTTGTTTACTGACAATGCAACTATTTTGTTTACTGACAATGCTGGCAACGTCCTCCTTGCTTATGCCTCGCTTTTGGCCTGGGTCGAGTTCACATAGAGGACAGAGCCAGTGAAACTCGTTTCCTTCGCATAGGGTGTTGGTAAGCTTATATTTGGTCATGGCATCTCGATGTTCAAAAACACATCCACTTCGAAAATTGTTCACAGTTCATGGCCGTGGATTCCGGCGTGAGTGCTACCTTACAGGAGGCACAGATGTCCTCTCCACAGTAGGTATTTTCTCAAGTCCAAAACCGCGGCTCGAGCCGTAATTCAAAATCGAAAGCAAGAGTAGATGCGTGGATCCAGTGCGCATGCGCAAATAAAAGTGTCCCTTTTGTAGGCACGTGAACAGCTTTACATCAGCTGGTAAATACAGTGTTATTATTGTTCAGATTAAGCGCTTTTTGTTTGCCAATTCTGCCACAATCAAATGCTGATAAGTTTTCTTAGTCTCTAGGGTTTTTCATTAATGCACTGCGCTAGAATTCAAAGTGTGGCCATTTTGCATCAACCATCATATCTCACCAACTTGGAAAAAGTTGATGAAAGTCAGAGAACTTTTCAGATACCACGACCTGTCGGACCGCAGTATCTGTGTGACAACCTGGCCGAGCGAACCCTTTCGGTACCTTATACTGAAGCTTTCAAGACACCTTGTTGCCGTCTCCACATACAGTTTGTTACTATCTTAAGTCCATACAAAAATACCATTCCGCGCCTTGCAACAAACCCAAATGTGAAATGAATCAGAGACGTATGCAATGGGGGCGATAAGTGTCGGAAACACAAAAACATACAATCACTCCGTAACAGTATCCCTTTCTAAAATATAAATCCCCATCACAAACTATGACGTAGGCTGTACAGGTTTTGAGAACGTCGTTCATATGGGCTTCAAAGATATCGACTGGCGACTAGTCTGATGACATCCATGGCAAGCGGAGACTAGTTGAACGTCCGTTTCCATTGCAGGCCAATAAAAGAATCTCCGCAACTAGCGTAGAGTGTCTTTGGCGCTTCTGTGAGAACCACCCAACCTATGAGCGTTCAGTACCGCCCGAGTTCTATATCGGCAAGGTAGGAGGAGCATAATCTCCCTATCTCTCCATAGCCTAAACGAAATACCTTTCATTTTGACAAAGGTCACGTCCCCGCGTTTTCACCACTTGCATTTAGAACCGTCTGGATCCGTTCGTCCGTAGAAACTTCCTCGATTAGGGCGTTGCAAGATTCCTCGCATGTTATGCCACAAGGCATCATTTCTACGAAATTTGCAATAGCACTACGGGCTTGTTGAAGCACGAATAGCTTGTCTCAGCTAAACCAAAATGCCACGCGAAATGGCATCAGCATTCTCGTTATCTTTACCGGGTCGAGCTGTAATCTTCATGTCGAAACCCTGTAGGAGCATAGCCCACCGGGCTAGTCGGGAGTTAGTGTTCTTCGTGCTATTCAACCATTGCAAAGAGGCGTGGTCAGTCTGCACATGAAAAGTATTTCCTTCTACGTAATAATACAGTTTCTGGACCGCTCAATTAATTCCAAGGCACTCCCGCTCAATGGCTGAGTAAGTCCGTTCTGCATTACTCAAACTCCTGCTCAAAAACATGAACGGGTGTTCGCCGACTTCATATATTTGCGAAGCTACTACCCCGATTCCGTCCGCCGATGCATCTACTTGAAGGATAATTTCACGACAGAAATCCAGAAAACGCATGACTTTTCTGCTAGTTAGCTGTGCTTTAAGGTCAATGAAGCTGCGTTCACACTCATCGTTCCACTTAACGAACTGGGGTAAAGCCTTCATTGTTAACTTGGTCAGTGGCTTGATCAAATAAGCTCTATTCTCGATAAATGACTGGTAATAATTAATCAAACCCTACCCGACACTTCTTCGGGTTAGTCGTAAGACCTGCCAAGCTTAGGCGCGACAAAACGTCCTCTAAATGGGACAAATGGGACTCCCACTCTCGACTAAATGTAGCGACATCGTCGTAGTAAGCACCTGCGTAATCATTAGCGCCATCCAATACTTCCTCCAGTAACTGCGTCCCTGAGACCAAAGGGCATTCGCAAAAACTCGAAATGACCACTAGATGTCACGAAAGCTGTTTTCGGTATACTGTCGGGATTTATCGGAATTTGGAAGTACCCTTTTTTCAAGTCAAAAATCGACAAAAAGGCCGCCTTTCCGACTTTGGTTATCATCACATAGATACGGGGCATTGGGTAAGGATCTCGGTTTACAGTAACGTCATTTAGACCTCTGTAATCGCAGCAAATTCTTTGGCTTTTGTCGGACTTCGGAACAATCACGATAGGGGCCGCAAAAGGGCTTTTTGAGGGCCTAAAAACAGACGCCCGTAACATACGCTGTATCAATTGGTCTACTAACGCTTTTCTGCTCTGGGGAATGCGGTAAGGAGCTTTCCGTACAGGCTTTGCCGACGCTGTATCGATGTGGTGAGGAACCAGATTCGTTTTACCGGGTATCTCGCTAAATACATGCTCATATTTTCTTAATATGCTTAAGACTTGCTCTCTCTGTTCCTCGTTTAACGTGGATTGATAATCCACGTAATCAATACTACTCGAGGAACTTGATTCGAAGGTAACTAAACGCGTCTGTGCCTGCTTTTCCTCAAAATCAGGTGGTGCTAAAACAGTGCCAAATAGGCAAGGCCTAGGCTCTAAGAACTTTCGTAACAGATTAGCGTGCAGAATCTTTTTCTTTTTCTTACCAAGAAAACCAGAAACCTCAAAGTCGCACTCACCTATCTTTCTTGTAACGGTCACTAGACCCTACCAGGTTCTTTCGAGCTTCGACTCCGGCGTTTTTAAAAGCACCAGAGCTTTATCGCCGACATCTAGAGCTTTCGGTCTTCCAGACGTTTTAGCGTCATCACGTTCCTTTTGGGTGGCTGTCGCCGCAAAAGAATTCGACTTGACCAATTCGTGCAGCTGGTCGAGACGCTGTTTCAACTGTAAAGGATGGTTCTTATTATCCCGTGACTCGCTTTCTCCTGTTAAACTTTCCTTAACTAACTGCAAGGACCCCCTTGGGTCCCTGCCGAAAAGAGCTTCGTATGGGGACACGCCCGTAGACTCTTGGACGGCTTCCCTGCAAGCGAATAGTACTAAAGGAAATTTCTCATCCCACTTCTTTGGTTCTGTTAGTGAGAATTTTCTTAACATTTGTACTAAAGTGCCATTCATTCTTTCACAGAGGCCATCGGCCTGTCCACGATAAGGAGAGCAGCGTGTTTGCTTGACACCTAAGTCTTCTAACATGTCGCATAGGGGCTTTGCTAAAAGGTTGGTGCCTTGGTCATGTAGAACGGAATTTGGAAATGCGAACCTGCCAAAGCAGTCTCGTAGTGCCCTCATTATTTTACCTGTTTTTCCGGAGCGCAAAGCGTACGCCTCGGGCAACTTTGTAAAATAATCTACGACGACGAGTAGGCCTATCCACTGATTCCCGTTGGACGATTTTACGAGTGGACCGACCAAGTCTAGTGCTATCTTTTCGAATGGTCTACTAGTCTGTTCAAATCTACCAAGTGGAACTTTATCGAATCTCGTTTCTCTGGCCGTTAACTGACACTCCTTGCAACTCTCGCAACATCTTGCTACATCGCGAAAAAGACCGGGCTAATAGAACTGGCTTAAAATTCTATCTGCTATCTTACGGCGGCCCATGGCACCCCCAAGCAACAAACTGTGCGCCGATTCTAAGACGTTTTCTCTACTCCCGAGAGGTAAAACCAATTGGAACCTTTCTTCATTCAACCATGGTTTTCTAACTACTCGATAGAGAATATCGTTCTTTTTCCGGAAACTCACCTCTTTAAGTTCCCCGTCTTGTTCTTCGCATTTTTTCCAAAGCGACTTCAGAGTTGGGTCTGACTCTTGGGCTAAACGTAAACCTTCGCCAATTGGAGCCGTCCTAGCTTGAGCAACTTCTTCGTTGAAACGTCCCTTTTCTTCGCGCTTAGCTCGCTTCGTCCTCGGGGCCGGTTTTTCGGGAACCGGTTCGAAAAGGTCGTCATCAAACTCGAACGTTTCCGTTAGGTTGCAGTCAAGAACGGAACGTTCGGCTTCTTCACTTATGCTACTGTCGGAACGCATCCCTGCAACCAACCAACAAATATCACAATGGCGGCCTACAACTACGGGATACTGCAGGCCTAAGGACACGGCTACCTAAGTTCTCCGTTCCAGACTTTTGATTCTCCTAGATTTATGGCAAGTGATACGGTCGCGGAAGGCAACTGCTTGACTTCAGCGTGTATACAGCCCACTAGAAATGGTTCTGAGTCGTCGATCAGATTTCCGTCAATTAATTATTTCCATACTAACGTAACCTCACTTCCACTGTCGACAAGAATGCTAGTTTCTACCCCGTTTACTTTCCCGGAGACGGTGTTAGCTTGCTTCAGTTTACTGGTCGCTTTAAAGGGATGTACTAAAATTCCGTTTAGTGGTGGCTATGAGCCTTCTCTCGCAAGTAAACGCGGATTTAATCTGGTTCATTTTGTTAGGTTGCTTGCCCAAATCCTACTGTTTGTGTTGTTTACAAAATCGCTGGATGTGATCTGGTGATCCACAACGGAAACAAACTCTGACTTTCTTAGGATCATTCGTGAACTTACTTTTACTGGAGCTGCTTTCTCCTTTCTCGAATTCGACCGGCTGTCTGGTAGCCATCTTCGGTCTCTGATGGGCTTCTGAGTAACTTTCGGCTGCTCTCACCGCACCCGCTACGGTAGTGTGAACATCTTGTTTTAGAAACGTCACTAGACCTGGAAAAATCAAACTCTCAACGAACTGTTCTAATACCAGCTGGGCAAGAATAACTGCCATCTTTGTGGGAGGGACCCCGCTTAGATCAGCTTCTTGTATTCCCAGCCCTTTTCAACAGAAAAGGGTTAACTTATCGGCGTGTTCTTGGAAGCTTCCTGCTTGAGTCATGCGTAGTTCTCGGAATTTAACACTTTAATAATCTTCCGAAATGTTTTACTTTCTAAGTACAGCCGCTTAACTTCCGAAAAATCCCTCAACTGGTGTTGACTCATACAAGCGATAGCTTCTAAGGCACGTCCTGATAACAGAGGTACGGTATCAGTTTTAGAGCTTTTACGGTATCGTCCCAGCCGCAAAGTGTTGCGGTATTCTCAAATGCCGTAATAAAATAATCGATATCGTCATTATCAGTCATTTTCTGAAGTAGCGACTCCCTAGGCTTAGCTAGTCGCTCCAGCATCTGTTGTCTGTCTAATTCATATCTGTCATTGTTTTCTTTCTGCTGATCTAACAACTGTTGCCTATCTTACGCGTGTCTTTCTTCGCTAGATCTTTGTTGCTCTCTCATTAATTCGACCATATCCCGTAATTGTCCTACAAGGGTTGTTAAAGCTGAATCCTCTGGTCTAGTAATTGGCGGAGTCATGTCTGAATCTCTAATTAGACTAACGTCACTTCTTCGTGGGTCTAAAGGGGGAATACCCGAATCACTAATGTTACTCAACTTGTCTTCGGGTCTTTCATCAACGCTATCAGGCTCTAGGGATTTCGTATCCAACCCAACTTGAACTGTGCGATGGTGGCTCGTCCCTAGGAGTATGTGTTATAACCTTGTCCTTGGTGCTTTTCCGCTTTCTTCCACGATTACTAAGTTATCTAGGTCGTTTCCCCAGCTTTCAATTTTTTAATTAAGCCCGTAGAATACTTAAGCTGCATCGGTATGCTCAACTTAATATCAGCTTCCCTTATTCTTGCTTACAGTTAAAATTCATCTCACTGTACGTACCTTAACTTAATGCGTTGCGGCAACTTCCATTCGTGTCACTACGGCTGAGATAAATCCTACCGCTGTTGCACCAATGTGACAACCTGGCCGAGCGAACCCTTTTGGTACCTTAATACTGAAGCTTTCAAGACACCTTGTTGCCGTCTCCACATACAGTTTATTACTAACTTAACTCCATATAAAAGTACCATTCCTTGCCTCGCAACAGACCCAAACGTGAAATGAATCAGAGACGTATGCAATGGGGGCGATCAGTGTCGAAAAAAAACAACAAAAAAACTCCGTGACAATCTGAATATCTGATCCTACGATAACTGGTCAGATACCGCGATAACTACAAAAACGCCTTTTGACCGTGGTATCATATAAAGTAAGTAAGTAAGTAAGTAAGTAATTTATTTTTTACCCGCCATTTTGGAAAGCGGAGTATAACGAAAGAAATAAATAAAAACAAATACAAAACACATAACATATATAACACAAAATTTAATCTTCGGCCAGGAGACAGGATAAAATGTCATGCGCTGGTTGGGTCCAATGGTCGATGATGTTCAACAAAGAAGAGGATACTTCGGAAAGGGTAATACTTGCATCCTGAACTTGAAACTTTTCCGTTAGGGTGTGGTTGTGGCATAATTTTGAAAGATGGAGCAGGTGCTTCGCATATTTGAAGTAGCAGGATCTTATCTTTTTTAGTTCCTTCTTTCGCAGAACATGTGTTACGCCAGAACGAAAGAAAAGTGAAGGAGCGCAGAAAGTGCTGTATAATTTTCCCAAGGCTTTTCGGTTGTAGCGCCCTCGGTTAGGGACGATGCGCCCATAAGCAGCACGGATAGATTGACATGTGTCTTGAACAACTGAAGAGCAAGTTTTAAGAGTTTTTAGAGCAAGTATACCACGATAACTGCGAAAGACTTTAGACCGTGGTATCAGATACCATGGTATCTGCAAAAATGCAACTAATATGACAAATTAAATTTCAGGAAGATGAATATGGCTCAACGGCGCTTCAGATAGCTGTCACAAAAGGTGATATTGAAATTGTGAAGGCGCTACTACAGGTGAGCGCGGATATGGAGGTTCAAGACGATTTAGGAGGTACGGCCTTACATCGTGCAGTACTTGGGTAAGTCTTATAATCCTTTTACCGACAGCCATCTATGCAGCTGATGAAACTTTGAGCTAGAAGCTGAAACTTTGAGCTTGGTTCGGAATTGAATTTAGGATTTATCCATCGAGTTGACAGACCTACCTTAGTTCTCACTTACTAGTGACCATGGATTCTTTTAGCTTTTTCGAGGTCAGATACGTCACGGTCGCTTTGAAAGAAGCATCTGGCATCTTCATCTAGTTCAAATAGCTTACTGTTTTGAATCACCACCTCTATTCAGTCCATCGGAGGAGATTTTCCTTTATTGGAATTAGTCAGGACAAGTCTAGAAGCTAAATAAGGTTGAAAAACTGGGTGAATCTTTCATGTCATGGCCACTATGAATCAGAATCGTGCGCAGAAAAATCACGGTTTTAATGGGTAACCCACTGGCCGTGGGGACTATCGGACTGGGGTGGTTTACAAAAGGTTTCCTTATCCTGAGTTGAGAATATCACAATCTTTCAAATTGCCAGCAACAGCATGGTTATAATTGGGTAAACAACTGGTCATTGGGACAATTATGAAGATGACTTTATTTGTATGTGAAAATACATTCTGAACCTGATGTTTTGGCGAGTGGTATAATAAGCCAGACAGAAGATGGGACATGTCCAATTTGGGTGGTTGGCCACTTTCACAATGTCCACGCTCAAAATGACCACGATCAAAATGCCCACTGCTCAAAATGCCCACGACTCAAACTGCCACAGCTCAAAATACCCACGACTCTGAAATCGAGATCGTCCGAAATGCCGACGGCTCAAAATGTGACAGTGCCAAATACCGACGAACGGTAACAGAGGATGCTAATTTCATCTAGTTTCAAATTTCGACGGCTGAAACGGTCTGTACGGAGGTCGAAATCATCCTGGGACAACGAACGACGAGATTATAAGGTTAGGATTAACCAAAGAAATGGTTTTGAAAGGAACTATGTTATTGTTTCGTTGTCAGTTCACAGTTCTTTGCGTGGAATTACAGAAGAAAATGTCGCTTAGAATTCAAATCCGATCCAAATCCTCCAGTTAACTTGCATCATGAAGGTGAGCGTTATCCCTTTATTAATACGTTTACAGTTTTAAGATCGTGGTTTCTTCATCATCATAAAATTTGAGAACAGTATCTGAGAAGAAAGGATGCTCAGCTAGACTTCGAGACAGCGGCAAGCTACTCCTCTCTGTCTCTAGCAGGGGCCGTTGACTCGTGTATAAGTTCATCCACCCTTTACAGTTGTTCTCCTCTAGAGAATCCTTCCATTTGGCATCCTGCATAGCCAATACAATTTTCTCATTGATGAGAGGAGGTTTGGGGTCTGCCGGGACGTGTCCACACGCCGGTGGGCCCTGCGCATCACCATCTCAGGGGCCTTCTTCCTCCTGTGCACAAATCTATGCCCCCCGTACATGGGTGCCTCGGTTTTAATTTATGGACCCCCGAGAACTGGGTCCCCCCTGGTCTACGCCTCCTTATTATATATTCGGAGGTGTCCTTTATATCTAAAGGACTTTCCCCTATCCGCCACCTGGGGACGCGCCTGGTGCCTAGGGAGAGGCTAAAATCCCGAGGCTGTACTAAGGACGGCCAGCAGAGAGCAAGGACGGATGGGACTTAAGTCAAGTAAGTCAAGTAAGTCAAGATCGTGGTTTTGGGACTCAGCTAGTTTGTTCAGAATTCGGCAAGGTAAGTTTCTTAAAAATGTAACGATCAGAATTCATGTTGCATTTAGGGACCAGGAAACGTTACTGACAAGTTGCATGCAAATACATAATACTAAGACTCAGATACGTTTACAAATTTCGTCAGAGTAAAGGTGCAGTTTGCAGAGTTTGTGGGGTCTTTATCAGTCAGAAGTTTTCTCAAGAAAGAAAAGCGTTTTTGCGGCATGGAGCCACGAGGCAATACATGTTTCTTTAAATATTTTACATGTACTGCAGTATGACCGAGATTGTACAAGTTTAGCATACTATCATCGTCATTCTGATCCTCGGCTTACTCCTCCCGTTAATCACTCACTTCTAATTCAATTTTATTGCTATCTCAAATTATCCAATCGTGGGCATTTCTTGTCGTGGAGATTTAGAGTCGTGGGAATTTTGAGCCGTGGGCGTTTTGAGTCGTTGGCATTTTGAGTGGTTGGCATTTTTAACCTTGGGTATTTTGACTTGTTGGCCTTTTCAGTGGGCATTTGAGTCTTGGGTATTTTGATCGTGGGCATTTTGAGTGCTAGCCGTCCAAGTACGCAGTCATCAGAGTCAGGATGGCCTAGAGCGTCAAATTGGGTTACTACACATATAGAACTTTACGGGTTCATTAGTAATACCAAATGTCAGTTAACACTATTTTTGCAGACCGAACTCGTTAGAGGCCTTGAGCCAACCATCATACTTGATACACCGTGCCTTACAGGCTAGCCCACTTTAAAGAGCCCTAAATAAGACTCATAACAGTGACCTATGGTCCGTCTATAAACAAAAAGTTTTATTCACTGCGTACAGACAATAGTTGCGTTTTTGCGGATACCATGGTATCTGTTACCACGGTAACTGGCTCTGCAATTAGTCGTTTTTGCAGTTACCGTAGTATCTGACATACGGTCAACTGCAAAAACGACTATTGCCGAAATTGCACTTTTCGAAGTCATCCCGAAATAAAAACTGATATCCAGTTACATCACTAAGTGCTGAACTTCTTTCTCACTAATTTGACAAAATTTGATGAAAGTGAGATGCGTTTTGCAGATACCACGACCAGAAACCACGGTCGGACCGTGATATCTGAATATCTGTTACCAAGGTAACTGGTCAGATACCGCGACAACTGCAAAAACGCCTTTTTACCGTGGTATCAGACACCACGATGACTGCAAAAACGACTTTAGACCGTATATCAGATACCATGGTAACAGCGAAAACGCAACTAATATCATTTACATTTAAATAATTGTTGGCCGGTCTAACAGGTAGAATTTCGGAAAGGAAGTATAATGACTCGTGAGAATGGAATTAGTCATGGAATTCACAGAGTTAATAAATAGTACAAGAGTGAACATTATAAGAGATAACAACAAGGTAAACAGAAGGGAATGAGCGCTGCGAAGCAGCGGTGGATCGGAACAGTGAGGGACGTAGATAGCCCCACCACAACACTATTGAACGATATTTCCAAGTTACATTTACCGTTTAAAAAGGTAGGATAAGATATTTGGAATACTGAACCTAACCGCCGAGTCCTACTGTTGCTGGTACGCCGCACATCGCATCAAGCTTCTGACTGCCGATTCACCAAAGCTACGATTGCTGTTCGACGTTTCTGCTTCACCGTTATTTTCACCATCAGAAAATAACTTGCTGCCGATTCATCAGAAACTGTCTTAGCTGTTCCGTCGCTGACTTCTGCTGCATCGCCGTTGACTTCTACTGCTCCACCGCCGAATTCTGCTGCTCCGCCGTTGACTTCTGCCGCTCCACAGCCGACCTTTGCTGCTCCACCGTTGATTTCGTCAGTGTGTATCGGTTGAACCATCACATTAAACCATGCCGAAACATGTAACCACCGACCTGGAAAGGAATTCGGAATTAGTGCAATGCACCATTGAGTGTCAGTGAATTCCTATACGTTTGCAAATGGACACTGTTACACAGTCGGTTCTTTTTAGTTGTGATAGATCTGGGGATACAGTAATCCAAGGAGTAAATCCCTTATTCCTTCTTTTCTCAGCGCGTAAAGCACTGATCATATTTGTCTTTTAAAATAAAATGGAAGCAATTAACTTAGATCCCAATTCCAGCGGATATGATCCCGCCCTTATAGACCGTTTATTGCGTTGCAGAGGCAAAGGGGCATACACATTACGGGGACTTTCGACTCCACAGACTCAGATTTTGATGAGAGGAAAGTAGACCAGTTTTTCACCAATATCAATGAGTTGGAGGTACCTATCAGCTCTTTCCAATTACCTAATGTTACAAGCACAAAGTTACGGGGTCGAATAATATCCCTGCTTTAATGGGAAAAAATATGGGTTCGGTCAATTAGGGTAGCGTTGATACTGACATGAATACGGGTGCATTACCACCTACTGCCATTCTCCCTGTTAGTGCGACAACAGTCTTTCATCTTTGACAGGCGCTCATCATATCCCCGATTTTATAAGACAGATAAAACGGACACAGCCAAGCCTTAATTGGCCAGAGCGAAAAGTCATTTCTGCCGCAGGTCTTTCAGCAACAGAAGACTTTACATATTTTTTCAGTGACCTAGTGTCTGTGAAATCTGTAAAATCCTTGCGGGCGTACTGAGAGAAAAGAACACAGCACTTCCATGCTTTGGAATCAAGGATCCTCATGAGATAACTGTTGCTGCTTATGAGGTCATGCGGTTGTAACATCGCGTGTTAATCAATTTTCCCGAAAACTAGATGGGTTCATCGAAGAGGTTTCAGAATACCGTAAATCCCTTGCACGTCCCGAGCAAAAGACCCCCCAGTGAGAAAAGTCAAGCCAAAACAATAAGCCCTCTCGTACGCTGCCATGGTGATAAAGAACTTTCCAAAAAACCTAACAACCCCTGACGCTCGAATGGACTTTGTGCACAGCACATGTGAGCAGGACGCAGGGGAAGTTATAGAGCTTAAGCGGTAAAAGGGGAGGAAAAACTGATAGTATCTACTAGGAAACCGTCAAGCATGGCTGGTCTTGAGGCCCGCGCAAAATCGCAAACACGAGCGATTAGGAAATTAAGAAATTATTTCCGTCGGCAAACAACATGCGGCAGTTTGGAAGTAATAGGGCTTTCGGAGTGTACTTCCAAACAGCATCCCAGCTTGACGCTGCAATCGCGCCCCCCCCCCCGATGGTGGGTATCGAACGCGTTAGTGTGAAGAAATTTGTTTTCTTGCCCCGTGAATGGTTTAACTGTCACAAAGAAGGCCATTTGGCCGCAAATTGTACAAATACAAAAGTTTGCGTTCTCTGTACAGAAGAAGGCCATTCCTCCACTAAAGAAAACCCATGTAACAACCCCATTCGATGTGTCGCCTTCAGCTCTGATGGAAACTCGTGCTACCACCCTAGCTGTCCCCTAAATCTGAAACCGACTACTAGCCCCGCTCCCTTCAATGGAAACGTCATGGAACAGAAACGGGAACGTACTGGAAAGGAGACCCGTCCTTGAACATTTCCTACCGGAATACGATATAATCTGCATACAAGAACACTTTTTGAATGATGAGAGTCCCGAGCTAATGCCGTTACGTGATTCTCACACCCTTTATTTTTCTGCGGCTAAGCACAGTGCCGCGAAAGGTAGACCCTCGGGTGGTCTCCCTTGTCAGATCGAATCTGGTTTCTGCGCTATCCAATAAGGCGCTTTAACACCTCACGATCCAAGTTTGCGGTACGATTATTATAAATACTTACCTACCGACTGATTACAGAAATGCGTGTTCTGAGAAAAAGTTCGCTGTCTCATTAAAGCAACTTGCAAGTTGTCTATCAGCCTATCCTATCAGCCTATCCTTTAAAGCTGAATATCACGCTCCCCGAAACCAATCGAGGTTTGTTCGAAAAACAAGAATGGAATAATGCCGATCCAAGGACCTTCCGAAGTGTTTGTGACGGTATCCTCACTAAAATCAAAGAGCCTTATCACCTACTGGGTCAATCCTCAGGTCTTCCGGTAGCCGAAGTCAGAATTCAGTTAAATATTTTGTATGCCGAGATTTGCCACGCAGTAAAATGAGGTGAAAATGCGGCAGTGCCTATTGCAAAAGTCCGTGTCAAGTCCCTTGAGCAGGACTGGTCAAATAATCCCGAACTCGGAACCGCTTGTGCAAAAGCTAAGTTCTGGCATAGAGTGTGGGTTGAGTGTGATAAGCCGAGAAAAGGCTAGGTAGATAAAGTTCGGAAATTGGCAAATTGCAAGTTTGATAAAGTTCTAGCCAATCATGGTAGTGCTGTGCGTTGCCGTTATACTAAATTAGTGAACGATGATCCTACCTTCCTCTGGAAAAAGGTGATACGGCCCAAGCAATGTGTCACACGAAGTGAGATAGATCCTAAAATATGGCATAGGAATTACTCTGAAGAGTTCGGTGCACCCTCCAGCAATGTCCAGTCAAAGTTCGAGGATGAGCTGGACTGCTTAGTTGATCCACTTGGGATCAGTCTGTTATATTCAGTGAAGCGTAGTGTGGTCGAAAAGTCTATCCGAAAGTTAAAGAAAAAATACGCATGAGGTATTGATAGTATTTGTGCTGCTCCTTTGAAGTTTGCTAGTGATTTACTTGTCGATTACATTTGCCTGATGTATCACATGATAATTGAGTCAGGAGTGACACCCAGTAGTTTTGCCGTAGGAGAGCTTTACCCTATTTTGAAGAAAGGAAAACCACCTGGTTCATATAGCTCATAGCGGCCAATAACCGTGTCAAATGTTTTATGTAAACTGTTCAAGCTAGTCTCGCTTGACTAGATTAGCTCGAAGTGTTATGTTCCACCGAGTCAATTTGGGTTCCAGAAACGACTTGGTTGCGCCCGTGCCCTTAGTGCATTATGTTCTGATCTCATTGAAGCTGATTCCCTAAAAGAAGCTCTGGTGCCTGCTAGTCACGATGTAAGCAGAGCTCTCGATTCCCTTGTTCACGAATATATTTTGCACGAAGCTTTTAAGCGTGGTGTTTATCCGTCGATAATCCGAGTTTACAGAGACCTGTATAAAAATTAAGTTGTCGTGATCCAAGTTCCTGGTTCTCCAGATGTAAATCTGACAGTGCCGGTCAAAAAGGGAGTTAGACAGGGGTCTATTGTTTCACCTGAGTTGTTTAACGATGCAATAATTGAACCGCATAGTAAAATCAAACCTGCATGTATTGTTCGGGGTATTGATGGTAGCCTGATAGGGTATGCTGATGAAATTCTTCACCCCAGCTGTACCGTTACTGGTTGGGATCGACTAAAAGGAGGAAGGAAAGGGAACACGAGAAAAGCAGGAACACATACTAATACCAGGAAGGGCACACTGAAACGAGGAAGACAATCCTAAAACGAAGAATGATGTCCCCAGAATTCAAGTCTGCGAAACCGAGGAAGGCTGCATCGTGCCCTTCCTCTGTCTAGAATTCCTTGAGGGGTCGGTAACTATCCACATTCTTAGTTCACCGTTCCCTTCCTCGTTCTGGTATCATGCGGTGCGTAGGCATTAAGTTCAGTGAGGGGTCGGCAACTATCAAAATTGTAACTCATCGTTCTCTTCCACGTTTTGATGATGATGATGATAATTTTATTACCCATTCGAAAAACGGTACAAGACCACAAATGGAGTAGATAATTAAATAAAGAAAAAAGACTAGACACTACAAAACATCGAAAATGAACAAAACTGAGATACTACATATATACATACATATACGCGCTTAGGGACGAATCACAATGGCAGGGCTATTGGACTCTACTGACTTTAAAAATTCACTCCGACGCTTATAAAGAGCTGCAATAGGGTCGGCAATACCGAAACGGTGTGACACCGACGAATTCTTTGTCCAAGGACGTAAATTAAGAAGAAATTTCGCATATTTATAAAAATTTGAACGCAGCTTTCTTCTATCACTTGCGGTAAAAATATTCCAAAATGGAGACAAAGCTAAGAAATTTGGTGTAACCAAAGCATTGTACAGCCGAGCACGAATCTGTCGGTTATATTTCTTTTTTGTTGATGAAAGAGCTCCATATGCTTTTCTCGCCTTTTCCGCAAAAAAACTTATATGTAGGGCACGCGTAGAAGCCATACTCGACCAAATAGGCATTCCTAAGTAAACAATAGATTCTGACTGATTCATCTAGCGACCAAACTAGATGGTAATAACAGTTCTTGGAAGCTATCAGTTCGTTTTTCTGTGGAAGGATTCTTGGCATTTTGAGTTGTGGGGGGACCATACACTCAGACAAACATTCCGGTGAGTCTGTTTTTGTCCCAATCTGCAGAATTTGACCTAGCGCCAAAAACTAATTTCAGATTTACCAGCGGTGACATCTGTGGTTGTTCTGCTAGTTACTGCCTAGTTACGATTTTTCACGCGAGATGGCCCCTACATCCGATGATGAGACTTTGGCCGTTCTATCACCTCGCGCCGTTGCGAAGCTGAATATCGCGGCACTGAAGTCTATTTTGGAAGAGCGAAGTGAAGATATATCTGGGAACAAGGCGGAGCTTGAATTTAGGGTCAATATGCTTGTCTCTAGGCTAAGAGTTGCTAAAGCTGCCGACCCTGTGGACAGAAGAGTCGAGATATTTCTGGCTCCGAAATCTACACATAAACAGCCAAATAATAATACGGCCAGAAAATCCCTTTCTGGGCTTCTTGATGGTGCGGCAGATCAGGACTCGACATCGGCTAAAGATCTGAGGGAGATTATCCGATGCCAGCTAGCAACTATTGAGTCTTTGAACGCAATTCTTAAAGAAAAGGACGCGGTTATAGTATCACAGGGTAAACAACTGACGATACTGTTGAAACAGCCAAGCCGCAGAGAAACCGCAATCCCCGACCAGTCGCCAAATGAACAAGGGGTTGCGGCAAAACCTCTGACGACAAAGCTTTGTCGTTATTTCGTGGACATGAAATGTAGGAAAGGAAAAGATTGCTCGTTTCTACATGTTTTCAAACTTCATCTTGACAAGGGCTGCAATAGAACCGCTTGCAACTTCGATCACCCAGAACTTTGTGCTAGCCCTGCACTTAAATCTTGTGCGGAAAAACGGAATTGCAAAAAGCTGCATGCTGACCAATGCAAACCTCGCAAACAAAAGCAGGCTGCAGGGTCAACGCAGCCACGCACGCGGCCCATTCAACATCATAGACCGCAGAGATTATCTACAAATCCCCATTCCCTAAATCCAAACCCTGTTTCTGGTGCCTTTTCTCATTTTCCAGGTGCGTTGCAACCGGCAGTTACTGGGCCAGCTCTTCCCCCCGGCTGGTCCGCGCCTGCGGGTTGGGTACCTGCACCTGTGCCTTGGCACAGGTGGCTGACTACAACGCAAACCCCCTACCAGCCCATCTACCACCAACCAAGACAGACCCAGTCAGCCCCAGATCCTACTTCAGTTCATCCGACCCAGCCAGCCTACCAGTTAAACTACCCAGCGGCCTCAGCGCTGACTCTCGGCTAAGGACCTCCGAAAAGCTGAAACCTTTCGACTTACTAAGTGTATTCTTGACAAACGCTCAGTCACTGGCTAATAAGGTGACGGAACTTAATGCGCGCATCGTTGACTATAAGGTGGAAATATGCTGTGTTACAGAAATATGGTCCGCTACCACCGACACTGCTAAGATAAGTGGATATAGTTTCCACTCGTTAAACCGGAGAGATGCAACAGGCGCCATAGTAAGCCACGGCGGCGGCGTAGGTGTTTATGTCCGAGACTCACTCAAACATTCTGTTTACAGCATCCCTGGTACACCAAATTCTTTTGAACTTCTTTGGGTGAAAGCCTACCCGAAACGAATGCCCCGGCGTTTCTCTAGCCTCATATTAGGTGTGCTCTACTTTCCACCAAAAGCTGCCTACCGCCGTGACCTGATTACGCACCTGGAAAAGTGCCTTGAGTATATAAAACTCAATGACCCTAAGGCTCTAGGCTTAAAGCAGATTGTCACAGAGAAGACAACCGAAACGTCAATAACTGACCTTATATTCACTGACATATGCGAATTCTACAAGAAACCTGAAGTGCTACCTAGCCTAGGGAAAAGTATGCATAACTGTGTCCTCTGGAGACCCTCAACAGAGAAACCTTGCAACGTCAAAACTTACCTGAAAGTCCGACCCCTTACTGAATTAGGGAAGGTTAAATTCGCAAACTGGTGCTGCAAGAAAAACTGGAATGATGTGTTTAAAGAATCGGACAGCACTGTAATGTACACAAATTTCCAAGCCGAACTGAGAAGTGCTTTTGAGGAGTGCTTTCCTGAGAAAACAATCATTAAGAACAGCGCTGATAAGCCATGGATGACCCAAGAAATAAAGCGCGTTAGGAGAAAGCGCGACAAACTCTACAAGTACGGCAGGAAACGTGAGGCAAAGGTTTGTCGGAACCATGTTGTAAACCTGTGCAGAAAAGCGGAAAAGGAATACGGTGCCAAAGTGTCTAACATGCTACAAACTGACTTATCAGGTTTTCACAAGGGAATCAGGTTACTCACCTGCTCTGACAAGTCGAATCAAGTTCTGCCCGTAAATTCTCGCGGCGAAGAGGTCGGAGCCGATGACGTAATAGATGGTTTGCAAGTGTCTGTTGCAGAAACCCGCCCGCTGTTACTCCTCCCGAGCTGCCTTCTGAGTCCTCAGTCCCAGTGATAAATCCCCACGAAGTTTGCAATATCCTTAGTAAACTCCCAAAGAATAAATCGACTTACCCAGGTGATATACCGTCGACCCTGCTGGTTGAAAACGCAGCTCTTCTCGCGGAGCCTATAGCTTCTATATTTAACCAGAGTTTAATAAGTGGCACTGTACCGGAAGGGATGAAAACTGCGATTGTAGTGCCTGTCCCAAAAGTACCAAACCCTAAAGAAATCAGTGACCTTAGACCTATCTCACTAACCCCTGTGCTTTCGAAAGTTTTCGAAAGATTTCTGCAAAAGTGGCTTATGGAAGACTTTAGTGACAAGCTTGACAATTCACAGTTTGGATTTTTAAAGAACTCTAGTACTACCCATTATTTAGTGAAATCATCGAGGAAATACTAGCACATCTTGAAGAAGATGAGGCATTTGTTGATATATTACAAGCGGACGTTTCAAAAGCATTCGATACATCTAGTCATTCGGCGATCCTAGATTCAATGGAAGGTTTTCGCCAGTTTTTAATTTGTATCCTTTGTTAGTTTTTTATCAAAGCGTAAGCAACGTGTAAAACTGGGAACGGCACTGTCGGACGTACTTGAGATTACGTGTGGTATCCCACAAGGGACTGTAATAGGGCCCATATTGTTTTTAATTTTGTGTAACGTGATAGCTTCATGGCATAAAGATAAGGCTAAATTTGCCGATGACCTCACTCTGCTTCTGCCCCAGACGTTGACGAAAATCACTTCGTTACAATGTATTGCCACTAAGCTGGGGGAAGAGTATAAAAGGAAGAAATTGGAGATAAATCGACTGAAGTCTTCTGTCATGAGAATTTCGTTTTTCAAATCAACACTACCTGATATTGATTGCCAAGAAATTCCAATTGTAAATAAAACAAAAATTTTAGGCATAATTTTTAATTCTACAATGACTTGGGAAGATCACGTCAGTGTAACTGTGCAGAAATCGAGTTTTACGGTCCGAAATTTAAGCGTACTGCGCCGGTTTGGTTTTTCTTCAAAAAGTCTACTTAATTTTTACCTACTGTATGTTCGCCCGATTTAGAATATGCATGTCCAGCCTGGCATGCCGGCCTAACAAAATCCCAGATTGATGATATTGAGTCTGTCCAAAGAAGAGCGACCCGAATCATTCTTGGAAAAAATGAACTGGGCTACAATGAGCGGCTGGAACTTCTGGGCCTGGAGTCGCTACATGATAGAAGACATAGTCTACTAATTAAGTTTGGAAATCGGTTGCTCCAGTCTCAAAGGTACAGGGAATGGCTCCCCCCTTCTCCTCCCGCTAAGCATTATGTGACACGGCAAAAGCGTCAGCTCCAGCCCTGTCACACTGATGCAACAAATCGGTATCGTAAATCGTTTCGCCAGTACTTTACAGAGTGTATGAATAAGTAAATTAGTGCCATGTTTTTGTCTAGCGTTCATCGTATGATGTTTTGGACAATAAAGGATATATTATTATATTATTATGACAATACAACTTCTTGATCACCAAATTTAACAACACGATCCGTTGAATTTACTACTCTTCTGCTAAACGCAATAACTTCACTTTTACTAGGATTAAAAGAAAGACCGATTTGTTTGTACTCTGCACTAAGTACATCAAAATTTTCCTCAATTGGAGAAAGGCATCGGCTCGCGTTTAAAATATCATCCGCATAATTCAGCAGCGAAAGATCTAATCCTCGGAAAATGAAACTCATTTTTACCGATTTCTGGCTCTCAAGGACGCTGTTATTATATAACGGCGGTGAAAAAATAGCGCCCTGTCGAATTCCTTTCCTCACTGGTACTGATTTACGCAATATAATTGGCCCACTACTAGACGGTACCCGAACTTGGATAGAAAGTTTTCTATACATACTACGAAAAGGTAGAATAACCGACCCATCGACGCCACGTTTATGTGCCGACAATAATAACTGAGCGTGTATCCCGGAGTCAAATGCCCGGCGAACATCGTGACCCGCCAGGAAAATGCACTCATTCAACGCGTCAGCTTCTATAAGCATGTTAGCTAAAATGTAATGGACGTGCTCGCGACTAATACCTTTTTTGAACCCAAATGGTTTTCAGGAGTATAAAATTCACTTGAAATATCTTCTATAACGAGCAGCTCCATTAACTTACACAGGACAGGTGAAACAGTTATGGGGCGGTAAGATAAACATTCAGCTGGGTTTTTCCCCTTTTCTATAACCGGAGTAACAATTCCAGTGCAAAAAATGTCAGGTATAAGACCGGTATTAAAAATAATCTGAAACAGAAGTTCAAGATGACGCAAAAGATTGACACTACCATGGGTAAGGTGCAAACCGCACAGTCCGTCAACACCATGCGATTGTTTTTTTTTTAGCTTTCGGATTGCGTCAGTAAGATTTTTTCTAGTTACTATGTAACCAACACCAGGACCAGGTAACTTCAAACATTCATCTAATTCTTCATTGAACTTATCTTCAAGCACTTGATCGGGAGGGGAAAACTCAGAGGTGAAATGGGAGATCCAGTCCTGCTCTGCAATCACAACTTCGGAACCACTACGATTCCCCTTACGCTTAAGAAACCTCCACACTGCGTTAGGATCATTTTTCACTAGTTGACTTTGCTGATCGATCACTTCACATTTGTGCTTGGAGAGGGCTTTGGCAAACTTGCGCTTGGCATGTAAACGAACTTGATTTACAGCACCGGCTCTCGGACGATCACATTCATTCCAGAGCCGATTCCAGAATTTAGCACGAGCACACGCGTCAGCAAGAGCAGGGTTTTCAGACCATTTCGGAATTTCCGTATCGATTCTGACTTTCCGACTGGGCACAGCAGCTGAAGTGTGCACTGAAGTGTGCTGGGCACAGCACACTTCAGAGCATGGGAAATTTCCGCACAATACATATTCAGAGAGACTTGTTTTTCCTCTTCTGGAATGAGTGCACTCTGCTGTAATAACTGGAAAGGTATTCTAATCTTAGCAAGAATCCCATCTGATACTGCTTGGTAAGTATTACGATATATTTTACTCCAATCAGTCTTGACCACCCATTTTTTAGCACTGGGGGGATTGTCGGGACGTACACGGTTGATTCGAAAAGCATTCATAATCGGGAAATGGTCGGACGCACAGACGCTTAGATCCACATGAGAAGATCCACAGGCTGGAGCTTGGGGGGAGCTTAGCATGAAATCCAGACAAGAAGTCGAGCCCGAATTGTGAATGTATGTGAAACATAGGTCATTAGCAGCAACACTAAGACCGTCACAAGAAGCTAGGAACATTTGTGCTCGAGCATTATTCCTATCAGACAGATCACAATTTAGATCACCAGCAATGATGCACTCAAGACCTTGGCTAAAACAGCTGCTCACAAAGGCCGACAGCTTACTACACGCCTCACTGAATCGCTCCTCCGATATTTCGTTTCTGTAGTCTGTGGGCATGTACACTGATTGGATAACTGTTCCGTGTACCTCGACAGCAACGAAAAAGTCCTCAGTTTTATAAAGGGTAGGATTTAAACGGTTACTAATGAGTATGGCAACACCACCGGATGGTCTACCTCTTCCTGCTGAGTTGGCTGGGACCGCAAATGATTTTACTCCATCATTTACCTCTAACAGATTAACAGCTTGTTCCGAAAGGAAATGTTCCTGCACAAAGACCACATCGTTACAGCACAACAGTCCTTCCAATAGTGGTATTTTCTCGATTACTCCCCCATTTAAATTCCACGAGATTACTCGCACGGTGTCAGCAGTCATTGCTTCGAAATTAGATTTTGGGCCACGGGGCATTTAAAGCTGTAGCATGGGTGTTCAGGCGAGCCACAAAGAGCACATTTTGCGGCATTCTGACATGGGTTGTCCCGAGAGCTGGAGTGATTTCCGCCACATTTGGAACATTTCGGTGGATTAGTGCATGATTTTGCAGCGTGTCCGTAAGATTGGCAGTTGTAACATTACATAGGGAGGAATTTATACTCCGTAATGGGCAGTCGCTCATATCCGAAAATTGGCGGAGAGTTTATTGCTTCGCACAGATGAGGTTTGCTGTCAAACTTTAGTTTAAACGAGCGGGTACTTCCAATCTGTTGGGCCTTTACACAGTTCGGTATAGCTGAGCACAGTTCGTCAGCAGAAGCTTCTGTAGGAACATGACGGATTATTCCGAAAACGCTGGGATCTTCACTTTGGCACTTATGTTCGAATCACTGTTACCCACAGCCTCGGCTAGAGATTCGGCAGCGTTCTTGTTACTCAGGACTACTCTCCACTCAGATTTCCCTGGCTTCAGCTCTACGATATGCGAACTTTAGTGCTTCGAGGTGTCGGCAACTACAATTCTCGGCCCAGCGAGGGTTCGGCAGCTCTAAGATACTTCTAGTGTATTTTAGAGTACTCAAACGAGGATAGATATTCGGAATTTTGAATTATTCTTCTTGAGGGGTATGCAACTTTCAAAATTCTTAGTTCACCATTCTCTTCCTCGTTTTAGTGCTTTGAGGGGTCGGCACCTAGAATTCTCAGTCCAGCGAGGAGGCAGTAACTAAGATATTTCAAGTCCACCATTACCTTCCTCGTTTTAGTACCTTAAAGTACTAAAACGAAGAAAGAAATGAAGGATTACAAATTATTAGTCTTTGAGGTGTCGGCAAATGGGTAGTACCTTAGCGTACTAAAACAAGGAAAGAAATTGCAAATTCTAAATTCTTTCAGGGGTCGGCAACTATCCAAATTTCAGGTTCACCGTTTATTTCCTCGTTTAGTAACTTGTCACGGGTAGTACTAAAACAAGGAAATAATTTGTGAATTCTATAGTCTTTACTGTTAAAGTAGCTTGTCGTTTAGTAGCTGGTTAGTTCATTCGGGTACCAAAACTAGGAAATAAATTGGGAATTTTAGATTCTTTGAGGGGTAGGCAACTATCAAAAAACTTAAGGTTCACCGTTTCTTTCCTCGTATTAGTACCCTGTAACAGGTAGAAGTATCGAAGAAGTAACCTTAGAAGTATCATGTGAGGGGTAGGAAACTATCACGCTTAACGTTCACCATTCCTTTCCAGTGATTCTTCTTCCTATGATCACGAGTGACGTCATTCGGTGATTCTGTAAAGCAGCACACATCTGGGACAGAGAATACGCGATTGCAAACCTTTGAAGCCAGCAGCAATTGCGATTGAAAATCTAAAGCAACACTGCCTTAAAAATTGGGACTCTTCACCGACAAATGATCAATAATTATCGGATACTAAATATATTTCCCGATTTGAGCGAAACAGTTCCCAGATGATCCCAGGCAAGGAAGAGCCGCACTTAAAGGTTGGTGGCTGCAGCTTTACTCTTGGTAGTAGTTGCTCAACCACATTCTTCGGGACTGCTAAAACTGGAAAGCGGACACAGACAAATTCTCTTCTGAAAAATGTGGTTCGTGGGAAGCTAGGGGGTTGGGTTCCTTAAAGTGTGAATCCTCACAAAAAGTCAGCAGTAATTTCGGGTGTCAGCCCTTGCAGCCCTTCTGCTCTACCTAACAAGAAAAAAGTTTAATTGTTATTTCACTTATAAATTTTACTCTTATATAAATCCCTCATCCCCTTCTCCAAATCTTCTTCGTTTCTCCACCTTTCTTAGGAATCTCGTCTGATTCGTTTTCTTCAATTTTTCCTCGCTTTCGCCCTTTTCATGTCAATGTAATCTTCAAGGCACTGAAATGTAGAGGAAATAATTAACAACACAAATGAATCATCGCACCCCCCCTCCACTTATCGACTGGGACCAGGAAACGGGAAATTAGGTAATCTTATTTTCACAAGACCAAAGGTTTCAATAGGATCCCGAAAATAGAATATTTATTGAACTTCTTGATCCAGAAAATCGGGTCTTGTTAATTTCCAGCCTTCGCCAGACCCGTATGCGTGTTATTTATAGGCTACACAATCAACCACTAACAAAACCAAAGGTTTCGATGGGATCCCACAATTTCAATATTTGATCCAGACAATTAGGTTTTGTCTCCGCCAGATCCACTCTTCGCCAGACTCCTTGACCATTTTAATCTTAAAATTTAGAAACAGATTTAGGCCAAATAGCTAGTCATCTGAGAAAACCAACTGCTGAAGTGGATTCAGCATGTTTGTTTACCCCTATAAGTCATATCTATTTTGACGAAACCGACCGAAACGATCCCGCCTTACTTCTGACAATTTTCCGGTTTCGGTGAAAAAATAAAAGTTCAAAAATGAATTCAGCGTGTCTCCCAACATCGAATCAACTTCAAATAAAAATTTACCTTATAAAAAAAATTCCCGGTTTCAGCCGGATTCCGGACGAACTATATGTCTAAAAAATGTTTGCCATACACGTATTCACCATCTCTTCTTACCCCCTAATCGGACATCTAATCAACTACAAATACAACTTTTGTTTTTACAAATTTTCCGGTTTGGGCCGGATTCCGGGCAAAGTACTAGTACGGGTATAAAATGATTTTCACATAAGTGTTCAGCAAGCATTCTTACACATAAATAGAACATCGAATCAACTTCAAATAAACTTTTGCTTTTAACAAACTTTCCGGTTTTGGCCGGATTCTGGGCGAACTACTTGTCCGGCGAGAATATGGTTTTCATATTCGTGTTCAGCATATCTTCTTACCCCTTAATCGACTATCTTATTAGCTGTTTAAAAATATTTTCTTTGTCCCTTAATTTGAACCCCTCCCCCACCCCAAAATGTAGGGCTACAGAGCCCATCTATAGATGACAGATGGTTCGTATACGGTTCGTATATCGGGTTCGTATACGAACTCGACCTTTTCCTTGACCCAAAGGAACCTCCCACCAAGTTTCATCAAAATATCTCATTCCCTTTGAGAGTTATCATGCTCACAAAGGACAGACGGACAACTTTTGCGATGTCATAGGTATCCCTCCACTTACGTTTTGGGATCCCAAAAATGTAAAACAAAGGATGTTCGTGTCATTTGGCAGAGCTAAACGTTTGTAGCACTGAAAGGACACGAAAGCTGATTTTGTTATAGCGATATCAGCCCTTTTTGGCTGGAGTCTTCAAGCTCAAAACCAGGAACAGATTTGAAATCACCATAAGTCTAAAGCCATATTTCAAAGCTCTAGGCTAATCGACTTTGATTTTTTTTTTAACTTCTACCAAATCATCATGTTTTTCCGAATTCCATGAGAAAAGGTAATTCGGGTGAAAAAATAAAGTTCAGATACGTACTCAGTGATTATATTTACCTCTCTGCCGAATTAACAATTGACTTCCGAACAATCTTTTACTTGGGCCTATACCAAATTTCCCGTTCAGGCCAGATCCCGGGGCCAACAACTTGTCAGGCAAGAAATAAGTATAATTAGAACTAGAAGCTCATATTGCACTTTAAAGGCTAGGTCAGAGGATTGAAGTGGAAATTTGTCAATTCGTGGGTTTATTATAGTCCTTTGCAAGCGAAACTCCCGAGGCAAGAACGATCATGTCCCCGTGGTGATCATGAGAGTGACCCGTTTAGCCAAAAGTATTTTTTGCACTTAGCCGCAATGATGCGCACTCTAAAGGGACTAGGAATTTCGTTGTAGGCAAAACCCTTGAGGCACAAATGACCACGTGCCCTTAGACATCATGAAAATGTACTGTTTGGTCAAAAGTACACTTCATACTTTGCGTTGAAGATGAATACATAAGGGATTCATTTGAAATACGAACCTCGAGGTAAAAATGATCATGGGCCCTTTTGTATTATAGAAAGGTTTCGTTTGGTTGACAGTATTTTTTGTACGAAGCGCACTTCAAGAGGGCTAGCAATTCATTTGTAAGCAAAATCCCTTGAGGCACAAATGATCATGGGCCCTTGCGGACTGTGAATCTTTATCGTTTGCTCAGTACTTTGCGGTTAAGATGAATACTTAAAGGAATTCATCTGTACGCAAAACCCACGAGGCAAAACATCATGAACAATTGTTAAAAAGCAAATTTAAAGTCAGGGCAACGTTTTGTTGGCACATTCCGTTAAGATGAGCACTTTAAGGAGACCAAGAATTCATTTTTAAACAAAACCCATGGGACACAAATGATGATTACTTCAAAGCATAATATTTACTTTAAGAGAGGTTTTCAAGCTGCATCAGAATCAGATTTACGCACCCTCTCCCATCCAAATTTCCAAATAGTGACCGGATCCGCTGCATTTGTATGAACTGACGCATCCTGGGACTTGTGCTTTATCTCCCCGTCAAGTCGGGTCTCGATCACTCCATTATAGGCAGGCAGTGGGATTTTCGGTGCCCGATTCCCCCTCGGATAGTTAATCTGATTAGTAGTTCGAAAGTTATGCACGCCTAATTTCTCCTCTGCCATTCCCCTTCCACCAAGGATGGTCGGATCCCGCCATCCACTCCTCCACACAGCCTTGATTCGGTCCGGTTCTGTCAACAATATATCTAGGCCTCGTGCCTGTTCTTTCCTCCAAGTTTCATCCAGATCCCTCCACTACAAGCTTGTCACAAGATTTTCAGTTAAAACTTCAACTCCCCCCAAAGTCGCCAAACCAGGTCAAAAGCTACAATGCTAGCACAAGGATGGACGGACTCTAGCTGCAGACTACGTTTTCTAGCATAAAGTACTTTCATATCTTACCTATAGTTGTTCTCTTAGCTTGTTTGTTACTGCTATTCCTCTTTTCGTTATGGATTTCTAACAAGTCCGGGGCCTGAAATGTAAGAGTATCGTTTAAAGCAATAATATTAGTTGTTTGTTCCTGCTCCTGTTCGATTAGCTACAAAATATCATTCCTAAAATGAAGGAATTCGATTCCATGCCCAGCCTGCAGCAGTTTCTGATGACCGTATATGAGACTGAATAGAAATGAGCGCCGCAGACGAAATTTTTTAAGTAGGCGATGACTTTTTTGGGCAAAACGCTACTTCCCCCCAGCAAAATCTAGCTTTTAATGTGACCGTCCCCAAATTCCAAGCCCAAAAGCGTTACTTCAATCGAGAGAAAAACTTGAGAAAGACTTGTTCTGAAAATTCTTGAAAAATGTACGCTATAAACAAAATCAGCCTGATTTTTAATTGAATCGAGCGATAATGGTACACGACAGATTCTGTTAAGACTTGGGTTAAAACTTTTCCCTGCAGGGTGAAATTCATGATTTGAAAACTGTCTTTTGCCAATCTTGGAAGCTCAAATCTTCAGCCATACAAAATATAGTTGAAAAATTTGAAATAAAAAATCCAACGACTAGAAATATCCCGCCGCCTCTTTACGTCAATCTGGCATGCTAGAAACCTGGGACTGAGAATGCAATTCCTTAAATCTCAAAGGCTCGAGAACACAGAACCGCCAGTGTCCTAGCTGGCTGTCACTCAGTTTCTTGGTAACCTCGAACAAGCCATGCTGACTGTTCTGGGCGTACTACCAGCCCCCCATCAATATTTCCTGGGAAAATGTCCAGCGTAGCTGAATTTTTGTGGTCGGGCTCTCTGCGAGCACCGCAGAGTTTTTTTCTTTCTTCGATGGGCAGGTACCACCCCCCGTTGCTCGCAGACCTTTTTTTCTTTGAAGGGGGCTGGTACCACCGTTGCTCGCAGAGCTTTTTTCTTTCTTCGGGGGGGGGGGGGGGGTACTACCTGTTGCTCATCGTAATGCAAATATAGAAGCCAGGCATATTTACATTTGAAAAGTCAACATTGAGATATAGATATTCTTTAATAGTTCGAATACTGGACCGAGTATTGCTCGAGTATTGTACTGATTAGAGAGTATTACGAGTATTGATTCGATTACTGGACCGAGTAGTTCAAATAAGCCTACCTCTTGGCCTTTACCAGTTTCCTCTATTGTCTCCTGTCTGCCTGAGAAAAAACAAATCCTTTTTGCTGTGAAATCTTGCTTGAAAAACGAGCAAAAAGGAATATTTAGATACTACATTAGCACAGCTAGAGCTAACAAAGGAAGTGAAGGAAGTTAGAAATTTGTTTCAACTGCAGTGTTGCCATCAGTCGCAGGATTGTTGGATTCATCCGATGTTTGATTTCATTCAAAAAGATTTAGAATTTTGCGATGGGTAAGACTAAAAAAAAGGCGAAAACCAAGTAAATATATATAATTATGAAGCAAAAGAAGATACATCCTGGAGTTCTCTCGATAGTTAATTGAGAATAAAGACCCATTTTCCTTGGCGCCGGGAACAGCGCCGGAATTTTTGGCCAAATATAAAAGACTATTGGCAACAACGGCCGTTCAGCTGCCGAAGAAAAGATTAAAACTGTTTCCGTTTCCTTTTCAATGAAAAGTAATTAATTTTTATCGCTGCTAATCGTTGATATAGTTATTGAGAACACCATCAAGAAATATGGAATTGGAGTATGATTAATGTTTGCGAATATTGAGACCAGGTAAGTGACTGCTTATATAACAATACAGCAGGAAACTAAGACCTTGCAACGAACGAAAGGTGTGTCTTTTTCGATTATTTTTTACTCCAGAGGAAGAACAGACTACAGGAAGAGCATGAGGCGTTTCCAGAACGGGATTTGTCATGACAGGAAGCCAAGGCTGTCTTAAGTGAGGAGCCTCGATTGTTTTTTGGAGGGAGATTGTCTGAAATCTCTCCGTCCCATAACAAGCACCTAGACTCTTGTTTCTGTCAAAGTTTCTCTTCTTCAAATCGGTGTAAGCGCCTCCAATTAACTACTTGGCAAATGATCCACTTGTACAGTAGTTTAGACACAAGCCGCGTTTTTTGTAAACAACCCGTTCTCCGTTCTCCATCCCGTTCTCCTATAAGCGGTTTTTAGTAGAACGCCGTAGTGCTATTGCCCGTTTTTAGCAGAACGGAGAACGGGTTGCATCTCATTCTGTATTCCGTTTTGCTGGATGATCAACGGAATAGGAACCTCAGTTCTGCATACCGTTCTCATCCCGTTTTGCTACAATCATGCAGTATCGGGAACAGGTCCTTCGGCAAAATTGTAGAAATGGATAAAAGCACCCTATTTTCACGAAATAAACAGATTTTAAGAAGATAAAGGGTGTCATGGAATTGACCTTCCCATTTTCCATGACTCAGGAGTAAAAATATATCATAGATCAGCTCAAGATTTTAAACTTTTCTTACCGTTTTACAAAATGAACAAACTGGTTAAGTAGAAAAGGCACTGAGTTTTTGCTGACCCTTTCCCCTTTTTATTTTTTGCTTCCTCGGGCCCATTTGAATTTCCAAGGGGGTCCTTAGCTATCCAGGCAGGAAATAAGAATCATATGTTACTCAACGCAATGTCACAAAGATACCAGAGAATGAAGGAAAATCATGTTCCGAGTTCCGACATCCAACTGACCAAGGCTCTTTTGCGACTTGAAGACATTCGACCCTTGAACAATGGGTCATTATCTCGGATTAAAAAGGATTCAATTTTTAGGAGTGACCTAGTCAACTAATATGACGCAACCAGATGTTACAGTTCTGATGAGAAACTGATTTTTTCTGGATACTTTTCCTGCGTAGCTCTGGGCCCCCCCTGGAAAGTCAGGGGGCCTCTGCCCCCCCCCCCCCTAAAAGACGACCCAGGAAATCGTACGCAAATCCTGATTTTCTTAGTTACTAACCCCTCTGTTGAAAATTGGTGCAATAAGCGTTTTTTGTAACAACCTCAACGGAGAACGAGTTTGAAACTCATTCAACAAAAAACAGGCTTATAAGCAAAACGGAGAACGGCGTACAAATGGAGTTTTACAAAAAACGCGGCTACAATAACACCACAGCAAGTGCATGAAAATGGCAAAGTCAAATGTCAACAAACGTTCATACAAGCATATGTCTACTGTAAAATCAAACGAACAGTCAGTTTGTTGAATAATAACCAGCTGGACAAGCCCACTTCTCTGACGAAACCTGTAACATTTGGCCACCTAACCAGTGAAATACTGGTGCCAACTAATAACGACTAGTCTGCTTCATCGTCTAAATAATTATATGCCTTAACATATTTACTCATCATGCAAATAGCAGTAAGCATCCATGTGCAGTCTGGCTCACTTTGTTGAAGAAATGAAAACTATGGCCAGTGTTGATACTGATTTCCACTTATCTAAAGTTATCTCTCTACTACACTGTTTAATAAGTTGATCGTGAGATGGCTACTGCTGCACCACTAATTTGATAGATACAGTTGACATATTGTGTTTGTTTTACTGGCCGAGTTTTAGGTCCTTCCACGACAAAGGTCGGTTTAATTTTAGCTACGCAGACAAAGCTTAAAGAGGAACTTTTGTGATAAAGTTTTGCTCTAAACGCGTTGTTCTCAGGCAGTTTGTCACTTTTTTAACAGAACAGTTGACTTTTAAAGAAAAAACTGTTAAATTCTGCCGGCACCTACTAAGAAGAAATTTCGCTTTATAATTGTAATATATGCCTAAACTTTTTGGCTTCTTTTTTGTTTATATTGGTAAGGATCTCGTCAATCTGGCTTGCCCTGTCAAAGAAGCGAATTCTGTGAACAGTGGGCACACTGATTTCGGCTGTCTTAATTCTATATCTTACTACTGTTACATAAGCCAGATGCTATCTGCTCCACGGCAAATTTATAAGCACCTCATGGATAAATATTGTTTTAAAGAAAGAGAAGTGCCTGGGGCAAAATGTCATTCTCACAGATCTACAGGAAGCTTGGATTTACATAAAATTCACTATATTTCGTTTCGGTAAAACCAAAAATCAACGGTGGTTAAGAATAGTCTGGATTATTCCTGTTATTGTGGATTCCTCTTCCCTCTACTCCCCCCACGATTGTGATACCAACCTTTTTACATCTTTTCAATCCATACTTCGTGGATAAACATTCCTTGAGCTGAGCCCAAGCTGACTTAGACTCATAAATTCATATAATATATACAAAAACAAATTCGACAACTATGATGCTTATGAATTGTTATTTCGGCCCTTTTTGGCAAGGGTCCTCTTCAGGCTGTTATTCTTCTGGGCCAACGCTGGGGAAAGAAACAAACCTGCAATAAATACTTGATTATTTATTGCAGGTTTGTGAGGGAGCCAATGACATTTCAGCTTATAACCAAGAACAAACAAGTACCAGAACCTCGGTCTCGCTATCTCTGTAATAAGACCATTCGGAATTGATTAGCTCCCTGTTCACTGCCCGATGCAAACAGGTGGAGGGTATGATCTACGCGGAATATCAATCACCTCTACAAACATCTATATCGCAGTAGAGCCTTTGAGAAGAAAGTTCCAAAGTAAAAGCCAAACATGCGAGGAGCAGGTTAGCGCGCAACCTGCACTTTTTCCTCTGATATGCCCAGCGGCAAAGAGTGAAGCAGCAGAACCTTAGTCTCCCCATCTCTGTAATACCGCCATGCGGAGTCGAATATATCCTTACTCCCTGGCCGGTAAAAACGAGCGGTGGGTGGGAGCCACGCGGAATATCGCAATTCGTTACCTCTACAAACAGCTATGTCGCAGTGAAGCTTCGGAGATGTAAGTTCAAAAGCAAAAGCCGAAAACCTGTGTCAGCGCGTCTCTTGCACTTTTTCCTCGGATATGCCCAGTGGCAACAAAAGAAGTAGACGTGCATTTACTCAAAGCTATGGCAAGTGCTTATAGCTAAGCTCAGTTTTGGCAGGGTATCCATAGTTGCTGCACGGAACCAAAGACGGAGGTTCTATTGGATTATTTTTTAAGTTGACACTTCACTTAAAATAATTCACTACCCAAGTAGCAAAAAAAGTTGTACCTTGACACAGAATTTGAGATACAAAATTCCTAGTTGAGTTAGTCCTGTTGAAAACGACGTTTCTCAGTTCTTCCCGAGATTCACTGACGTGGTTTTGGCCCTTTTAAAGATGCAAAATTCCGAGTTAAGTTAATTCTGCAATAGCTTCACCGTAGCTCTTCCCAGCCAACGCCGTTGATTAGTTGACTCATAATTTTAGTCATCATTTTACCAAGCAAAAACTGGTACTACATTCAAACAAAAAAATGTGTTGGAAAAAGTTATAATAGTTAACATACCTCCATTTAGGTTAATATCGGAATAGCAACCTCGATTCCCGGTCAACCTCGCTGCGCTCGGAAGATATTTTTCATAACCTACCTGGAATTCGGCTGGGATAAGTTATTTCAGTGGTAGCATCGGTGTTATTTTCTGTTATCAACCTTTTTGCATGTTTTCAATCTTATTAAAATACCTGTTCGAGGAAAATAGTTATAAAGCAAATATTCTGTTTCAAGAAGGATGAATGATATTTACCATTCAACTGTGAGGTTATGATTTTCGATGTCTTTTGCTGTTGGCCTACAGATACAATACATGAACGGAGTACCAGAAATGCTGCTCTAGAGCATATGTAAGTGAATCATTTATAGCAGTAAAACCGCCATGGAGACAATAATATTCTGCTAATAACCAAGAACAAATAAGCACCAGAACCTCAGTCTTCCTATCTCTGTAATACGACCATATTGATTCGAATAGCTCCCTATTCCCTTCCCGACGCAAACGACCGGAGGGTAGGAGTTACACGGACTATCACAATTCGTTACCTCTACAAACAGCTGTATCGCAGTAAAGCCTCGGAGAAGAAAGTTCAAAAGTAAAAGCCGAACGTGTGGGAGAGCAGGGTAGCTTGCCTCCTGCGCTTTTTACTCTGATATGTGCAGTCTCGAAGAAGGAAGTAGACGTGCAATCCTCTAAAAACAGCTACGACGCAATTTAACCCCGAAGAAGAACACGCAAGCCGTCTGAGTAGTCACTTGCATTATATTAATCCTTACCATTATGACGTCACGTCCAACTCGCAAGGAGACCGGGCTCCCAACCCCCTGCAGGCATCCTACGGTTGTTCAGATGGTATGGGAAGACGGAAGTAGGCGGGTATCAACTCAGGCCTCCTCACAGCAAATTACTCTAGCTCAGCAGAGTTTTCTCTGGGTATCCATAGCCGCTGCATGGGACCAAAGACGGAGGTCCTGTTGGATTATTTGTTCTTATTATTACTCAAATGATCTCTGATATAGATAGTATGAGAGAGAAAAAATATGGAAATAAAAGAACGTGTCAAAAGTAGAAATCAGCAAAGGCTCCATGGCAATACTAAATCAACCAGCATTTGAGGAACGGTGAAAATACAACAGAGGACTGACCCGAAAGCGAGCTAATTTTAATCTTAGATATGATGTACTTGTACAGTGAGCCTTTTATCTGGATCTGCGCTAAGTACAGTACTTTTGTTCATTTCAAAACACAGGAAATTACATTTCGGTCCAGTTTCAGTTACGGTCCAGTTTCAGTTACGATATGAGAATTTAAATACGTTCATTCGTTCTGTTCCAGAGTCAAGGGTGTATACCTGAGACTTAAGTGTATTTTAGTCTTAAAGTGCTATCTGGATCTGCGTGAAGTACAATACTTTTGTTCATTTCAAAACAAAGGTAATTACATTTTGTAATCTCAGGTATACTGTAACGGTCCAGTTGCAGTTACGACATGAGAATTTAAATAATTACATTCGATCAGGTCCAGAGTCAAGGGTGTAAACCTGAGACTTAAGTGTATTTTACTTACAAAACTATTTCTTATCGTGATGACTAGTTCCTGCGATAAGTAAACTTGAAATGAAAAGTGACATCAATGCGCGAA
Source organism: Branchinecta lindahli (assembly GCA_023053555.1). Lineage (NCBI taxonomy): Eukaryota > Metazoa > Arthropoda > Branchiopoda > Anostraca > Branchinectidae > Branchinecta > Branchinecta lindahli. The sequence continues at coordinate 31,132,951 of JAKZAO010000010.1, forward strand.
CACCTGAAGAATTGTTGACTCGGTCAACAAGCAAATTTTTTAGCTCAAGATAAAAATAAGTACCAAATTTACAACCAAATGTAAAACAAAATAAGAAAATAGGTAAAGGACAGGTTAATTAAGCTGGTGGTACGAGTTGTGACTGAACTGTCTGTTGCTTGGTGGTTTGAATGATGTGAGGTCTGTAGTTATGAAACCCAAAACTAGAAGGTAATTAAAAATATGATCGAAAAATGATACTAAATTTGGTACTTTACATTGACTGAGCAAGTTTTAATGTGGAACACAAGCAACCACCACCAATGGATTCTTACGTTTTCGTTTTAAGGGCAATTGGTCAAGATTGAGGTCAAGACTCACGATATATGTACATTCACTAGAATAATAGGCTATGTCGTATGACTTGAAACAAGCAAGGATAACCTCTCATCTACAAGAAATGGAATTAACAAATCTGAGTCTGACCTCAAACGAGACAGTATAAAACTCGTAGTGATTGCGGCAGAGATAAGCTAACGATTCACAATTTGAAGGTGGAAGTAATACAAGGCGTCACCCGTCACGTCTTCGAAGATCAACGACGGAACAACAACAAATATATAATTAATTGTATGGAAGGTTTTCTTTAGGAATGAATAATTCCGTGATGGGATAAAGATTTTCATTATGAGACTTAAATCACATCATGAAAAGCTTTTCAAGTTGCTACTTTTTAAAATGAAGCAGATAAAATATTAAAAATAAGTTCTAGTAATACATAGAGTTCTCTTATGAAGTTCTAAGAAATTGATCAGTTATATTTTGCAATTTAAGTGAAGGCATGAATTCCTAAAGATTGAAAATCCGTGCATTTACAGTAGATTTACCTGTCTTTATCAGGAGGCAAACTACGTCAAGAGGAAGAACAGAAGCTGAAGGATGGTTTTATAATTTTTACATTACACTGGTTTAATAACAAGCTCTGTAAAGAAAGAAATTAAGATCAAAAGAGGTTGAAAGTTTATAAAGAATAACCATAAAAATGTGCTAGATCATATTAAGGAATTACAGGAAACAGAAGGCGAGCTAACAATTTTCAACCTCTTTAAGATTTTATTTTTTTTCCTCTGAAGTTAACGTCCCATAGCCTCTAGCGGCTCTATCATGAACCTACTAGAAAAAACTGTCCTTTTCCAACATAGTCCTCTTCAAGGGGTTAGGCGAAAAGAGGTATGACAAGAGCACAAAGTTTCAAAGATACAAATTGTTCTTGCTACGACCAGCTATTATTGAAACAGCACTCACAAGGCTTATAACAGGTATTGCCTGATAACGTTTAACACGCGGATGCGCTACAAAACTTCTGGCAGTGTTGCTTTAAGATTTGCTTTCGGGGTTTCTGCTGCTTCATAGGTTTGAAATTGATCGAATGTGGTCCTGCTAGCAAGAATCGAGGGATGACCCCAATCCAGATCATATGAAGAAGAATCACTGGAAAGGAATAGTGAACGTTCAGGGGATACTAAATCCACATTCGATTTACCCTTGTCTCGGCCCTGTCAGCCAAATGCCGCTTTGTTTAACTGCCGTGTCTGCTTAATGCCGTTTTATTTGTCCTGTCAGCTGACATGTCAGTGCCCTGTCACAGAACGCCCTGAATGATGACATGATCTGGGAGCAAGTTTTTGTTCTGTCTCGTGTAGGTTTCTCGAATACAATATATTTGTTATGCTTGCCCGTTGTATTCACCTGGCAAGGCTAATAAAACGGCTTTTCAGTGGCAAGGCTGTGACCCGAAGACCAGACCGAGACAAGAAATACTAAATCAAACGCAGCTGGAACGAAGAAAAGTATGGTAAACTTTGAATGTTTTAGCTACCTAGCCCTCGATAAAATTGAGAAAGAGGTGGCATTACTTGCATAACCATGAACCAAGCAACCTTTTCAATTTCTGGTTCTATCGCAGGATCCCGATGAAAAATTTCCGAGAGCTAGTCGTATGGCGTAGCACGAAAAAGTAGCATGCAGTAGTTCCTGTTGCTACTAGATGCTACTACTAGCAAACTGGATGCTATCGGATACTACAACATAAGATTAACCCAGTTGGAGGCAGGTATATCAAAGTAACCCGTACGACTACATAACATTCCATGCAACTTTTTCGTACAGCTACCATAGTACTACAAAGTCAAAGAATTTTCCATCGGAATACTGAAGTTAGTTGCTGACCCCGACCCCTCAAGCAAATTAAGAAAGAGGTGACGTTAGATGCATACCCCTCACAGGATACTAAAGTTATTTGCCGACCCCTCACTTGAATGAGAATTCTAGTTGCCAACCCATCACTGGACTTGGAATTCAAGGCGTCGGAACAGTTTTTTTTTTTTTTATTACATCACTTATAAAGGTAATAACAGGAATAGTCGCATGACGTTCAACACATTGGTGCCCTATAAAATTTCTGGTAGTGTTGCTGTAAGACTTGCAATCGGCTTCAGTGATTTGCTATCGCGTATTCTCTGTCCTGAAGGTTGTCATGCGTGCATGAACTGATGAAGGACGTCACTGGAGACTCATCACTTATGAAGAATCACTGGAAAGAAATGGAGAACGTTAAGTTACTAATGAATAAAGGTACTAAAACGAGGAAGGAGATGGTGGATTTGAAATAAGTGACCAACACGTCGCTGAACTGAGAATTCTCGCTGCCGACTCCTGAAAGCAAGAAAACGAGGAAGGGACCGGCGAACGAAGAATATTGATAGTTGCAGAACCCTCGAATAATTTAGAATTCGCAATTTCTTTCCTCGTTCTGGTACTCTAAGGTACTACACGTGACAAGCTATTAAACGAAGAAAGAAATGGTGAACCTGAAATTTTGAGAGTTGCCGACCCCTCAAGAAGAATAATGTAAAATTCCAAATCTCCATCCTCGTTTTAGTACACTAAATTACACTAGAAGTATCTTAGAGCTGCCAACCCCTCGTTTGACATAATTTTTCGCTGGACCGAGAATACTAGTTGCAGACCCCTCAAAGCACTAAAACCCGAAGACCAGACCGAGACAAGAAATACTAAAATCAGGCGCAGCTGAAATGAAGAAAAGTATGGTAAACTTTGAATGTTTTAGCTACCTAGCCCTCGATAAAATTGAGAAAGAGGTTGCATTACTTGCATAACCATGAACCAAGCAAACTTTTCAATTTCTGGTTCTACCGCAGGATCCCGATGAAAATCTTCTGGGAATTAGTCGTATGGCGTAGCACGAAAAAGTAGCATGCAGTAGTTCCTGTTGCTACTAGATGCTACTAATAGCAAACTGGATGCTATCGGATACTACAACATAAGATTAAGCCAGTTGGAGGCATGTAGATCAAAGTAACCCGTACGACTACATAACATTCCATGCAACTTTTTCTTACAGCTACCATAGTACTACAAAGTCAAAGAATTTTCCGTCGGAATACTAAAGTTAGTTGCTGACCCCGACACCTCAAGCAAATTAAGAAAGAGGTGACGTTAGATGCATACTCCTCACAGGATATTCAAGTTATTTGCCGACCCCTCACTTGAATGAGAATTCTAGTTGCCAACCCCTCACTGGACTTGGAATTCAAGGCGTCGGAACAGATATTTTTTTTTTATAACATCACTTATAAAGGTAATAACAGAAATAGTCGCACGGCGTTCAACACATTGGTGCGCTATAAAATTTCTGGCAGTGTTGCTGTAAGACTTGCAATCGGCTTCAGTGATTTGCAATCGCGTATTCTCTGTCCTGAAGGTTGTCATGCGTTCATGATCTGATGAAGGACGTCACTGGAGACTCTTCACTTATGAAGAATCACTGGAAAGAAATGGAGAACGTTAAGTTACTAATGAATAAAGGTACTAAAACGAGGAAGGAGATGGTGGATTTGAAATAAGTGACCAACACGTCGCTGAACTGAGAATTCTCGCTGCCGACTCCTGAAAGCAAGAAAACGAGGAAGGGACCGGTGAACGAAGAATATTGATAGTTTCAGAACCCTCGAATAATTTAGAATTCGCAATTTCTTTCCTCGTTCTGGTACTCTAAGGTACTACACGTGACAAGCTATTAAACGAAGAAAGAAATGGTGAACCTGAAATTTTGAGAGTTGCCGACCCCTCAAGAAGAATAATGTAAAATTCCAAATCTCCATCCTCGTTTTAGTACATTAAGTTACACTAGAAGTATCTTAGAGCTGCCAACCCCTCGCTGGACATCATTTTTCGCTGGACCGAGAATACTAGTTGCAGACCCCTCAAAGCACTAAAACGAGGAAGAGAACGATGAGTTACAATTTTGATAGTTGCCGACCCCTCACTGAACTTGAGGCCTACGCACCGCACTATACTCGTGACAAGTTACTAAAACGAAGATAGAAATGGTGAACCTTACACTTTTGAGAGTTGGCGACCCCTCAAAAAGAAAATTTTAAAATTCTAAATTTCCATCCTCGTTTCTAAAATACAAATTTCATTCTAGATAGATTTTCATCCATCTAGGTCGTCCATCCTCGTACTCTAAAATACACTAGAAGTATCTTAGAGCTGCCGACCCCTCGCTGGACTGAGAATTGTAGTTGCCGACCCCTCGAAGCACTAAAACGAGGAAGAGAATGATGAGTTACAATTTGTATAGTTGCCGACCCCTCACTGAACTTAATGCCTACGCACCGCATGATACTAAAACGAGAAAAGCAACGGTGAACTAAGAATGTGGATAGTTACCGACCCCTCAAGGAATACTAAACAGAGGAAGGGAACGATGCAGCCTTCCTCGTTTTCGCAGACTTGAATTCTGACGACATCATTCTTCGGTTTAGGATGGCCTTCCTCGTTTTAGTATGCCCTTCCTGGTTTTAGTATGTCTTCTTGCTTTTCTCGTGTTCCCTTCCATTCCTCCTTCTAGTCGATCCCTTAGTGGTTTGAAGAAAAATTTCGATATCCTTAGCACAGAATACGGTCACGCGGGAATGCATTTCAATGCAGATAAATCTCAAGTTGTACTTTTCAACTGGAAATCTAACCCGGACGTAACAGTACAACTGGGAAGTGTTCATGTGAAGCCTTTGGATTCGTTAATTTACCTGGGATTACCTGTTGGCAAATCCATCAATGAAACACGTGCACTACTTATAAAGCACATACGTAAAAAAATTGCAGGTGCATATGGATCTTTGGTATCTAATAAGCTACGTTTTCAACGTCCCGTCCTCGCGGCCATCTACAATTCAATCATTCTTCCACACGTCATGTATACTGCACCTTTTTGGAGACTTCCAAATCGGACAAAAAACAAATCTGGTCAATTATCGTTTGCAAAATACATATTACGCCCCCCCCCCTTGGACGAGAAACTCGAAAGTTTGATCTGTGGTATCTAATAAGCTACGTTTTCAACGTCCCGTCCTCGCGGCCATCTACAATTCAATCATCCTTCCACACTTCCTGTATACTGCACCTTTTTGGAGACTTCCAAATCGGGCAAAAAACAAATCCGGTCAACCGTTTTGCTAAATACATATTACGCCTTCCCCCTTGGACGAGAAACTCGAAAATTTCCAGTCGTTATCAAATTAGTCATCCACTAACAGCAGTGGAGAAACAAATCGAAACTGATAGCCAAAATATTGATCAAGACTGTATAACCCTCTTGGTTTAGTTTTAAGGTAAAAGTTATATTTTGTATTTTGTAAGTCATTTTCTTTCGTGTTTTCCTTTTTTTTCTCTATTTTCTTTATTATATACTCCGTCTTTGTGCCTTGTGTTTTTTTGACGGGTCATAAATAAAATCATCATCAACACACAAAGAAGTTGTATATCATCTATAATCTCACGGGGAATTGAATCAAACAGGGGAAAGTCTAACCCAGTCTGTTACGTGTTCTCAATGGGAGGGCACCTTACCAACAGATATCTGCGTAAGCCTGAAAGGGTCCAAGCCATTATTTGCTACACTTGCGGGAAAGCCGGAAACATGTGTAGAGACTACTTAAGCAATGGCAGAAGGTAAATTGGCCATTCGGAAAAATGTTAAGCCAAGAATGAAGGGAGGTAAATCTTGGTTCAATAGGCAACAACCCTCCCATAAGCACTCGAAACAAAGCTGGCGAACAAGGGAATTCAGGAAGAGAGTCAACAAAAAATAGTCTTAAGGTTAATTCAAATGATACCAGTGTGGATAAACGTCGAAAACGTTTTGATTCCAGATATTTCTTCAGTTCCTTCAGTAGACGTATTAGTTTCAGAAACAAATGCTCCTTTTCCGGCAAGCAAAAATCCAAGAAAGCGTGTTTCTTTTTCAGTAGATAAAAAGTAATTTCTGTTTTATTTAGGGGTTCGCGAAATTTCTGGGTCTTTCCCAGTTATACACGATGTTATTTTTGGAGATGTTACATGTAAAGGATTTTTTTTACCCTGGCTGTCACAGCTCTCTGATAGACGAAAATATACTCCGTTCCATTCATGGCAAATGTATTAGCAAATTAGAACCGAGTATGGCAAAAATAAAACTTCTTGGACCAGGAACACTGAACATGCAAGGGAAGGCAAAGATACGAATTTCGATTACGAACGGCAGAAGACGACACGATTTCGATTGGAGTTTCTTCGTGGTAGAAAAGTTAGAATTTTACACGATTATTGGATGGGACTTATTGTATAATCTTTTAGCCAGTTTCGATTTGACGAGTAGCAAGTTGAATTTTAAGGGAGATAGTAGTGTGTCTGAAAAAGTATAGCATTGTCTTTCGGAAGCGTCGTTCTCACAAAGTTGGTTTCTCTGCTACCTAAGACTACAAAAATTGTCGAGGTTAGTCTACAGGCAGTAGATTGCAACCCAGGGCCGCATGGGAGTTCGGTGATTATTGAACCTGTGTTAAGTTCCATATCATATATGCATGTGACAGCTAATATTGTCCGGTCGGAAAAGACACTGATTACTTATGTTCAATGACTCTGAACAGGTAATCCGTTTGACCAGACGCACAATTCTTGGGACGCTTACGGAAATTGAGTATGGACCTCTTAAAGCATGTAAAGCAGTTTGAGAGAATCAACTGAGATTCAGAATCGAGAAGACGACGATTACAGTTTGAACATATCGGACGTGAAGTTCATTTCGAAATTCGATCTTCAGCACTTGAACAGATATCCAGAAATTAAAGCAGCAGTAATCCGGTTAGTGAAAAAGTTCGAAATGATTTTCTCAAATAGCCGCTATGATGTTTGCAAAAATGATTTGATGTAACCCAAGGATGAAATTGATGAATCGAAACCACCAACTCCGCTGCGTTACTTTAATTTACCTTTGGAAACGTGAGTATTACTCCAAGAGCACATCCTAGCTATGGCGAAGGCCGGTATTGTGAAGCCGGGAAGAAGCAAATACTGCTGTCCTATTCTTCTGGTTGGCAAAAGTTCTAAAGAACGAATATTACCGAAACATAAATGGTCGATAGAAACGTCAAGAACAGTTTTCGATTGCCGAGCAATAAACGCTCTTGTCAAGGACTCAGCATCGCCTATTCCTAAGATCCAGGATGTCTTAAACTAACTGAGAAATAACAAACATTTTTCAGTTCTTGATCTAAAACATGCATTTTTCAGCGTACCTTTACATACAGACAGCAGGAAATATTACTCTTTTAATTCTCCAAATGGCATTTCGTACCAATAGCAAGTATTACCACATGGGGCAAACATGCCCCGCGTGCTTGCTGCCAATGGGCTTCAATGCTGTTTGACAGTGCTCTCTTTGAGGATTCCATCCCCATGTATATTTATGATTGTGTGGTGGGATCGCAGGGATCACATACAGATCACCTTGCCGACCTAAGACGTGTGTTTGAGCGTCTGAAAAAACAAAATGTTAAATTAGGAATTGGAAAAGTACAGTTTTTTGCACCCAAACTGGAACTGACGGGATATACGATAACCAAGGACGGGATAGATTCAATGCAGAAAAAACTGGACGCGATTAAAAGCATTGTAAGACCGAGAAATATTCCTGAATTAAGAAGCTTCTCACGTTTAACTTGATGATACAGATCTTTCTATCGTCAGTATGGACATCAGTAGTATATAAACGCCGGAACTGGCTCAAAAGTCCCCCCAGTTCAAACCCCCATTTTAACACCAATTTCTTAAATTTTAACATGATTTTTTCCAAATAATCCCCTTTTTTATAGATATTTTTATTTTCTTATTTCCCAAATAAAGGTCCCAAGAAATAGGAAATATTACCCTTTATTACATATATACTACTACTTTTTTACATTTTTCATTTTTTACTGAGTAAACAGTTCTACATCAACATATTGGTCAGAGTTCTTATTCACTCTCATAATAGGCTGCAAAACCAGATTTTTCTTTAAAAGTAACTCATCAGCAATTGCATTATATCTCTGTGGAATAAACAAATCACAGGCTTTGTTATTATGATGAATAACCACAACCAACTTATCACCATATTTTGTCTTGGCCATTCTCATTTTAACGATGCTATATTTCAATCCTAGAACTAGTTCTTCCTTCCTGATTGTATCATTGTATTTATTCATTCTAATTGTAGACAAGACTTCTCCCATAGACTCCATTTATTAGCGGCTGATTTTATTTAATAAAAATCCAAACTCACAAACTCACATACATATTTTTATTAATAATATCTAATGTAGCTTTTCTTTCATAATATATAACACAATAAACATTATATGGTACGGGTATATCATCTTTTAATGTTAAACTTATTTCAATATCAGCAGTTGTTCCATTATAAATATTTGACTCGTGTTTGGAAACATCGAAACAGAATAGTGGATACACTGATTTAAATTCTTCTATACTAACAACACTACCAGTATCAAATGCTAATTGTTTATAACCCAAATGTATGAACCTATTGTAAAGATTCGAGTATTTACATTTCTCATCGCTAAAGTCGCACTTGAGTGGTTCTTCAGGATATTTATCCCCATTAATTCTAAGTTCGATATCTGTTAAATCCATATGATCAAATACCATATTATTCTTTTTTTGGTTGTTATGCTTGTCATTTTTCTGTAACATCACAACAATTTTGGTTGGACTATTTCTCTCAGACACAACTTTCCAGGTGTGCTCCTTATTCTGACTAACATCACTTTTATAAGTATTACAAGCTTCCCACATCAAATTATACTTTTTATCCTTAGCCAAACCTTTTTCCAATTCACTCATCACTTCAATACTAGGAGCTATGATCGGGATTTTCCAGGATAAATACTCAATGACCACTTTAAAATTAGTATCCCCATTTCTTACAATCATATTATTATCATCATTTCTTCTTAGACAAATTCTATGCGATGCACCTCTAAAAAATCGTTTGTTTCCTTTCAAGAATCCAAACAACTCTGACAATGGTAAATACATATTTACTATTTTGCTGTCTTTAGTTATATTATATCTCTTTTCAAACCCCTTATTATAATTTGGATTAGATTTAGTACTGACAACCACAGTTCCTGCTAGTGCTCCACCTGCAGGTACGGTAAATGAACTACTTATAGGGTTGATATCGGTTCCCTGATTATAATCCTTATACCAGAAATGATTTGTAGCTGCACTTCTAGAATAATCATCAGAATATTCAATCAACTTTGTAACGGTAGTTGCAATACCAACATGATTAATTTTTTCAACCGATTCGTCATTTATTACATACTCAGCGGTACTGAATAAATTAAATCCATTATTAGTTAAAGTAGCAACATCGGTTGCAGCTAGGTTAGTTCCATCCTCTTTTACAATTCTTACACTAACATCAAGATAACTTTCACTTGGATAGAACCAGGAATCTAATTTCTTCGTTACGAATTCAAACTCTTGTTTATTGGAAACATTCACATCTGTTTCTCGAATTTCTTTAAATTCATATTTAACCACTGTATCATCAACAAGCGGCTCATCAAAAATGTTCCATTGTGGACTGATAACTTTATTTACTGCCATTTATATAAGAAAGAAATTATTCGATAAAAATTATTTCAGAATCTTTAAACCACTTCCAGTTATTATCGCGTTGATCAAGTCCTGACTTTTTTGATTTAAAAATCTCTTATTTGTACCTAGAACATCCTTCATCGATTTCTTCTTTCCAATCACATCAATGAGTTCTTTCCTGTTTACATCAATCAGATCTTTCCCGTATTCTATAGCTCTGTTTTTAAACAACTCGAATCTCGGTTTAATAATATTATTATACATTGACAATGCTCCATCTTTTATTTGTTTTGCTGACGTTTGAAATAACTGGGAATTGGCAATATTTTTGAATATACTACCGATTCCACTTCCGTACTGCTTTTTATAAAGTAAGCGCTTATTATTAATCAACATTTATAGGTAAATAATTTTATTTCACTAATCCTTTAAGCTTTTCTTAAATGCAGAACGTATCCAACGTTATCACCATTCAAATCGATAGGTCTTCCCAACTGGTCAGTAATTGTCATTCTCAAGGAGTAAATAAAGTCTTTTGTGTTAATAGGAAGATATATTAATTGTCTAGGATTCTCAACAATTTGACAACCGGGTTCTGTATTCGGAACAAATGTCCAAATGACGTCTGATTTACTTTTGTTTACGATAGAACTGTTTACGAGAGAGCAGTGAATTTGAATTTTATCAACGCTTCTTGTTATATTCGGAAGTTTTGTACCTTCATTGATTTTCTTAGATATCTCACTATCCTTCTCAAAGCCTAAAATCTGACACAAGTCACTATTAAATCTAAACACATATTTTTCTTGTAATATGATGACAAATCTCATAGATGCTGGATTGGATGAAATTACAATAGGACATTTATCTTTGGGAGTATCAAAATACTGACACAAAAAATAATTCAAACAATCATCGTTATACATCCCATTACGAATAGTAACATTCACCCATCCCCCCTCTTTCCTATACTGAAACGTATTATTCCCAAATTTATCACTTATATTATGCCACGAATACCACAAAGTACACTGATTCAAACCTATTTCGTAATCCCAATTACGATTCAATTCAATTGGTTGACTAAATGTTATATCAATGATACTTTCATTACATTCAATGTTTAACAACACCATTTATTAGAAATATTTTTTATATATTGAATTGTAATCTCTCTTCGTAAGAAATTTATTTCGCATTAACGAATCCAAAATATCAATAGCTTCATTCCTCACCTCATCAGATGTATTTCCGTTTACTCTACTACCTATCAAAGTGTACAATTTTGAAATCATTTCATCACAATTCATAAATATTCCAGTTCCTTGTTGAACTAAATGGTAATTAGTTTGAATGCTGGTTAACCTCTCCTTGTAGTCTCTTATAAATTCAATGATTTGATCATAGCTAGAGTAACCTTTACCTTTTTTCCCGCCATAACTTTGACTTAGAGATGTCAAACGTTCTAGAGCCTCATCTATATCCGTAGGATGATTAATGTAATACGTAGGCATTTTAAAATAAGTATCAGTGCCTTTCCCGGATTCTTTAAGTTTTGAATTAATTTGATTTAGCAACGTTGGATTAATATCTTTATTCATATCAATGGATGGTGGTCCTAAAGCGGGAGTTGGTTCTAAAGCAGGAGTTGGCGCTCTACTCGATTCCTTTGAAGCAGTGATCTGGTATGGATGAGTTGTTTTAAATGTATCAACTAATTTTTTAAACTGTACGCTTGATTTTCCATCAATCGCCTGTAATTTCATCATGATGGCGTCAGTATTTTCATTTTGTGCCATCATGTTTTCTTTTTGTGTCTTCATGTTTTCTTTTTGTGCCATAACAACTGGAGCGTTAAATTCTGAAGCCATTTCCCGAAAGCCTGCTTTCTCCATCTCATATTCTTGAACCTTTCTTCTCTGAATTTCTCTGTTCTTCACTATACCCGATAACATATCACTCAAGCGTCTTGAATCCATTTATATACAAGTAATTTTATTTCATAATAAATTTTGAAAGTTCTTTTTCATAAAACCCTCCTTGAATTAATTCCCCACTTTTGTCAGATATTTCATAAGTAATGGGAATGGTAGGTCGAATGGTTGCTATCTGGAATACTTCATTCGTATAATTAGGTAAATATCCTTTATCAAAAATACTCTTTTCTTTTTTTATTCTGACTAAATCTCCTACTTTATAATGTCCTGTGATTGTGTAGTCATCAGCTGGAGGAAACAAAGCATTGTAAACCTTTTTCTGATTCATTTTTTTACTAGCATCAGTGGGTTTCATGTGTATTGAACTATGATAAGAGTTATTATAATTACTAACAAATAAAGGTAAAATATCAATCCATTTATTAGTGTTATTGTGAGTAAAATATTTCCATAACTTTTCTTTCAGTGTTCTATTGAATCGTTCAACAATTTGCGCTTTCAATTCACTTTCAGATGCAAACCAGTGTATGTCGTTATTTTTCAAAAAAGATTGAACATTTCTCATTACAAATTCTTTACCTTTATCAGTTTGTAGTTTCTTAGGAATTCTTTCTTTAAATATATGACTGAATGCCTTGATAATTTCAGCACCCGTTTTATCTTTCAAAGGGGTACACCAAGCATATTTACTAAAGCAATCAATTACAGTTAAGATGTAATTTGTTTTATCATTCGCTTTTTTATATTTCTGCATGTCAACTAAATCAGCTTGCCATTGCTCATCCACATAGTGAACATAGACTCGTCTCCTTTCAAAGTTATGATAAGAAGGTTTGTGTAATGTATACACATTCTCATTTTGCAACACATTTTTTATTTTATCTTTAGAAACGTTCACTCCATTTTCTTTTAATTTTCTATGAATATCATCCACACCTGAATAATTAGAATAATACGTATTTAAAATATCTTTTTCTGCGTCGAGGTTTTTTTTAAAAACAGATTTTTCCTTGATCCGCAAAAAACACAATTACCTTTTAGCATTGGAACATTATTTTTCTGTGACACTGCCTTAAACATTGCTTCAGTGTCAGTTTTCTTTTTACACTTCATACAATAAATATCCATTTATTAGAAAACAATTTTTATAAACGAAAAGCTACCAACTTCATTTTGCGCTGAATGTAGGAAATACAGTGAAATCCACAGTTTAATTCATCTATATTTTGAACAGCAAGATTTTCATAAGCTATTTTTTTCTTTGAAGTTTTTAGATATTTAATTATTTCTTTTCCTGGGGGTATACCGAAAGAATCGAAAAATTCTACATGGGGTTGATTAGGTATATTACAATACGCTACCCAGTGAGTTCCAGGCATTCCGAGTTTATCATAATTAATGACACCACATTCTAGGTTATTTATTTGTTTAGGTAACGTATCTATAGAGAAAACACCTCTAAAATGTGGTATATCCCCTAATGCATCTATAATATCAAAATTGGTTAGAGGTCCTACTTTACTTTTGCTTCTTTTTTGACTTCCCCGTTTTTTGACTTCCTAGGCCTTCCCCGTCCTACAACTTTTTGTGTTCCAGGAAGTGAAAGCGCACCACCTGTGTTCTTTACGGATGCATCCTTCTTAGGTCTACCACGCACGCCATTACCGGTAACTTTTTGTGTTCCAGGAAGTGTAAGCGCCCCACCTGTGTTGGTTATGTTATCAACCAATTTCTTACCAGCGAATGTACCCAAAGCAGCAGCACCACTTGTTAAAGCTGCCTTACCAAGCGTAATTGCTAACGGTATTAGGAAAGGAAGTAATCCACCCTTTTGAATCGCTTCTTTCATCTGTTTATATGATACATCAATGTCACAACCCTTATTATTCATTTTACATGTTTCAATTTTATCAATTTGTCGTTTACTTAAAAGTAACTTTACTGGTTCTCGTTCATTTTGCCTACTATGACTAACACGTATCTGACATTTTTGTTTAGCACCAAAACATTTCTTCAGCTTTCCTTTCTGAAGCTTTGATAAATAAACTGTATACTCCATTGTTTCAACCATTTATTAGAAAATTAATTTATCATATAAATTTTATTTCTTTAGATTAGTTTAGTTTTCATAAAGTCTTCTATTTTCTTAACAAAATCTTGATCAACAGGTTTTTGCTCTAAAAGCCTTTTTAAAATGTTTACGACTGCTCTTTCAATACCATTGATATGGACTTCATGGTCAAAATCATTTTTCCTAAGGTCAAGAACCTTTTTGTCAATGCTTTTGCTAAGGTCAGGAGTCTTTTTGTCAATGATTTTCCTAAGGTCACCAATCTTTGTTTCAATACTTTTGCTAAGGGTTTGTTGGTTAAGAAGCTTTTCGTCATATTTTAAAAGGTCTGTTGTTAACCTATCTAAATTAACAGCATCCTTTTTGTTTCTAGGGTCTTGAACATTTGTGATTACTTTATCCCCAGCATCAATTTCTTTATCAGTAACTTGAATTGTTTGTTTTACAAATAATCCTTTATCTTTAATCCTTATCAATGAATTCTCAGGAGAATCATCTACCGCAGTTAATCTGTTGATATCTTCGCTAAAATATTGATTGGTTTGCACTTGTCCCGCAGTCATTTGTTCTTTAAATTGATTTAAAATCACAGTCATAGATCTTAAGCTAATAGCATCCTTATCTGTTTTCGCATCACCTAAATTTATAATTCGTCTATCGTGTAGGTTAATGTTACCATTTTCGTCAGTAACTTTCGATTCGTTACCAACCTTTTTTCCAACACTACCAAATTTATTCATTTATTATAGAAATAAATTATCCGGTAAATTTTTCAAAGTTTTTCCTGTACTTCAGGGTTTTATCTTTTGTTTTTAAATCTATGAAGAAAAACCCATAGCCCTTGGTTGCAGCCTCGAATTGTTTGAGAAATTTTTCATTGTCTATACTAGATACATGGCTTTGTCTAATTAATTTTACTTCTTTTGGATTAGAACACTGAAAGAATGCAAAGTAATTACACTGAAGTCTTACCACCTTTGGCGTTTTATGATAGCTCTGAGACAAGTAAACAATTGAAGCATTTTTCTTTCTTCCTCTTATGAATAAATCTTCTATTTTCTTCTGGTCTTTTTCAGTGACAAAATCGTCAAAGATAATCAAGTTCTGATACTGGGGGTCTAGGTCGTCAACATCGATAATATCATTAAGGTCATTACTTACGGTTAAAATATTCGTTTTACATTCGGATTCCAAAGTGTTTAAATTGTCGATAAGGTCTTTATATTTGTCTTCTTCAAGATCTTTTGCATACAAGTATATTCGGTTGAAACAGATGTATTCATAAATTAAATTCAAGAGTAAATTGGTTTTCCCTGTTCCTGAACTTCCACAAATTAATAATCTAAATGGCCACTGAGGTGCAAGTTCGTGTTTGTTCTGATAGTTATTCTTTTCGCTAAAATCATACACTTTTATTGGTGCCTTTTCATTCATTTATTTAGGAAGAATTTTTCATTATAAGATTTACTGAAGTAGGTACTTGAATTTTTTAACTAGGTACTTGAATTTTGAAGTAGGTACTTGAATTTTGAAGTAGGTGCTTGAATTTTGAAGTAGGTACTTGAATTTTGAAGTAGGTACTTGAATTTTTGAACTAGGTACTTGAATTTTTTAAGTAGGTAGTTGAATTTTTGAACTAGGTACTTGAATTTTTGAAGTAGGTACTTGAGTTTAATGTTTATAACCTAAAGGTAAAGTTGTGTATTTATCGCTTGTTACTATCCTTTTATCATCCTTAGGATCTAACGCTTTCTTATTCTGTTCTTCTAGAAACATATGGTGCTTGTATGATCTTAAGTTATACTGGGTTACAGATAGGTTTTCAATTTTACCAAACAGTACATCCTTATAGTTTTGAATCGTAATTTTATCTTTCACTATGTTCGTTTTTATTCCTTTTAGTTTTTTGCTAGCTTTTGAAGGGTCTTGGTTGTCCTTATCATAAGCATATACTTTTGATCGTAATCCAACAAATTCGGTCATAATTTGTCCTGCTAATTCATCTTTCATCATTCCTATCACTTTCTTGTTTACACTAGGAAACCCATATGGATTATTTTTCGCATAATCAGAAGTATCGAACCTCTCGTTCAAATCTTGTTTGATATCTTCATAGAAATCCTCGGTTCTTACGTCATATATGAACGAATCGGTATCCATATAACATAAATCTATTTTATCCTCATATTTAGGTTTCATATAATCATAATGGAATTCATACATCAAGAGTTTGGATAGTTCCAGTACAGCAAAACCGATATACATTGGTTTGTCTAGTTTTATCTTTTCCTTCGACATTCTTGCCACAGAAAAGTCTTCACTGAAAATAATTTCAGATTTAAAGTTGGGTTTCTTTATTATTTTTTCTCTTGTTTTATCATCAGTTATTATTTCCATATCAGCTCGTTTCCTTACGTTCTCCATGGTTTTTCCAAAGCAAGCGTTATTCATCAGCTTAAAAAAATCCTTTTCAAAATCGTTAGTACCTTTAGTTCTTAGTGCTGTGTTGTGGTCTATGTATCCTTTTAAGTAAGCACTCTCAGTGAATCCTAGTATTCTATGTACTTTTTTCAGTATCAGACCTTTTTGTAAATAGAATTCTAGGTTCCTGTGATGAACTACATAGTTATTTTTATCCAGTAAGGTTGTACATAGTTTGCCATTGAAATGTTCTGGTGCTAATGGCAGATCTTTATGTAACTTGTGTAACTCTCTAGGATAATCTAAATCAACTTCATAAATTGCCCCCACATTTTCCAAATTCATTTCTGTTTGAACATGATTTTTTAATAGTTGATAATAATCTAAAGAATTAATTTCAGTGTTCTCTTTCATTTCATCAGGTACTGGAATGAATTTAAAATCATTCGCTGGTAAGGTTTGAGACATCGCCCACCCATATAAATTATTCTTATCGAAATTCATTAAATAGTTAGATGGCTTATTTTTGTCATAACTGCTCATATATTTATTATTTGCCTTAGCATATCTTTTTATACATTGTGATACACCGCCTCTTATTCCCTTTTCAACGAATGTATACATGTCTTCCTTTGAGAATAACGGTAGTTCTACTTTCGAATGCTTTAGGAAAGAATCCCATGTTAGTCCTGGAGCTGAGAAGTAATGTAGTGGATCCAAGTCATAATTATGTATACAGACATTTCTGAAATTCTCTACAACATCTGATAGAATTAACACATCACTTTTTAGGTACAACTTGGTATAATCAAGTAATGTTTCGCAATTAAATTGCTTCCATATAGAAACCGCTCTCTTATAATCACTTTTGCTGATACCTTTTCCCGTTAACCTAGAATAAAAGCTTTCTATGGGTGGTAATTTTGTATCATTCATTTTTTCAAAACTATCAATGTATTCATAAGGATACACCCCTTTTTTAATTATTTCTTTGAACTCTTCATCGTTTTTGAAACTATTCGATGTGTACTTGAAATTCTCCCTTAGATGATTACAGGATTCTTTGCAATCGCATTTTGCTAAATTTGCTGATAGCTTATCCAACGATGAAGCCATGAATCTGATTGAATCTATGAATCTGATTTCATATTTTATTTCCGTATCCTGTCTTGGAATACTTATTGATTTTGAGAATGATATGAAACTTTCTGCTGATTCAAATATTCCGTTATCAGGTATCAACTCTTTCACAAATAGATGGGAATCATACTTTGATAAATTATGCATCACTACAGGGATATGCTTGGGAATTCTGTATTTCATATTACATTCTGCATGAGTAAAACCCCTATTTTTACCAGTCATGTGGTCGTGATCAAAGTGGGGATTTTCAGTGATTTCAGTCCTACAGATATGGCAGGTCTTATCCATAAGTGTGTTCCATTTTTCTGCAATTTCTTCATCAGTATAAGTGTGATTTCTTTGTCTGTTTTCATACTTGTATGCAATTTCTGTGGACACCTCTTTAATTGTTTTCACAAAATGTTTTGCAGCGTCCTCCCCGAAATAGCAATAATATTTATTTTGCTTCGTATCAAACGAGCAACAGACTTGAAAACCATATGCAAAAGGTTTCTGTTCAGCTACTTTTATTGTTTTCTTTCCGTTTACCTGGTTGTATTCTTCGTTATAAGACTCAAAGTCTGCGACTATGCAGTACGGTACTTTCATCTGTTTTGCAATATTTTTATAGTGTATACTTGAACCTTCAGGAGGCATTATGATATCAGGGTCTTCACAATTATTTTTAAGTTCGTGTTTTTCAAATTGTTCTTGTTTCGTAAAATGCCTTCCACAAAAAGTGCAGAGGTATATCTTTTTTTGTCTTGTAGATAGTTCAGAACCAACTAGTCTGCTCAGATTCTTTACTAGCACATAATGATTATCAAAATATAATAAATGAATGATATGTTGTGCTGTTTTCCCATTAATTGTACTTTTTAATATATGACTTCTGATTATTTTCTCTTTATCAATTCGGAATAAGCAAATCTTAATGTTGTATTTATTTTCAAATTTGTGGATGTCTTGTGTATCCATCGGGAAGTTGGTAACCCCTTTGAAATCAAATTCATTCTCATATTGTTTATATTTCGAAGTTCTCTCAGCGTTGTCCTTAGCTGGGTATAAATGTGCTAAGATACACCAAAGAAAGCATTTTTTATCTTTATTTTTTATATTTATGCACGCTTTTTTATTTTTTACGAAATCTGGCAGTATCTTAAACGTTCCTCCCATATAAGATTCGATTCGAGTCATCCTATAATCAATTCCTTCATACCGACTAAATTGTAGCCCCGACCGAGGGGTATTACTTAAAGAACTCAGTCTCTTGTTATTATCATCTAAATGACTACGAGTAAGAATACTATTTTTATTTAAAATCCAAGAAGTACTGTTGTAAAATACTACAACTTCTTCATCATTTTCCTGTCTATAGAATATAACCCTGGTCACAAATTGAACTCTGTAATGATTTATTTCGTTCATTCAAACAAAAGCAATAAGAGTATGTTCATCTCTTCCATTGCTTTCAACTGAAACGTTTACGGTGTACAAATTTTCAGTTACCCTAGCAATAGTAGGTTGTTGTTCTTCTTCCGTTTCAAATAAATGATCAGGAATTATTTTTTCTTCTTTAATTTGTTTCTTATTTATGAAGAGAGTTGATAAATCGATTGCTTTGTGTCTATTTTTATCACCTCTTTCTGTTTGATCTCTTATGATATCTCTATTTTTATCAATAGTTTTTTTCTGCTTATTAATTATCCTACCATAGTAATCCGTAACACGTTTTGAAACTTCATCTCGGTTACCGCGAGTGGGTAGGCTTTTGTTTTTTAGAAACCTTTTTAATTCACTTGTATCCTTTTCGAGTATCCTTTTCTCCTCTTTTTTTTATATTTCCAATAGCAATATTATTTTCTTTGATTTCATCTTCCAAAATCTTCCTTAATGCTGGCTCTGGTGTATAAATGGATGGTCTGTTTTTGTTCTGAATCCTTTCGTTTCTACGCCGAATATTAATTGTATCTTCCGCTATCAAAATATTCCTATTAAGTTGCTTTATAATCTTATCCGTTATTTCATGTTTCTTAGCTCCATTTGTTTTGATTTTATTAATTTTCGCATAAGTCCGCAGCTCATTATATGTGTAATTCGGTAATCTTTGTATAACCGATTTGTTATTCGATATAACCTTTTTACAAAGCTGAATAACCTCTGCAACATTCATCATTTAATAGGAGAATATTTTTATTAATGAATTTCTCCTGACTGCGTTTTCTCAGCCGTAAAGAAAATCACTGGTTTCAATGTTTGTTTCATGGAGTAAGCGCTACCTCTTTGTCTCCGACTGAATGCACAGAGAGCACACTTTCCGAGACGGTGAATTTGTTTGCGTTTAGCGGAGCATATGCCACCTAGATTTGTCTCCGACTGATCAAGAAGTGTTTTGCATTTCACGGAGTAAGCTATAGTTTCATAGGTGGCGGGTGTGTTCCGAATCGTGAAGCAATCAAATAATTTTTCAAACAATTTTATTGTGTAATAAATGGAGGAGTTGGAAAAAAGATTATTTGTTCATAGAAGGAGTTACAAGTACTACAATCATATAAGTAATAGCTTACTTTTATCCAAATTCCTATTTTCAGCTGCAGGAATGTCTGCGTTTCTAGTACTACCTTTAGCTTCTTTAAGTTTGGGTGCTGTTATCATTGAAATAATCGAAAAACATCTTAACATTGCAGAAAGAAAATCAGAGCATAAAACCGCTTATAATTTTTACACTGAACTGTTATCATTGTTAAAATGTGGGCAATTAACGGTTGAAGAGGTTATTCAGCGTGAAGCAGAAATGTGTAAAACCTTTCGATTTTTTCCTCGCGAAAAATACATGAAACAAGTTCGCTTAAACGGTTATAAATATTGTAAAAATAATTCCATAATAAATCAAGAGAAATTACCCAAAGTGTAGTATATTGCTTTCATAAGATTGAAAACTCTATCCTCATATTCATATACACATTAATTACCTGTTCATAACCAGTACCTGAGTAGCCCCTCACCACCCAGTACACCTTTGTCCAAGTGAGTAACCCCTCACCACCCAGTACACCTTTGTCCAAGTGAGTAACCCCTCACCACCCAGTACACCTTTGTCCAAGTGAGTAACCCCTCACCACCCAGTACACCTTTGTCCAAGTGAGTAACCCCTCACCACCCAGTACACCTTTGTCCAAGTGAGTAACCCCTCACCACCCAGTACACCTTTGTCCAAGTGAGTAACCCCTCACCACCCAGTACACCTTTGTCCAAGTGAGTAACCCCTCACCACCCAGTACACCTTTGTCCAAGTGAGTAACCCCTCACCACCCAGTACACCTTTGTCCAAGTGAGTAACCCCTCACCACCCAGTACACCTTTGTCCAAGTGAGTAACCCCTCACCACCCAGTACACCTTTGTCCAAGTGAGTAACCCCTCACCACCCAGTACACCTTTGTCCAAGTGAGTAACCCCTCACCACCCAGTACACCTTTGTCCAAGTGAGTAACCCCTCACCACCCAGTACACCTTTGTCCAAGTGAGTAACCCCTCACCACCCAGTACACCTTTGTCCAAGTGAGTAACCCCTCACCACCCAGTACACCTTTGTCCAAGTGAGTAACCCCTCACCACCCAGTACACCTTTGTCCAAGTGAGTAACCCCTCACCACCCAGTACACCTTTGTCCAAGTGAGTAACCCCTCACCACCCAGTACACCTTTGTCCAAGTGAGTAACCCCTCACCACCCAGTACACCTTTGTCCAAGTGAGTAACCCCTCACCACCCAGAAAAAAAATAACAAGCTTTTAACGATCAATCTAATCAAGATAAATCCTTTACGTTTCGCATCAATTATCTGACCTAGATTCCAATCTGTACAGATTGGGAATTAGGGCAAATGACTAATCATCATGCGCTTCGCAACAATTATCTGCTCTAATTCCCAATCTTTACAGATTCGTCAAGGCCATATGACTAATCACCACCTGGAAACTCGTGCGGTAATATTTGCTGAGGTGTTGCCCACTCTCGATTTTAGTGCCTGGTGCCGAGAAGCTCGGTCACTGCCGGTAGTTAGGAGCTTTGGATTTTTATTAAATAAAATCAGCCGCTAATAAATGGAGTCTATGGGAGAAGTCTTGTCTACAATTAGAATGAATAAATACAATGATACAATCAGGAAGGAAGAACTAGTTCTAGGATTGAAATATAGCATCGTTAAAATGAGAATGGCCAAGACAAAATATGGTGATAAGTTGGTTGTGGTTATTCATCATAATAACAAAGCCTGTGATTTGTTTATTCCACAGAGATATAATGCAATTGCTGATGAGTTACTTTTAAAGAAAAATCTGGTTTTGCAGCCTATTATGAGAGTGAATAAGAACTCTGACCAATATGTTGATGTAGAACTGTTTACTCAGTAAAAAATGAAAAATGTAAAAAAGTAGTAGTATATATGTAATAAAGGGTAATATTTCCTATTTCTTGGGACCTTTATTTGGGAAATAAGAAAATAAAAATATCTATAAAAAAGGGGATTATTTGGAAAAAATCATGTTAAAATTTAAGAAATTGGTGTTAAAATGGGGGTTTGAACTGGGGGGACTTTTGAGCCAGTTCCGGCGTTTATATACTACTGACATCTGACCGCTTCACTCACGAGACTTTTGCGTGATAATGTTCCGTGGGAGTGGAGGGACGAACAAGAAAGACATTTTGAACAACTCAAAAACGAGCTTCTGAACTCTAATTTTCCTTACCGACTGTAAGCCAATCTCGTCCTAAAGGAATATGAAAGAAGCTTCTTACAAATTGTACCGGATCAGTCTGATACTTCCGGGAAACCGGAAGTTCCGTTTCAATCATTGACGTGGGAAAATTCACCCAGCAGATCTACTTTTGTGACCTGTGAAGGAAACCATTGAATATAGTCGGTAAATGAAAACGAATCAAGAAGGATTGGAATTTGTTGCCGCAGGAGCTTGTTCTTTAGGATTAACTGACGTGCTAGGGCTAGAAGCAACACGAATAGCGGAATTACAGAGAAGCGACCCGGAAATTGCCGGTCTTTGCAAGTTGATAGCAGGACGGGAAAAAAGGCAGGAAGATGGTACGGTGCGGTTGTAAAGTTTTACCCGAAGATCCTTGTGATGTCAATGTTCGGGAAAGCGAAAGTTCGTTTGAGGAATTTGGTGCAGGAAATGACAGGGTTCAAAGTAGATTAAGTATGCCGGAGAAATTTTGTGATGATAGGAGCAAAATTCAGAGGGACTCCGAAAGGATGAGGACCGATAGGCCTCATAGGAATCATTCAGCCGGGGGGTACTCGGGAGCCGAAAGAGCCGGAGCCAATGAGGCCGAGGCTGAAGAGCCTTAAGAGGATTAATGAACCTCGAAGTAATGAGAAATCTGGTGGAGATTGAGAATTCTCCATAGCAAAATGGCTCGGTCATCTCATTCCAAATGCTTCGGATCAGAAGGGAATCCTCTACCATTACCCACCAGAATCAGGAGGCAGATTAGGGTACCCTGGAACAGCAAAAGTAATCTTGCCAATGATTCTTGTGGAGAGCATTATTGAGCTTATACATTCTCATCCACTTTTGAGCGCGCATGGGTCAACAGAAATGACCCTGGGCCGGCTGAAACAATTTTTTATTTTTGGGGGGATGAAAAATAAGATCTAGCTAGTATGTGAGAATTGCGCGATTTGTTCATGGAGAAATAAGAACCCCGAAACCATGCACCCTACATTAGGATCGGTCCCATCGGTCCACCCTACATTAGGGATAGGTCCATCGGATCCGTTTAGGGTACTCAGCATTGATACTTCGGGACCTTTGGTAGAGACGGATTAAGGTTATAAACACATCATTGTATGTGTCGAACATGTCACAAAATATGTATTTCTCTAGCCCATGTGTGATATTAGAGCACGAACAATTGTTAATTTTCTAAGAGAAAAAGTAATTGCAAAGTCCGGATTGTTTGAAGTATTGATAAGCGACTCACATCAGTCGTCCAGATGAGAGCGTATGACGACATTGATGAATACTCTGAAAATCAAACATAGACGAACGACACCTTACAACGCGAGAGGAAACGAGGCTAGTGAAAATTCAGTTAAAGCCGTGAAAAATATCGCCGAAGCGTACTGTTTCAATAATCCGAGAAGTTGGCATAGCTACATTCCGGAAATCCAGTTGGCGGATAATACAGGAGTTTCAACCACCACCAAATCTTCGCCTTTCCAACGTGTTTTCGGGAGACAGCCAACAGCGTTCTTGGATATACAACTATATAGATCACGAATTCAAAATTACGGAAACTACGGAGAGTATGTTGTAGATCTGGTTCAAGAATGGTTTGTCTTGCAGTAGATCAGTTCAGAAGAAATTAGCAAGTCGCGCAAAGAACAAGCAAGGCAATGTAACAAGAAAATGCACAACTTGTAAGAACTTACCACTGGAGACTTAGTATACCTTCAGGATGTCGCTACACGAGGGCTAGACTTGAAATTCAGGGGTCCTTGTATTCCTTCAGTATTTGGTTGCAGGAACTATTTGCGAAACAGATTCGTAGGCCGGTTCACGCAAGATTCATAAAGCCGGTCAAAGATACGGCGGTCTTTCTGAAGTGGAATCCAGACATCGAAAAGCAGTGTTCGGAATCAGAAAAACTGAATTACCTGTGCGTGACGCGAACTCAACCTCATTGGGACACACAAAAATAAGGAAAACTAGACGTACGTTGCCAGGGCCACGTGAAGTGTTGCGGCAACCTTTGTTCGGCTTTGCCGACTAAAGTGTTGCGAGAGCAACACTTTGGTTTTGTTTCTTCGCTATCGCTTAAGTTGTCAACCCATCGACGTCTTAAAAAGTAAAGTTCCAAGAAGATTTTTGTTCTGGAGTGATGACACAATCCGTAATCATACGGATATCCTTCAGCGTTGAAAAAAACAGAATATCGGATGTAGGGACTAAATTCTTTGCAACCAGTTGAACTTTATCCTTTTCTATCGTAGACGTCGTGCCTGGTGAAAACTTGGAACATTGCCTTATATAACCTAGTTGGTATTATAAAGCTATTATTTTGTAACTTTGCAGGATCAAAATAATGCGTAAACACTTACTTTAATTCTAAGCTACAGTGATACACCATTGATACACCAAGGAGACTAATTTTGCTGCCCTCAGATTTATAAAGATCAAATAAAGTGTGCAGCCAACTAAACTTTATCTTTTCAATTGTCACTGATGAAAACTTGGAACATTATACACCCTACCACTAAAGTTGTCTACCCCTCAAATACTTCATTCTAAGTTGCAGTGATAGACCATGGCGACTAATCAATCAATCAATCAATCAATATCTTTTAATTCAGTCTACAGACCATACAAAAAGAAAAACACACAAAATAAACAAGACAAGTAAACAACAAAATCCCACATCTCACCTCACCATGGCGAATAATTTTCTTTCCCTCAGATTTATAGAGATCAAATAAAATGTGCATCAATTTGCACAAGCTTCTAGCCCCTTATGAACCCCTTCTAGCAACCGATTCCTCCTTACAAGTCCATCTCCCCGTGATAGACATGGTACCAAACTTTTCTCAGAATGAAATACACCGGAAACAAATAAAAGGATTAATAGGTACACCAACTAGCAAAAGTTGCTAACCCCTCATCGCCGAAGACGGTTATGGTCTAACATCCGATTGTTGCTTACAAGTCCCCTACATGTCTCACAATTGGGATGGATTATTTTGGGTTTCGGTGTATACCTTACTACTGAAGTTGTCAACCCCTCAAAACTTTCAAACTGTTGTATCTCATGAAGGAATTTTTCTACCAAAAAACGAATGACACATACTTCGATTAGCTCATCAAGACTTATCGATTACCGTTGAAAAAAAAATTCTATCTGTATTAGTTCAAAATTTGACTTTTTTGCCGTAGGGCAACTTTCGAATATCACCACTTAGAAAGGAGCAAAGGATAAGCTGTAATTTCTTTAGCATTGAGAGAACCTTTAAAGTTTAAGAGGTAAGTGCGATACCATTTCTCTTCGTCAATCCCAAGTGTAAGAAATGGATTGATAAACTCAACAGAAATCACGAACCGAAATTCGTAGAAACAATAGATGGCAGCACTTTCGGACCCGTGGGAAAATGCCACTTTTTCTGTTCTGTAAATTTTTCTATTTAACACTCAAAGAAGATGTATTGGCTGTGGGGCCGGGGAACTGCCGCACATATTTAGCACGTTTAGATTTTAGTCCATCTTTAGTCTGAAACCGGTGCCTGCCTGCTTGCCTGCTAGAACGGAGCTTTCCACTCGAAAGCAGAAACATGGCTTAATTAAACAAAAGCTTGGCTGCATAACTTCAGACAGTCCTCTCTGACATAGGCTTTAAAACTCCAATTCACGTCACACATTATAGGCTATGGCTCATGCACAAGCGAAAACCATCATTTTTTGCCCCAGGCAAGAGCTCTACGAAGCTTTCCAAAATGTAATGTCATATTCATCAATCCGGCCTAAGGTCCACACTTTCCGTAAGAACCGCAGAGGTTAGACCCTTACCACTTTCTAGGAATAAGCTGAAATCGGGGTGCTAGGAAAAAAATAAAATAAAAAAAAAACACGACAAAACCAAAGTGTTGCTCTCGCAACACAATTATGCTTACCTTCTTGAAGGAAAATCAAAATATCCAAGCCAATCCTTCTATTTCCTGGAGTAAATCCCAAAAAATCCCAACATCCACTTTCAAATCGTAGCAAGACCAATTAACCTAACACGGGTTGACGAGCAGGGGTTTGGTTGGTCCCTTCGGACCAACGTTGAATGGTTATCAATAGTTGCGTTCGTTGCACTCTGGTCTGGCTCTGGTATTTTGTCACCAGTGTCCGGTTCTTTGCTTATAACGCGTATTTTCGTTCACCAGTGAGTTGATGAGAACTTGCTAATTCCTCGCCACAGCCGGCCTCCCGAGCAGGTTCTGGTTAGTCCGCACCGGTGGGCACTAACCAGACACTGGTTAGTCCGAAAACGGGTTTTAAGATCGGGGAGTAGTCATCGGTGAGTTCAAAAACGCGTTATAAGAAGCACCGGTGAGCAGTCACCGGACAACGAACGCAGCTAATCACAGATGCATCCGAATCACATAGCTTTACAAATTACGAGCAAGATACCGTGATTGAGTGGATAGGAAATTCTCGGGAAGGGCGAGACGACTCCATTTGGAGGTATGGTTCAAGCAAATAAAGTTCCTCAATCTTCTCTACTCCAGTTTGTAATTCCAAACGATGGGATAGGTCGTTGCTAGAATCGCCAATTTTGGAGATATCCCCACCCATAAATACGGGAATAGTACACTTTCTTGACCATACCTGGAAGATTTTGCCACACGTCCAAACTTTATTGTGGTTCGGGGAATAGAGTTAAAAAACGGAGGGATTTTATAGAAAGAAAAATACTGAATTATTTTATTCTAGCTGCGTGTGTTACTAGCTGTCTATCTAACGGGTTTAGTTGCGTGCTAGATGGTGACTTTAAATGTGATCTGTTAAGGGCATCATGTCCCAGGGCCCAGGTGTTTCTCGCTACCTGTGACGGCCTACTCGATAGACTTTGTCCTGCATTCAAGGGATGTCCAGTTGGCTACATATACTCATCAGTGCTTTAACTTTTGTATGGTACTTGCCTTCCGGCCAAGGGCCATATAGCCTACCGATCACTTTTCCGTCGGTCTTTCGGTCCGTCAGTCTGTCTGTCCGTCGGTCTGTCGGTCCGTCGGTCTATTGGTCCGTCGGTCTGTCGGTCGGTCGGTCTGTCGGTCCGTCGGTCTGTCGGTCCGTCGGTCTGTCGGTCCGTCGGTCTGTCGGTCCGTCGGTCTGTCGGTCCGTCGGTCTGTCGGTCCGTCGGTCTGTCGGTCCGTCGGTCTGTCGGTCCGTCGGTCTGTCAGTCCGTCGGTCTGTCGGTCCTTCGGTCTCTCGGTCCGTCGGTCTCTCGGTCCGTCGGTCTCTCGGTCCGTCGGTCTCTCGGTCCGTCGGTCTCTCGGTCCGTCGGTCTCTCGGTCCGTCGGTCTCTCGGTCCGTCGGTCTCTCGGTCCGTCGGTCTCTCGGTCCGTCGGTCTCTCGGTCCGTCGGTCTCTCGGTCCGTCCGTCTCTCGGTCCGTCGGTCTCTCGGTCCGTCCGTCTCTCGGTCCGTCGGTCTCTCGGTCCGTCGGTCTCTCGGTCCGTCGGTCTCTCGGTCCGTCGGTCTCTCGGTCCGTCGGTCTCTCGGTCCGTCGGTCAGTGCGGTGTTTGCGAGCTAGGGTACTTCCAGATGTTCTATTAGGGACCCGACCAAACTAACTTCAAAATAGTAATTTGCCCGATCCGGCCATCGTGGGGGGAGGGAGGGGAGCAGGAATCTGGAATTTAGTTGCATGCATAACTTTCAAACGGGTGATCGGATCTTAATGAAACTTGATATTTGAAAAGATGTCATGTCACAGCTATCCCATTTCAAGTCCAGACCGAATCCGCGACGAATGTGGGGATGAGTTGGAGGGGGAAACCGGAAATCATGTGACACGCTTGGAGTCGAGCGATCGGGATGAAACTTGGTTGGAGGAACAAGCACAAGCCCTAGGCACATCATTGACAGAACCGGACCGGATTCGTGCACTGTGAGGAAGTTGGAGGGGGGTTCCGGAATTCCGTTTAAGTTACTTCCAGGTGGGCTAGGACAATGAAACTTGGCAGGGAATTCAAGGAACTGACCAGATTAACCTGGAAATAGTCAACCTCCCGATCAAACAATCGTGGGGGAAGTGGAGGGATGGGGAATCCGGAATCTCGAACTTCCGAATGAGAGATCGGATCACAGTGAAACTTGATATGTAGAAAGACCACGTGTCTAGGATGACCCGTTTCAAATCCGGGCCGGATCCGATGAAGGTGGGAGGGGGTCTGCAGTGTATTATTGTTCAGTAAACGGTTGTACCGCCGCTTCATTCATGGCCTTATGAATATCGATCGATGTAGATCGGGTTGTACCGGCCGGTGGCTATCCGCCCCCTGCCCTGTGTGTTGTATTTAGTCAGTGTTGTTCTTGATTCAGTCCAATAAAGATATTGAACAATATACTAATGAATGTATTGCAGGGTCGGATGGGGGAACGGGAAACCTTGTGACACGCTTGGAATGGAGGGATCGGAATGAAACTTGGTGGGAAGAACAAGCACAAGCTCCATGTCCATCAGTGACAGAACCGGACACGATTCGGGCACTATGGGGGAGTTAGGGGGGGGGGAATTCCATTGATCGCAAGTTACGGTACTTCCAGACTTGCTAGGACGATGAAACTTGGCTTGAAAATTAAAGACTTGACATGATTGGCTTAGAAGTAGTCAGTTCCTAGATCCGACCATCGTGGAAGGGATTGGAGGGAAGGAGAATCCTGAGTCTTGAGGCATGAATGACTTTTGAACGGGTGACCGGATCTTAATGAAACTTGATATTTGGAAAGATCTCATGTCTCAAATGTCCTATTTAAAGTCCGGATATAATCCGATGAATGTTGGGGGAGGTGGGGGGGAGAACCGGAAATCTTGTGACACGCCTAGAGTGGATCGATTGGGATGAAACTTGGTTGGGAGAACAAGCAGAAGTTCTAGACACATCAGTGACAAAACCGGACCGGGTTGGGTCACTGTGGGTGGAAGTGGAGGGGGGGTCCGGAGTTCCGGTGATCGTGAATCAAGGTACTTCCAGATGTGCTTGAACGATGAAACTTGGCTTGGAAATTAGAAACTTGACAAGATTGGCTTAGAAATAATTGTCATTTCCCAGATCCAACAATCCCTTAAAGTACTAATCCTAACCCACCTTAGAACTTAGACGTTAGACCTTAATCCTCCTGTGCCTCCAGAGGCGCTGTTGTAACTGGAAGATGGAGCGTACACCTTAAACTTAGGGTAGCGTGTGCCGATGCGTACGTAAGGCGGCGGGTAAGTAAGGGCGGTAGTAGAAAAGTTTACGTTAACATATAAGGGTTTTATTTCTGACTTACTCTTTATAAAAATAATCCCAATCCGGGTAAATAGATAACACAGTCGATAACGACAATAGGTTAAGTCATGTGTGACTTCCAAAATACTAATGACCAATAATAGACAACTAAACGAGCTTATATACTCCTAACTGCACAAGTGAAGGTTCAACTGACGTAATATACAATTTAGCTTCCTGACCGGAAGCTACCTGACGTCGACGTAGTATAGAATTTAGCAATATCCAACAGACTTGGACTAACCGGAAACTACCTGATGTCGACGTAATATGGAATTTAGCAATATCCAACTGACGTGGACTTCAGTTTAACAGGATGTTGTTTTTAGTTCTGAGTCTTCATTTGTGCAATTAGATTCTACGAAGTACCAAAGGATCATGTTCACTTCGGTATGTACATATAGTTAGTTAAGCACTTGACATAGAGACCGACACAACAGTCCTCTAACCTATAACGTTAGACCTCCCGGACTAAAGTTCTAAGCTAATCCTACCACGCGAAAAAAAATGAAAAGGGCTAATGATCTGTCATAAATATTATGCTTCGGTTAATATGGGTAAATATAATAAAGCGAAAACTGCTTCGATTAATGGAAAGCAAGAAAGCAAAAAGTATGCTTCGATTAATATGGGTAAATTTAAAATTAAAGTTACTTCGATTAATGAAAGGCTAAAAAGCAAAATATGTTTCGATTAACATGCGGTTAATATGGGAAATGTGTAAGGGAACACCTCTTTAAAATATCTTGCGATTATATGGGTATTAACGTTAACGCAACCTAGCTTAACCTAATCCCGAAAACATACATAAAAGGACAACGAGTCCAGGCGGATTGGTTGTCGGGTCCTCCGTAGGAGTGCTCGACTAATATTAAGCTTTTATTCCGCCAAAAAGACGAGTTTAAAAAAAAAATCGACAACAACTAAACATCGGCATCATAAACACAATCATAACAAACCACTATATAACTAATAGACAAAAAAAGACCAATAATCTATACCGAACAAAAACTAACGTGAATAAACTTTTCACTGAACTTTTAAAAGTTCACTTTCAGCGTGTAATTTTTAAATAAACTAAAATATTTAACAAAACTATACTTGAGCAAGATGTTGGTTGAGTTCCTGATACCGGGCAGACAGCTTATCTTCCTTACTTCTCGCAACAACAATAGGGTCTTTCAGATTTAGATCTCGCATGATTCTTGTATTAGACTCAAATCTGTTGAATTTGCAGAGCCACTTACCAAACTTAAAGAAAGTAACTCGAAGGTGTGTTATATTTGAAATTCTAAAAAAATTAAAAACTGAACTAGCAACTAGAACTTGGGGGAGGGCAACCGTATTAAAGATCCTAGCAAGAGTTCGTCGCGTTAAAAAATCTCGTAGGCAAACAACCCGACCAAAACTAGCGCATTTCCGGTTTTCAATACTCTTGACGATGAGGCCTCTGGTAAGTCGTAAAGTAGAACCATGCACAATACCCAAGTACCGAAACAAAGAAACTGCTTTAATTACAACCTGGTTTATCCTAATGCAATAATTAGGGTCTTCTGTGCCTAAAACTAAAAACTTACACTTATCAGGTCTAATTTTCAAACCGCAGCATTCCAACAATTGACAAAATTTATTAGCATTCCTCTGTAAAACCTCTAATGACCGACTAAACATTAATACATCGTCTGCATAAGCTAACCATGAAATATCAAATCCTCTAAAATTAAAAGAACTTGGAAGCTTATTCAGACAAGGTGATAGAGACAAATTGAAAATAGTTGGTGATAAAATACTTCCCTGTCGGAGACCACGAAGGATCCTAATGGAATATGCCGAAACCTGATTCTTCCAAACAACACGTAGATACGAATTCCTATACCAAAAATCTAGAACTCTAACAACTGATACGGGGACACCATTATCAAAAAGTTGGAGAAGTGCCCAAGAATGGCGAACAGAATCGTATGCCTTTTCAATATCCAACGATAAAACATATATTTTTTTTCAAAAACGAACACGACTGAAGTAATCTTATAAAAATGGAATGTGCTTTGTCGCAACCGAGACCGGGTTGAAAACCAATTTGGTTGATTCCCTGGTCGCATGAAACAAAAAAATTTAACATACATAATTCAAATAGTTTGCTAACTTGGCAAGACACTGTGATTGGGCGGTAAGAGCTGCAAGTTCGAGGGTCGCTTCCACGCTTCAGAACTGGGGTGGTTGTTCCTCTTGTAAACGAACAGGGCACGCTGCCGACTTTCAAAATAAAATTAAATAGGGTAGCTAAAAGGGCAATCGCCAGTGGTGACGCTAACTTAATATGATTAGAATGCAGACCATCACTGTCATAGCTCTTTTTATTTTTAAGTTTCTTCACCGCTTCCCGCACACTGCCTTCCAACACAACTATGTCAGGGGATTCACATCTGCTAAATAAAGTCGAATTCAGAACAAGCTCTTTATTTTCAGCTGCTTCCACCTGATCTATTGGAACTTTACAAATATCATTATAATAACTAATCCAGTCTGACTGTGTCAGCGTGTTTTCGTCTTCCTTGGGCTTGGTCCTGCTCCGAACGAAACTCCATAAGTTGTTAACGTCTCCCGAAACGATAGACGCCTACTCATCGCAAATTACTTCGTTGTGGTATCTGAGCTCCCGCCTGAAGTCAGTCTTGGTTATCTTCATAGTCTGAAAAAATGGGCCAAACCTTGGCTTCCCTGCCATTTTCCATTGATGGAAAGCCTGTTTAGCAACACTGTTAGCAGCTACAAGTGAAGTGTTCAGATCCCACGCATAAACTCGCGTACCAAGACGATATGTCTCCTTCCCGAATGCTTGATTTGCTGCAACTTTAAGAGAATGCACTATCTCATTTTAGAAAATATTTAATTCTATGTGTCAGGAGTAGCCAGCCCCTGACCGTCGCCAAGCGCCGAATGAATGGAATAGTCAAAGTCGAGTGGAACAAGTGTTAATTTTGTCAGTGCTATTTTGAAAGCTGAAGCGTGTTGTAGCGTAATGAAATAAAGCAAATTTTTCTGTTCAGTCATTAAAAGCTGTTTTGGGTTTTGAACGGTTAATTCCTGACAACTGGTGTCGAAGTGCGATTGATCCTGCAGTTAAAGAAAGTGAATAATATAACTATTTGGTGAGCTTACGCTTATTAACGCTTGATTAACAACACGCTTAATTAGTGTTCGGTGATTCCAATTATATGGCGACGGTTCCTGGTCCCAGACGCTCACCGGGAATATCAAGAAGATAGCCTACGCGATTCTCCAGGCAGATTCTACGGCTCGTCCTGAAGATCTGGGGTTTCGAAGACAGTAGAGTAGTGCGTCTGAGCACTACGGGTGGTATTTCTCAATACCAAAGGCGGTGCTTCTCAGCACCAAAGGCGGTATTTCTCAATACCAAAGGCGGTGGTTCTCAGCACCAAAGGTGGTATTTCTCAATACCAAAGGCGGTGCTTCTCAGCACCAAAGGTGGTGCTTCTCAGCACCAAAGGCGGAGCTTCTCAGCACCAAAGGTGGTATTTCTCAATACCAAAGGCGGTGCTGCTCAGCACCAAATACGGTGCTTATCAGCCCCAAAGGTGGTGCATCTTAGCACCAAAGGCGGTGCTTCTTAGCACCAAAGGCGGTGCTTCTCAGCACCAGAGGTGGTACTTCTCAGTACTAAAGGCGGTGCCTTTCGGCACTTTCTTTGCGCTTCAAAGCGTGGTGGTGGTGCTTCTTAGCACGCAGGAGGGGCTTCTCAGCTCTGCACGGAAAAGTGCTTGTAACAGCACTGAATACGTCATCTCGGGAACAGCAACACAAACGTTGTATGAAGAGTGTCAACCTGCCCTCGGGAGTAGACACGAAAAAGGGAGTCAGAACAAGAAACCAGGTCAAGGAGGAGTCCAAACGCACCGGTTATCCGGTCGAGTATTCGGTTGAATCATCTGCTGCTTCTGATTCCAACACTGAAGATTGGAAAAAGAAGACAGGAAAAGTTGAAATAGCGGAGTCCCAAAAATTCCTCGAGTCAACTGTCAAGGTACAAATATCTACTATGGACAAGGATGAGATCGTCGAAATCCTTAAGCAAACGTTGACGCTTAACTTGCAAGCCATGCACAACATCATGGCTGAAGAGCGACGCGTGGCAACACAACAAATTACTGCAATAACCAATCAGATTGCGCCGATCGTGCAAGCAGTTCAGAATAATCAAACCGTCATGCAGAACGCGCCGGCCATGGCCAACCCTACGACAATCAAGTTGGCGACATATACCGACGAAACGGAAATCGATACGTACCTGATGACATTTGAGCGAGTGGCGACTCAAAACCACTGGAACAGAAATACTTGGGCTGTTTGGTTACAGGAAATGCTAACTGGAAAAGCAGCTGAAGCCTGTAGTCTGATCCCGCCAACGCAGAGCGAAGATTACGAAGTAGTCAAAACCACACTCTTACGGCGATTCCAAGTCACGGAGGAGACGTATCGTCACCGATTTCGAACTATGCAAAAGGAAAATCAACAGTCGTTTGTGGATTTTAGCCATACACTGGAACAACAAATGCTGAAGTGGTTGGGTTGTTCGGACTTCGAGTCGCTGAACGATGTTGATGAGCTGAAAGGCAGAGTTCGGCAAGTGCTTAGAAGAATTGCGGTAGAGCAATATCTAAGTTCCATTAAGAACGAGCAAGTGCGCATTCGTTTGAAGGAACTGAATGATCCAGAATTGGAGGAGGTCTCACGTCAAGCAGAGACATTCTTTCTCGCCAGAAAAGGTGAACGAACGGAGCACACCAAGCCCCCCAGTTTCACTAAGATTGGAGTCAGACTGGACAGTAAGAGCGATGTTAAACCAGAAAACACCGCAGCTGGACCAAGCAGAGATTGGAAGTCCAAGGATGAATGTTTTCTATGCGGGAAATCCGGACACAAATCATTCAACTGCAAAGCCGTAAAGAAGAAAGAGGCCAATCTACTTGCAAAGAGCCCTAGTCGAGAGGACGGAAAGCAGCAGTTTCAGTTCCAAGGACTTTTTGAGGGGCAGCCAGCTAACTTCTTATTGGACTCAGGTGCCACAATCACCATCGTTCATAGCAAATTTGTTAAAATGGAAAATCAACGAGAGGCGGACACTGCAGAGATATACTGTGTTCACGGAGACCACAAGCATTACCCGCTCCAAAGAGTCCGAATCATTCTTGGACCGTCTGGCAAGATCTTCGATGGCGAAACCGAAGTAGCAGTTAGCGATGACCTACCTGTTGACGCTGTACTGGGAAGAAAATTTCCAGTGTTTGCAGAATTGTGTAATCCTTGGACGAACCAAACAGAGATCAAAGGTCTGATTTTCCTATCGACACGAACCAAAGAGTATCCGGACATGGCCGACTGCCAAGACCTACCGGAAAACGATATTTCGCTTGTAGAGCCAGAAGAATGTTCTTCTCCCCTGAAGGACAAGAAAAGTCGAAGCCAGCTACGGAAAATACGACAAGATTTTCAGAAAGAGAAAGAAAAAGAAGGAAAATCAACTGAGCAAGCTGATCCAGGCTCGCTGACTTCTGATGGCCTCAGGCAGCTGCAGATTACAGATGCCAGCCTGAAAGGTTGCTGGGCAAAAGCCAAATCTGGAGAAGGATTTCTGGAAAAGAACGGATTGTTGTACCGCATAGCCATATCCCGTTTAGATGGAAAAGAAACGTTACAGCTAGTTCTACCGAAAAGCTGTAGAACCTACGTTGTCAGAACGGCCCACGACATACCGATGAGTGGACACACCGGAAGAACACGGACGGCGGATAGGATTTTACAGAGATACTTCTGGCCTGGATTACGAAAAGATGTAGCGAAGTACGTCAGGACTTGTGAAGCGTGCCAGCTTACAGCCAAGGCCAGGCCCTATGAAAAGGTTCCTATGATGCAAATGCCCATAATCACTGAACCCTTTAGGCGCATAGCCATGGACATTGTGGGTCCATTAACACCTTCAAGGAATGGCTACAAATTTTTGCTCGTTTTGTCAGATTATGGAACACGATATCCAGAAGCGTTTCCACTGAAGACGACGAATGCCCGAAAGATAGCAGAAGTACTGGAACCGTGTTTTTGCCGATTAGGAGTCCCGGAAGAGATACTCACTGACCAGGGTAGCAACTTCGTATCCAAGGCATTGAAAAAAGGCTGTATCAGATAATTGGCGTCAAGCCTATCCGTACTACGCCATACCATCCGCAAACAGACGGTCTTGTAGAACGCCTAAATGGTACGCTCGTCTCCTTGCTAAAGAAGTTCACGCTGGAGAATCCAAGGGATTGGAACCGTCTGGTTCCATATATTCTGTTCGCATACCGCGAGACACCCCAGGCTTCAATTGGATTTAGTCCATTCGAAATGCTCTATGGACGAAGACCACGTGGCCCATTAGACATCATCAAGGAGCAATGGGAAAGCAGGCAGGATAAGGATGGGGAGTATCACACAACACCTGTACACCATCTGCTGGACGTTCGAGAGAAGCTACAACATATTATGACGTCGGCTCATAAAAATATGGAGAGCTCCCAGACGAAACAAAAAACCTACTATGATCAAAGAACCCGTCCAAGGAAACTAGACACAGGAGACGAGGTCTTGGTGCTACTCCCGACGGGAACTCACAAATTAGAGACAAAATGGAAGGGTCCTTTCAAAGTCACTCGTCGCATCAATGAAGTGGACTATGAAATTTCGGTACCAGGTTCCCGCAAAGATAGTCGGATTTTGCATATCAACTTACTTCGTAAGTTTGAGAGAAGAGAGCCTGAATTGTGCCTGTTGGCACATGATACAGAGACCATTTAAACTTTTGAGGTGTCTGAGGATATCTCGGAAAAAAGGATTCCTGATGAATCTATAAAGCATCTTTCCGTGGAACAAAAAAGACAGCTTTTAGATGTCATTCATAGCTTTCGGAAGACGTTCACCGACAAACCTGGTTGAACGAAGGATGTGGAACATGCTATTAGGACAGGGACTTCTCGCCCGATACAGCAGAGACCATATCGAATACCCCAAGCACGTCAAGCAGCTATAGAACGAGAAGTGAATCAGATGCTCGAGATGGGAATAATTCGACCGTCAACCAGCGGCTGGTCAAATCCTGTGGTAACAGTTCCTAAGCCTGATGGAACAATCCGGTTTTGTCTTGACTTCCGAAAACTTAATAGCATATCTGAATTTGACTCGTATCCATTGCCTCGCATCGATGAGTTGGTGGAGACAGTCGGCTTAGCCAAATATATCACCATCATCGATCTTGTAAAAGGGTATTGGCAGATTGCCCTGACACCGGAGAGCTGCGAGAAAACGGCGTTTCAAGCACAATCTGGCTTATACGAGTTCACGGTGATGCCTTTTGGATTGCATGGTGCCCCCGCAACGTTCCAGCGATTAATGGACAAGTTATTACGAGGTTGCAGAAAATTTGCCCGAGCCTACTTAGATGACGTCGTAATTTTTAGCAACGGATCCTTTGTCGAACACCTGAAGCACCTTCAGATAGTCCTTCAGAAGATCGCAGATGCCGGCCTTACCATTAATGCCCGGAAATGCAAGTTCGCGCAAAAAGAAGCGACTTACCTTGGATTCCGCGTTGGGAGTGGAAAACTATCGCCAGTAACCAGTAAAGTTGAAGCCATCAACAGACTACCGACACCTCGCAGTAAAGACGAAGTGCGAACCTTTTTAGGAATGATTGCTTACTACCAAAGGTTTATTCCTGAATTTTCCACCAAAGCAGCGCCGCTCCACGAGCTGATCAAAAAGAAACAGCCGCAGCTTGTGAACTGGTCACCAAAATGTACCACATCATTTCAACAGTTAAAAAACGCGCTGATGGCAGACCCGGTCTTGAGAAACCCGGACTTCACTAGGCCATTCATACTACAAACTGATGCGTCAAATGTAGGTCTAGGGGCCGTCTTGACCCAGATATTAGAGGATGGAGAACACCCGGTCTTCTACAAGAGTAGAAAACTCAACTCCGCTGAGAGCCGATACTCAACAGTGGAAAAAGAAGCGTTAGCCCTCAAATGGGGTGTGGAAAGCTTTGCTTACTACCTTTCTGGACGAAAATTTACCGTCCAGACCGACCATCACCCCCTCCGATGGTTGAACATTGCCCGGAGTGGGAAT